>CM064862.1:56483003-57083003 GCA_032719365.1 Prinsepia uniflora
GATCCACAAAAGTATGTGTGTCTCATCCACTCTTCACCAGCAGATCGCCTTTTGGAACCCCAAAGAGACTGCCTTCGAGAGAGGTCTTTAGGAAGTCATCCAAGTGGACATAAAGTCGTTTATAGCTAGCCCTACGGTGGGTAAAGCAAACCTCTATGATCCTGATCTAGGAAGCGTCAGGCTTACCAAGAAAGATGAGAACGACCGCCCTACAAAGGTGATAGCCCACAAACTATTGGATTTAGGACTCCCAAAATTTGTTGATTGGGATGCACTTATCCTCATATGGGGATTCTATGATGAATAGTACAACAAGTGATGAAACAGACTGAACGAGGGCAATCGAGTGTATAAAAGAACGATTGTTAGTACGCTTTCGAGAGCAGGAGAGTGCATGATCTTCCTAGCCAGATCAAGAAGCTAAACGATGTGAGATTTCTCAGAAGAAAACCCTGAAGGAGTGAACTATTAGTATGGTAGAATTCATTTGGGATAATGGCGAGGAGGATGAGAAAGACGACATCCCGCCAGAAGTAATCAAATTCTGGTCTACTGATGTGGACAAACTTCCTTATGAGATCCAAGACCCTCTGCAAAAAAGGGAACTATCAATGACCCTTGACCAACTTGCATCAATGGAATCTTGGAAAGACAAATGAAAGAATAGATGGTCGCACCCCTAGAAGAGTTTAAAGACAACTTTAAATGGCATTATACGAAAATGCCAGGCTTAGATCAACGACTTGTTGAACACATATTACCTATCAAAGAGGGTCGCAAACCTGTCTGTCAAGTAAGGAGGAGGATGTACGTAGAAGCTGATGTAACGACCCAAAAATTCGAGGAATAATAAAAGTTGGAAAATTACATGGAAATGACGATTTTGCCATTGGAAGGTCAAACATTGACTTTTTACTCGAGACTTTGTTAGACATTCTGTAAAGACCATTACGAAGGTCTCAATGTCCTGAGTTTGTTGACAGGAAGTACGCTAAAATTGGAGGTCGAATGACTTCGATACGGGTCTAAAATAATTAAGGGTATTTTGGTAATTTTGACTTAAAAGGTAATTTGGTAATTTCACGTGAGGGATTCTAGGTTAATCCAAAACCTTCCCACTCATTTATCTCTCAACCTTCCACCGACCTTCCTTTATGTATATATGTGGGTGTGTTTTGCTGTGTATGGGGTAATTCGGTGCATGGTGGCCGAAAGTGAGAAAAACTCACCAACCAACCCATCCATGAAGGAAAACGAGAAAGAAAAGAGAGAGAATCGCATAGAGAAACCAGTGAGGGAGATGTGGAAAACAGTGAGAGAAAACCCAAGATAAACACGAGTCTTTTTTACAGGTTTTGGTTTTGGGATAGGAAACTCGAAAACAATCATCCCAGTGTCATTTTGGAGTTCTAAAGGTCGTCTTAACCACGAAATGATGGCGGTTGGTATGCAGGAACATACTCAGGGCAAGCTTGAGCTGGGACTGTGAGTTGGAGTTCGATCACCAAGAAATTAAGGTGAGTTACTTTTGTTTTAAGACTGTAGAATCCTTCCTGGCATTGTTTAGAATAGATTAGTCATGAAAATGAAGAAAGTCAATGAACACGAAGGGAAATACGACCAAATCAGGTCGTCAGGTTGGGAGACCTAAATTACAAGAAACCGGGTCGCAGTCCAAGCTGTGGGACAATGAATAATGTTGGTACGTGGCCACCACACGCAGCGGTTGTGATCAGCGTGTGGGCGCGCATGCCATGCCGTCTTGAAATCTTACCAACATGAAACTTCATGTTTTCGAGCCTACGAGTCCAACCATACAGTTTTTGAGATGACCAGATATCGTCTTAGGGCATTTTTTACTATCCGAAGGTTTATATTTCATTTTAAATTCGTTTAAAAATCCTAAAAAATTGAGGGATTAAATATGACTTATTTGGGATGGTAAATGACCCTAAGAGTGAATATGACAAGTGGGAAAGGTTTTGGGGATTACAGAAAGGCGTATAATTCGGTATTGAACTATATGGACATTGTGTGAGTAGACTTTCTTTTCCTTAAACTATTATGCATGCATTTTTACGTATTTTAAATGCTTTATTATGTAAATTGCATGATGATAATTTGATTATGATTTTATATGATTTTTGGGTGATTTTATAGAATTATTTAACATGCGCATTTGGCTAGTTTTTTGTATGTGTTGTGTTTTGGGCTTAGGCGGCGGCCCGAATTTCGTGACATGATTTTGGGTTATGGAATTGATATGAGTTATAAATATGTGTTTTCTCAATATTTGTGCTTTCTGGATATATGTGGATTATGTGATTATGAGCAACCCTCCTCGGGTTGCTGAGTTATGCCCAGATGTTGTATCCTTGGGTGGCCACTCAAATGTTGTATCCCCGAGTGGTTAGGATATGTAATTGATGCTCAGACATCTAGAGCTGAACTCTATTTTTTTGAGCGGTTGATTAGTTTAAAAATGTCTAAAGCAGGTCTTTGTTTTCTCGAGACGATTATTAGGGTTATGACTTAGACGTCTAGTGTAACGGCCCGGATCTCGAGGAACTGCAAATTTGGAAAAATTGGAGTCAAAAGATGATTTCACCCTTAGAAAAGTCAAAATGTTGACTTTTTGCTACGAACCCTTTTTGAGAATTCTAGGAAGGCCGTTGCGAAGGACTCGGGTCACTAAGTTCATAGACAAGAGGAACGCCAAAATTGGAGATCGTTTAAGCTTATTTTGAGTCAAGAGCTCTTAAGGGTATTTTGGTAATTTTTCCATCAAGGGCATTTTGGTCATTTTGCACAAGGACCAATTAAGTGCTGCCACATGTTAAGTTCTTGAGAGGTCTAGAATTCTCATATGCCGACAATCATGTATATATATATGTGAATTATGGGTTGTGATGGAGTTCGGCAGTCTAAGACCAAACATCATCCACCTCCCCACTGTGAGAGAAAGACTTGAGGAAGAAGGAAGGAAATAGAGGGAGATGGAGAGGAATCCAAGGGAGATAAGAAGGAAAAAAGAGTGAGTTTGGGAGAGAAGTCAGAGAAAGAATGAAATGAGGGAAACCTCCATGGCCGAAAAGCCTAGCGCATGGCCATGGCTTGTTGCCATGCTTTTGGACATTCCAGTTCGAGACTGAGATCATTAGAATGATGTATGGGGCTTTAAAGTCACGTTCGAGGCGAAGGAAAGGCAAGAGGGATGCAGGGAAGTAAGCAGGAAAAATCAACCGTGTATGGCAACTTCGAACAGTGATCTTCAAGGTACGTTTTTTTCATTTGAAGGTGGTAGAGCCTCGTATTAGTATTATTAAGGAATGATGGATGTAAAAAGAAAGAAAATTAACGGAAACGAAAGAAATAGGGCTAGGTCAGGTTGCCGGGTCAGATGACCCGTATAACAGACCTGGCGAAAGGAAGACGACGAGTACAGTATCAACTACACTGTGATGTGCATGACCACCACATGCAGGGACTTTGGATGGCGCATGGCGACGCGTGCAGAGGAATCTCGTCGTCCGACCAACACGAAATTTGTTCATATGAATGTTCTGAGTTTAATGGGTCAAGTTTGGGATTAATTGGACATCGTATGTGATAGCTATGTCAGTCAAATTTTATGTTCTATTTAAGTCCTTAATACATCCTAAATTATTGAATAAATAATTTTAGTATTATAATGATGAAATGGAGTGATTATAATTCAAGTTTTGGCTCTAAATGTATGACCTTTGGTTCATGCTATAATCTTAAGGAAGTATTGAAATAACCTAATATTATTTTGGGAAATTAATAAGCTATGTGATATTATTTAGCATGATGTTGGGGAAGTAGAAATGAGTGGACAATTACAATGATAAAATAGTGAGGTCTAATGGTTAAGTTATTGATTATGGAGGATAATAATAAATATTTTGTGTTTGTGTTATTGTGTACGTTAAATCTTTAATTGATGTTTATATTGTTAACTTAGATGACTATGATGAACATGATGAATATGTAAAAGATAGTTTATGAGGCATATGCTTTGTGGAAAATCCAAAGAGTACACTAAGGTTCGCATACTTACCAATATGGTAAGACATTATCTTATTTATTGTGGGATCATAAATCGTGCTATCACTGGATGTGATTGTTAACATAAGGAATGAATAAGAGGTCATGTAATTTTTGTGTATTCGTACTTAACTAATATCGTAACACATAATGCGAAGAACAAGGATCACAAAACGGGACATAATTGAACTAGTATATTCCACAACTTGTCGGGGTAGCGGGTTGGATGTGGGTGGTAACCCCGCAAGGATGGTTTATTTTGGTTAATTAATTATTGTAAATTTAAGAAAATTAGAAATATCCTTTGTCTAACAAGAGTTGTCAGACGAGAGCAGGGTCGATTCAGTTTTTTTTATGGAAATTTGGAACGGGTCCTGTCATCTAGAACTAGGCTTTATTTTCCTGAGTCGGTCCACACTTGGACGTCTAGAGCTGGACTCTGTTTTCCTGAGTGAGTAGCCTACTAGTAGTGCAGATGTGACATGATCATTAACATTCAGACATCGATGATGGGTTGACTATATGTGTTTGTTGTGCTTACTTTGTGATGGTTACGTTGACTTAATAATGTTATTTGCTTTGTGAAAATTTTCACGTATTTCAAGGTCATAAATGATATTCTGTTTGATTAAGGTTTAGATGATTTTTATATGCATGCATAGTTTTCATAAAATGGAGGGTACAAATGTATGTTTTTTTGAAATATGTTTTCCAAAAGTTATTTTTGTCCACTCACATGTTTTTCTTAATTTTGATAACTCTCGAGGGCCGGTGCATGGGATTCGAGACTGATCGAGAGATGAAGGCATGAACTGAAAAGTATCTCTGTTCTGACAAGTTTCGAGGGTAAAGTTAGTATTTAGGGATTACTTGTTAGACGGGAGCAAGACCAAACATGACTTTCAAGGTAAATCAAGGGTGGATCCTATCAACTTGGTATCAGAGCTTAAGTTTGAGTTGTACTTACAATTGTCATGCCTATGAGATGTGAGTCTCAGCACGGCCTGGTGGTGAGATGCGTATAGGAGCCCATGATAGAATTAGGGCTGGAAATGGATGTGGATTATCAATTGAATAGTGAATACATGTGATAAGGGAGAAAGTTACGTGGGTTCGAATAGTAAGCTATTAGTAAGTAAGCTCAATAGTGGAAGTCCTTGTATTTTTCATTATGTTGGACCCTGTTTGATCCTGAAATGACCAACTCGATGAGACCCGCTGGGGGTTATAGGACCAGCCGCGTGGTGTCTCGGGCCCGCTGGGGGCGTTGTGGTTCGGTAGGGATCCTGCAAAGACTAGACACCGGTGTGGTGCCGGCCGAAAGGGCTCCGACGCCTAAGTTAGTATCTGAGTGCCGAGGGGCAAGTAAATACAGTGCTCTGGATCGGTTCTGAGTGTCTTAACTTTGTGAAGGGTTTCGGGGTATTTATAGTAGCCATAACTGCGGTAGGTGGGCTACTGTTACGGGAGCAGGTGGTGCTTTGTGGCTGAGAGCCGTCTGACAAGGCCTGGACGTCCGGAGGAGGCGCCAGCTGGAGTCCCAACCTGCCTCCGTCAGGGAGTTGGTATGGCAGAGTTGGTTAGGTGACTGTCGCAGCCAGCTGTCGTCTGTTCATTGTCAGATTCCGAATGGCGGGTCTGCAGTGTGGTATCGATCGGCGGACCGTAGGCCGTGAGGGTACCGATCAGGCGATCGGTCGACGGCCTTCCTGTCCTGGCGGGCCCTGTGCTAGGGTGGTCGGTCGATATGGTATCAACATAAGTCCCCCAAGTCTTTGACTGAGGTGGAGTTCCTCGGTCGAGGACTTGAGATGACGGCTGGTACCTGTCGACCGACCAGGGCGCTGCGCCCTGTATCCCTAGTAGCCCCCCAAGTCATGGGGCGAGGAAGTACACCGTATGTCCGATGTGAAAGGAGTCCCCATTGCCGAGTTCCGCAAGCTGCCCACCGTAAAGACCGAAAGATGGTGGAGAGGCGGCCGTGGGGAATGGCGGGGAGACGTCGGTCGCAGTGTGCTTGCCGACGAAGAGAGGAAGCATGCCGTCGGGGGAGATGCCGAGAGGCTCCGGTCGGCATGCGGTACGGATGCATACTGGTAGCAATGTACGTACGTATGTACGTAGGTGAGAATGTATGATACCGATGGGTATACAGTACAAGGTATTCGTAGCCAAAAGGTGGCCGTATCGGCCTGGCGACCGTCAGATCGGAAGCGCGCATCTCGAGGCGGGCCAGGGGCCTATAAAACGGGGCGAAAGCTTTTGTACTTTTTCACTTTTTACTCAGACCATCTGTGGAGTAATTTCAAGTGCCGATTGAATTGGAGCCTGCTGAGAAGGAAGTACAACCGCGTGAAACCAGCTCCGTCGAATCAGAATATCACAGGTATACCTCTGCCGAACGGCACCCAATCTATGTATGTGTTCCGTAGCGTAGGTTCTTAGTCGTAGCTTCTGTTTTGGTAATTTGTAGATGTCAGAGTCAGAGTCAAACAGTGGATCTGGGGTTAGGTCCCCTCAAGATTTTGGCGGGGAAACACCGTCTAGTTCGGCAAGCGACGTGTCGAATGGGCGCAGTGGGTCAACGTCCACGAGTGGGTCTACTAGTAGTGCGTCGTCGTCCAGCAGCGGTGACAGCCTAGATCAGGCTCTCAGGTTGCCGAGGAAGGAGGTGAGGCAGCAGGGCGGATGCAGCATGTCGGGTGCCGACCAGCCGAGTGAAAGGAAGACGTCACCCCGTACCCCCACCCCCACCCCCTCCCCCCCGTCGTCATCGTCGACTCCGAGGCTGAAGGTAGCGGGACGGAGACGAGCTAGCCGATGGAACTAGATGCCGACGACGTGGTGAAGGTGGAGACGCCATGGACTACGAGATGAACACCATTCGGCAGTCCGACCTGGACCGGTTCTGGGAGCTATACAATGTGCCGGCAGAGATTAAGATGACGGTACCCCCTCACACCAAGAAGCCGAGTAATCCTCCTGAAGGGTCGACATTATTTTACGTCGACTGCTTTGAACACGGAGTGAGGCTGCCTCTGCACCCGTGGCTCCAGGACATGATGGCGAGGGCGAACTTAGCCATGGAACAGCTGAATGCTAACAGCTGGATCATTTTGATCAGCCTCTACACGGCCTTCTGACTGGCTGGACTGCCGGAGCCATCCTGCGGCCAGCTGTGCGCCCTGTACCATTTCGAAAGGCAGACCTACGGGTCGGGGTGGTACTAGATGGAGTGCCTGCAGAAGACGGCCCGGGGTGCCTTCATCAACGACGTGCCGACGTCGCAGAAGAGCTGGAGACACCGGTTTTGCTGGGTGTCTGGGTCGTGGGAGGGAGACGTCAGTAGGGTCCGATCGAAGGATTCCCAGCTACTTCCAGTCTGGAGGTTTTCGGTCTGCCGTTCGGCTAGTGGTCATAAGGTGCCAAGTGTAGCTACCGTGGTGGAGACTGATGGCGTTTGTTGTGTATGTGTAGGTCCGTCCAAGGCAACGGTGACGACAGAGGATTGGGAGGCGTGCAACCTGGTGCAGGAAAAGCTGTCCGACCTGGAACGTAGCTGGTGCGTCCTGAAGCTGCCGTCTAACCTACTTGCCGTGGGCCTCATCTCGCCACCTGGTAAGCAGAAGTGTTGAAGTTATGGTGTGTAGGTATGCCGAGGCACTAACAAGTTGATTTTGCAGTGCATCCTCAAGTCGAGCAAGCCGCCCAGAGGAAAATGAGCGAAGCGGTGACAAAGCATGGCTCAGCTGCCAATGGAAAGGGCAAGGAGCCGGAGGTGACACCCCAACAGCCGCAGACCCAAGGGGGCTGGCCGAGAAGAGCCCCCCCCCCCCCCGCGGGTCCAGTTCGGGTGTCCGACCGGACGGGCTACCGAAGCCGACTAGGCCCGAATCTCGGCAGGGTGCCGAGGTGAAGAGTCCGATTCTTGGACTGAAGCGGCCCCTTGCCGGCTGGCTGGACCAAGCCCAGGAATGCCGGAGGAAGCTCATGGAGGCTCGACAGAGGCAGTCTCCCCCGGCGGCAGAGGTGTTGGAGGGTGAGAGCTCCGATCGGCGGCGGAAGAGAGAGGCGGCCCTCAAGGCCCCCGAAGTGCCGCAGGAGAGGGCCAAGGAGCCCAGGGTGGAGATGCCACCGCCCGTGAAGGAGAGGGTACCGGTCAGCGTTCCGGGTATCGCCTCCGTCTTTGCCGATCCCCTGGAGACGGGGGAAGTTGTCCGCTCTGCGAAGGCCAAGGAGGGGTGGGTGCCAGTCACCCACCATATGCACAAGTCCCTGGCGCCTGTGGCCAACGCCTTTGTGCTCTTCTCCCAGGGTGCCGAGGTGAAGAGTCCGATTCTTGGACTGAAGCGGCCCCTTGCCGGCTGGCTGGACCAAGCCCAGGAACGCCGGAGGAAGCTCATGGAGGCTCGACAGAGGCAGTCTCCCCCGGCGGCAGAGGTGTCGGAGGGTGAGAGCTCCGATCGGCGGCGGAAGAGAGAGGCGGCCCTCAAGGCCCCCGAAGTGCCGCAGGAGAGGGCCAAGGAGCCTAGGGTGGAGATGCCACCGCCCGTGAAGGAGAGGGTACCGGTCAGCGTTCCGGGTATCGCCTTCGTCTTTGCCGATCCCCTGGAGACGGGGGAAGTTGTCCGCTTTGCGAAGGCCAAGGAGGGGTGGGTGCCAGTCACCCACCATATGCACAAGTCCCTGGCGCCTGTGGCCAATGCCTTTGTGCTCTTCTCCCAGGTGACGCCGGCGGAGATTGAGCAGATCGGCACTAGCTCCCATCCGGGTCGGTTCGCGGCCTTGCTTGCCGAGCAAGCCCATGTAAGTGGTGATTTTTTTTTCTTTTTTTTTTAATATTGCATACGTGTGAGTCGGATTTCTCTCCTGTTTTGCTGACAAGTGTGCATGGTTCGGCAGTGCTTTGGGCAGACTTACGTGGCCCTGCAGAAGGCCGCTCGGCATATGCAGAGGATGGAGGCTGAGCAGGGCGCCGCGCGGCAGAGGGAGGATAGGCTGCGCGCCCGGGAGAAGGAGGGCCATGCTGCGCGGAGGCGGGTGGCGGAGCTGTAGAAGGAGCTCCAGCGGGAGAAGGCCTGGGCGGAAGCAGCCAAGAGGGGATAGCGGACCGAGAAGAGACGGTGCATGCTTTCTCTCTACAGCTGAATGAGCAAGAGAAAGTCATGGGTGAGCTGCAGGGGGAAGTGGACCGGCTTCGCGTCCTGCTATCGGTCGATCGGCAGAAGACCCTGGAGGACTTCATGGCGGACCCAGTGTATGCGAATCACCTGGACCTGGCGCTTGCCGAGGTAGATGATGATTGCGTACATCGCAATGGTGAATAGGCTACTTTGTAGGTAAAGTAGATGTCGTGTGGGTCACCGGGAGTGCCGATCGGCAATGGTGAATAGGCTACTTTGTAGTTGAGGACTAGACTAACACTTAGATAAATGAAAGAAAATTTTGCCGGAAAGGCAAGTTCGACTGGAGATAGCCAAATCGAATTACAGCAAAGCGTAAAGCAATGTACATGGGGTGTGTTTTTAATTATAAAATAACTTGAGATGATCCGCATGCCATGGGTGTGTAAGCAAACGTCCATCCGTTGTCTGGAGCTCATAAGTGCCCGGACGAAAAATTCGAGTGACCAAGTAGGGGCCCTCCCACGTGGGCCCGAGGGTCCTATCAGCACGCTCCTTAGTGGCCAGGCTAACCTTGCGAAGGACCCAGTCACCGACCTGGAAACTGCGTCTATGAACGCGAGAGTTGTAGTAGTGAGCAATTCGCTGTTTGTGTGCCATATTGCGGAGATTGGCTTGTTCACAGTTTTCCTCGATGAAGTTGAGATTTTGTATGAGGAGTTCCGCATTCTCTTGTGGATCATAGGAGAGTACTCGATATGAGGTCTCCCCAATTTCCACGGGAACGACAGCTTCAGTCCCGAAAGTTAAGGCAAAGGGTGTCTCCTATGTCGATGTCCGGTAGGATGTCCGGTAGGACCAGAGAACATCAGAAATCCGTATATGAAAATAAAAAACATTTTCCTTTTCTTAACCTTCGGGTCTTAGCCCGCAATCATAAACCCAGGGCCACAGTCGAAAAACCACAAAATCCAAATCCAAGTATCCGACATCAACCAAATCCAAGTATCCGACATCAACCAAATCCATCAACCATATAAACCGGGCCACTGCCCAACACATCCAATCATCAGAGAATATCAATGAATCACAATCAATCAGTTTGCTGGATATCAAGTGCGCCCGAGTCTTTAAACTCAAAACCATGCGCATAATCTGGCCTTCCCGGGATTTCAACGAGTCTTTAAACTCAAAACATAATTAATAGGCCTTGGGGGTATCAGAGTAACCGAGTCTTTAAACTCACGAGTCTTTAAACTCATTAAGGGCCCTCCCACGTCATCAATTAACCGAGTCTTTAAACTCAAAACGTGCTCCAGCAATAGCACCGGGTCTTTAAACCCAAAACAGTTTCCAACGGGTCTTTAAACCCAAAACATTTTCCAACCACAACAACTCGGAATCTATCCCGAAATCACATTTTGTCATAATAGGACTCATGGTCCGAATTTCCACATTCAAGTCCCCAAAATCATACTTCACAAACATAATCAAATTATCATTTGACACGGGAAATGCAAAATCAGACCAAATCATTTTGTTAAATCCTTTTTCATTCCCGAATCCGAATTCGCAATAATGATTCCGTAAGCCGGCATCCGGAAACATCATCCCGAACCCAAACCAAGAATCCACTTTAAATTTCCGGAAACCGAAATCTCGTAAATCAAAGTTACTTTTGTGCCCCGAGCATCACGCCCGAAACTGCCTTTTTCAAAATACATTTTAATTCCTTGAAATCACTTCATTACTCAAATCTCATTATCAGAACATCAAAACCACCATCATAATCACCAAAATCACGGCCCAATCAAAACATACTTAAAATCTCGTAAAACGTGCAAATCCGGAACATTCTCGAAAAACATGTCAAAATTGTAAATCATACTCACATTCATATTCAAAACATTATTAAAACATGACACGCACAATTCATGTTGGATCAATTTACAGTACGCAAATCCCGAAAACCGCAGCAATCTCAAAATCCCGTAACATCACCGTGAGTCACACTCACCATCATAAACAACATTCATTAAACATTATACACACAAATTACGCAAATTCTTTCGTTAAACCATCATCAAGCATCGAAGTGACCATAGTCTCGAAATACGTGTAATTTCGTATGTATAGCAAAAATACGTATAAATACGGGAATCGAAATCAATCACAACTTATAATCATAATCATAAAAATCATAGAAATAATTTATGCATGCATTAAATTTTGAAAGCAACATCCACTCACACACCGTTCTTAAGGCTCGGTTTCGTGCCACGCGCATTTCCGTAATTTCCGATAGTTTCCAGAAATTTCAAATCCTGTCCGAAAACATACTTTAGTGTCACTAAGGGCTTACATAACAACATACTAATTTCCCATAATTTTCCGGGAATTAATCATTAATTACAAACGTAATAGAGATCTTCGGACCCTCGGAACCACATCGAAACGGGGTCCGATAAGTTCGAAACTAACGTTAAAATGTTTGTTACATTGTATAGGATAAAAGTCGTGTTGAACCCACCTTGAAAATCGGCCCCACGCGCCGTCACGCGCCAGCTACAGTAACCCCAATGGTCACCATCCTCACCCGATTTCACTGTAAAACGGGTATGCGTCCTGCGACTGGACCCGATTCAATCCCTGCAAATATCCACTTAATTCCTTCAATTAAACTCTCAGATAGCATCGAAATGGACCTAATTTAAGTTCTGTTTCATTCGTTTACGTCGACATAGCCTAAAACCAGCTCAATCGAATACGGGTCCTAATCGGGTTCATAGTCCCCTTTCATTACACAGTCACAGTTTCCTTCAATTGATCAGTTAGGAAGCATCGTAGACTCACCCCCACGATGATTGTGAACTCAATTTCACAAGAGCTTACCTTCATGACCACGACTCCAAGCTCGGTTTTCTGCAACTCAGTCGTGACTGTCCATGGCTCCCCAGGCTCCAAGCTTCGATCCCCTTGATCTGGATCGACTAAATGAGGTCTCAGAAGAATGAATTGAGCCTCGAATTGGCTTGGGCTGGCCTACATTTGGTATTGAACTTTTGAATTGATCAAGCACCATTTCGGGTTTCTGGGTGCACTTCATTCAGTCGCCTCGTTCCTCCTCAACAAAACATTCACTCTCCCCCTCTGTCTCTCCCCCAACAACTGTTTTAGCCACTCGAACCAACATTCCTGCCACCCGTGCCCTGCTCTCTTGCACGAACCAACTCAAGTGCTCTCTGTTTCCCATTTCCAACGGCACCCGGCAATAGAGAAGCAACCGTGCACTGCGCCTCACTGTCCCACGAATTCTGTTTCCCACCAAGGCATAAACAATTCACTACGCCAAGCCCAAGCAATTGGTTTCTTAAACAAATCGCCTGTGCTCTGTTTTTCTGAGGAGGAACCAACACCGTACGCGGCTGTCCCAAGAACACAGCCAAAATTACCATTTTGCCCTCTCTTGATAATTTACCAAATTGCCCTTCACGCGTCCTAGACCCGTAACTTGGTCATTTGAGCTCTGATCGACGCGTGCCGCCTGTCTACGAACTCAGGGCATCGAGACCTTCCTAACGGTCCTTGGTCCTCGGCCATCGGACCTCCCGGACAAAAGTCAACATTTTCCCCTTTTCGTCCAAATTACGAAATTGCCCTTGAACTTCCGAACGTCATAACTTTCACCTCGAACGTCGGAATCGAACATGCCACCTGTCTATGATCTCGTGACGTCCCACACTATGTCACGGTCACTGGTCAAAGTCCATTTGACCGTCCGAAAAAAAAGGTCAACGTTTTGCCCACGACTAGGGGTAAAATAGTCATTTTGCATCGTTCGTCCGATTCCACCCAACTAATCACCGATTAACCCCGGTAATCATGATTAGTTACAAATCTAATCCCGAATTTCCGGGATGGGTCGTTACACAAGCCCAATCCTACGACATAAATAAATCTCAATGTCCATAATCACCGACTCCCTCAGCGAATCAAGACGCTGGAAACATCACGGTGTGAAAACATCACACAAGGCTACTCGTGGTTACTCTGACCACCAATTCACTCATCCTGATTGTACGTATACCGTCAACTTACACAATCAAGTGGTGTAACTGGAACACATTGAATACCAGCCCAGCAGTGATCACACATCTCAATACTAGGGTTCCACTAGCCAACCATGGCTAAGAGCACCTGCTCATACAATCACTGAACCCGACAAATCACTCTGCACAGCGTACAGTATCCAATGTCCAGTCCACAACACAGTCAAACCAATGATATCGGAACCAAGCCGATTACCAACACGTTTAATCACACCCCATGGGTACATCCCATGTACCGCCATTAGGCACCACTCAGTCTAACCAGTATCAATCCTCATACAACGTACCCTGTACGTACATCAATCCATCAATCTGCCTATAACCACCCAGGTCATAGCCAAACACGTTCCAGTAATGAAGTACCTTTGCCCAAACCAAAATGAGACAAAATGAATTCCACCCATCATCTAGTTTCAATTCCGAATCCGAATCCGCAATTTCGTAAGAAATCCCGAATCCGAACCCAAATATCATATTTTTATTCCATGTCCAATTCCGAATCCGAAATCATTATTCCGTAAGCTAGCATTGGAATAATCATTCCGCACCCAAATCCAGTAATCAATTTTCGAGCTTCGCAATCGAATCCTGAATCGTCACCCAGAAATTCGATTCCACAACCCAAAATCTCGTTTACGTCCACCAAGATGTAACATAACCGAACCTATCGGTTACCTGCTCAAAACACTCGTCTGACTTCATAGGGAGGCCAATCCCAATATTCACACGTCAAAGGTTGACAAAATCTGACCACTTCGGGAACCTACTCAACCGAGTAACAAACCATATGGACTCCACTTCGAAAAGAAGTTCAGTCCCGTCATTTACGACTCACATACCAAGGTAAGAGTGATAAACTCTCATCCAATCTGGATCATCGCGATCACGATCCAGATCCATCACTATGTCATCCGATAAGTACTATCATGATCCTAGATCATCACATCGACCAAAGTCGACAACATCACAAATCAGATCCGCCTAGGATCCACACATGCTCACATAGCTAACAATCCCTCTGAAAGCTGATCGTAGGGTCTTACACCCTCATTGAATCATTCGCCAAATTTCCCTTGGTGGAAAGATGACCACGCATTTCACCACCAAATCCAAAATCGTACAAAACTTCTTATGTCCAATGACCCAAGGCCAAACATGGGTCCACCAACCAATACACGCTCAACGTACTGGTAGCAACAATCATCATCTGCCACGGCAGGAAATAAGAAGTCAACCCCAATGACTTCGGAACACCAATCACCGATGCGGAAACGAGCACTCCTCTCGTCTCCCAATCACAACTCTCCCCTAATCGGGAGTTCCAACCATGTTGGAAACAGACATGCCCCCAATGGGATGTCAAGTCCAACCACTAGACTTCCCATAATCTCAACTCACCTGGACAACCACGTGTCCGAAATCAATCCTTTACTTGGACCTCACGTCCGTCAATACTCACGTATGCACACACCCCGATTCCGAACGGAATATCCACAACTCTGCCTGGATGTGCATACCATACTGCCTTTGTCTCATATCTCAACCTTTATAGGTTCAATCCTCAGGTTCCACGTGATTCACAATCACAAAATCTCACATCAATACCACGAATGGTTTTCCCGACTTTTCCAATTTCAATAATTTCCTTGTACTCTCTGGGGATATAAGAAGTATACCAACATACCAATCACGGAGTTGACAACAACTTCCCAAATCCACCAATTCTCATGGCATAGGGAACATCATCCCTAGATTCCCCAAATTTTCAATCATACCTTTTGATCCATTCATCACTTGTCATCATAAATCGGTTGGGACTTATCCCAACACGACACAACCTCCACTGGATCCCATCCAGTCCAGGACTCAACCACCACTGAGTCGCAGATACCAATCATATGTCCATCAGGACAGAGTCACACTCCAACTGGTGGATCATCGTCATCACAATCACCGACACCGGTACCAGCACCAGTGCTAGTACCAGCACCACGCACTATCATCAACACTAGTATCCGCACACAGGCATCCATACTAGTATTGGCATAAAAGTACCACTATACCAACATCCATACATAGCACACGAACATCCATGCTGGCACACGAACATCCATGCTAGCACACCGTGTGCAAAGTTGTTACCCTGGATCTCCGTTCATTCCGAACGACGATCTTGTAACAGCACTCGTACCCCACGACTATGGGTACCTCCAATTTTTGCCATCGGCACATCAGGATAATGAACGTTCCCTGAACGTCCCCTGATCCTCAAGTGTGAAAGCCACACTAAATACCCTCGATAGCCAATTATCTTGACACAACTGTCGACCAACAGTCATCGCTTGTCAAGATCCGTATCCACACATTACACTAATATTCGATCCAACACGGGATTCCATATTTCCTCATAACCGTATCCATAGATCGAAATCCATAAGACTCACTAGAGTCATCCACATGGTCATCCATGACCTCAGCCGCTCGTCGCTGCATAAGTTCTCATTTAAGCTCACTTTTCCAGTCCATCGATTATAAATTAGGGTTCCAAAATCACACCCTAGGGTTCCACCGAACCCAACTGCCTTCTGCAGTAAAATCCACAACCTGACCGACTCCGCGGTCCTGACATCGTATAGACGTCCAATCCAATCCAATCGTCAACTCAACGTGGGTTCCACCACGAAGGTCATCGGCTAACTCCGATGCACCAACACTCCATACACTAGCCAACACTACCAGGGTCCAAAACATAGACCAATACTCAACTGAGTTTCGCATTTCCATAACATTATTCAAATGGGGTTCCCGGAACCTAGTTGTGCCCAGTGGCACAACCATCCATCATCACATGACCGAACCGACGGTCCCACATTACCAGTTAATCGTATACAACCCCACTTGGGTTGAATCGCATCAATGTACGGCATATCGGGCCAAACACACCCTATCAACTATTCAAATCCAAAACTATCTATCAGGTTGACAACGGAACTGCAGCCCAAAAAGACATCACACCCTCGACCTTCGCGCACAAAAGAGCAAAACCTGCTCTGATACCACTTGACACGACCCATCCCAATCCCCCCGGGATTACCATGGGATATGTCATGCTCCCGTCTGACAAGAGGTGTCAGATAAGGGATAACCGGTTGACATTGCCCAACCGGGCTTCCAGAGTGCGTAAGGATCAATGGAGGAGGTGTACGATGTCCCAGTCTCTGCTGCAGTCGCATCCGGAATCAACCTGAAGGGCATTAAAAACAAAAGCTGTGAGTGGACGAAAATTAACAAGTCTGTTTAAAACCTTTGTAAGACATTCATGCCCCCCAGTAAAAAGCATATGCATGCACCAAAAACCAATTTTCACATATTTATTTAGAAATAACCATTAGGGCCTTAGCCCGGAAACCAAAGCATAGTTTCAAATCCCAAAAGTCAATCCAAGAGTTATCTCATAAATCCAGTAATGTTCATTTATTATTTTTCCATCTCCGGCATCCCCGATGCCTATCGCCCTAGACGCTTGACGTTCCAGACGTCATATCTCACAGTATTAAGCAACGCGTGCTGCCCGGGGTCTCACAGGGTCCATGTCTCTGACATCCCCGATGTCTGACGTCCATGACGTCCAGCAATCCTGCTCCTGGATCACTATACGGTCCGGTAGCTCCGTACAATTAGCCCTCGCAGGCAATGCACCGTGACTTCTCCAGTGTCCCCGACACTTGGAGGAGACCAGGATATATATATCCTCATATCGAGATGGTTTTATGGAACACATTTTATTATTCATTTCCAAAATATCACAAGGGCCCTACCCCGAATTTCCATAAAACCGTCATAAGTCCAAATAGTTTATTCAAATCCGAAATCGTTTATTCAATTCCATTTTAGGGTCCCCGACCCGAAATCACATATATAAATCAACTGGGCCCCTGGCCCGATTTCATAAGTCAACTGGGCCCCTGGCCCGATTCATAAGTTAACTAGGCCCCTGGCCCAATTCATTTTATCAATCCGTAACCGTTTCATGAAATCATATCCAACCGCATTTATGGAAATCGGTGCAAATTCAGAAAACCTCGGTTTACGTGCAAATACGTAAATTACCTCGAAATGCGTGAAATCATTTAAATTCACCGATGTCCAAAATAAATAATTTAATCACAATTATAAAAATCATGAAACAGTTATGCATGCATCGAATTTATAAAACCAATGTCCACTCACAGACCGTTTAACCGAGCGCCTCGATACGCGTGCCATAGGCCTTCCCGGGCCACACCACTATCACCGGGACTCCCACTCCTGTCCAAATCACATTAGAGGATTACTAACCTCATCATTAACATCCTATTCAAGTCCCGTAATTTTCCCGAATTTTTACGTATTTTTAAACTGGATTTAAAACCTTCAGACATCCCGAACAATATCAAGACGGTGTCCGATCGACACGAAACCAATCCCAAAATGTTCGTTACATTGCATAGGATAAAAGTCATGTTGACCTCACCTCGAGATTCGTGCCTACGCGCCGTCACGCGCCGCCGTGAGTGGCTACGCGTGAAAGCCACGCGCCTGCTACAGTGACTGCTACAGTCACCATCTTCACCTGTATGTCTGGTAAACGGGTCTGATTACCCGCGATCTGACTCGGTCAGATAACCATCAATTCGACCTTGATTCCCTCCGTTCTTGATCCTAAAACAATCAATATCCAATCAATTTCAGTTATGTGTCAATAATCAACATCGACATGGATTAAATCAACCAATCCAAGCTCGAACAGCAAAACGGGTCGTCCTTAGTAATTCACCCAACTCAAGCCCATTTCCAAATTAACTTCACAGGAAGTATACTAGGACTCAAACGAACCCAAAACCACAACCAATCGAACAAGAGCTCACCTGGAAGTCGTCGTCCACAGCACTGTATTTCCTCTGAAAACAGTGGCCACCGTCCCAGCTTTGCCGTGGCAGATTCCCTTCGAAATTGATACGGCTGAGCTCCAGACACTCCCAGAAAGCTAAACCCGTCCATGGTTTGGTCCAACAAAACTCAGAAATCAAATTCTGAATTTTCCCTCCAAGAACCCGAAATGGTTTCTCACGGTTTTTCTCTCCAATTCGACAGCCATACAACTCAGAATGGTCCTCACAACTCACTCATCATTCAATTAATCCAATTTAGCCGTTTAAAGTGTCCCACAGCACCACTCAGTCCCCTGTGCAAAGCTCCTGGCACTGACCCGAAAACAATAGGAAATCAGTGTCCATGTAAGTGCAATCAGTTGCCAGCTCAGAACACATGCCTCCACTACCTCAAAGCTGTCCCAAATCATTCATTAAATTGATAAACAACCATGGGATCGATCGCACAAAACACCCCATTTTCACGGCTGAATCAATGAAACAGTACCCCTGTGGAAATTTACAATTCTGCCCTTGCATAGTAAATTATCAAAATGCCCCTCACGCATCCTGACCCGTAACTCGGTCATACGGACTCCGATTGATGCGTGCCGCCTGTCTACGGACTCAGGGCATCGAGACCTTCCTAACGGTCCTTGGCCCTCGGCCATCGGACCTCCCGATCAAAAAGTCAACATTTTCTCCTATTACGTTCAAATTACGAAAACGCCCATGAACTTCCGTACATCATAACTTCTTCTACGAACGTCGGAATCGAACGTGCCACCTGTCTATGAACTCGTGACGTCCCGAACTACGTCACGGTCATCGGTCAAAGTCCGTTTGACCATCCGAATTAAAAGTCAACGTTTTGCCCACGCCCAGGGGCAAAACGGTCATTTTGCACAATTCGTCCGAAATCGCTCAATTAATCCCAGATTAGTAAATCATAATTAACTATTATTAAATCCCGATATTCGGGACGGGTCGTTACAGGCAATCGACCACCAGGAAGGTGGTGATGGCTGTTGCGATCTTGGGCGCGCTCCCCAGGGAGATAGGTAGGGAGATGGTGCCAAGGGGCATGATAGAATCGCCTGAGAAGCTGAGTAGCGGAGAACCAGCGCGGGTGAGGCTTGCAGAGTTGATGCCCAATTGGTTGAAAGTGTCCATGAAGAGGACGTTCACAGAGCTGCCAGTTTCTACCAGGATCCGCCCAACATCGAAATTGGCTATCTGAGCGCGAATAATCAATGGATCGTCGTGGGGGAAAATAACCCCCCGTTCTTCTTCCTCGGAGAAGGTGATGGGCGTCCATCCTGCCGGGGTGACCTTGGCAGCGCGTCCATCCTCGATGTTGAAAATTTGGTGGTTGGAAGTCGTGGTGCGCAGGAAGTTCTTCTTGGCCCGGTTGGAGGTGCAGGAGGAAGATATGGTAGGGCCTCCGCTGATCGTGTTGATTTGTGGCAGACCCTGCGTGGGGCGCGCGTGCTGGAGGAACTCGTTCATCTTTCCCTCCCTTACGAGTGCTTCCACGATATCGCGGAAGGCCACGCACTCTTCGATGGTATGGCCGTTGAACTTGTGGTACTGGCAATACAGGTTGGATTGGACGCACGGTCGGGGGCCAGGCGGTCGCGCCCGTGGCTTGGGGATTGTGCCCTCGATGTTCATCAAGACATTCTCGAGGGAGGTGTTCAGGATGGAATAGGTTTCGTACTTTGAGGTGGGCCCCGTATGGGGTTTGCCTGACTGGTGGTGGCCTGATCCCTGCCCCTTGTTGTGGTACTTGTCCCTCCCGTGATGATCATTGTTGTACATCCCCTTCCGTTTACCGGAGTGTGAGTCAGATCGGTGATCTGTACGCGCGTTATTTGTTGGCGGAGGTGACTGTGCCTGCTGGTTGCTGGGAGGCGGAGGTCGCGCGCCATTCACGTCAGGTCGGGATGCGACCTGGGGAGATTTGAAGTGCTCCGCCTTGGCGTGTATTGCCGCTTGCCGCATGAGGTCATTGTAATCGTCCCAACCCTAGGTGAAGGCATGGTACTTGAAGGTGGACTCCCGCAGCCCGTTGCGGAAAGCTCGGTAGGTGGCCTTGTCATCCGTCTCGTGGCATTTGGAGTACTCCAAGCTGAAACGAGCGGCGTATTGGCATAGGGCTCGCCATCTCCCTGTCAGAGGGTTCCCAAGTCCTCGGTTGTGAGCAGTCGATCCGTCTGGATCATGAACTGGTTCAGGAAGACCGTGTGTAGGCGGTCGAACGAGTCGATAGACTGTGGTTCCAGGCGATAGAACCAATTGAGCGCGGCCCCAGTGAGGGTGGAGCTGAAAATCAAGCACTGCGCTTTGTCAGAGAGATTCCTGAAGGCGGGCGCTGAGTTGTAATTGTTGATATGGGTGTCTGGGTCGCCTTGTCCGTCATATAGGGCAATCTTCAAGGGTTTGACCTCCGTTTCATGGTGGTACAGCATGATGCGGTCCGTGAAGGGACCAATGTTGGTCCGAGGTCGGGGTAGTGTCCCAGCTTTGGGTCTGGCGGCCTCCAATTCCCGCACGCGCTGGAGGAGTTCCCGGACCACCTCGTTTGATTGGTCGGGTCGATCCGCCCCAATCGGGAGGTCGCTGATTGGATAATTTGCGCTGCCGCCTCTGGGCTTCCCGGGTTGCGTCGGTCGCCGCCAAGACGAGGCCGTGGTTGAGCTGGCGTTGTCTTCCGGCTGGTGCCTGCCGACCGGCGAGGAGGAACTGCTTGGAGGCTGGACGGAGAGCCGCGGAGGCTGTGCAGGTCGGCGTGCCGATCCGGACCTTGACCGGGCGCCTTGGGATAGTACGGGCAGAGGTGGTTGTGCCTGGATGCGGGGGTCGTGGGTGGGGTAAGTCAGACGGTTGACCGGGGTCTGCGTCTGTCTCTTGTCGAACAGCTCGCGGGCGTCACGGTAGATCTGTGTTCCCGAGGGGCCAGGCAGGTCGGTCTGGTGGAAGAGCAGGCGACCGGACGCTTCGGGTCGGCAGGTGTCGCCGATCTCGACTCGCCAGGCATCGAACTCCTGCCGACGAGATGCAGTGGCTAAGGCCCGTTTGGTTGCCTCTCGCTGCTCCTCCAGTTCCTCGCGTGTGGACTGCAAGATGGCCAGGGTGCTTCCATGCTCTTCCCCCCACACGTGGTTCCTGCTCTCGATGGCAGCGTTGCTTTTCCTGAGTTCGGCAACCTCCAACCGGAGGATCCTCAGCATCTCGAGCATGTCATCGGAAGGTAGGCTGGCTCGGGTTCGGCCACGATCTCCCTGAAGGGTGTTGTTGAGCTCACTGTCATCCCGTTCGGCAGACATTGTTCGTCGCCAGAGTCGAGCAAGGGTATGTGAGTTAGTGGGTGTTTACTGAGCTTCCCACAGACGGCGCCAATTGTTTGATCCTGAAATGACCAACTCGATGAGACCCGCTGGGGGTTCTAGGACCAGCCGCGTGGTGTCTCGGGCCCACTGGGGGCGTTGTGGTTCGGCAGGGATCCTGCAAAGACTAGACACCGGTGTGGTGCCGGCTGAAAGGGCTCCGACGCCTAAGTTAGTATCTGAGTGCCGAGGGGCAAGTAAATATAGTGATGTGGATCGGTTCGGAGTGTCTTACCTTTGTGAAGGGTTTCAGGGTATTTATAGTAGCCATAACTGCGGTAGGTGGGCTACTGTTACGGGAGCAGGTGGTGCTTTGTGGCTGAGAGCTGCCTGACAAGCCCTGGACATCCGGAGGAGGCGCCAGCTGGAGTCCCAACTTGCCTCCGTCAGGGAGTTGGTATGGCAGAGTTGGTTAGGTGACTGTCGCAGCCAGCTGTCGTCTGTTCATTGTCAGATGCCGAATGACGGGTCTGCAGTGTGGTGCCGATCGGCGGACCGTAGGCCGTGAGGGTGCCGATCAGGCGATCGGTCAGCGGCCTTCTTGTCCTGGCGGGCCCTGTGCTAGGGTGGTCAGTCGATATGGTATCAACAGACCTGTATGTGATAAATGAGTAAGTTTCCCCGATTAGAATAAGTGTATGAGGTTTAAGGTGATGAAAGGATTTTTGTCAAATCCAATGCATGTAGTGATGTTTTGGTTGACAATTACACAAATTAGTAATGGTATGAATTACGAATATTGAACTAGAATTCCAATAGGTTGGATATATGTTGAGATATTGGAATGTCAGAATTGGAAAATTAGGGCTGAAGAAGAGCCAGAATGTTGTTATAGTTTGAATATTGGAAATGGGCTCGAGGTGGAACCTAAGGTATTATTATGGGCCTAGTAACTTTAGTCGTGATAAGTATAAGATAAATTCCCTTGCCTTGGGTAGATGATTTATTTGAACAACTAAGAGAGGCTAGATACTTTTCAGAATTTGAAGTGTGATCTGGATATCATGAGTTGAGTAAGGAAAAGATCCTTCAGTTGAGATTGGGTCATTGTGAATTTCTATGTGATAATATCCTAGCAATAATGTAATAAGGTAATTTTGATTATTCTTGAAGTGGTTGGTGATAGGTATCACTAATAGGGGGATCCGTTTTAATTGATGAGTGTATTTGAAATATGTAATACCAACTCAGGAGATTTGTATGGATCCCCAAAAAAACCGAGGTAAAGATATGGTAACGGAAGTTGAGAATTTTTGGGGATTGGTAGAAGAATACAGGAAAGATATATATATATTACATCTTTGTTGTTTTGTTGATGAGGAAGTTGAAAATATGAGTAGAGGAAAAAGTTCTGGACCTTGGGAAATTTGAAGGAAACGAAACCCCAAAAGTAAGAGGATTCATAAATTGGATAATGGGCCATAAGAAGGATTGCATTATGCTTTGAGGCCTACATACGCAAATACATGTGTTTTGTTGACATACTTTTTAAAGAGTGAATAGTTGCCATGAGTGACCATGATGTTACAAATGTTATGGTCTCATGGTACATGACTTGTGTAATACGAAACTTGATTGCTGTTTGTTTCATTGTATACTTACATTTCTATAAAACGGTGGAGGTTTTGAGATAAAAAGGTTGTTACGTATATGACCATTAAAAACTTGTGAGTCAGATTATCTCACATATGACTTGGTACTAGTAATAGTGGTTAAAGGTTTGAAGGTATGATTTGTTGGATAAGGTACAAGACTTTACAGACCATAAGAGTTCAAAGTATTGCAAAGTATTCTTGCACTTAGAGAATTTAAAGTGACCTAAATTCGAGGAAACAAGGGTGAGAGAAACCAAACAGTGAGTGCCCTATCGAGTACTGTCTAAAGGGCGTTTGTATAATGGTTGGTATTTTGAGTATGTCTTAACTTATAGGATGCCCTTTTTTTTAGGAAGTAAGAAGTATCACACTCACAGGAAATGTTATGAGCTGGTCTGCATTGATGAGTGGCAGAAATTATGAAAAGCTATCGTGATACGTCAGCAGGTAGATGACTAAGTGGTGGAAGTTATGCGAGATTTGGTAAATGTTTATGATTTCTACGTAAATATTGGATTCACTTAACGGTAGAATACGTATTTCGAACTCTAAGAATCCAGAGAAATTAGGATAAGGTTAGAATGGTTATAGACGGATTTATAAGCTTATCTAACTCCTACTAGTAAGAGAAAATTTTCATATGGATTGATATGTGAACGATTGATTAATGAGTCTAAGAAACTATAAGAAATGCAGGGTTAATTATGTTTGATTGAAATTCAAAGGTTTCAATATGGCAAAAATTGCAGGAGTGTTTCAGGAAGGTTTTACATTTTAGCATTACTATTCACTTTCAGATAAATGGTTAACCTAAGACGACTGTCCAGATCTTGGAAAACGTGATGAGAGTATTATGTGGTTTAGTAGGTATAAGAAAGGGAAAGATAAACAGTGAAGGGAAGTTAGAGAAACTATATGCCTTTACTTTCGAGTATTTGGTTATGAGTTTGGAATCAAGGAAACATGTATTTTAGCGCCTTTTTGGAGACCTTAGATTTAACTAAAGGATGATTGAGGACAATAAGCCTTATTTTTGGAAAGGCCAGTGGTGTCAGAGATTTGGATAATGATTTAAGGCTTAACCATGAATTAGAATATTGGGTTGAGATATAAAAACAAAAGTCGGAATTGAGAGCTATAGTTTGGAAGAGAGTTAAAAAATGAAATTGTTGGTTAAAAACTTAAGTAATGAATATGAGTTCTGTAGGAACTCAAGTTATGGATGTAAGCCTAGAGTTTCATTATTCTTTAGCTCGGTAGCAAGTATAGGAGGAGGTGTATCAGATAAGTTTTGTGTGGTTTTAAAAACAGCTATTTTGTGATACCTTGTGAATGAACATTGGATCGACTTCGAATGTGAGTCAAGGGATTGTGTTCGATTATAAGGTTGTGTAATTGCTATGATGACTATGTGTTGACTGTTGGGGTGATTTACTTAGGCTACTTGCTTTATATACATTTTTACATGTTTTGATATATACATTTTCTCGTGTTTTGAGGACATAAATTGTGTTCACTATTACAATGATATGTTTTCCTAATGGTCTAAGTTCAGGGTGTCCCCAGACGATTGCTGCTTTGGATACTAGCTTATGTGTGGTGCTAGTATGCAATATGATTGATACTCGAATTGTGACTTGGTTCAGTCGGACTATTGGGCTGGTGTAATTTAACTTAGAAGATATGATATTACTACTGTGATGGGTGCTTATTTATGACTTGGTCAGTATTTAAGACAATCCCTTAGGTGGCTTATGCAGATTGTTATTCAGGTAATGTCATGCATTTGTGTCTCAATATTTTTTTCTAACCTAAGGTGTGTGAATTTTGAGAATTGTGAACCCCAACATGGTTAAGGAAGTTGTTTAATTATTGTGACCCCACAGTTTGTCGTTAGGTGATCTGAAACGAGGTGCCTAAGTGATGTCTAAATTATTGAGATCTTGACTGATAAGGTTCGGGGTACTAGTTCATGTACAACATTGTTGTTCATTGTAACTCGTGCTTGAGATAACGATTAGTTCTGTTCGGCTAGCAGAGGCTAAGCTTGGAAGAGATAATGAGAGTTCAGACATGTCGAAATGAAACAAGTGCAGTTTTGGATATGGATGGGGTTGGTTTCGGGGTTGTTCAAGTGAGATAGTTAAATTATACAAAATTTTGGGGTTACTTTCATGATCCTTTTTGAAAGGAAAGTTATGGGTTAAATAACATTGAATCGACTCAGTTGTCCAATTTGAGTATGGAGATAAGACTGGAATAATTCCCTAAAGTCTAGTTTCTACTAGGGAACCTGTTAGCGTGTTAGCTGCAACTGCAAGGAAACTCCACTTGTCAAATTTCGAGGACAAAATTTCTTTTAAGGAGGGTAAGTTGTAACGATCCCGAAATTCGAGGAAAAATAAAAGTTGAAAAATTAAGTGGAAATAATGATTTTTCCCTTAGATGGTCAAACGTTGACTTTTTTACCTTGGATTTTGTTGGACGTTTTGCAAAAACTATTACGAAGGTCTCAGTGTCCCGAGTCCGTAGATAGGCGGCACGCTAAAATCAGAGGTCAAATGGCTTCGATAAGGGTCTAAAACAATTAGGAATATTTTGTTAATTTTGACTTAAAGGGTAATTTGGTAATTTCACATGAGGGATTCTAGGTTAATCCAGAACCTTCCCTGTCCCTTATCTCTCAGCCTTCCACCAACCTTCCTTTATGTATATATATGTGTGTTTTGTTGTGTATAGGGTAATTCAGTGTATGGTGGCTGAGAGTGAAAAAAACTTACCAACCCACCTACATGTGAAGGAAAACGAGAGAGAAAAAAGAGAGTAGAAGAGGAAGGAAGAGAGGAATAACTAGTGTGAAACAAGTGAGGGAGATGGGGAAACAATGAGATAAAAACCAAGATAAACATGAGTCTTTATTATAGGTTTTGGTTATGAGATATGAAACTCGAAAGCAATCATCCCAGTGTCATTTTCGAGTTCTAAAGGTTGTCTTAAGCACGAAAGGATGATGGTTGGTATGTGGGAACAGACTTAGGGAAAGCTTGAGTTAGGGCCGTCAGTTGGAGTTCGATCACCAAAAAAATTAAGGTGAGTTTCTTCTAATTTGAGACTGTAGAATCTTTCCTGGAAATGTTTAGAATATATTGGTCGTGAAAATGAAGAAAAACAATAAACACAGAGGGAAATACGATTAGTTTAGGTCATCAGGTCGGGCGACCCGAATTACAGGAAATCAAGTCGTAGACTAAGCTGATGGACAATGGAAATACGACCGACATGGAACTTCATGTTTTCGATCTTACGAGTCCAACAATGTAGTTTTTGAGATGATCAGATATCGTCACGGGACAGTTTTGACTATTCAAAAGTTTATATTTCATTTTAAATTCGTTTAAGAATCCCCAAAAATTGAGGCATTAAATATGTGTTATTTGGGATGGTCAATTACCCTAAAAGTGAATGATGACATGACAAGACCCATCCCTATTTTCTGGGAAAACCAGATTGGTCATGTTCCCGTCTGAAATTCTCATAAGTTAAGCAAATTAAACGTATGAACCTACTAACCAATATCACATATGTCACATTTTCCCCAACATTCAATTCATCCTAATTCATTGTCACACGTATTTTAGATCAAATTATATTTATAGGTAAGTTCCTAAGTATCCTCAAATTTTAGGATTTATTAAGAAACTTAAATAAAACACCACAAAATTTGAACGAGCATAACTTCCTCAAAACACGTCCATGTCACTCCATTTTTGAACCATCAAATTCAAAATTTCATAAAGAACAAGTTTCATGTTGGTCGAAAAACCAAACTCCACCCCGCGCACCGGTCAAAGTCCCTGCGCGTGGCCCTCACGCGCTAGGGACACTATTCACTGTCTCCTTCCTTTCGTGGGTTCAACTCGCAGGTCTGTGCAATCCCACCCACCCCGGACGGGTTGACCATGTAATATCCTAATTATGAAAAATATTACATGTTCTAGTAATTAAAGTTAGTCTACTCAATCTCATAAAGAGTTCTAAAATATCAAAACACGAAGAACTAACCTCGATCTTGCTCTCCAAGTTTATGGCTTTCGGCTATGGTTTCTAGTTTTTGGTTTCAGCGTTCCCAAGCCCAAACTTCCTCTCTTCTTACCCCAAAACGATCAGAAGATGCTTAGAAACGTTCTAGGATCCCGAACTTTGACCATATAGCCATGTCCTCACTCTACGACCCACGGCCGTAGAAATAGAATTTTTGCGAGCTTTTTCATGGATATGGCCATTCACCTAGTGTTTCTTCATCTCAATTCTTCTCTGAATCTTCTATCTTCCTGTGTTTCTTCTTCTTTCCCATTCCCGACTTCTCTCCTGTTCTTCCACATGGCCTCACCTCATCTTTCTTCTTTGTTCTTATTTTCGGTCCCCTCTTGCCGAATTCCCTCACTTTAACAAGGAAACACATATAAATGGCACAAGGTCAGTAGAATGGAAGGAGAAGGAAAAATAAATATTCTATATATGACTCTAGGCTCTTACAAAATGACCAAAATGCCCTTGGTGGCAAAATTACCATTTTCCCTTCACCATTTTGACCTGTATCATCCTCATATGATCCTTGATTTCAATGTACCACCTGCCTATGAAATCAAGACTCTGAGACCTTCACAATGGTCTTCACGGAAAGTCCAACCAACATCCACGTTAAAAAGTTGACTATTTGACCTTAAAAGGGCAAAACAATCATTCTTCTTTACTTTTTATTTTCCAAATTTTCTTTTTTTCCCCAAATTTCAGGCCATTAGAAGGTCGGGACCTTCGTAACAGTCATTTTCAAAGTTTCAAGAAGATCTCCAGATCAAAAGTCAACACTTTGACTTTTAGGGGCAAAATGGTCATTTTTCATTTTCTCGAATATCTGGGGTGTTACATGACAGGTGGGAAGGGTTTTGAGAATTACGAAAAGGCATACAATCCAGTATTAGACTGCATGGACAGTATGTGAGTGGACTTTCTTTTCCTTAAACTATTATGCATGCATTTTTACGTATTCTAAATGCTTTATTATGTGATTTGCGTGATGATAATTTTATTATGATTTTATATGAGTTTTGGGTATTTTATGAAATTATTTCACATGCATATTTTACGAGGTTTGGTATGTGTTGTGTGTTAGGCTTAGGCTCAAATTTCGAGACATGGTTTTGGGTTATGGAATTGATATGAGTAATAAATATGTGTGTTTCTTGATATCTGCGCTTTATGGATATATGTGGATTTTGTGATTATGAGCAACCCTCCTCGAATTGTTGGGTTACACCTAGATGTTGTACCTCTGGGCGACCACTTAGATGATGTATCCCTAAGTGGTTAAGATATGTGGTTGATGCTTAGACGTCTAGAGCCTGACTCTGTTTTCCTAAGCGGCGGGAAATGTGTATCCCTTATATATGGGTGAGTGAAGTGTTCATTTCTCATAGTTTCGATGTTGGAAAAATGCTCATCAATTTGTATCCTGACACTTATTACACAGATCAAGGGTGGATATGTTTTCACGTGTTATCCCGTCTTGGGCCTATTGTCGGGCTGTGTAGGTGGCGTGGGCCTAGGCCATGTTCGGTGTTTAGGCTTTAGGTATACGTCTAGTGAGTATGGTCAGATATGGTGTCAACAAATTTCATTGAAAATATATCACCAGAATCATTGCAAAAACATGGCTTTATCGTGGTAGACACTAACTATTTCACCAAATGGGTGGAAGCTAAGGCACTGAAATAAATCACGAGCTCTGAATTGATCAAGTTCTTAAAAGAAAAAATCTTGAGTCGGTTCTAGATACTTGAAACTATTGTCACCGATCGCGACTCATCATTCATATTCCAAGAACTATAGGAGTTTGCAGCCTAGTTCTTAATCATTCGTACAGGCTAGCCCTTACTACCCTCAAGGAAATGACCAAGTAGATGTCAGCAACAAGAGTATCCTTACCATCTTAAAAAGGATGTTAGGAGACTACCCTATGGATTAGCACGAGCAACTGATATACACTTTTTGGCCGTATCACACGTTAAAGATAGCATTGATCGGGACATCTCCAACATACCTAGTTTATGGTCGGGATCTTAGGATGCCTGTGGAGGTAAACATCAATTCGTTCTGACTACGACACCAATATGGTCTTGAAACCACTGAATACACAATATCTATGTGTTATGAATTGGAAGATCTTAACCAGAAGAGAATGTCTACTCTGAATAGGATTATAGACAGCATAGCTGCGGTTTCACAATAAATGGGTAAAAGGAAAGTCCTTCCAAGAAGATGATCTGGCCTGGAAAACCATCCTACCATTGGGATCATAAGTACTTGGAAGGGGAAAGTGGAGCCCAACTTTGCAAAGGGTTATACATGATCCACAAAGCAAATGGGGAAAGAAACTAACTACTTAATGTAACAACCCGTACCTTCGGGAAGGGTAAAAAATGTAATTTTGTGAAGTTTTGTAAAAAAGGACGATTTTGCCCTTGTGAATAGTAGGCTAAAAGTTGACTTTTTGTATTATCGATTAGATGAGTGTTGGGCCTTGACCGTGACGTAGTTTAGGACGTCACGAGTCCGTAGACAGGTGGCAGGTTCGATTCGGACAACCGGAGGAAAAGTTATGATGTACGGAAGGTTGAGGGTGTTACCGTAATTTTGATAAAATGAGGAAAATGTTGACTTTTTGGAGGACTTGTGATTTTCACGTAGACCGAGGACCGTTGGATAGGTCTCGACGTCCTGAGTTCAACGACAGGCGGCACGCTGTCATCGGACGTCGGACGGAAAAGATACGGGTCTGGGAAGTCTGAGGGTAAAATGGTAATTTGTGCAGGAGGGGTATTTTGGTCATTTTCCCTCAGCCCAATCAGATAAGGGCAAGTGGCAGAGATTTTTTGGGCTGGCCTATGGATGGTGGACACGTGCAGGGGCTGGATTGTTCCCTAAGGTTCTAAAGTGTGCACGGCCACACTTGGTTCATTTTTGAACCGTGCAATCCTTTGAACACATACAGAAACAGGGAGAAGAAAGTTGAAGAAGATTGATCGATCGTGGTGCAAGAGAGAGTGAAGAGTGAGTTGAGAGAGAGACGGTGAAGCAAGGCGGTGCTGGTGATCACGGTTTGGGACTGAAACCGTACACGGAGGCGACGCGGTGGACGGCTGGAGTTTTGGAGGAAACAGAGGAGACGGTGGACGGTGGTGGCTGTTGTGCCGTGTGGTGGATCGATTCAAGCCACTAGGAGACTCAGGAGGCTACGGGGAGTCCTACGAGCACCGTGGTAGGTGACGGTTCTCACGGCGGCGCCGGAATCGAAGGGTAACTTCTTTTGCTCTGTTTTCCCGTAGATTTTAATTTCAAAAGTCGTGAAGGTAGGGTGAGAATCGAGGGGATTGGTGAGTGCAGTAGTGTTAAGGGAGGTTCTAGGAACGGTATGGAACGGTCGCCGTGACGGAGGCGTACACGGCGGAGCCCAGTCGACGGAGAGTACTCTGTACTCTGTTTAGCCGTGAATTTCAAATGCAAAGTCGTGGACTTGGGCGTAGAGTCGAGGCATAAGGAGGTTAGGGTGAAGTTCAGGAGGGTCTTAGGCGTCGTTTAAGATGAACGCCGTAACCGGGGAGGACCTGGGCGGCCGGCGGTCAAAACAGGGGCTATAGGCCGTCTGTTTCGAGGCCGTGAACGGCGGGTTTCCGGCCGTGATTCTTCGAGGTTAGGACTTGGATAGGTTGCTTAGGACGGGATGAAGAGGATAGGATTGGGTTGGATTGAAATGGTGGTCGGAATACAGAGAACCGTTCACGCCGGTTCAACTGTGTTGAACCGGGTGACTCGAGGAAGGAGATGCTACTGTAGCTGGCGCGTGAGGCCCACGCGCAACCACTTTGGGCGGCGCGTGGAGGCGCGTGAGGAGGAATCCGGCCAAGTTTCCAACATGAGTTTAGTCCTAAATGTTCTAAGGAATCCAATGGTATAGTTTTCGGGTTAATCGGACGGTGTTACGGGATGGTTCGGGAATCCGTACGGTTTAGGGTTTAGGATTAAAATAGTATTAAATTCCCGAAAAATTGGGGAAAATAGGAAAGGTATCCTTGATGTAATTGTGACCCTATTTGGTATCTATTGACAGGACGGGAGACACCAGAGACAGTCGAGGAGCGCACGGGGCGCGAGTGACTTGTTCTGATCTGTGAGTGGACTCTTTCCTATTTCCGAGCATGTCTAACTGTTTTTATCAATGTTTTCTGATCTTATGTGTATGTTTTTATGTTTTAATGATGATTATACGTGATTGAGATGTTTGCACATTTTTCGAGACATTTCTGGGATTTTACACGCTTTTCGAGACAAATCTGGTTTTCGTATTTTGATACCATATTTGAGGATTTTAACCTATAACTGTTTTCTGACGACGATAAATGAATTATGAAATATGTTTTGTGATCACATGTGGTTTTTGGTATAATAATGGATTTCCGGATTTAGGTTCGGAATGTCGGTTCTGAACGCCGGAAGGGCTTCAAACCGGGGATTTCGAATTCGAGTTTGGCGATAGATTTCGGAATGGTTTTACACTGATGTGGATTGGATTTTCTGGATTTGGATATTGGGTTTAAAGACCCGGATTGATATTGATGGGGGACGGGCCCGGATTGAGTTTAAAGACTCGGGAGTTTAAAGACTCGGATATTACGATATTACCCCCATAGGCCTATTGAGTTTAAAGACTCGGAGTTATATTTGAGGCCTGGTTGAGTTTAAAGACTCGGATAGGTCCAGCAGGTTTGATCAGAATTGGTGGTTTGATGTTCATGCTCTGGTTTTGATATCCATTTTATAGTGTATCTGTTTCTTATGATGTTTTATAGTGTTTCTGTTTCTTATGATGTTCCATATTATGGATTTTCTATTATTTCGTCGGACATGCCTGTTTCCACAACGGAGGGAACATCTTATTATTATTTTTCCTTAACTCTGATTTGACGAAAAGCTGTTTTGAAACTACCATTTTTCCCGGTCCACTCACACTTTCTGTTTTTTTTTTAAAATTTCCCTCCAGGTCGTGGTGATAGCGCTGGGGTGAACGTTGAGGCAGATATCGAGGCTTCCGACGTTCTTCCGTTGCGGACTTAGACTTGTAGGACTTTTGGTGCCCATTTTGTAGAACTATGCTCTGCTTACTGTAGTATATATTTACTCCTTCGTCTGATAGTTAAGCTTATAGTTGTATTAAGATTATTTTTGGTACTGTAAGTGCGATTGTCAGACGGGAGCAGGGTTCATCCTGGGTATCGCGGTGATATTCGGGACGGGTCCTGACACTTAAGGACTAATGATGGTGTGCTGGATAAAAATTCGACTAACACCATACACCTCAAAAAGTAATACCGAACGCTTTGGGATTCAAAGAAGGGAGTAATTGGGTGAAAACCTACGTGGTAGCTATAGGAATGAGCCAAAAAGAGGTTAAAAAAATTCCTTCAAAATGGGTGGTTCATCGGAATACTCTGCAAAGTGCTTTTTGAGTCCAACATGAACTTGATTAACAGAAAGATGGTGTTGGGATCAGAATTATGAATACTCTAATTCAAAGGAAACTCTTACCAAAAACTAAAAGTTTTATTTCATATGGTGAGATTGTGAAGGGTAGATACAAGAAAGAAAAAGACAAAACAAATCAGGCATGACCCATTTTGTTGAAACCTTGGATGAGTTTGGATTCTACACCTTCATCTTGAACTTCCTTCTTATCTTGTTGGAGGGAGGATAGAGTCTTCCGCCGTTCCTTTTTCCTTTGTCAAAGACAACCCATCACGTCCGCATTCTCCTGGCCATGTTGAAGGATATCTTCACGACATCTTACCCATGTCGCACAGAAGGCTCGCCTGCCCTGAAGGCTCTCAGGCGAGCCTTCTGTGCCTTATTCCGAGCAAGGGCTTCCTCGAGGTTATCGACTGTTTGGTCATAGGAAAGATGTATGTTGATTTATGATGATGATCCTTCGTCGGAAGGGACATATTTAGCTCTAGAGTGAGACAACTTGTCATGAATGAGATTAGAGAAGGGATTAAGGTTGTAATTTTTAACTGAAAGTTTGGGTTAGGAGTTAACCCCAACCTCATGCGAGGAGTGATAAGTTTTAAATACAGAATCACTACTGTTGCGTCAATTAGACAATTGGGTGTTTGGAAGGAACAAGAATCTAAAAGACACAAGGGGTATTTTGGGAAATTCAATTTCATTCATCATTCGAAATTACAAAATACAAGAATGTAGAACGAAAAAAAAATCTCATTTACGGGAAAATGAGATTTTATCCATGACGTGATCTAGAGTGTACAAAACGGCCTCGTGACGGGTCCTAACTCGAGTCTACTCCATAATCACGATTTCCATCAGCTCCGCCTAAACTCTTTTTTTTTTCTTCATGAAGGATAAGGAGCCTTGACCAGGAAGTCTTGGCTTGCTATTTTGCAGCAGCCTATGCCTAGAGAGTCTCTGCCTCTACTAGGTCTCGCTCGAGGAGATAGTTTTTCAAACTTCACCACATCAAGTCTCTCTTACAACTTGTATAGGTCATGGTGAGGGTTCATCCTATGGTTGAAACGACGAGAGTTCAACCTACGACCAACAAGGTGGAAGTTGGATCTACGCTAAGGGCCTTTGACACAAAAAGAAGAAGGAGAAACTATAGAGTGATAATAAAATCGTTTTCTATCTGAATTTTTATCAGAAGTTGATGAGAATGATTGAGGAAGCAAGGGTAAATAATGACCATCCTACGGCCTTTCGATGTCTAGACCAAGATGACACGTGGAAATCAAGGTAGTCGGGATGAGTTGCACGAACAATGGATTGGATCTTCAGGTTATTATCGCAGAAGGCTGGAACCAACATTAGAAAGGCCCAAAACTCAAAACCCCAGTTAACAACCCAACTAGCATCCACTTAAGGGATCATGGGAAACTTGTTAACTATTGAACTGTAAATAGTATAGCCATGGAAGTCGCGAGTAATGGGGCAACTTGAATCCGAAAGCCTTTCTAATCAAAGAGCTTTTGAATTTATGGGGAAATGTTTATACCTAAAATAATCCATTATGGGCCTGGGACAAGGTTTTTAAGAAATTAAGATCCAATTCAACTTTTGGCCCTAGCCCAACTCATATCCACAACTAGATCATGGGGAAACGCGAGCATGATTTGTGCAATGACACTAACACGATACCGAAACCATCAGAAAGTGTAGGAAGGAAGTGCTACTAAGTCATCGCATAGGAGATGCACATGTGGAAGCATCGACAATCCACCCTCACATGCTGCCTATAAAAGGAGAAAAAGCTCTCTTCTTAAGAAAGCCAACAAATCAATCAAACAAATAAATTGATCAAACTCAATCAATTTCAACAACTGCAAACCCTCAAAAGTTTCTTTGTTACCCCAAAACTCGCATTCTTGGCAAAACCTATCATTCAATCCAAGATCAAGATTCAATTCCCCTCTCAATCCTTCTCAGTTCTTACTAAGAACACTAAGCTTTCCTCCCAATCTGACTTCTATCTCAAGTTCGTTTCTGAAGATTTCCCGACTACTATACTTCATTCTGACTTATTTCCGCAGCTTGTTTTGAAGGCCATTTTCCTTATTTCGAGCGCATCAAACTAGTCTTTGAGACCCTCACAATCTCACTCCCCGACATCATCATGTCTTTTTACTACTTTACCAATTCACATGTCAGGTACACATGGTTGTCAAACAAATTTATCAAACTCAATCAATTTCAACAACTGCAAACTCTCAAAAATTTTTTTGTTACCCAAAAACTCGTATTCTTGGCAAAACCTGTCCTTCGATCCAAGATTAAGATTCAGTTCTCCTCTCAACCCTTTTCAGTTCTTACTAAGAACACCAAGCTTTCCTCCCAACCCAATTTCCATCCCAAGTTCATTTCTGGAGACTTCCCGACCAGGAAACTTCATTCGACTTATTTTTGCAGCTTGTTTTGAAGGTCATTTTCCTCATTTTGACCACATCAAACTACTTTTTGAGACCCTCACAATCTCACTCCCCAACATCATCATGTCTTTTTACTGCTCTACCAATTCACATGTCAAACCACATTATCTTATATGGTACAAGTGGTTGTCTCAGCGATGAGACCTTCCAAAGAATGACAAATGCCTCCACTTCATAAACTAGGCTGGTTGTTCCTGCCCTACCCAAGAATGAGATTCTCTAATTCACATATCAAAAGCCGTTATTTCGTAAGACTACGTAGATGTCCTAACAATCAAATTCATATGAGATCCTCGAATGCGCATATAAAAAACCGCCATTTCATAATTCATGAGTACGTAGACAAATACTAATTTACACAATAAAAAGTAGAAACACGTCTTATTCAAAATTCTAGGAGGGAACTAAAAGAAGTATAGTGTAAAATAGTGTATTGTTACTCAATGTATGTATTTGCTCAAAAACCGTAAAACTGTATATATGAAAGTATTATGACCGTATATTCAAAGTATTATGAGCGTATATAGGAATAAAATGTACGTAGTATTTTGGTTGGGGCAGAGACAGGGAGGGTGACCTGACCTGACCTGGATTTGGTTTTTAAATCCCAATCGTATAAACACAAACACACAGAAAAGAAAAGAAGTAGAAAACAAAACCTCCCTCCGAGCTAAGTCTTAACTCAGTCCGCGTCTCCTCTCATTCGCTCACTCTGTCACTCGCTCACTCCGACTCCTAAATTTCATTTCATTATTATTCAGTTCATACGCTCCTTCACCGCTGCTTCAAAATTCAAATCCGCTGAAATTTATTTATTAATTTTTTTTTTCATTTCTTAAAACCAAATAATGAAAAGGAAATATCAAAACTCCGGCTTTTGAATCCGAAAAGATCCTCCCTTTTTGGGTTCGGATCCTCCGATCCGCTTCAGCCGTCGCCACTGCCGTACTCTCCCTCTCCAGCGCTCAGATCCTTGAAGCCATCTCCGTGGGTTGGCCCGAGGTAATGGAGTTCTGATTGTTTCACGCTTAACAAGGTGAGTAAGAAACTCTTGAGCTTCTTTTACACTGCCGGTCCGTTTGTTGGCCGAGGAAATGAACGGAAAATGTGAGGAAAATTTTGAATCTTGTGGTTTTTGTGTTGTTTTTGGCTTCAGGATTGTGTTTTCAGCTTCAGTGGTAGCCAAATTTTGGGTTTTTATTGTTTCCGCCAATTTCCCGGTAACTGCACGGATGGTTGATTTATCTTGCTAGTTGTTTGTTGCATGTATATGCTAGATCAGTGTAAAATGGAAGATTGTAGGTCCTCGAAATGTGCTTGTGTTTTGTGGTTGATGTGGATTTTATTATATTATTTATGTTTCTTTTGAGTTTTGAATCTTGTTGTATTTCCACTAAATGAAGGATAGAGTGATCAGATTCATTTGATTCTGTTTCTTCTACTGATTTCTAATTGATTTCCTTTTGGAATTTCCTGTTACTGCAATTGATTGCCGAAAGCAGCAAGTATACGTATACACTGTGCGTTTGCCGAGAGCCTGGAGGAAAATTAATTTAATTAGAGTTCTGATGGGGCTATATGTGCAAACCCTTAGTTATGGATAATAGTTTCGAACCGATAGCTCATTTTTCTCTTACCATGTAGGAATGTTTTGACCTATCTTACGAGTTGAATAGTGTTATTATTTTTTATTTTTTAGTTTCCTGTGCATCATGGATTCGGATGATATGGTAGCCACCCACGGGATTGAGGTGGCTCATCAAAATGGTGGGCATGAGCAACCGGATACTGTTTCAGACGACATAAATGGGGCTGACAGCAAAACTGCTACAATGGAGAATGCAGCACCTAATGGGAAAATTGAGAAGTTGGATGACGGTGTGACTAATAACCTATCTACTGGGCAAGCTAATGAGGAATCCAATGTCAACCATGAAAGCAATGGTTTGACTGTTGCTTTGACTATTGCTAAGGTAGGAAGTGCTGGATTTCAGCCGGCTGGTTTTGGTAACTATATATATTTACACACGACTGATTGCAATTCCATCTGTGTGCCTGTGCTGCAGGAAGAGCAAGTGAAAGGTTCTGTTCATTCAAAGAAAACCAAAGTGTTCAAGGGTCCTGGAAAGAGCAAGAATGAAAAGGCCTCTGGTCCTAAGAGTGTCTCACTAGTTTTGGTGAAGAAAAGCAAAGATGTAAATCATGCCGAGGCAACGGCTGCTGTTTCAAATGGTTCAGCTGCTCCAACTTCACGCACCAAAGAGCCTAACAAGAGTACATCATTTAATGGGCGCCAGGTTCAGTCATCCAATGTAAAAGTCAATAATTACCTTTGCCTTCTCTCTTTTTCCGGGTTGCCTGATCTTTTGATACCGCTTTTATGTTGTTTAGTTGATATCTTTGTGCTTGTAAATTTGTTGATTATTGTATCTAATCTCTATCTGATTCCAACAGCAACATGAAAAATCTGATACAGAATTGTCTGAAGGCATTGTGTGAGTACTGCTTGTCCTCGTTGTTTATTTCCACATCTCCTTCTTGTGCTTTATGGGTTTGTATATCTTCTGTATTTAGTTTCCCTCCCGAATTGTTGGAGGCCATCTCGAGTGAGATGTTTGACTTGGAAACCATCTGTGTTGAATTTTCACTAAGCTTTTTGTTTATTGTTATTTCCCCTTACAGGGAGAAGACTAAGTTGAAACCTTTAAAAAAGGTCCCCCTTAATAAGGCTGATGGAGAATCACAATCCTCTTTGTATCCTTATTACTTTGAATGTTTGTTTCTTCCCAATCTGCTGGACCTACATGTTTATCCATCTTGATTTTTGTTGTTTTATCGTATATCCTTGACTTCTTCATAGAAGTCCTACTGAAGGAGACAAACCGTCTAGGGTTGGTACACTTCCAAACTATGGTTTCAGTTTTAGATGCGATGAGCGAGCCGAGAAAAGGAGAGAGGTTAGGTTTCTGCATTTGCATCTTTCTAAATTTTTGTGGTGATGTGTCCTGTCTCTCTTGCCGATAATAATGTTTACAATTACAAATGGGCAGTTCTACACTAAACTTGAGGAAAAGATAAGTGCAAAGGAGATGGAGAAGAATAATTTGCAAGCCAAATCTAAGGTGGTATTCAATCATTGGTGAAACTAACTTGTGTGTGAACCTGTTCTTAATTCTTATCATGAAAGTACTCCCTTCTATTACAGGAAACTCTGGAAGCTGAGATTAGGATGCTCAGGAAGAAACTGACCTTTAAAGCAACTCCAATGCCAAGCTTCTATCAGGAGCCTCCACCTCCTAAGGTTGAGCTAAAGAAGGTATTTCTTTTTCTTTCTAAAATCACAAGTGGAATAATGAGTTTGTGTAATTGCCCAGTCTCTGGTGAATTTGATTTGGTTGCTATAGTTTGGAAAACTTATTGTTTTAATCATACGTAGAGAAGTGGCGAAAATAATATTACTTGAGAAACTTGTGGTTTGTGTGTAAGTTTGAAATCCAATGCTTTTGGACTCAATTTTCTCTATAATCATGAGCAGTCTCCATCATGACCACAGAAGGCCATGTCCCTGTTGGACTCATGCTGGTTGCATTGCCAGTTGTCATAGGTTATAATTTTCATATTATTTCATAGGTAAGCTGTCCTATTTACCTGCTTTTAGTTCTTAATTTAGTAGTGCATGCAACTGTAGATAATACATTCCGTAGCAGGTTGGTTAAGTTTTTATTTTTTTTAATTTTTTAATTTTTTTTTATTCCTATTCTTGAGTATCATACTAGTTAGTAGATTTCCTTCAGGCCTGACATGAACATAATACACCACTTTTCACTGAACTATTCTCATGATCTTTCCCCATTCAATTTGTTGGTTGGAACAATTAGTCATTCTGATTTATTGTTAACAAGTATCGTACAATTATCATGCTGTGTCTGATTGGCAAGGAGACATCCCAGATATAATTTTGAATCTGCCAATCACCTTTTTTTTATCCGAATTGAAATGAGCATTACAGTTCTTGCTTCTTAGCGTACGCTGTCATTTGACATAACTGAGGCTTTAGATATGGGATTGTTAGTGTAGTTGATGTTGGCCTTGATCTGTATATGGCAATGAATGCAGATACCAACAACAAGAGCCAAGTCTCCCAAGCTTGGACGCAGGAAGAGCTTGCCTCCTGCAGTTTCTGAAGGAAACAGTAATACTAACGGTCGATCTAGTAAGCTTAGTCTGGATGAGAAAGTTCCTCAGAACTATGCTAAAGGGTCTTCCCCTTTGCATCCAAAGAAGCCACAACGGAAGTCTCTTCCTAGACTGCCATCTGAGAAGATCACTTTGCCTAATGCAGTGAATGAGCGAAAAAGCACTCCTAAGGCAGTAAATCAAGGAAAAACCAACTTAATCGATGCAATGAATGAAGAGAATGCCACCTTGCCCAATGCAAAAAGTGAAGTTGGATCTCACACCAAAGAGCAGGAGGAGGCAGTTTTGAAGGCTGAGTCAAGTGAAGTGCAGTCTCATGCAGATGATGAGACAATGGTCGAAGAGCAACATCAGCCTGCCTTGGTTCAAGAACCTATACCCTCGGAGCATTGAACGCAAAGTATGGGACAAAACTGGATGCGCCACAGAAAGAGCCCAGAAAAGACTCCGTTTATGAAAATAAGAAAGGGTATCAGACGACCTGAATGAATTTGACGAAGGCGGCATGAAGAATTTTGCATTATGGTACTTGTGATGTCTGTCTTGTCTGTAGTCAGCAGCATGGTTGTTGTTGTGTGCTTGCTTGCTTTCAAGGTTGCTGGTCTTGTCATTGGAATTCTGCATTCCAGATTTCCGCACCGTATGTAACTACTTGTCAGATTTTTTTTTTGGTTGCTAATTTATATGTTTAAGCCGCATGCATTAGTCGCCAGATAATTGGGAAAAGACTTGGGGAAAATTTTGGAAACTTCTGTTTAGATAGTACGAGCTTGCCTCGATTTTCGATTATCCAGTAATCCGAAGTGATTATGCAATTAAAACTTGATTCAAACACTGACAAGTGGAAAACATGAAGTATTGGCTGCTTATATAATAATACGACTATTTAGTGAAAAATCTTTATAAGAATGATAAAGAAAATTTATATTTATTTTAAATTCAATAATTAATTATGACTTATTTATGTTTGATATATTTCAAATTCACCCGTGATGACCGGTAGAAGAATGAAAAGTGAATTGTATTCCAAATTAATTAGATTTTTAAACAGGAGTTCCTTTTATTTAAGCTTCGGAGAAGACAAGACAAGACAAGCAATTATAGAGACAAGAATAATTAGGGCAACAACCATTATAGAGGCAAAACGTGAACTACCAGATCAAGCCTACCATCATCAATCTTATTCAAAGTGCATTTCAAGCCAACTATGACTACTCTTGCCATTATCTAAGCCCCATGACCACACACCACACCCCGCCCCCGCCCCACACACACACTAGCGGATTTCTCACACCTTTAATTCTCTCTATGGATGAAAATTTCGGTCGAAATTTCGGAAAATTTGACCGGCGACACATAAGGAGGGGTGAAGGAAATTGACCGAAATATCGAAGATTTGTCTTGTTATCCCTTTCTAGGATCAAAACGACGCAGTTAAACTATTAACTTGTGAAAATTGGACGTAAAATAAGGTTTTTTGAGTCGGGTCATGTCGTCGGGTTGAAAAAACCCGAGTTGTATACCTCCTGAAGAAAGAAGATGACTATTAGCTTTTATAGTTAACTTATATATCATACGTTCATTACGTTGTCAACAAATCTTGCTAGTCGATTTGGATTTGGGTCTTTTGGGGGGTTTGCGTGGTCTTAGTTTCGACCTCCCCTAATGAAAATTGCAAATTAAGTTTTTTTAATCCTTTTTTTTTTTTTAAATTTCAACAAGTTTTGGCTTCTTTTTTTTTTTTTTTTTTCATTTTCCCTATTTTAAATATATCCATTCATTCCAAATTTTGAACGAAGTTTGATCTTATTTTTTCATCTTTTTCCAATTTCAAATATATTTGGACTTATTTTATCATTTTTCTTCCATTGATTTTTTTTTATGCTTATTGTTATGTTTTTAATTATATTAACATTGAATTATAGTAATTCACTTCAATTTATATTTATATTTAAGATTTTATATTATTAATTATCGTCGGAGTCATATTTCATCATATTATTTATCATATATTTATTATATCAAAGTGATTTTATAATTTTATTAGTCTTATATAACCATTATTGAGTATTTATGTTTTTCTCAAAATTTCATTAAAATTTTTTAACTTTTAGATTAAATTTCATTCATTTCTGTTGACCGTAAATGATATCGATATTTAAAACGAGATATCCATAAATTTGACTAGCAATATATCCACTGATATTGATATTTCAATCCTTACTTTATATCTTCTTTACAAACGAGTCACATTTTAATATTTCTATATTTATATTTTCATCATTAATTAATTTACTGTCGAGTCTTATATAATTCTAGTGCCCAACAGATCTCGAACCCGAAGAGCGGCCATCCCCACGGTTACGTGTCTTTCGGCCTTCAAACATCCAAAGACTTACGCCGCCATAAGGGGGATGAATCTATGGACTGATCAACTTTGATCCAAAGCATTTTTGAATGACAAGGAAGCGGATGCAGCATTTACATCATCAACAATTGCTAGTATCGAATTTTATTATTTTTATTTTTATTCGTACGAAAAAATAAGACAGAAAAAGTGAAATGAGAAAAAAGTTTAATAATTAAACACGACTGAGAATTTTATTCATTATCATTTAAAAGCTTACAACGCAAAGGGGAGATGGAAGAGTTCAGTGCATAATTAACAAGTTGCAGAGTTGCAGTTTGCGAATTTATGACGCCTGGAAAAATTGGGGCTTGGAAAAAAAAAACAACCCAGAGGATTGTCATGACAGACTTGCAACATGCTGCTGCCAAGGCCAAATCCCCCCAAAACGCAAGGCATCAAACTCCAAACTGCCAAAAGCAACCGGATTACATGACTCCGATGGACAACTCTCATCTGACCCTTTGAGGAAAACATACGAACACCCAAACATCACCATCACGTACTGAATACAAGATCAAAAAACGTGAGACTTGAAACTACAACTAGGGACAGGAAGCCTAAAATAGCTTGGCCTAAGCATTAAACATAGCCAAGCAAAAACAGAGGGTTCCTACCACCTAGCAATACAAAACGAGGACTACTGGGAAACTGGAACGACAACCTACATCAAGAACCCGATGGCAGTATTGTCAGGGCTAAGGGCCAATATACCAGGAACAGATCTCCAATGTTAGGAAACCTGCCAAAAAAAAAAACCGAGTATATGGCCATTATCCCTGTAAAAGGAAACCAGGGGTCTTGACGACTAAAGAGACCCATAGCTGATGGACCCAAAAACTAAACAAACTAAAATCTGTGGCTACTTAGAAAAGCTGACTAAGACTGTGGACTTGCTGACGAAACAAGCAATTACCAGTTTCTTCCCCCTAGGAAAGGATATCACAACGCCATAGCTGATCCACAAGGTTATCAACAGTGCAGCTACTGATTGCCTTGCATTGCCGAAGATTCAAACCCAGAAGTGTATCACCCATTTTCAACAGGGCAGGCAAGCTCTTATCCGATACTAAACAGCACCCTGATATGGAGAGAATCTGCAGATTTACCTGGCATGCATCAGCTAGGAATGCAATTCCAAAATCGGTGATCGCACACCTGGAGACATCAAGATCACTTAGCAATGGGCAATTCTCTGCAATTGCTACCAAGCCTGCATCACTGACCCTTTTACAACCTTCAAGATTTACCAATTCCAGAGTCCAACAATGAAGCTCAGCCATGGATGTAACCACTTTGTCTGTTAGATTCACACAGAAACTAAGATTAACCTTTTCCAGGCCAACCTCACAGTTCTCAACTAGTGGGAGCAATCCAGCATCTGTTATACTATCAAGCCCTCTGAAGTCCACATGGAGCAGTTGAGGGCAAAGTCCAGCCAACAAAGCCAGGCCAGAATCCCCAAATCCAGGGCAATTACGAATGGTCAATGACTGTAGAGATTGGCATGGAGAAACAACAGGACATCCAAAGTTCAGGTCCTTGAGTCCCAAGCAGCAAACAAAAGCTAGAGCCTCCAATTTTGCACAAGTTGAAAGAGCACCAAAAAACCCATATTGGGTAATCCTGTGGCATTCCTCCAAATGAAGGCTCTCAAGTGATCGAGCTGATTTGCAAAATGATACCAACCCCCTGTCAGACAAATACAGACATTTGCGAAGGTCAAACTGCTTCAAATTGGGGCAACCTTTTCCTACTGCTGCAAGTCCCACATCTGTAACACCTTGACAGGACGTAACAGTGAATGAATTCAACATTTGCAGACCATGGCCATTTCCCATGGCCCAGAAACCCCTCTCTGTCACATTGGGAAGGCTGGTAAGGACAAGATCACTTACAGCCAAACCATAATGTCCAACTGCAGCAAGGGACACATCGGTAATGGTCAGTGACTGCAGCTTCACCTTTTTCAGGACATACGAGGTGCAAGATAACAAGCTAGAAATTCCCTGATCCCCAACAAGAGGGCAATTTTTTATTAAAATGGATTTGAGATTCGGACAAAACTGCCCAACAGCTTGAAGACCTTCATTCCCAATGTTCAAACACGACTCAAGTGCGACTTCGGTCAAATTAGGACAGCTTTTTGCAATTGCAACCAAAGCCTTATCAGATATGGCAGGACATTGACAGAGGTCAAGCTTCTCTAACAGATGACACCGGTTGGAAATCTCACACAAGCCTTGATCCCCAATAGTGGTCACATCCCATAAAGAAAGAACCCTTAATGAAGGACAGCCATGGGATATCGCTCTAAGGCCAAAGTTTGTCAACCCACAACCAGATTCACTTCCTCTGATAATAAGTTTACCCAATCCTCCTCGACAAGCAGTTCCAATAGAAATTGCAGCAAGTCTAACATCTGTTGCCTTCTTCCCTTCTAAGCTCCTGGAAAGATATCCGCAAGACTCAAATTCTTGATCATCAACCTTATTTCCAGTTACTTCATCCTGAGGCTTCAAAGATAGATTGATAGACTTGCTGCAGAATTCGTCCCTGCGGATGTTACTCAAAATCGTAAGCCAGCGTCTGGAAACACAAGCACATGCACTCCTTTCCTCACCTCCAGGTAACCGTTTAAAGATTTCAAACAGGCATTCATCTGGTAGAGTATCAATGGACACCTTCTTCTTCTTCCTCTCAAAAGCTTCTTCAGGGAAAACAAATGGAGCACTGATGCGAGACCTCTTGCGAGGAGGAAAAAAGATATCCGCATGTTGACTAAGGGGCAAAAAGAGTCCTGCTTCTTTAGGATTCGTATATATGCCTCCAGGGCAAAAGTCGTCACTACCTGTTCACCAAGAGCACGATATTAACATCCAAAATATGCTACCAAGGCAAAAGCTCAGCTATAGCTATCTATAATTTTTTATTTTTTTTTATATCTAAAAGCATAGATCCCAATATAAGGTGTTGCAACAAGTTAAGGAAGATCCAATTCAACATATATATGTTCAATTGAAACAAAAAATGCAACAAGAAACAAACAAAGAAAAAAAAAATTGAAATTGAAATAAAAACAGAATTCCAATTAAAATCCAAGATTAATATTATTCGTACAAGTCGGTAGATATTTTCCATTGAAGACTATATTACAAGATCTCACATCAGATCCAATCCTAGAAAGGAATAAATTTCATACATAAAAAAAAAAAAATTAATTAACCCCGAACGAAAATACATGAACCCCAAAGCTCATGATCAGATCTTAAGATTTCAAACCTATATCTGTTTTTAGCTTAATCCTTTAAAAGCATAGACTAAGATCCATGATCAGAAACAGTTAAATAATTGTTTGAAAACTGAAACTGAAAAAAAAAAATGATACTTTCAACAAGCTAAATCATCTAGATTCTAAAATTTTCATCTCTGATTTACAACTGTTTCATCTAAAAGCAATTAAATCACAAAATCCAAACAAACCCACAAATATAGTAAGAGGGAAACAACGAGAAATTTAGGCATGAAAATGAGAAAGGCCAAAACTTACCAGAGAAACCGAGAAGTTTTGACATGGGTACAGCTCAAAAAAACCCCGGGAGGTTGAGACGGCAGAGCTTTGCACCGAAAAACCCTCGAAAGAGAGCCAAAAAAAGAAGAAGAAAATCAGAAAAGATTAGGGCTTCAACACGAGCAGTAGGGTTTGAAGGCACGGGTGCATGAATGATGGGAGCTTAGAGGGACATTGAAACCCTATGAGATAGGGCAAAAAAGGAGAGATGGAAAGAGAAGAGAGGTAAGGGGAGAAAAATGAAAGGTAGAAATTGGTCTGCAAGGAGATTTTATGTGCATGGGATGGAGTTTTGGTACGTGACAATACACGCAAAACTAACCCACATGCAATGTATTTAGGCTCTGAAGTGGGTTTCTTTGTAATATTCTCCCCCCACCCAATGAATACCAGAAACCGTAAAACTGTCTTTATTATTATTATTATTTATTTATTATTATTATTATTATTAATTTTTTTTTTTGCGTATTGGGTTTGCTTAGACTTAAGAGGGGATGTCTGGACACACGTTTATTTTGGGGGCTGTTTGGACAGGGTGTTATCTTGGGGGCTGTTTGGACACAGGATTTGATGTAAAAATATAACAAGATGAAGTTTTCTTGTTGGAGTACAACATAAAAACACTCCTTACTCTCTCACAGATTGCTAAGAATTCTATTGCTGCCTTTGGATGGAAGAATGACACTGAAAATACTTGTATTTATATAACGAAATTGGGATTGACTAATTGATTTGATTACCTATTACGTTAGATTTAGATATAGATATTTTACATTTTTTTGAGTATTGATACACGTATTTGTTTCAATTTCTTAATATGTTTAAAACTTCCTAAAAATTTAGAATTTTTTACTTATTTTGGATAGAGAAGATCGCAGTTCGATTCTTCACAGTTCTATGGACTGGCTTTCGTAGGTTTTGATTGATTGTTATATGTCTGATTCATTGAACCATACACATATAGTACTTATTTCAGATAAAAATGAGTGTAAAATGCATTCGTACCTTTTGGCTCCCTTATTATAAGTTAAATTTATTAAACGGTACATATATTTTTCTTATTGTGAATAGAGATAGATGTAAATCAATTTCATATATTTTGATTTCTTAGTATGCTAGATTTATTAACCAATACAAAGATTGTGGTTATTATTTTGGATAGCGATGGGTACTCTAATTAAGTTCAAACCGTGTACAAAATTAATATAAAATTATGACTTGAATTGATTTGTTATAATAATAACATGTGCTATAGAAATAGAAACTATTAGTGTTTTAATCTGAACGATGCTATGGGAATATAGAGTTTTCGGTTAAATTTTATTTGGATCTGGTATGAATTGTTACAAAACTTAGAAATCATGTTTTATCATGAAGTAGCGTATGTACATATAATTTATATGAGTCTTCGTAAATACGTGATAGACCAACATGTTATGACAAAACCAATTTGGGTGTTGTTCGTTGGAAAAAAGACGGATGTTCACAAAGGTGGCAAAAACAGTTTATAGCTACAGGAAAAAGATGTATGTAGTCGCCAGCTTTCCATCCATGTGGTTTACTCCTCATTTTCTTTTGCTTTTCTGGTAAAATATATAAGTTGGCAGCGGTTAGTTAGAATCAAATATTAACATTTAATTTAAAAGAGTAATTAAGTTTAAAAAATTAATTACGCTTATTACCGATTGGTATGAATTGGAAACAAATCAAATTAAGGATAGGAAAAAACCTCGTATTCTATTGCCCAAGAGTTAGTGCTGATGGTAGCTAAATGTAATGGTTAGGGAACGAATAACTATAGGAGTTTAAATTGTCAAGCAGAGGTTTGTTACTAATGTTACTAAATATAAGAGTGATATAAAGTAACTTAATTATAAAATAGAGACTTGTTACTAAATATAAGAAGGTTAAGATAATACGTACTTATGTTTTGAACTCATAAAAACTGTTTTAATCTCATAAAAACTGTTTTAATAGTAACTTGAGATTTGCTTTTTCTCCGTGACTTGAGTCGGAGATTCTCGAATCTATTTTGGTCCTCATTTGAATCTTGCTGACTCCTAGTGATTTCTTCTTCATTGGAAGGAGATTATTACTTTTTAACATAGATAACAGATAAAAACGTATAACAATAATGAGTGGTTTAATTATATCTTAGTTTACTTTGGTAGATTGTGGAAAATAAATTGATATAAAAATTTGGAGAAATTTGAGATTAATTGATGAGTACCTGATTTTGCTCTTGCCAGATGGAGAGGAACACAAAACTCTTTTAAATCGTGGGGTTGAAGGTGAAGATATTTGTTCAGAGCTTGATAGAGAAGTTGTTGTTGTCAGATCACAGAAGTCTTAGACTAACAAATCATAACAATTTTTCTAATTTTTTACTGTGCCGAAACAGAGTAAGAAAAGTTTGGTCATGCCTTGCAATGCATATATCTCATCTATTAATATCTGCTGATATGTATATCCTAGATCTGTTGTAACTTATGGGCATATTTTTTCTGAACAACTGATCACATGTCATACCAAGAACCATAGCATTTTTTTTTTCATTTGTTTCATCTTCAAGGATCAATGTTACCTTGTACATGAATTGATGTTTTTATTAATAATAATAATAATAATAATAATAATAATAATAATAATAATAATAATAATAATAATAATAATAATAATAATAATATAGATGTGTGCATATATATATATATGTATCAATAGTTAAATTTTAAAATTACCAAGGGACTATATGTAACTACCCGAACCTCTGAGGGAAACAAATTTGGTAAAATTGCATAAAAAGACGGTTTTATTCTCGGAAAAATCAAAGTGTTGACTTTTTTAACGGGGCCTCTTTTTGGAATTCCAAGAAGACCGTTACAAAGGTCTCGCGATCCTGAGTCTACTTTCATAAATCGAATGAGTTCGATACATGTCAAAAACCCTCGAGGGCATTTTCATAATTTTGGCATTAAGGGTAAAATGGTCATTTGGGTAATGAAATATTGTTGGATTGTGCCAAGTGTCAACTTTTAGAAGAATCTGATATTTACCACTTCCATTGACTTCATCCTATATTTATTAGTGTGGGTGTGTGATGTGGGGTGTTTCGGTGGCCATGGGCCGAACATTATGAAAAGTGTGGTCGTGAGAGTGAGAGTGAGTGTAACGATCCGTCCTGAGTTACGAGATTAATTAAGGACTAATTGAGGATTATCGAGGCTAATCAGGAATTGGTCGACGATTTTTCGGAGGGTTAGCGTAAAATGATGATTTTGCCCCTAAAATGGATAAAATATTGACTTTCGACCCGAGAGGTCAAATGCACGAGGACTAAGGATCGTTACATAGATCAAAATTGTAACGACCCGTCCTAAATTCCATGATTAGATTAGTGACTAATCACGATTAGTGAGGTTAATCGGTGATTAGTTAGGCTAAATCGGACGAACGATGCGAAATGACCGTTTTGCCCCTAGCGTGGGTAAAATGTTGACTTTTCGTTCGGGCGGTCAAATGGACTTTGACCGATGACCGTGACGTAGTTCGTGACGTCACGAGTTCATAGACAGGTGGCACGTTCAATTCCGATGTTCGTAGAAGAAGTTATGACGTTCGGAAGCCCAAGGGCATTTTGGTAATTTGGGTGAATAGGAGGTCAAAAGTTGACTTTTTGACCGGGATGTCCGATGGCCGAGGGCCGAGGACTATTACGTAGATAAGGACGATATGAATCCATAGACAGGCGGCACTCTGAAATCGGACTTCAAACGGGAGAGTTATGGGTCACGGAAGTTCGATTTCACTATGCACGAACTTCGAGACGGGGACGATTTGGCGAAATCTGATTGGGCAGATATTTTGGTGGGTCCCATGGATGAGTGACAAGTGTCACTCATCCTATTGGCTAACTCCCCCAAAATGTGGATCTACATAATTAATTAATATTATTTAATTAATTTTATAATCAAATCCACCAACCATTAATCCTAACCATCCATTTCAACTCATCTTTAAATCCTCACCCTCCATTTCCCATTCTCTCATCAGCCATCAAACTTCATCACTTCATCATTTTCATTTCTTTGTTTTTCCTCACATAACCCGAACCCCCCTCCATATTTTTCTTCATTTTCTTCTTTGTTCTTCGAACAAGCACACCACACACATACCACCACACCTCACCATTTATCTTGTGGCTGACTTGGAGGGATGACGGTGATGATGAGGAGGACATGACGGCCGGCCATGGTGGCTCACGGTGGTGGCCACGGTGGAGAGAAACCGTGAGGTAAGAAATTGCCCAAAAATTCAAATTTCGATTTTATTAGTTTTTGTTCGATTATAAGGATTAGGAATGGTTTCTGGGGACCCTAGGAGTAGAATGGGATTAATTTTGGGGCTTGGGATGGCCGGAAATGGCCATGAACGGCCGGAGAAAATCCGGCCACCATTGATGGAGGATGGAAGCTCGGTTTCGGGTGGTTTTCTTAGTTTTAGGGATTGGGTTAGTTAGGAAATGAAGAAATAGGAATTTAGGAATTAAAATGGGATGAAACGGACCCCGAATCAGTCCAGAAATCGGAGAAAACCCGAGATGAACAGTACTGCTACAGTAACTGGTTCAGTTCTCTGAGGTTGATGCCGATGAACAGTGTTTTCGATTTTCTAGGGGCTCGTGAGGGCCCGTGGGCCATAATTTGGGAAAGTGTTCAACACGGGAAATCTTCTATTCGATGTAACGAATATTTTGGGACTGTTCTCGTGTCAATCGGACATCGTTTCGATAGTTTTCGGGGTGTCGGAAGGTTTAGGGTCGGTTTAAAAATAGTTAAAGTTCGGGAAAATTACGGGGCTTTAATGGGAGGTTAATTAAGTAGTTAATAACCTTCTATTAAAATTTGGACAGGTTTGGGAGTCCCGGTGATGGTGATCGGCTCGGGGAGCCGTATGGCACGCGTATCGAGACGCGGCTTCGGACGGTCTGTGAGTGGACCTTGTTTTCTAAATTGGCGCATGCATAAATGTTTATTATATATTTTAAATACTTGTTTGTGATGCCATGAGTGCATTTGGATGTGCGGTTACGTATAGGCACGTATTTCGAGGTTTCGGCCCTATACGGTGCCTATACGGGGCTGTAGGTCTTATTTGGTCTAAATGAAATGGTTTTGGATTTCCCAAAAGGATAATGAATTTGATTTGATAATGTTGATTTGGATATTTGTGAATTATATGGTTTCACGTATTTCGAGGCGATTTACGTGCTTGCACGTAAATCGAGATTTTTCGGTTTTACACTGATTTTCCATACCTGGGGTTTTGGATATGATTTCATGAAATGGTTTTGGATTCGAAAAGGTAAACTCGGGTTCGAAACCCATTTGATTTACGGAGTCGGGCTGGAGGCCCAGTTGGTTTACGAATCGGACTTGAGGTCCAGTTTGTATGTGGTTTCGGGCTTAGGGCCCAGCTATGTGTTACAAATGGTTTTTATGGTTCATGACGGTTTATGGGGACCGGCATGAACCCTTGAAATGGATTTACGGGTCATGACGGTTTATGGGAACCGACATGAACCCTTGAAAAGGATTTTATGGTTCATGACGGCTTATGGGGGCCGGGCATGAATCCTTGAAAGATTTAAAGAATGATTTCAAACGGTTTTTCATATTCCATCCTTTATATATGATTGTCTCCTCTGGGGAGGGTCGTTGGCCTGGGTGGACCCCGGAGTAGTCACGGAGTACTGACTGAGTGGAGTCGCCCCCCAGTTGGGTTCCTTACTCTCAGGATGGGCATGGTTCGCTACCTTCAGGGAGGGTCATTGATCTACGGAAATTGACCTGGGTGGACCCTGGAGAGACTTGGGTTTGAGACCCCGGTTAGCACACGTGTAGCTTTATCTTGCCGTGACAGGTTCTGGATATGAAATATAATGGATAAACATGATTTCAATTGGTTTTGGGAAATTGTGTTTATAATGATAAATGGATTTGGGCTGAGATCCCACATATGTTCAATGTGTTATGGTTTTCTGTAAATGGTTTTGGGCAGGAGCTCGTGTGACTTGTATTTACGAAATTTGGGGCTGTGACCCTATTTCTGGTTGTTTAAACATATGTGTTTGAATAAATGGTTTTACTATGCATGCATGCTTTTTAGTGGAGGGTATAAATGTCTTTTATGGAAATGTTTTTTATAAATTCTTTATTTTTGTCCACTCACAGTCTTTCTGTTTTTAATACCCTTCAGGTTGACAGAGGATGTGGACTGTAGCAGAGATCGAGATATCACATGCCTCCTCCGGATCCTGGCGTACTCTGATAGCCCGGGAGGGCAAAGGTCGGAAATATCCCTTGTCTGACACTTCGTGTCAGACGGGAGCAGGGTCATCCCTCGTTAATCCCGGGGGGATTGGGATGGGTCCTGTCAAAAATGATATAAGTCTATAGACAGACGACATGTCGAAATGGAACATCCTACGAGAAAGGTCACGGAAGAAAAACAATACTATTCACTTTTTACGAGAAAAGCGTACAGGGTCAAAATCTAGGTGAACCAATTGATGAGTGACATGTGTCACTCATCTAATTGGCCCATATACCTATAATTTGGGATCCAATATTTGTCCATCTTCATCTTCTTTGTTCCTCACACTTAAAACCCACACAAACCCACCCCAAAACCTCCATCACCACCCCCTTTGCCAAAGACCAGAGAGGAAGAAAGACTGAAAGTGAGTGAGAGACTAGAGATGATGCAGGACGAGGCAGGGCTGTCGTGGACGACAGAGGAACTCGCTGAACAAGGTAACCCGAAACCCGTTTTGGACTTTGAAATTGATTTTCAATTTTTGGATGTTTGGGAAGGTTTCTAACATTTGGGTTGTGTTCCTTGTGTCTGTTCGAGTGTTTAGGGACCAAAAACAAGGACTGGAAAGGCTGGGATCGACGGGAAAGCAAGGTTGCAGGTGGCCGTCACTGTTTAACGTTTGGAAGGTACAATCTCGACCCTTTTAGTTAATTATGGGTTCATTGATCTCTTCTAGGGATCAAGACGATCACGTAGGAACAAACGGGATAGAAAATGGTTCAGGAATAAGTGAAAACGAGTCGGGTTAGGTCGTAACCGGGTTGAACCGATTGGAGGTAGGCGATGATGACATCATCGGGTGGCATCATCATCTGTCAGAGGTGTCAGGAACAATCAACACTGATATGTCAGACACGTGGGCCAATTAGGGGCTAACACGTGGCACATATCAGACCGGTTAGTTTGACGTCATCCGTTGACTTTGAGTGTTGACAGTGACGTCAGCATTGACTTTTGACCTGAGTTGACAAGGAAGTTTGATCGATACGTGGGGGTACGTGGGCATGTTTTTCGAGGTGAAACTGGTCTTGTTTGAAAGGTTTTGACGTTTTGAATCCAATGGTGGTAGTTTCAAGTCGATCGGAGATTGTTTGGCTGGTCAAATTGAGGTTTTTATCCTAGAGACGCGTTGACTTTTTCGGGAGTTTTGAAATTTTTTTATTAGGACTTGTTTAGGTTGGTAGTGACCTTTGAGTGTGTTTTGGATAGGTCCAGAGGACCCGGAGAGTTTGGTTTAGACCCGGAGTGGCTTATAGCGCAGCTTGCAAGCACGCAACTTGGATGGTCTGTGAGTGGACACTTGATTTCTAAATATGATGAATGCTTAACTGTTTTGTATGTTATATGAACATGATTTGAGATGTCTTAAGTGCATATGGTTTATATATATGATTGCGATGTTTTAGCATTTTCGTGGAAATGTGTTCTTACACGTATTTCAAGATTTATATTTTATGTGATACCATGGGCTTATGCTGGGTTTTATATCTACTTGTGTTTTCAAATGATTTGAACAATGAAAGGATTTCGGATTTGGAAATATTATCTTGGGCTTAAGGCCCAGTTGGTTTGTGATATCGGGCTTGAGTCCCAGTTGCGATTTATGAAATGTCATTTCATGTTTGATACCCTATTGAGATGATTTGGGCTGAGTCCCTATGAGATTTGGATTGGATTGGATCGGATTTGAGGAATCCTGATTTTGTAGAAACAGTTTGTGAAAGCTATAGCTCGGGTTGAGACCCTGTTGAAATGTTTAAAACTTAATTTGAGGTATACCATCTGTCTCCTCCAGACGTCTCGTAGTATCCTGAAGTAGTCACGATGCACTGCCTGAGAGAGGCCGCTTCTAGGAGAGGCTCAGAATCAGTAGTGCGAGCATTGCCTGAGAGGGGCCGCTTTGAGGAGAGGCTCAGGATCAGGATTGCTAGAGATTGGTAACACCCCGGACAGGATCCAGGTAAAGGCTCGGACTTGAGACCTTGAGTGGCACGTGTAACCTTAGAAATCGTGACATTATTGATTAGACATCGGGGATGTCAAGGATTGGGTATATTGTATCTGACTATTTTGGGCAGAGACCCCACATGTTTTATTGATTCTGGACAGAGACCCCACATGTTTTATTGATTTTGGGTAGAGGACCCACGTGTTTTGGTTTTGGACTGAAACCCTACTGAGGAAACCGCGTTGATTGATAAACGTTTTCACTGAGATTGATTTAAAAGCCATTTGATTTGACTTAAAGAAAGTAGTTGTTATAACTTTTTTTCGGATGCTTGCATGTTTTTTATTGAAGGGTATAAATGTCTTTTTGTGAAATGGTTTTATAAACTGTTTATTTTCGTCCACTCACAGTTTTTACTGTTTTAATACCCTTCAAGTTGATTGCAGATGCGGGTTATAGCAAAGACTGAGACATCACATGCCGCCACAGATCCTGGCGTACTCTAGTAACCCCAGAGGGTTTTGGTGTATCCTTGGTCTGGCACGAGGTGTCAGACGGGTGCATGACACATCCTTTGTTAATCTAGGGAGGATTGGGATGGGTCGTGCCAGCTTGGTATCAAAGCACTAGGTTGCTCTTGGAGTGTTTCGCAGGTGCTGTATGTGATGTCTCTGCGAGGAAAACAGCTCGTCATCAACGTGGTAGTTAGGGTACGAGTAGGAGAGTAATAATGGAGTAGGTTCTGTTTGGCATCCTATGCCGTGGTTGAGCAGTTTTAGACACCGAGTAAGGCTGAGTAGACCTATGTGGGGCAGAGTTTCTTATGGATCCAGAGGCAGAGGGGTCGTAGAGTATGAGTGGATCAGACCTAATTAACCAGTTTTCCTGCGTGATGAATTTTCAGAGTCGAGATCGTGAGACGGTCAGGTTGGGTGTGCTGTAGGGAGTAGCCGAGGTTGTGGGTGACCTTAGTTGAGACTAGTGTGACAAGTTACCAAGAGAGTGGTGATAGGTCTTTAAATAAGCATTATTTTATATTATTTTATACCCTTTATACTTGATTTTTAATATTAAAATAACAAATAAATGAAGAAAATAATATACTTTGTGATATTTTTATAGAATTAAATAAAGTTTGGAATTTGTAGCGTTTTGGCGAAAGAATCGCCCCGATCGGAGTTATAACGAAGAATTTATGGACGAAATTCAGTAAAATTATATTAATTCATTTGTAATTTGAAAATTTATTTGAAAGCCCAAGAAATCAGCCCACAAATCAATCAGCCCAGCCCAAATCCCTCAAGCCCAGATCGCAGCAGCTCATGCGCCAAGCCCGCGAGCCTACGCCAGCCTTAGCCCAATTTCCCAGTCGGCGCGCGCCTGCTGAAGACCCTCTGTTGGTTCGACACGAGCCTGCCGACGACACTTTCTGCAGCTCAGCACGCGTGCACTGACCTGTCCTCCCCTTTTCCAGCCCATCCACGCCGATCTACAGGCTTTCTTTTCAGGCCATCCACGCCGACTTCTGCAAAGCAGCACAACCAACTGCTGCCAACCACTGTCCCTCTTTTCAGCCACTTTTCAGCAAAAAGCAAACCCAATTTCATCATTTCCATCACTTATTCATGTACTATTTTATTGATATTTTTATATTTTAATTTAGTATTTTTATTTAAACAATTGTGGCACTCCCTTATAAATAGGGAGACCATTTCATGTATTTTGAGGTCCCCATTAGTCCCCAATTGTTCTCATTTTGTTCCCTTTTTAGTTTTTAGTTCTAGTTTCTCTCTCTAATTTTCTATCTTAGTTTTTCTTCTTTTTATTTTGTAGATTTATTTTTGGGACCATTTTAACTTCTTGTAGATTTTCATATTAATTAATTTTCTTTTAATTCTTGTTCTTAATTTATGTTACTTTAATTCTTTTTAATTTCATTTCTTCTTTACTTTATTCTTGTGATTTTTTTTGAGATCTCTTAAACACATTTTTATGTTTCCCTTAAGAAATACTTAAGCCAAGTAATTCTAAGGCAATTCAAGAGTTTTAAGACCAAATTCCTCGTATTTCTTTTTCCATCTTCACAAGTTTCCTGCAGCTGTTCGGTGATTCTTGTGAAAATCCATATTTTTCTACTTAAATTCTTGTTATTGTTATTGGTTTTACTTAAAATTCAATATATGTGTTGATATTTTCTTTCTAACATTTGTAAGTAAGAATGCAATCTCCATGTGCTTTACTTTTTGAATTTCTTTTACTTCATATGTTTTAGTGCTTAAATTTCAATTCGAAGTTAAATGTTGATCCGCTGTTCAGGGCATTTAGAATAGAGTTGAAGAGATTTAATGTTTGATCGCTTTTCGGCGCATTAAATCACTAGGTTAAGGTGAATCATATTGTAAGTAATAATTCAATGTTCGGTGCATTTATAATATGAAAAAATATATGCATGTATTTGAGATGATTAAGGTAGGATTTCGTGATTGGTTTAATATGAAAAATATGTGTTTGAAGAACATTCACTAGTACAAAGGTTAAAGTAGAAGTAGAATTAAGTATTTAATTATTTTTACTTGTTTTCTTTATTTTATATTTACAACCCTTTCAAACTCCCTATATAATTCTTTATTCTTTTATTCTTTTATAATTTTATTTTATTCTTGTATTCTTTATTCTTTAATTCTTTAATTCTTTATTCTTTTATCTCTTTATTCTTTAATTAATTAATTCTTTGATTATTTAATTATATGATTATTGTATTCGTTACGTCATTAATTTATTCATTATTCTTCTCACTAACATATTATTAATGTTCCCTAATTTCTCTGGTTAAAAATGATCTCTATTTACCAATACTACATCTACATAAAAAAGGTTTAAATTGCATAATACTCGAATTACGTGTTTAATTTAATGCGTAGTTTGGGCATTGTCAATTTTTGGTGCCGTTACCGGGGATCCAACCCGGGTCACCCGTGTGACAGGCGGGAATACTTACCACTATACTTACCAATTTTTATATCAAGGTAATAACATGTATCAACAATAAAACAAAACTTGAGTAGGTAAATCCAAATAATTCACATAAAAGTCTTTTCAACATCATCATTTTCTCCTTACACAATCTTTATGTCTTCAACCGAGTCCTTGGAATAAGGGTCAAGGATGTCTGTACTAAGCTCAAGTGTTTAGATAATCATGGTGATGAAAGAAAGGCTTAATGTGGGCTCAAAAGGGTTAAAACTAAGAGGGTCGCAACTTGTGAGCACAAAATAGGGAACATGGATGTTTGAATTTATGGTGTTAACCCTAATGCCTTAATCATTCCCAAAATCAGAGAGTTTATTGACTTAAAATAAGTTCTAGTACTCTAGAGTTCATTAAAAGCTATGATAAGTAGTTATGAGGTATATGTATATCAATTTAAACAAAGAACTTATGAATCACTCATCAAAGACGTATATAAAGTTCTAAAGCTCACATAAGGTTCATATGATTCATACTTATCTTATCATGCTCGTTTATGTACCAATTTACATGCATTATCTTCAAGTTATAACACTTAATCACAAAATATTAACAAACAAATTCAAGTTGTAGTGATTATCTTAATGGCCATAACATATTCATTTCCATTCATTTATGTCATTGACAAGTTAAATGACAACTTAAGACTCATAAAAACACTAAGGTAAAACAAAAAGATTCAAGAAAGCAATAAACAATTTTTTTGTTTTTGAATTTTTTTTACTTATTTATATTTGTACATATTTGTTCATACTTATTTGTTTATTCTAGTTCATAAGTTGGATATTACTTGTTTACATTTATTTTATTTGTGTTTGTATTTATTTAAGTTTGTCTTTTCCTTCATTAAAAAAAATAAAAAAAAATTATATCTTAACTTACATTACTTGTCATGACAAATTTAATTTGCATCTTTAGTTTAACTAACTTGCATCTTTCATTATAACTTGCATTACATCTTTCATTTAACTTGCATTTTCAACTTAACTTGCATTTTTAACTTAACTTGCATATTTAGTTTAACTTGCATTGCATTCTTACTCTAACTTACAAATTTAACTCAAATTGCATTCTTAACTTAAATGTGCATCACTAACTTGCATTTTTGTCTAGACTGGATGGACGTTAAACTTAAAACGCTTGTTGGGAGGCAACCCACAGTGTTCCCAAGATGTGAAGGAGTCATCAATACAGATTTGCTATATTTCAACCCTTCACCATGTGTTATTTTTTTTATTTAATGTTTTCCTACTATTTTCGTAAATCATCTTCCTTACTTTGATTCTATGTTTTATTACTTCGTATTTTCCTACATTGAGGACAATGTAGAGTTTAAGTGTGGGGAGATGGTTTACAATTTTAATTGTCAAAAAAAAAATTTTTGTTCTATAAAAAAAATTGTTTAATGCTTTCTTGAATCTTTTTGTTTTAACTTAGTGTTTTTATGAGTCTTAAGTTGCCATTTAACTTGTCAATGACATAAATGAACATAAATGAATAAGTTATGACTATTAATATAATCACTATAATTTGAATTTGTTTGTTAATATTTTGTGATTAAGTTTTATAACTTGAAGATAATGCATGTAAATTGGTACATAAACGAGCATGATAAGATAAGTATTGTAACGACCCATCCCGGAATTCGGGATTAGATTTGCAACTAATCATGATTAGCAGGTTTAATCGGTGATTAGTTGGGTGAAATCGGACGAACGATGCAAAATGACCGTTTTGCTTCGGGTCGTGGGTAAAACGTCGACTTTTAATTCGGGCAGTCAAATGGACTTTGACCGATGACCGTGACGTAGTTTGGGACGTCACGAGGTCATAGACAGGTGGCACGTTCGATTCCGACGTTCGAGGTGGAAGTTATGACGTTCGGAAGCCCAAGGGAATTTTTGTAATTTGGACGAAATAAGGGGAAAATATTGACTTTTTGATCGGGAGGTCCGATGGCCGAGGGCCAAGGACCGTTAGGAAAGTCTCGATGCCCTGAGTCCGTAGGCAGGTGACACACGTCGATCGGAGTCCGAATGACCAAGTTACGGGTCTGGATGCGTGAGGGGCATATTGGTAATTTGTCAACCTGAGGGTAAAATGGTAATTTGGTGGCTGCAGGTGGAAACAGCCGTGTATGGGCTGAGTACATTTTTCTAAATTGAAAAACAGAGAGTGGGACTTTGTTGTGCAGTGTGTGATGAATTGTTTAAACAACCCTTGATCAGTGTGTGAGTAATGGGTTGGAAATTTGAAGGCACAGGTATGAAGTTGTGTGCCTAGAGTGGGAGTGCAGGCCACGGGTGCCATTTTTAAACGGGTTTTGGGGTTTTTTTTGATCATCAGAGCAGTTGGAGGAGTGTTGGGGATCATTTCCAACTAAAGAGAGGCCTGATTGTTGAGAGGAAACTGAGTTCGAAGAAAACTGAATTTGGGAGGGAAAATCCAATTTCGATTTGCAGGCCAGTCCAAGCCGATTTGAGGGTGGAAACACTCTTCTGGGAATTCACTTGGTCGATCCAAATCGTGGGATCGAAGCTGGATGCCCTGGGAAGCCAAGGACGGACACGACGGAGTTCATAAAATTTGAAGATTGAGTCGTGGTGTTTGAGGTGAGTTCTTGTGAAATCAATTGTGAAATCGTCCTTAGGGTGACCATACGAAGCTTCCTAACTAATCAATTGAAGGAAAACAATGCATATGTGATGAACTGGAACTTCGAACCCGATTAGGACCCATGTTCAATTGAGTTGGTTTGAGGCTGTGTCGACTTGAATGAATGGCACAAACCTTTAATTAGGTATGTTGCGAGTCTATCTGAATGATCAATTGAAGAAATTAGTTAGTTTATCGCAAGGGTTGAATCGGGTTCTGACGCGGGTCAAATGGCCCGTTTACCAGGCGGCCGGGTGAAGAAGACGACTGTAGCCACTGTAGCAGGCACGTGAGTCTCAAGCGCAGCCGCTAGCGGCGGCGTGTGAGGGCACGTGGGACGGTTTTTCAAGGTTAGTTCAAAACGAATTTTATCCTAAACAATGTAACGAACATTTTAACGTTGGTATCGAATTTATCGGACACCGTTTCGATGTTGTTTCGAGGGTCCGAAGGTTTAGGTTACGTTTTTAATTAACGATTAATTCCCGAAAAATTATGGGAAATTAGTATGTTGTTATTTGAGACCTTAATGACCCTGGAATGTAATTTCGGACAGGATTCGGGTTTTCTGGAAAATTCCTGAAATTACGGAACCGCATGCGACGCGAAACCGAGCCTTAAGAACGGTGTGTGAGTGGACGTTGCTTTCAAAATTTAATGCATGCATAAATATTTCTATAATTTCTATGATTATGGTTATGAACTGTGGTTGATTTCGAATTCTGTATTTTTATGTAGTTTGAATATGCTATGCGAGATTTCACGTATTTCGAGACTAGTTTCTCGTATGTTTTGGATGATGGGTTAACGACTGAATTTACAAGAAATGTGCGTATGATGTTTTAAGAATGTTGTTTATGGTAGTGAGTGTGATTCATGGTGTTGACATGGTTTTCGAGATTTCTACGGTTTTGCACGTTTTACGAAATTTTGGTTTTATAGTGATTTGATCATTGTTTGATGTTTGAATTTTGGAATTTGAAATGAGATTTGTGACTTTAAAGATTTTAAAATGGATTTTGAAAAAGGTGATTTCGGGCTTGATGCTTGGGGCATAAAAGTAATTTTAACGAACGAGATTTCAATTTTTGGAAGTTTGAAAACGAATTCTTGGTTTGGGTTCGGGATAATGCTTCCGGATGCCGGCTTACAGAATCATTATTGCGAATTCGAATTCGGGAATGAAAAAGGGGTTAATAAAGTGATTTGATATGGTTATACATGCCCCGCGTTTAATGATGGTTTAACTATGTTTGTGAAGTATGATTTGGGGAATTGAATGTGGAAATTCGGACCATGAGTCCCGTTGCGAAAAATGTGATTTCGGGATGGATCCCGCATTGTTGTGATTGAAAAATGTTTTGGGTTTAAAGACCCGTTGAAAACTATTTTGGGTTTAAAGACCCGGTGCTATTGCTGGAGCACGTTTTGAGTTTAAAGACTCGGTTAATTGATGACGGGGGAGGGCCCTTAATGAGTTTAAAGACTCGTGAGTTTAAAGACTCGGTTATTGTGATACCCCCGAGGCCTATTGACTTGTGATTTATTGTGGTTCTGATGTTTCGGATGTGTGGGGCTGTGGCCCGGTTTATGTGGTTGATGGTTTTGGATCATGATGAGTATCTGGTTTTGATTCGTGGTTTTGGGCTGAGGCCCTGTGTTCATGATTGCAGACTGAGTCCCGAAGGTTAGGAAAAGGAAAATGATTTTGATTCCATGCACTGTTTTTCTTATGTTGAAAATGTTAACCGATTGCGAAATGATTTTTGTATGCATGCATTGGTTTTTACGCGGAGGGTAAAAACTTCTTTTTGTAACTGTTTTTATAAACTGATTTATTTTTGTCCACTCACACCTTTTGGTTTTTATTGACTCTCCAGGTCGTGGCGTATTGTTCGGGGCTGTTCGAGGAGCGGAGGCATGAGTAAGCACGTGTGGCTATCCCTGGGTTGGCACGTACTGAGGGTAACTTGGGGATTTCAGTCGTCTTACCAGACGGGAGCAGGACCGGGCACGATTAATAATGCCCTTTTCGGGGGCGGTCCTGTCAATTTATTATCAGAGCACTAGGTTGCTGATTCTGTTGCCACATCATGCCTCCGAAGCGTAAGCCTCGTTCGCGACCTGGTAGTAAGACGGGTTGACGAGGGTGTTTGGGACCTCATGTTAGATCTCGGGTGAGATTGACCCTGGTTTGAGGGTCAGATGTTGGGTAGTGTACACTGTGAATTGCGATTTGTTAGGTATAGAATTGAGTGGGTCGCAGGGACGAATGAGACCAGTGGCTGGAAGGCCGCATAATTGGGCAACTTGTACTATCTCTTAGGCCCTATTGGTTGCTTAGAATGTGGTTGAGCATTGGAAATTGCTCGGTGACTGGGTATGTCGGTGATGACATGATCGGTTTGGTATGAGATTAGACTCAGGAGGAGTCGAGATGTGGATGTAGGACTCACGATGAGTCAGGATTTTGGGTTAGGAACGTGAGATGAGTCATGATAAGGTGTCAAGACTCGAGAAGAGCGAGAAAGGCTATGAGGACCGGTTGGCACTTAGGATGCCAAGGACCAGTTTATGGTCAGGTATTGAATGAGTTAGGAAATTATGGCTTGGTTTTATGGGACGGTAGTCTTGTGGAGATAGCTGATTGTCGTGGGTACTTGGTGTAGTGGTAGTGGTTTAAAATGAGGGTGCGTTCAGGGAACGTTCATTATCCTGATGTGGATTGTCAGAATGGTGGTGCCCATGGTTGCGGGGTACGAGTGATGATGCGGGATCGTCGCTCGGTATGAGCGGAGATCCAGGGCTACCTACTTTGCACACGGGTGCTAGTGTGGATGTTTGTATGTTGGTGCTGGTACTAGCGTTGGTGCTAGTGTCAGTGAGTAAGATTGTGTTGAGCCACAAGTTGGGGTGTGACTCTGTCACGATGAGCGTGTGTTGGTATTTGAGATTCAGCAGTGGTTGACTCATGGACTGGATGGGATCCAGCGGAGATTGTGAGGTATTGGGATAAGTCCCAACAGTGACGAGGTGACAAGAGTTGAGTCATTCCCAATCGGAATCGGTGTATGTGCATAAATAGTCGTTAATAGACATGAGGTCTGAGTATTGGATTGATTGCGGACACGTGGTTGTCCAAGTGAGGTACGGACGTAGGGAGTCTGGTGGTTGGACCTGACATCTCATGGGGAGCGTGTCTATTCCCAACATGGGTGGAATCCGAGTTTCAAGGAGAGTCGTGACTGTGGGACGAGATGAGTGCTCTTTTCCGCATTGGTATTGGGTATTCCGAAGTCATTGGGGATGACCACTTACTCTCTGCCCTGGCCGACGATGTTGGATTACTTGGTATGGTGGGTGCAGTGAGTTGTGCTTGCACTCGCATTGGATGTTGGTGACATCGTATTGGATCATCTTTGGTCTCTCCTAGGTGGAGTGGCAGGGATCGATGTGAGGTAAATGGAAGGGATCCACATAGTGGATGTGTTATGTTGTTGAGTGAATGATTGGATGTGGAAATAATTGGGGAGTGTTGTGTGGTTGACCAAGGATTTAAGAGGGTGTAGGACCCTACGATCGGATTCCAGGTGAATTTCTAACTATGTGAGCATGTGTGGATTCTAGGTGAATCTGGATTGTGATGTTGTGGGCCTTAGGTGTGGTGACGATCTAGGATCGTGGTGTTACTAGTCGGGTGACGTGGTAACGGATTTGTATTGTGACCGCCTTGATCAGGCTAGGTGAAGAGCTTATCGCTCTGTCATACATGTTTAGATATGGGAATAGTTGGGCCGAACTTCCTTTCGAAGTTAATCCGTACCCGAGCGAGCTGGAATGTTTGTATTGACTCGAGGATTTGACTCGTGAATGACGGGATTGGCTTCCTTTCGAAGTCAATCGGATGTGACGTGGTAACCATTGAGCGAGTACCTGATAGATTTGGAGTTGGTACGCCTCGGTAGTTGCAAGTGAGGTTAGATGCCCATTCTGCATGACTGTACACGCCTTGGTGAGCGTGCTTGGATTGGTATCTTTTGGATGACGTGTTTGGGAGTAGATGTCGTGTTGCTAGTCGGGGGACCGTGGGACCCAGAATGGATGATGAATTGGGATGAGCAATTTGTCTATCATGGGATTGGACAATAGAACCCCAGTATCGAATTCTGATTGACTGTGGGCCATGCAGTGGACTTATTGGAGAATGAACGTACGTATCCTGTACGGTGTATGAGGACTGGTATTGGACAGGCCGTGTGGTGCCTGGTGACGGTACATGAGTGGTACCAGTGGTGTATGGTTGTACGTGTTGGTGGTCGGCTTGGTTCCGACACCATTGGATTTGGTGGTGAGTGTGAACTGGACATTGAGTGCTATGCACTGGTCAGAGTTATTTTGCTGGGTTTAGTAATATTATGAGAAGGCGCTCTTGGCCACGGATGGCTAGTGAAACCCTAGTGTGGGGATGTGTGGTCACTAATTGGCTGATGGTTGGAGCTTTATCAGGGTGTTAAAGCTTAGTGGTAAGCTTAGTGGTGACAGTTTAACTGGTGGTGTCAGCGTGGACTGACAAGTGAGTTTTGGTGACTCCCAGGGGAGCATACGTCATGTGCATCAATGATTGGAAGAAACCGACTAGCTGAAGGAGTCAGCTAAATGGTGAAATTGACAAGCGATATGCACACGGATCAGGTGATTAATTTCACTCGAGGTGGCCGAGTGTGGTTGGTCCGACGTGAGACCGTGATGGGACGTATGAGTACAGATGAGTTAGTTGGTGTACAAGTGTATACAAGTATGAGGTCTAAATGTTTTCCACGTAGTGGATGTGAAATGAGGATAATTGGGAATTTCGGGGACGAAATTCTTTAAGGGGGGAAGATTGTAACGACCCATCCCAGAATTCGGGATTAGATTTGCAACTAATCATGATTAGCAGGTTAAATCGATGATTAGTTGGGGTGAAATCGGACGAACGATGCAAAATGACCGTTTTGCCCCGGGTCGTGGGTAAAACGTCGACTTTTAATTCGGGCAGTCAAATGGACTTTGACCGATGACCGTGACGTAGTTTGGGACGTCACGAGGTCATAGACATGTGGCACGTTCGATTCCGACGTTCGAGGTGGAAGTTATGACGTTCGGCAGCCCAAGGGCATTTTCGTAATTTGGACGAAATAAGGGGAAAATGTTGACTTTTTGATCGGGAGGTCCGATGGCCGAGGGCCAAGGACCGTTAGGAAGGTCTCGATGCCCTGAGTCCGTAGGCAGGCGGCACGCGTCGATCGGAGTCCGAATGACCAAGTTACGGGTCTGGATGCGTGATGGGCATATTGGTAATTTGTCAACATGAGGGTAAAATGGTAATTTGGTGGCTGCAAGTGGAAACAGCCGTGTATGGGCTGAGTACAATTTTCTAAATTGAAAAACAGAGAGTGGGACTTTGTTGTGCAGTGTGTGATGAATTTTTTAAACAACCCTAGATCAGTGTGTGAGTAATGGGTTGGAAATTTGAAGCCACGGGTATGAAGTTGAGTGCCTGGAGTGGGAGTGCAGGCCACGGGTGCCATTTTTAAACGGGTTTTGGGAGCATGTGGGAGACAGTTACACTGAGGGACCAGAGTGACTTCCCACAGGTATTGGGGTTTTGTTTGATCATCAGTGCAGTTGGAGGAGTGTTGGGGATCATTTCCAACTAAAGAGAGGCCTGAGTGTTGAGAGGAAACTGAGTTCGAAGAAAACTGAATTTGGGAGGGAAAATCCAATTTCGATTTGCAGGCCAGTCCAAGCCGATTTGAGGGTGGAAACACTCTTCTGGGAATTCACTTGGTCGATCGAAATCATGGGATCGAAGCTGGATGCCCTGGGAAGCCAAGGACGGACACGACGGAGTTCATAAAATTTGAAGATTGTGTCATGGTGTTTGAGGCGAATTCTTGTGAAATCAATTGTGAAATCGTCCTTAGGGTGACCATACGAAGCTTCCTAACTAATCAATTGAAGGAAAACAATGCATATGTGATGAACTGGAACTTCGAACCCAATTAGGACCCATGTTCAATTGAGTTGGTTTGAGGCTGTGTCGACTTGAATGAATGGCACAGACCTTTAATTAAGTATGTTGCGAGTCTATCTGAATGATCAATTGAATAAATTAGTTAGTTTATCGCAGGGGTTGAATCGGGTTCTGACGCGGGTCAAATGGCCCGTTTACCAGGCGGCCGAGTGAAGAAGACGACTGTAGCCACTGTAGCAGGCACGTGAGTCTCACGCGCAGCCGCTTGCGGCGGAGCTTGAGGGCGCGTGGGACGGTTTTTCAAGGTGAGTTCAAAACGACTTTTATCCTAAACAATGTAACCAAAATTTTAACGTTGGTATCGAATTTATCGGACACCATTTCGATGTTGTTTCGAGGGTCCGAAGGTTTAGGTTACGTTTTTAATTAACGATTAATTCCCGGAAAATTATGGGAAATTAGTATGTTGTTATTTGAGACCTTAATGACCATGGAATGTAATTTCGGATAGGGTTCGGGTTTTTTGGAAAATGCCAGAAATTACAAAACCGCGTGCGGCGCGAAACCGAGGCTTAAGAACGGTGTGTGAGTGGACGTTGCTTTCAAAATTTAATGCATGCATAAATATTTCTTTAATTTCTATGATTATGATTATGAACTGTGGTTGATTTCGATTTCTGTATTTTTACGTAATTTGAATATGCTATGCGAGATTTCACGTATTTCGAGACTGATTTCTCGTATGTTTTGGATGATGGGTTAACGACTGAATTTACAAGAAATGTGCGTATGATGTTTTAAGAATGTTGTTTATGGTTGTGAGTGTGATTCATGGTGTTGACATGTTTTTCGAGATTTCTACGGTTTTGCACGTTTTACGAAATTTTGGTTTTATAGTGATTTGATCATTGTTTGATGTTTGAATTTTGGAATTTGAAATGAGATTTGTGACTTTGAGGATTTTAAAATGGATTTTGAAAAAGGTGATTTCGGGCTTGATGCTCGGGGCATAAAAGTAATTTTAACGAACGAGATTTCAATTTTCGGAAGTTTGAAAATGGATTCTTGGTTTGGGTTCGGGATGATGCTTCCGGATGCCGACTTACAGAATCATTATTGCGAATTCGAATTTGGGAATGAAAAAGGGGTTAATAAAGTGATTTGATATGATTATACATGCCCCGCGTTTAATGATGGTTTAACTATGTTTGTGAAATATGATTTGGGGAATTGAATGTGGAAATTCGGACCATGAGTCCCGTTGCGAAAAATGTGATTTCGGGATGGATCCCGCATTGTTGTGATTGAAAAATGTTTTGGGTTTAAAGACCCGTTGAAAATTGTTTTGGGTTTAAAGACCCGGTGCTATTGCTGGAGCATGTTTTGAGTTTAAAGACTCGGTTAATTGATGACGAGGGAGGGCCTATAATGAGTTTAAAGACTCGTGAGTTTAAAGACTCGGTTATTGTGATACCCCCGAGGCCTATTGATTATGTTTTGAGTTTAAAGACTCGTTAAAATCCCCGGAAGGCCCGATTATGCACATGGTTTTGAGTTTAAAGACTTGGGCGCACTTGATATCCAGCAAAATGTTTGACTTGTGATTTCTTGTGGTTCTGATGTTTCGGATGTGTGGGGCTGTGGCCCGGTTTATGTGGTTGATGGTTTTGGATCATGATGATTATCTGGTTTTGATTCGTGGTTTTGGACTGAGGCCCTGTGTTCATGATTGCGGGCTGAGTCCCGAAGGTTAAGAAAAGGAAAATGATTTTGATTCCATGCACTGTTTTTCTTATGTTGAAAATGTTAACTGATTGCAAAATGATTTTTGTATGCATGCATTGGTTTTTACGCGGAGGGTAAAAACGTCTTTTTGTAACTATTTTTATAAACTGATTTATTTTTTTCCACTCACACCTTTTGGTTTTTATTGACCCTCCAGGTCGTGGCGCATTGTTCGGGGCTGTTCGAGGGGCGGAGGCATGAGTAAGCACGTGTGGCTATCCCTGGTCTGGCACGTACTGAAGGTAACTTGGGGATTTCAGTCGTCTTGCCAGACGGGAGCAAGACTGGGCACGGTTAATATTGCCCTTTTCGGGGGCGGTCCTGTCAAGTATGAATCATATGAACCTTATGTGAGTTTTAGAACTTTATATACGTCTTTGATGAGTGATTCATAAGTTCTTTGTTTAAATTGATATACATATGCCTCATAACTGCTTGTCATAGCTTTTAATGAACTTTAGAGTACTAGAACTTATTTTAAGTCAATAAACTCTCTGATTTTGGGAATGATTAAGGCACTAGGGTTAACACCATAAATTCAAACATCCATGTTCCCTATTTTGTGCGCACAAGTTGCGACCCCCTTAGTTTTAACCCTTTTGAGCCCACATTAAGCCTTTCTTTCATCACCATGATTATCTAAACATTTGAGCTTAGTACAAACATCCTTTACCCTTATTCCAAGGACTCGGTTGAAGACATAAAGATTGTGTAAAGAGAAAATGATGATGTTGAAAAGACTTTTATGTAAATTATTTGGATTTACCTACTCAAGCTTTGTTGTATTGTTGACACATGTTAATACCTTGATATAAAAAAATAAAAAAAAAAGGTTGAGTCTCTATCAAGGTAATAAAGTTTGATTATGTAATGTTTAAGTTAAGTCACTTACATTTGTAAATCCAACACAAAGAATGATTGTGAGGCCCAACATGATGAAATTAGGCCTATGTTCGAAGGGATGGATTACTAACATCATTGCACTAAGGTTGGGAAGTTATGATACGTTTTGGGAGTTTATTGGTCTTGGAACGAATTGAGCACCACTTGTCCTATATTTTCCTTGCCTCTAAACTTAGCCCTATTACAACCTTTATAAAGACCTTATGATCCTTAAGATGGTAAATTTTGATTAGTTGAGTTAATCACTTGAGTAAGCTTATCGTTTTGGTTCATTTGTGCAAGTATATTTTGTTTTTATCTTGAGGTGTTTGTTTGAAATTTTGCAAAAGTACTTCATTTCGATTATGTGAGTATATTTCTCACATACTTTGAGTGCAAACACAAACCCTCACAAATTGAGAGAATTTATGAGTGCATATCCTTGTGAGTTGATTCATACTTGTCTTATTCATGTAGAGAACCATTTCACCATATTTACTCATTATCTTACTTGTTGAAACATTTTGTTACCATGTATTAACTCTTGAATTCCATATGCTTAAATGCTTTAAGTGAAATTTTTTATGCCATGATTATAATAATGAAATATTGAGAGAAATGGTTAAGGATTTACTTTTTTTGATTTCGTAGTTTAATTTTAGTATTTGGCAGGGACTAGCAAAGTTTAAATGTGTGGGTATTTGACAGGTCGTTAAATAAGCATTATTTTATATTAATTTATACCCTTTATACTTTACTTTTAATATTAAAATAACAAATAAATAAAGAAAATAATATACTTTGTGATATTTTTGTAGAATTAAATAAAACTTGGAATTTGGAGCGTTTTGGCGAAAGAATCGTCCCGATCGGAGTTATAACGAAGAATTTATGGACGAAATTCGGTGAAATTATATTAATTCATTTGTAATTTGAAAATTTATTTGAAAGCCCAAGAAATCAGCCCACAAATCAATCAGCCCAGCCCAAATTCCAGCCCAAAGCCCGCAAGCCCAGATCGCAGCAGCTCATGCGCCAAGCCCGCGAGCCCACGCCAGCCTCAGCCCAATTTCCCAGTCGACGAGCCCCTGCTGAAGACTCTCTGTTGGTTCGACGTGCGCCTGCCGACGACACTTTCTGTAGCTCAGCACGTGTGCGCTGACCTGTCCTTCCCTTTTCCAGCCCATCCACGCTGATCTGCAGGCCTGCTTTTCAAGCCATCCACGCCGACTTCTGCAAAGCAGCACAGCCAACTGCTGCCAACTCCACTGTCCCTCTTTTCAGCCACTTTTCAACAAAAAGCAAACACAATGTCATCATTTCCATCACTTCTTCATGTATTATTTTATTGATATTTTTATATTTTAATTTAGTAATTTATTTAAACAATTGTGGCACTCCCAATATAAATAGGGATGTCATTTCATGTATTTTGAGGTCCCCATTAGTCCCCAATTGTTCTCATTTTGTTCCCTTTTTAGTTTTTAGTTCTAGTTTTTCTCTCTTAGTTTTTCTTCTTTTTATTTTGTAGATTTATTTTTGGGACCATTTCAACTTCATGTACATTTTCTTATTAATTAGCTTTCTTTTAATTCTTGTTCTAAATTTATGTTACTTTTATTTTTCTTAATTTCATTTTTTCTTTACTTTGTTCTTGTGATATTTCTTTGAGATCTCTTAAACACATTTTTATGCTTCCCTTATGAAATACCTAGGCTAAGTAATTCTAAGGCAATTCAAGAGTTTTAAGACCGAATTCCTCGTATTTCTTCTTCCATCTTCACAAGTTTCCTGCCGATGTTCGGTGATTCTTGTGAAAATCCATATTTTTTCTACTTAAATTCTTGTTATTGTTATTGGTTATACTTATAATTCAATATATGCGTTGATATTTTCTTTCTAACATTTGTAAGTAAAAATGCAATCTCCATGTGTTTTACTTTTTGAATTTCTTTTACTTCATATGTTTTAGTGCTTAAACTTCAATTCGAAGTTAAATGTTGATCCGCTGTTCGGGGCATTTAGAATAGAGCTGAAGAGATTTAATGTTTGATCGTTGTTCGGCGCATTCAATCACTAGCTTAAGGTGAATCATATTGTAAGTAATAATCCGCTGTTCGGTGCATTTATAATATGAAAAATGTATGCATGTATTTGAGATGATTAAGGTAGGATTTAGTGATTGGTTCAATATGAGCATGATATTAGAGTGTTAGTAAAAATATGTGTTTGAAGAAAGTTCACTAGTACAAAGGTTAAAGTAGAAGTAGATTTAAGTATTTAATTATTTTTACTTGTTTTCTTTATTTTATATTTACAACCCTTTCAAACTCCCCATATAATTCTTTATTCTTTTATTCTTTTATTTTATTATTTTATTCCTTATTTTTAATTCTTTATTCTTTATTCTTTTATCCCTTTATTCTTTAATTAATTAATTCTTTGATTATTTTATTATTTTATTCTTTTATTCATTAATTTATTCATTATTCTTTTATTCATTAATTTATTAATTATTCTTTTATTCATTAATTTATTAATTATTCTTTTATTCATTATTATTCTCACTAACATATTATTAATGTTCCCTAATTTTCTCAGTTAAGAACGATCCCTATTTACTAATACTATATCTACACAAAAAGAGTTTAAATTGCATAATACTCGAATTACGTGTTTATTTTAATGCGTAGTTTGGGCGTTGTCAAGTGGTACTTGTGGATCACACAGGGTTCGGTTAATACAGAGCAGTGGTATAGGCGGTGGGTTGTCCGTCTGAGTATGAAGTCTTGATAGCGAAGTGTTGGCTTGGTTGAGTCTACACGAGGTAGTGGTAGATATGGCTATCGAGGGTTGTGGTTGAGACTGTGAGAATTGGGCGATGTTCGAGGAATGTTTCTTACGTAGTTTTTGCTCCAGAGTTGTCGAGTTACGATGGAGGTCGAGTTTCTTTTACTGGAGCAAGGGATTGGTTGTTAGCTCGGTACGAGCAGAGGTTTCTGGTGTGGTCGTAGTGTGCTCACGTTCAGTGTTGACTAGACGATGAGCATTGGGCGGTGCGAATTGTATCGAGATGCCACATCATCTCTCCTGAGTTATGATTGGGGGAAATGTTTTGTCTTACCTTGGTAAGTGTGCACGGGAGTTGATCCCATAAGAGTTGGGACATGACAATCAAGTGGTTCCAACATTACCAATTGGATGTGCATAAACGTATAATAAAAGATTGGCGAGGTTTGACCTTAAGTTGGATTGGTTCCAGGACACATGGATTGATGTCTAAGTAAGTTGAGGCTTAGAGGCATGGAAGATACTATAGGGTAGCTATTCGAGACATGGGACACGTGTTGTGATGTCATTGAGCTAGAGTATGCGGTGGTAGACTTAGTGGACTTGGGAATAAGTTGGCTTGGAGTGTAACTGATAGGAGACCCAATGTCCTTTTCTATGGGACTTTAGGAGTTGGTTCTAACAAGACTGCAAGTAAATATACTTACTTATCCTGAAAGTTCCTAGTGAACTTCTCATCACTCGTGGAGGTGTAAGCTTGTTAAGATTAAGCTGAATTGAGGAGTAATCTGATCGTGGAAGATCACTACAGTAGCTACCAACATATATTATTGGTTGGTGAAGGAGATTCATCATTTTCTGCTTCCTTGGTTTCAATTTCTCTTGGTGCCTGGATGTCAGGACATGTAGTGGGTCAAATTTGAGTGAGTTGAGGGGCAAATGATGTTTGGTGTTACCTAACATTGGTGAATGTAGTTGGATTGGTATTTAAACTTACGTAGGATGAATTTAGATGTCATCATCTTTGATTATCCTAGAGTGGGATATGATCATGGGCTAAGTGAAGGAAATCTGCAATCCATAGAGTAAGTGGTGACAAGTTCTATGGCTTACGACCTTGGGTCGTGACGACCGAGAAGATTGAGAATCACGTGATGGATGATCAAGTTAGTTGTGGATCAAGAGAGTTGGGTTTGGTGGTGTCCAATCAGGACGAAAGACTTTGGACTCACTTCGACAAGATGAGTGTATTGATTATCGGGTGGAGGTTTGTCTCCGTGTTTGTAACCCATTCATACGATTGACTCAAGGAGGACTCAAGTAGTTTTGGTTTGAGAGGTTGACCCCACGACTTCAGAGTTTAACCTCCTTTTAGTGTCAAGGTTTGGATTGGTATTGTAAGACCCGTGTCCTGGAGGGAACGGTGAACAATCCCACATTCCTGCGAGGGGGAATGGTCTGGGAGAGGATGGTGGTGTGCCTTAAAGGTGTAGGCACACACCTATCTAGCACTAGGCCTTCTGGGAGATCACTGGCTTTGGATTCCGGGGGAACTCCAAAGTTAAGCGAGTAGAGGCTGGTGCAATCCCATGATGGGTGACCCACTGGGAAGTTGCACCGTGAGCTCCCAGGAACAAAACCTTGCGGGCGCAGGTGTGCGCAAAGAGGACAATATAGGGTTAGATAGAGGGTGCCGCTGCGCAACTCTGATCTAAACTAGGCCTTTTGGGAGCTCAAGTGACTTTGGGGGGGATTGGAACCCCAAAATTAAGCGAGTTGAGACTGGTGCAATTCCATGATGGGTGACCCCCTGGGAAGTTGCACCATGAGCTCCCGAAAACAAAACCGTGAGGGTGAGGCCCAAAGCGGACAATATGGTGCTAGATGAGTTGGGTCCTGACCGAGAAGGGTCGGATCCTGACAGGTATTTCTTGGTGGACGTGAGTGGGTTTGGACACACTTCAAGTGTTATTCATGTGACTAGGAAACTCAGAAGGAACCCTAAGTTAAAGCGTATGATCTGTCTAGAACAAGGATCGGATAGACATGCTCCAGAGTTAAACTGTGAATGGCTACCATGCCAACCATGTAGTGGACGGACTAGATCTAAGGTTGTTGTGGTGTGTGGAATAGTTGTGGTTGTTTGTTCGCACTACGTTGTGCGTGAGTATAGTTCTTGAGTAGGCATTAGTAGTGCCTTGTGGTTGTGTGGTGTGCACTTGTGAGTAGGGCATGTTGGACAGTGTAGTTGTGGACCTGTTAGTAATCGGATTAGTTCCGACGTGGTTGGTTCATTGAGAACGTGGACTGGACATCGAGTACTGTCCTTGAGTGAAGAATGGTTTTTGACAGGACCCGTCCTAAATCCCCCCGGGATTAACGTGGGACGCGCTTGCTCCCGTCTGACACGGAGTGTCAGACAAGGTATAATTCCAACTTTAGCCCCACCCAGGCTTCTAGAGGGCGCTAGGATCAGAGGAGGAATGTGATGTCACGGTTTCCGCTATAGCCCGCATCCGCGATCAACCTGAAAGGCATTATAAACCACGAAAACTGTGAGTGGACATAAAATTTATTTATAAAAAGACATTTATGCCCTTCCCTAAAAAGCATGCATGCATTTGAAAACCATTTAATCATACCATTAGGGCCTTGACCCAAAATCGTAAACCAAAGCACATGGGAACTCAGCCCAAAACCAATCCTCCGCATCCCTGATGCCTGACATCCTAGATGTCACAATCACACCACTGTCACGGTTCCAAGCTACGCGTTTTACCCGGGGTTTCAATCCCAAGTCTCCCCAGGGTCCACCTAGGTCAATGACCCGCATAACCTCTGTGGGGGGAGGTTTTAACCTCTGACCCGCGTTTTACTCGTACTATCCTCATAGACATCATCCAATCATCAAACATAGCCCTAGACATCCCAAAACTCGAAATCGAAATTTGAATAACAATGGGGTTTCTCGGGTTTACCTGTTTCTTGGGCCATTGCCACCGTCCAAGACAGTCCTGCCGCCATCCACGTTGCCTTCTCATCCTCCCACTCATCCTGAACCCCTCACTCGATTAGCAGAGGTTTAGGGAGGCCTGAGGTCTGGGTTTGCATGGGTTTTGATTTTGGTTGATCGAATGGAAGAAAATGGAGGCATATGCATGCATCTGTGTTAGGTGGTCAATGGATGAGTGACACTTGTCACTCATTCATTGGGCCTATCCAAAATATCTGGGGCCCACTTGAGGATAAATGTCATCCGTCTCGTGATTCGTGCAATAGTTCCTCGGAATTTTCGTGAATCTTAACTTTCCCATCAAATGTCCGATTTCAACGTACCGCCTGTTTACGGACTCGTATCGACTCGATCTACGTAACAATCCTTTGCCCTTGGGCATCAGACTTCCTAGGTCAAAAGTTAACTTTTTACCCTCGTTTAGGGACAAAATCGTAATTTGGCCCTGAACGTCTATTAATCTTCTGCTAATCCCCGATTAGTCTCGCTAATTCGTCATTAATTATTAATTAATCCTTAAAATCAGGGGCGGGTCGTTACAATTTTGGAGTGGGTTCAGTGTTTGTGTGAGTTTGGGGCTTAGAGCCATAGTTGGCTAGAGGAACCCTAGGGTTTGAGTTGTGTTATCCCTGCTAGGGCAAGTATTCAATGGGGTCCAGATACGTTCTAAGTGTATCAACGGAACGAGTGAGGTGACAGTTTGAGACTTTTCTCGAGTCAAGATCACAACGTTGGACACTGAGTGAGATGAGGTTTTGTACGAGGTACCTTTGTAGGACTCTAGAGTAAGTCGAGGTTTTTGTTAGTGACTCGTGTAGTGATAGTGGAGCCGCGAGTACCAGATGAGCACGACAGTGTGTCGCGAACGTGGCTTACGGTTAGGAGACCGTCTAGCGACATGTGATTTGAGATTTGAGATCTCTCAGAGATAGCAGGATGTCAGCTTGGGTTGTAGACTAAGAAAGGTCGTTAGGCTGAAAGCTAAAAGGTGTCAGCTTGGTTTAGATGGATTGTCAGCACGACTTGTCAACTGAGTAGGACGGTAAGTTGACTTGTCAGTTTGGATTTTGAGCACACCTGCATAGGGTGATAGGTGAGATTGACGAGTGTCGCTATCTCAATTAAGATTTGAACGTAGATTTTGGGAGCTTTGGAAGCTTCCGGTGACGGTTGGTCACGTGTTTGTGGTTACGGTCACAAAGGACTAAGCTAAGTTTCAGCATTGACTATTGGATTGTGGTTAACGTCGAGTGACATTTGGGTACAGACGAGTACTGTGGCTAGTTGTTGGACGTGTATGTTTACACGAGAGCGCCTCGAGGAAGAAATTCTTTAAAGGGTGAAGATTGTAATGACTCGTCCCGAGTTACGAGATTAATTAAGGACTAACTGAGAATTATCGAGACTAATCGGGAATTGGTCGAGGATTTTTCAGACGGTCGGCGTAAAATGATGATTTAGCCCTTAGAATGGGCAAAATGTTGACTTTTGACCTGGGAGGTCAAATGCATGAGTCCCGAGGACCGTTGTGTAGATCGATATGATACGAGTCTGTAGACAAGCAGCACGTCGAAATCGGACATCGTACGAAAATGTTACGTGGCACAAAAGAACATTCACGTTTTAAGAGGAAAGTGTACAATTGGCTTGTTTAGATTGGGTCAAAATCTAGGTGAACCAATTGATGAGTGACAAGTGTCACTCATTTAATTAGCCTATATATCCATAATTTGGGATCCAATATTTGTTCATCTTCATCTTCTTTGTTCCTCACACCCGAAACCCACACAAACCCACCCCAAAACCTCCATCACCATCCTCTTTAGTGAAAACCAGAGAGGAAGAAAGACTGAGAGTGAGTGAGAGACTAGAGACGACGAAGGACGAGGCAGGGTTACCGTGGACGACGGAGGAACTCAGGGAACAAGGTAACCTGAAACCCATTTTGGACTTTGAAATTGGTTTTCGATTTCTGGACATTTGGGAAGGTTCAAACGTTTGGGTTGTGTTCCTGGTGTCTGTATGAGTTTCTCGGGATAAAAAAACAAGGACTGGAGAGGTTGGGATCATCGGGAAAGCAAGGTTGCAGGTTGTCATCACTATTTAACGTTGGGAAGGTACAATCTCGACCCTTTTAGTTAATTCTGGGTTCATAGATATCTTCTAGGGATCAAAACGATCAAGACGATCACATATGAACAAACAGGATAAAAAATGGTTCAGGAATGAGTGAAAACGAGTCAAGTCAGGTTACGGGTCCAATTAACCTGTTATAGGGAACCGGGTCGACCCGATTGGTGGTAGACGATCATGATGTCATCATTTGTCAAAGGTGTTAGGCCACGTGGCCAATAGGGAGCTTACACGTGGCATACTGTCAGGTATAGTCATGACTGACATTTCAGACATGTCGACCAATTAGGGGCTGACACTTGGCACATGTAAAACCTAACATGTGTCAGACCCGTCAGGCTGACGTCAACTGTTGACTGTGACCATTGACCGTGACGTCAGCGTTGACTTTTGACCAGAGTTGACAGGGAAGTTTGACCGGCGCGTCGGGGTGCACGGGCATGTTTTTCGAGGTGAAACTAGTCTTGTTCGAAAATTTTCGATGTTCTGAACCCAATGGTGGTGGTTTCAAGTCGATCGGAGATCGTTTGGTTGGTCAAATTGAGATTTTTAGCCTAGGGAAGCATGTTCGGGACACGTTGACTTTTCCGGTAGTTTTGAGGTTTTTTTATTAGGACTTGTCTAGGTTGGTAGTGACCTTTGAGTGTATTTTGGATAGGTTCAGAGAGTTTGGTTTAACCCTAGAGTGGCTTAGCGCCGGCGCGCAGCTTGGACGGTCTGTGAGTGGGAGCTTGATTTCTAAATATGATGCATGCATAATTTTTTTAATATGTTTTATGAACATGATTTGAGATGCCTTAAGTGCATATGGTTTATTTATATGATTGTGATGTTTTAGCATTTTCGTGGAAATGTGTTCTTGCACGTATTTTGAGATTTATATTTTATGTGATACCTTGGGCTTATGTTGAGTTTTATACGTGCTTGTGTTTTCAAATGATTAAAACAATGAAAGGATTTCGGATTTGGAAATATTATCTCGGGGTTGAGGCCCAGTTGGTTTGTGATATTGGGCTTGAGTCCCAGTTTTGGTTTATGAAATGAGATTTCGAGTTTGACACCCTATTGAGATGATTTAGTCTGAGTCCCTATGAGATTTGGATTGGATCGGATTTAAGGAATCCTTATTTTGTGGAAACGGTTTATGAAAGCTATACCTCGGGCCGAGACCCTGTTGAAATGTTTAAAACTTGATTTGAGATATAAATGGTTTTACAATGATTTTCCACTAGATTGATGATTGTTTTACATATACCATCCTTATGTGTGGATTGTTTTCTCCAGACGTCTCATAGTATCCTGTAGTAATCACGGTGCACTGCCTGAGAGGGGCCGCTCCTAGGAGAGGCTCAAGATTAGGAGTGCAAGCATTGCCCGAGAGGGGCCGCTCTGAGGAGAGACTCAAGATCAGGATTGCTAGAGATTGGTAACACCCCGAATAGGGTCCAAGGAAGGACTCGGACTTGAGACCCCGAGTGGCATGCATAGCTTTACAAACCGTGACATTATTGATTAGACATCGGGGATATCAAGGATTGGATATATTGTATTTGACTATTTTGGGCAGAGAGCCCACTTGTTTTATTGGTTTTGGGCAGAGACCCCACATGTTTTATTGATTTTGGGCAGATGACCTACGTGTTTTGGTTTTGGGCTGAGACCCTATTGAGAAAATGGCTTTTATTGATAAACGTTTTCATTGTGATTGATTTAAAAGCCATATGATTTGATTTAAAGAAAGTGGTTGTCATAACTTGGTTTCGGATGCATGCATGCTTTTTAGTGAAGGGTATAAATGTCTTTTCGTGAAATGCTTTTATAAACTGTTTATTTTTGTACACTCACAACTTTTACTATTTTAATACCCTTCAAGTTAATCGCGGATGAAGGCTGTAGGAGACAACAAGACATCACATGCTGCCACAGATCATGGCGTACTCTTGTAACCCCGAGAGGGTTTAGGTATATCCCTGGCCTAGCACGGGGTGTCAAATGGGAGCATGGCACATCCCGCATTAATCTAGGGAGGATTGGGATGGGTCTTGTCAGTGAGAGTTGGGGTTGACAGAGGGAAGGCCAAAAAATGGGAGGGGAAGAGAGGAAAATGAAGCTTGAGATGTTAGGAACTTCGTGATGCTGCTGTGAAGGTGAGATACCCTCAAAAACCTGAGGCCCAAAACTGATACGGGGGTGTGGAAATTCCACCTTCGAGTTTTTACCATAGAGATGTGAGATTAAGCTTCCTGTTAGCTTTCTGGAAGCCATGCGATCATGTAAAGCTTAAGAATACAGAGTTTGAGGCATCAGAAGGCTGAGGAACGGTGAGGAGAAAACTGGTCGAAAATGGTGGTATGATTCCTTAATTTCTAGTCGGTTTTCCTTGTTTTGAGATCATAGATATCGTCTAGAGGTAAATTAGAGCATGGTAGTAAAAAAAAAAGGATGAAAAATATTAAGAAATGAACGATTTAGGGACAAGTTGTGTGACAGGACCCATTCCAATCCCCCCGGGATTAGTGCGGGATGACCCTGCAGTCCACATCCGCGGTCAACCTGAAGGGCAGTCAAAACATTAAAAGTTGTGAGTGGACAAAACAAGAGTTTATAAAACAGTTGATAAGAGAAGACATTTGTACCCTTCACTAAAAAGCATGCATGCATTCGAAAACTATTTATCCAGAAAAACCATAATGAAAATGACCATACGGGCCACTTGTAACACCCCGGAAATTCGAGGATTTTAATATTGTAAGTTAATGTCTGAATTGACGCTTTTACCCTTGTGATGGGTGTGGTCAATTGTTGACTTTTTGATTTATAAATTAAATGGACTTTGACCTATGACCGTGACGTAGTTCGGGACGTCACGAGTTCATAGACAGGTGGCACGTCCATTTCGGACGATCAGGGAAAAAGTTATGACTATCGGAAGTTCAGGGGCATTACCGTAATTTGGACGGTTAGGGTGAAAATGTTGACTTTTCTCTTGGAAACTAATTTTCACTTGACTCAAGGACCGTTGGGTAGGTCTCGACGTCCTGAGTCCGTAGACAGGCGGCACGCCGAAATCGGACTTCGTACGAGGAAGTTATGGTCACGGAAGTATTTCGCATTTAACCGAACCAACCGAGAACCGGATTAAAATAATATTTTATTAATGGAATCTGATTACTTTAATCAAATCAATCTGGACCCTTGGATGAGTGACAAGTGTCACTCATCCCCACACTCCCTAAAACAAGGATCTCTGTTGGCCATTGGATTAAATAATTGATTTCCTCTCCTCAAATCCTCACCATTGATCCTATGCTGAGATTGAATCTCAGCCCTTCATTCCATCCAGCCAATCTGTTTATTAATTCTCAGATTTTTCACTCTCACATTTCATTCTCCCAAACCGTGTGCACGGCTACCCCTTCGAACAAACACACCAGCACCTCACCTCTCAACCTCACCCTCATGGCAACACCAGGCGGCTAACTGCCACCCCCAGACGCCGGCCACCACCCCACGGCCACCCTGCACGGCCGGTTTCCTCCCAGACCCGAGAAGGAAACCCGAACAGCCCAAGTCACCAAACCATCCAAACCTTCACTCTGGGACTCGAACCAACGTACTGTTGGGTTCACTGTGACGGCAGGACGACCCTGAGCTGGACTGGACGACGTACGGCGGTGACACGGCGGCGGTAGGTTGAAAAACCCGAGAGACCCGATTTTCTTCCCTTCTTCGAAACGACCGTTTTTGACGTTGATTTTGTTTGGTTGCTTCTAAGACACACTTAAGGGACCCAGACGACCATTTTAAACCAAGGTTCGCGGCTGGAAGCTTGATGACTCGCCGGAGAAGACGAACCAGAGCCGGCAGCCGGGTTCCTGTCGATTTTCAGGTAGATTTTTGAACCTAGAAACTAGTTTTGAGTCCATAGAACCATAGAACACTTTGTGACGAGTTCATAGGAACAAATCCCATCAGAAATGGTGTTCGGGTTGGTGAGAACTGATCGGGTCGAACCGTGGGTCTGCGGTGACCCGGTTCTCAGACCCGGTTACTGTAGCTGATGACGTCATCATGCTGACGTCAGCAGTGACGTCATGATGACGTCATCATGTCAGAATTCAGTCAGACCAGGGACCAATGGACTGCTAACACGTGTCCTCTGACACTATCAGTGATGACGTCATGCTGACGTCAGCAGTGACGTCATGCTGACGTCAGCAGTACTGTAGCACCGTTGACCAGAGGGTTGACCAGGCGCGTGGGGGCGCGTGTGAACAGTAATTTTGGTGGGACCACCACCATTCTTTAGGTTTCGACGATCCGGATCCAATGGCGGTGGTTTCGGGTCGATCGGAGATCATTAAGTTGGTCAAAATGAGAGTTTTTGCCTTGGAAAGCGCGTTCAGGCGGCTTATCCGGACCAGTTTCAGTCTAGGGTTTCATGGTTAAATGTTAGGGGTTTGTATTTACCCTTACGTATACTTTGGATGTGACACGAATTTTGTAATTGTACCAGATCGAGGGTAAACGCTCGGTTTTCAGCAGGACTGTACTGTGAGTGGGCCATTTTCTTAAACCCTTGCGTGCATAAATGTTTTCTGGTTTATTATACTTATTCACATGCTAAAAACAATGATGGTTTTGATGATATGGAAAATATGGTTATGGCACGTTTCACGGTATTTGGGCTTGAGACCCGTTTGATGAAACTTAATGATTGATTCAGATTTTATCTAGGTATATATATACCTTGCATGTGGATATCAATAAAATGTATTTGGTACTGCACTGTATAGATCCTTCCATATTATATTGTCTCCTCCGGATGAGGTACACCGGAGAGGTCACGGACGTCTAGAACGTCCAGCGTCTATGACGCTAAGCATCAGGGATGCTGTACCCGAACGGGGTTCGGGGATTGAACTCGGAAATTGAGACCCGAGTGGCACGCGTAGCCTTGTGATTGTGACCTTATTGACGTCAGGGACGTCAGACATCAGGGATGTCGGGATTGGAGTGTATAGTGCAGCAACTAAAATTATACTTATGGTTTTATTACATGCCTTATGGTTCATATTATATGGTTTATGATTTTAAATAATGATGCATGCATGTTTGGAAAACAGAGGGGTAAATTATATGTTTTACTTATCAAATGGTTTTATAAACTTGAGTTCGGTCCACTCACCCTTAATGTTTTTGGTAACCCCTCCAGGGCGTGATACTGAGGTAGAGGAGGAACCTGAGGCTGAGGCATAGATCTACTTCTGCGTACCTGAACCCCTGTTGGGTGGTGTACCCGCAGGTTTTTAATAGAGTCGTGCTCGCAACTTGTAATTCGGATATTCATCCCTTGTCTGACATTCGTTTAATTCGGATTTGATGTATAACTTTAATTTGGTTATTTATGCATTTGATGATTTGAGGTTAAATTTGGTATGAATTATTGGGTGTCAGACGGGAGCAGGGCACGTCCCCTTGTGGTCCCTGAGGGATCGGGGCGGGTCCTGTCCGCTTGGTATCAGAGCACTAGGTTGTGGTCAGTACTAGGTTTTGGTCAGCATGCTAGACTAGCGATTAGTACTAGTTACTTTTCGACTTTTCAGAATATTGTTATCTGATCTATGCCTCTTGACAGTTGGTTATGCCTCCTAGGAGAATTCCTCATACGCGAACGGACGAGGATCTAGAAAGAGAGATGGAATGCGCGAGCATTGAAAGGGCTCAACGTTTGGGAGCCACTCCTTTCTGCGGGGGAGCAAACCCCGAGGATGCTCATGATTGGATCACCAAGTGAGAGAGGATCTTCTCGGTGATGCACTGCCCTCCGGGCGAACGGGTAACTCTGGCGGCCTTCTTGCTGGAAGGAGGAGCCTACCAGTGGTGGCACGGACTCGAAATGTCTGGGTGGTCTGTCCATACCACTACTTGGGACGTTTTCCGTTCCAGGTTTCTGGACCAGTACTACCCGCGATCCTTTCGCGCGGCGCGGGAGGCGGAATTCCTGCGGCTGGAGCAGGGTGACATGTCTGTTGCAGACTACGAGCAAACTTTCGGGAAACTTTCCCGGTTCGCTGCTTCATTCGTAAGCACGGAGGAGGACAAATGCCAGCGGTTTGAGCTTGGACTCTGAGGGGAGATCCGGGCCAGTGTGACTGCTACCACTCATGCTTCTATGAGAGATATGGTCGACGTAGCGGTGCGTGTCAAGGCCAGTCTGGCGGCACACCAGACACGACAGCCTTCGGGCGAGGGGCGACGTCAGGATCGCCCACATCATGGGCCATCGGGCCGTAAGAACAACAAGGGAGGGAGCTACAGGGGAGCACCCTCATCCTTCAAGGGTCGTGGCTGGTCAGGTCGACGTGGAGGCTCTCAGGGCAGAGGATCTGGATATAACTCTGGGCAGCGTTCATCTGGGAGCGGTGCTTCTGGTGGGCATTCAAACTGGCCGAGGTTTGTAACCTGTTTTGCTTGCGGAGAGGAGGGCCACTATGCCAGTGATTGCCCGCAGTTGTCCAAGAACAACGACGCTGGGGGCTCTAGTGTGGTGCAGAGCACGGCTTCCCACACTAATGGAGGTCGCGGTCAGGGAGGTGACCGTGGTGCTGGGCGTGGCGTGCGCGGGCGCGGACGGAACGGAGGGCCGAGGGCCCAAGTGTTTGCAATGACCCAGCAGCAGGCGAGGACTGCCCCAGGCGTGGTCACAGGTACACTACATATCTTTAACCTTCTTGTACGTGTATTGATGGATGCGGGGGCTACACATTTTTTTATTTCGAAAAGTTGTGCTGGTATGCTTGATTGTGTGGTATCAGCTTTAGATTGTGAAATGGGTGTTGGCACCCCGATGGGTATCGTGTACCTTGTGAATCAGGTGATTCAGAGGTGCCCGGTAAGAATTGAGGATGTGGATTTACCAGCAGACTTAATTATTCTGGATATCCACGACTTCGATATAATCCTAGGGATGGATTGGCTATCGGAGCATGGGTCCCTCATCGATTGCTGTAGCAAGCAAGTGATTCTGCGGAGCCCGGGTTTGCCAGAGGTTATCTTTCAGGGGGAACGTGATGGTTCGCCTCCTGAAGTGATTTCTTCACTTACTGCTACCAAACTTCTACGGAAGGGATGCCAGGGTTATCTGGCGCATGTCATGTCGGGGCAGGTTGGTACTCCGGGTATCGACGAGATACCGGTGGTATGTGAGTTTCCGGATGTGTTCCCGGAAGACTTACCTGGGTTGCCACCATTGCGGGAGATCGAGTTTACAATTGAACTACTCCCTGGTACCCGACCTATATCCCAGGCACCATACCAGATGGCGCCAGCTGAGTTACGAGAACTCAAGGCTCAATTGCAGGAGCTGGTGGATTTGGGATATGTTCGACCGAGTACTTCACCGTGGGGAGCACCGGTGTTGTTCGTGAAGAAGAAGGAAGGAAGTCTCCGTTCGTGCATTGACTATCGGCAACTCAACAAGGTGACACTGAGGAACCAGTATCCTCTACCCAGGATCGATGACCTTTTTGACCAGTTGCGGGGAGCTCAGTGCTTCTCGAAAATTGATTTGCGGTCTGGGTATCACCAACTGAGGATTTCGGAGGAGGATATTCTGAAAACTGCTTTTCGAACCCGTTACGGACACTACGAGTTCCTTGTTATGCCATTTGGTTTGACGAATGCTCCAGCAGCATTCATGGATCTGATGAACCGGGTCTTCCGACCCTACCTGGATAAGTTCGTGATTCTGTTCATCGATGATATTTTGGTGTACTCGAGGAGTGCCCGTGCACATGAGGAACATCTACGGTTGGTCTTGGAGAGGCTGAGACAAGAACAATTGTACGCCAAACTGAGCAAGTGTCAGTTTTGGCTGAGCAGTATTGGTTTTCTGGGACACGTGATATCGACGGATGGGATTTGCGTGGACCCCCAGAAAACAGAAGCGGTGACCAACTGGGCTAGACCGACAACGGTGACCGAGGTGCGGTGTTTTGTCGGATTAGCAGGTTACTACCGGAGATTCGTGGAGGGTTTCTCCAAAATTGATGCACCATTGACTCGTTTGACTCGAAAGGGAGTAAAGTTTATCTGGGACGAGCAGTGCGATCGGAGCTTTCAAGAGTTGAAAGATCGATTGACCACTGCGCCTGTCCTTGCATTGCCGGACGACAGTGGAGAGTTTGTGGTCTTCAGTGATGCATCGCTGCAGGGTCTGGGCTGCGTGTTGATGCAAACTGGCAAGGTTATCGCCTATGCATCCCGGCAGCTGAAGACTCATGAGTTGAACTACCCTACCCATGATTTGGAGTTGGCAGCGGTGGTTCATGCTCTAAAGATCTGGAGACATTATCTATTCGGCGCAACGTGTCGGATATACACCGACCACCAGAGTCTTAAGTACTTATTCACTCAGAAGGAGCTCAACATGAGACAACGGAGATGGTTGGAGCTGCTGAAGGACTATGACTGTACGATCGAGTACCATCCGGGTAAGGCCAATGTAGTGGCGGATGCACTCAGCAGAAAATCAGCGGGATCAGTTGCACACTTGGGGATGGTGTATCTTCCCTTGCTGGTGGAACTCCGGAAGGCGGGAGTTATTTTGGGTACGGACGAGCATGGAGCTTTGTTGGCCAGCTTCCATGTGCGACCAGTACTGATTGATCGGATCATTGAGGCACAACTTCAGGATCCGATACTCTGTATTTACAGAATTGAGGTCGATGCGGATGGGAGACAGGATTTTACCATCCGGGACGATGGAGCACTTGTGAAGTTGGGCCGTTTGTGTGTACCTGCAGTGGCAGAGTTACGGGCCGAGATTCTTGAGGAGGCCCATAGTTCGGCTTATGCTATGCATCCGGGAGGTACAAAGATGTACCGTACCCTCCGGAACCATTACTGGTGGCCAGGAATGAAGAAGGATATTGCTGAACTCGTGAGTAAATGCTTAACTTGTCAGCAGGTTAAGGCGGAAAGGCAGAGACCTTATGGGGCTATGCAGCCACTTCCGATTCCCGAGTGGAAGTGGGATCACATCACCATGGACTTCGTCTTTAAGTTACCAAGGACTCAGAGTGGAGTTGACGGAGTATGGGTGATCGTGGACCGGTTAACCAAGTCAGCCCATTTTCTGCCCGTTCAGGAGACTTATAAACCTAACCGACTGGCTCAGTTGTTTGTGAAGGAAATCATACGATTGCATGGTACGCCGGAATCGATCGTGTCCGATCGTGACCCGCGTTTCACTTCCAGGTTCTGGCGGAGTTTGCAAGCTACTCTGGGAACAACCCTACGTTTCAGTACTGCTTTCCATCCACAGACCGATGGACAGTCTGAAAGAACTATTCAGACCCTGGAGGACATGATGAGGTCATGTGTACTACAGTTTCAGGACGCTTGGGATACTCATTTGCCATTAATGGAATTTGCCTACAACAACAGCTATCAGGCAAGCATCGGAATGGCACCCTATGAGGCACTGTATGGTCGACAGTGCAGGACACCTATCTGCTGGACGGAGGTAGGAGAGCTAGCGGCTGTAGGGCCGGAGATGATGGACTTAACCATGGAAACTGCTCGCGTGATCAAGGAGAGGTTGAAGGCGGCACAGGATCGAAAGAAGAGTTATGCTGATCGACGGATTCGAGACTTGGAATTTGAGGTAGGAGATTTTGTCTTCCTGAAGTTATCTCCGTGGAAAGGGATTATCCGTTTTGGCCGACGGGGGAAACTGAGTCCGCGTTTTATCGGACCGTATGAGATCGTGGAGAGGATTGTCAAGGTTGCTTACAGATTGGCGCTACCTCCAGAACTTTCTAGAGTTCACGATGTTTTCCACATATCGATGCTGCGGAAGTACGTACATGATGCTTCGCATGTACTTGGGGAACAACCTGTCGAACTACGGGAGGATTTGAGCTTCGAAGAACAACCAGTACAGATCTTGGATCGGAAGGACAAGGTACTACGACGGAAGACGATTCCTCTCGTGAAGATTCTCTGGAGAAACCAGAATGTGGAAGAAGCCACATGGGAGCCTGAGGCTCAGATGCGAGAACAATTTCCTTACTTGTTTCTTTGAAATTTCGGGACGAAATTTCTTAAAGGGGGAAGGTTGTAACACCCCGGAAATTCGAGGATTTTAATATTGTAAGTTAATGTCTGAATTGACGCTTTTACCCTTGTGATGGGTGTGGTCAATTGTTGACTTTTTGATTTATAAATTAAATGGACTTTGACCTATGACCGTGACGTAGTTCGGGACGTCACGAGTTCATAGACAGGTGGCACGTCCATTTCGGACGATCAGGGAAAAAGTTATGACTATCGGAAGTTCAGGGGCATTACCGTAATTTGGACGGTTAGGGTGAAAATGTTGACTTTTCTCTTGGAAACTAATTTTCACTTGACTCAAGGACCGTTGGGTAGGTCTCGACGTCCTGAGTCCGTAGACAGGCGGCACGCCGAAATCGGACTTCGTACGAGGAAGTTATGGTCACGGAAGTATTTCGCATTTAACCGAACCAACCGAGAACCGAATTAAAATAATATTTTATTAATGGAATCTGATTACTTTAATCAAATCAATCTGGACCCTTGGATGAGTGACAAGTGTCACTCATCCCCACACTCCCTAAAACAAGGATCTCTGTTGGCCATTGGATTAAATAATTGATTTCCTCTCCTCAAATCCTCACCATTGATCCTATGCTGAGATTGAATCTCAGCCCTTCATTCCATCCAGCCAATCTGTTTATTAATTCTCAGATTTTTCACTCTCACATTTCATTCTCCCAAACCGTGTGCATGGCTACCCCTTCGAACAAACACACCAGCACCTCACCTCTCAACCTCACCCTCACGGCAACACCAGGCGGCCAACTGCCACCCCCAGACGCCGGCCACCACCCCACGGCCACCCTGCACGGCCGGTTTCCTCCCAGACCCGAGAAGGAAACCCGAACAGCCCAAGTCACCAAACCATCCAAACCTTCACTCTGGGACTCGAACCAACGTACGGTTGGGTTCACTGTGACGGCAGGACGACCCTGAGCTGGACTGGACGACGTACGGCGGTGACACGGCGGCGGTAGGTTGAAAAACCAGAGAGACCCGATTTTCTTCCCTTCTTCGAAACGACCGTTTTTGACGTTGATTTTGTTTGGTTGCTTCTAAGACACACTTAAGGGACCCAGACGACCATTTTAAACCAAGGTTCGCGGCTGGAAGCTTGATGACTCGCTGGAGAAGACGAACCAGAGCCGGCAGCCGGGTTCCTGTCGATTTTCAGGTAGATTTTTGAACCTAGAAACTAGTTTTGAGTCCATAGAACCATAGAACACTTTGTGACGAGTTCATAGGAACAAATCCCATCAGAAATGGTGTTCGGGTTGGTGAGAACTGATCGGGTCGAACCGTGGGTCTGCGGTGACCCCGTTCTCAGACCCGGTTACTGTAGCTGATGACGTCATCATGCTGACGTCAGCAGTGACGTCATGATGACGTCATCATGTCAGAATTCAGTCAGACCAGGGACCAATGGACTGCTGACACGTGTCCTCTGACACTATCAGTGACGTCATGCTGACGTCAGCAGTGACGTCATGCTGACGTCAGCAGTACTGTAGCACCGTTGACCAGAGGGTTGACCAGGCGCGTGGGGGCGCGTGTGAACAGTAATTTTGGTGGGACCACCACCATTCTTTAGGTTTCGACGATCCGGATCCAATGGCGGTGGTTTCGGGTCGATCGGAGATCATTAAGTTGGTCAAAATGAGAGTTTTTGCCTTGGAAAGCGCGTTCAGGCGGCTTATCCGGACCAGTTTCGGTCTAGGGTTTCATGGTTAAATGTTAGGGGTTTGTATTTACCCTTACGTATACTTTGGATGTGACACGAATTTTGTAATTGTACCAGATCGAGGGTAAACGCTCGGTTTTCAGCAGGACTGTACTGTGAGTGGGCCATTTTCTTAAACCCTTGCGTGCATAAATGTTTTCTGGTTTATTATACTTATTCACATGCTAAAAACAATGATGGTTTTGATGATATGGAAAATATGGTTATGGCACGTTTCACGGTATTTGGGCTTGAGACCCGTTTGATGAAACTTAATGATTGATTCAGATTTTATCTAGGTATATATATACCTTGCATGTGGATATCAATAAAATGTATTTGGTACTGCACTGTATAGATCCTTCCATATTATATTGTCTCCTCCGGATGAGGTACCCCGGAGAGGTCACGGACGTCTAGAACGTCCAGCGTCTATGACGCTAAGCATCAGGGATGCTGTACCCGAACGGGGTTCGGGGATTGAACTCGGAAATTGAGACCCGAGTGGCACGCGTAGCCTTATGATTGTGACCTTATTGACGTCAGGGACGTCAAACATCAGGGATGTCGGGATTGGAGTGTATAGTGCAGCAACTAAAATTATACTTATGGTTTTATTACATGCCTTATGGTTCATATTATATGGTTTATGATTTTAAATAATGATGCATGCATGTTTGGAAAACAGAGGGGTAAATTATATGTTTTACTTATCAAATGGTTTTATAAACTTGAGTTCGGTCCACTCACCCTTAATGTTTTTGGTAACCCCTCCAGGGCGTGATACTGAGGTAGAGGAGGAACCTGAGGCTGAGGCATAGATCTACTTCTGCGTACCTGAACCCCTGTTGGGTGCTGTACCCGCAGGTTTTTAATAGAGTCGTGCTCGCAAGTTGTAATTCGGATTTTCATCCCTTGTCTGACATTCGTTTAATTCGGATTTGATGTATAACTTTAATTTGGTTATTTATGCATTTGATGATTTGAGGTTAAATTTGGTATGAATTATTGGGTGTCAGACGGGAGCAGGGCACGTCCCCTTGTGGTCCCTGAGGGATCGGGGCGGGTCCTGTCACCACTGCCCAAAACCTATGTAAACACACATCATATATCATATCATATATCTCATAAAGCATACGTCATATATACATATAATTCACACAACCAATCCTGTCATGGTTTCCAAAGCTACGCTCGTGCTACCCAGGTCTCAATCCGAGTCTTCTCAAAGTCAAGATCAATGTCCGCATACCACTGACCGTACCCGAGGTAATAGTAATCATAGCCTTCCTGAGAGTAAGGAACCCAACTGGGGGGTGACTCCACTCAGTCGGTGCTCCGTGACTACTTCGGGGTCCACCAAGGCCAACGAACCTCCCCGGAGGAGATAATAGAAGTAAAGGACGGTATATGAATACATATATATACATAACATAAACATCCATGCCCGGTTCCCTTGAACCATCATGATCCATAAAATCCATAACAAGGGTTCATGCCGGTTCCCATAAACCGTCATGAACTAGAATGACCTTTCCAGAGTTCATGCCGGTTCCCATAAACCGTCATGAATTTGGAAATCCATCTAGGGTCCCTGACCCGAAAGCATCAGTGTAAAACAACTGGGTCTCCTGCCCGAACATATGACTCAACTGGACACCGTGCCCGATATCTAAGGGTCAGTCACGAATCCGATCATAGTGATGCGTGCAACCATCCATCCAGGACCGCTCTCAATCCTGGTATGTCGCCATGAACGAATCAACCGACGCGACCACCACAAGATCATGGTGCACTCATCACCGATCCCAATCCTGAACTGTCAGCACTTCGAAATCAAGCCTCCCCAAGCTGCCTGACCACGAATCGTGCATCGTGACCTCTCCGGAGGGAACACATCCCAATCCGGAGGCGAGCGTCACATCGTCGATCGCCGTGCACATAGCACCTGTCGCAACCACGATTTAGACCCGAAGGTCGTAAATAGTGTCATATGCCCGAGACAAAACCAAATGGGTCTCATACTCGAGTTTATCTTTTTAGAAATCCAAAACCAGTTCATTTAGACCAATAAAGAAATACAGACACGTATAGGCATCGTATAGGGCTGAAACCTCGAAATACGTGCCTATACGTAACCACATACAAATACACCCATGGCATCACAAAAAAGTATTTAAAACATATAATAAACATTTATGCATGCACCAATTTAGAAAACAAGGTCCACTCACAGACCGTCCGAGCTGCCGTCTCGATTTGCATGCCATACGGCTCTACCGAGCCAATCCGACCTCTCCGGATAATACTGACCTGTCCAAACCATATCCAAAGGTTACTACTAACCTATACAAGTCCATATTAAGAACCCAAAACTTTTCCGGAAAAGTCAACGTGTCCTGTACACGTTTCCCAAGGTGAAAAACCTCAATTTGACCAACTTAACGATCTCCGATCGACCCGAAACCATCGCCATTGGATCCGGATCATCGAAACCATTAAAATGACCCTTGGCCCACACAAAATACTGTTCACACGCGCCCCCACGCTCATGGTCAACGCGTGGATCAATGCTACTACAGTACCTGCTGACGTCAGCATGACGTCATCACTGACAGTCCTGACAGTGACACGTGTCACACTACTATTGGCCCATTTTCTAACATGTCAGCTGACATTGTCAGACCTGACAATGCTGACGTCATCCCTGACATGATGACGTCATCAGTCATCCCCGTCTTCTCGCTGGGTCGACCCGAATGGCTGCAACCGGGTCGCCGTGACCCGCGGCTTGACCCGGCCGGTTCTCTTCACTCCGGCCACCATTTCTCCTCCCGTTTGTCCCATTCTACTCGTCTCAACCTAACCTACAGTCTTATGACTTAAAACGGAAGAAAAAAACATCAAAAACCTGTACCTTCAATCCAGCCATGGCGGCCGTGACTTCTCCTGCCGTTCACGGCTGTTCCAGGCCGTCCAACACCTCGAAACCAATCCTAGTCATCTCCTGGGATCCCTAGAAACCTTACCCAATTAATGGAATCGAGTAAAAACCATTAAAATCCAATTTCGAATTTTTGAACATTTTCTTACCTCACGGGTTCGTTCCGCCGTGGCCTCCATCGTGGGCCACCGTCCAGCCTCTCCGTCCTCAGCCTCTCACACTCCTCCCACGGTCACTTATGGCTCAGATAAGGGAAGGTGAGGTGTGGTGCGGGTTGTGTTTGAAAAATGAAGGAATATGGAGAGGGGGGGGGGGGTTTCGGGTTTGAGGGAAATGAAAATGAAGAGAATGAAGATGATCTCAGATGAGAGAATGAGAGATGAAGGGTGAGGATTAAAAGGTTAATTGATAATGGATGGTTAGGATTAATGGTAGGATAGATTAATTATATAATAATAATTATAATATTATTTTATTAAATAGATCCACATTTTGGGGGATTTAGCCAATAGGATGAGTGACACTTGTCACTCATCCATGGGACCCACCAAAATATCTGCCCAATCAGATTTCGCCAAATCGTCCCGTCTCGAAGTTCGTGCATAGTGAAATCGAACTTCCGTGACCTATAACTCTCCCGTTTGAAGTCCGATTTCAGCATGCCACCTGCCTATGGATTCTTATTGTCCTTATCTACGTAATAGTCCTCGGCCCTCGGCCATCGGACCTCCCGGTCAAAAAGTCAACATTTGCCCCTTTTTAACCATAATTACCAAAATGCCCCTAAACTTCCGAACGTCATAACTTCCTCCTCGAACGTCGGAATTGAACGTGCCACCTGTCTATGAACTCGTGACGTACTAAACTACGTCACGGTCATTGGTCAAAGTTCGTTTGACCGCCCGAATGAAAAATCAACGTTTTGCCACGACTAGGGCAAAACGGTCATTTTTCATCGTTCGTCCGATTTCGCTCTACTGATCACGGATTAGCCTCACTAATCGTGATTAGTCACTAATCTAATCATGGAATTTGGGACGGGTCGTTACAACCTTCCCTCCTTAATTAATTTCGTCCTCGAAATTCCAACTGACCTAAATCCAACCGTTCTTCCCTCCTTAATTAGTTCCGTTCTCGAAACTCCAATTATCTTGATTCCACATCCACCCCGTGGAAAGTAGAATCGACCTCGAAACTCATGTACACTCGTACACCCACTAACCAGAATGATACTTGTCTACAACCAGACGTACCACTAACACTCACGTCACATCGACTACATTCGACCACGTCGAATGACAGTAATCGTATGTTCCGAACTGACACCACTTGTCAAATCTACCCCTTCGCTGATACAAACAACTAGACGGTTCCCTTCTCAATCACTAATTTATCCCGACGTCCACGGTGATACCTCCGACAAACTGTCACCACTTGACAGTCGTCAGTCGAAAACTGACACTATACTCACTCGTGGTTACCCTAACCACCAACTCACTTAACCTGAGTAAACACTAACCAACAAATCACCCGACCTGTGTGTAACTAGACCCATCAGAAATACCATGACCCAGTGCACAGTATCCAATATCCAGTCCACGACCTCAACTAATCCAATGGTATCGGAACCAATCCGACTACCAACACGCTCACCAACGTACCACTGGTATAACCTATATACCGTCACCAGACACGACATGTCTGCCCGGTATCGTACCTCGAACTATGTACAAAGTACGTACATCTACCCATCAATCAGCTTACAACCACCTAGGTTGTAGCTAATCACGTTTCTACTATAGAGTCCATTTGTCCAATCCAATATTAGACAAATCGAAACTCCGACCCATTATCCATTTCCAAATCCGAATCCGAATCCGCAATTTCGTAAGAAATCCCGAATCCAGATCCAGAACTCATATCCATAACCATGTTCAAATTCGAATCCGAAATCATCATTCCGTAAGCTAGCATTTGGAATAACCATTCCGAACCCAAATCCATAAAAAGAAAATCCACAGTCAAGCTCTAGAATCAAATCCTGAATCGTCACCCAAAATCCGATTCCAAAACCCAAATACAGAAATCCTCTTTCAAGTTCCAAAATCAAATCCTGAATCGTCATCCAGAAATCTGATTCCAAAACCTGAAATATCATTCACGTCTACCGAGACATACCAAAACCAAACCTATCGGTTACCCGCTCAACCGATTACCACGATACTATCGATTCACTTCATAGAGAAGCCAATCCCAATATCCACCAGTCATCCGACCTCGTCGGAAACCTACTCATCGGACAGCTACTCAGGTGAGTAATAAGTCATATGGGATTTACCTCGAAAAGAAATTCAGTCCCAACATCCTCAACTCAGCATTCAAGTAAGAGTGATAAACTCTCCACCTATCTGGATCATCAAGGTCACGATCCAGATCCATCACTACGTCAACCGATCACAGACGTCACGATCGAGAATCGTCACGCCAACAAAAGTCCTTAACTATTTCCCACATCTAAACAGATTAGTCAACGATAAGACACGTCGAGACTGTGGGTCCTCCCCAATCACCTTGTATCGATCCTTGGCATTCCACCATGGAAAATCAAGGATGATACAAGACTATGACATCAAAATTCATCCTATGTGAATACAACCAAACTCATTGCACTCACATCGCCATGTAAACCAACATCGTCTGCCACCAGGCAGAAAATGAGAAATCTCAGTCATTCAACTTCGATATATTCAATTCTCCGGATGGCCCAAGATAAATCCCGGGTTCACCAACCAATACACGATCAGCGTACTGGTGACGCAACCATCCTCTACCGTCATCTACCATCATCTATCACTGTAGAAACTGAGAAGCCACCAACAATGACTTCGAAATACCCAATACCAATGCGGAAAACCCGCATTCCTCTCGCCACCTCAATCGCAACCTCTCACGATTCCGAAGTTCCAACAAGATTGGAAGCAACATACCCGGACATCAACCACGTGTCCCCTAACCAATTTAACTCTATCTGAGATCCACTCTGGGACCACAGATACCAAACATAAGCCCATCATGACGAATGTGACTCAACGTCATCACAATCACCGGCACCAGCACCAGCGTTGTACCAGCGCCAACGCACTATCATCAACACTAGTATCAATATCAGCATCGGCACATGTGCAAAACTGACAACCTTGGATCTCCGCTCATACTGAACGCCGAGCCCGTAACTCTGCTCGAATAGGAGAAACTCTGCCTCCCTCGTACCCAACAACTCTGGGTACAGTCACCCTAACAACTCATACGAGAAAAGGAAACGTACCCTGAAAGTCCCCGATTCCCAACAATCGTAACTACAACCACTCTCGGTAGTAGTGCCTGCCACACACTCGTGCAGACCTCACTACCAGACATCACTATCAGACATCACTATCGAGACTCTGCATCCAACAGAATCAACCGTTCGTACCAACTATTCCGTCTCCCACTCAGGGATTCCATCGACAAGTACCAACCCTGATAACTTGTCCAACCAAACTCTAACATTTCATAACTCGACTCAACCAAATCCGATAATCGGATAGTCACAACATCCAACCAGTCGTCGGAACATATCCTACGACATCATGAAAGACGATCCCAACTAACCATCTCACGATCCAAACTCTTAACGTAATACTACGTTTACCATTCGTAGGGTTCCACACTGTCAACCCCGACAGAACTATGGCAACCCCCAGCATCTAATGCCGAACCAAAACATTTCTCGATACAGTCCTACTAACTATCGTACCGGTACCCCACCTATCAAGTTGACCACGAACTGTAGCCCATTGAGATATCACATCCTCGACCTGCGTACGGAGTATTGCGCAAAATACGCTCTGGAATTCAGAGTAACATGAGCAACCATGCTCTGATACCACGTTGACATGACCCATCCCAATCCCCCCGGGATTAGTGCGGGATGACCCTGCTCCCGTCTGACACGGAGTGTCAGATAAGGGATATTTGCGACCTTTGCCCTCCCGGGCTATCAGAGTACGCCAGGATCCGGAGGAGGCATGTGATATCTCGGTCTCTGCTACAGTCCACATTCGTTGTCAACCTGAAGGGCAGTCAAAACATTAAAAGCTGTGAGTGGACAAAACAAGAGTTTATAAAACAGTTGATAAGAGAAGACATTTGTACCCTTCACTAAAAAGCATGCATGCATTCGAAAACTATTTATCCAGAAAAACCATAATGAAAATGACCATAAGGGCCACTGCCCAAAACCTGTGTAAACACACATCATATATCATATCATATATCTCATAAAGCATACATCATATATACATATAATTCACACAACCAATCCTATCACGGTTTCCAAAGCTACGCGCGTGCTACCCAGGTCTCAATCCGAGTCTTCTCAAAGTCAAGATCAATGTCCGCAGACCACTGACCCTACCCGAGGTAATAGTAATCATAGCCTTCCTGAGAGTAAGGAACCCAACTAGGGGGTGACTCCACTCAGTCGGTGCTCCGTGACTACTCCGGGGTCCACCTAGGCCAACGACCCTCCCCGGAGGAGATAATAGAAGTAAAGGAAGGTATATGAATACATATATATACATAACATAAACATGCATGCCCGGTTCCCTTGAACCGTCATGATCCATAACATCCATAACAAGGGTTCATGCCGGTTCCCATAAACCGTCAAGAACCAGAATGACCTTTCCAGAGTTCATGCCGGTTCCCATAAACCGTCATGAACTTGGAAATCCATCTAGGGTCCCTGACCCGAAAGCATCAGTGTAAAACAACTGGGTCTCGTGCCCGAACATATGACTCAACTGGACACCGTGCCCGATATCTAAGGGTCAGTCACGACTCCGATCATAGTGATGCGTGCAACCATCCATCCAGGACCGCTCTCAATCCTGGTATGTCGCCATGAACGAATCAACCGACGCGACCACCACAAGATCATGGTGCACTCATCACCGATCGTTATCCTGAACCGTCAGCACTTTGAAGTCAAGCCTCCCCAGGCTGCCCGACCACGAATCGTGCATCGTGACCTCTCCGGAAGGAACACATCCCAATCTGGAGGCGAGCGTCACATCGTCGATCGCCGTGCACATAGCACCTATCGCAACCACGATTTAGACCCGAAGGTCGTAAATAGTGTCATATGCTCGAGACAAAACCAAATGGGTCTCATACCCGAGTATATCCCGTATAGGCATCGTATAGGGCCGAAACCTCGAAATACGTGCCTATACGTAACCACATACAAATGCACCCATGGCATCACAAACAAGTATTTAAAACATATAATAAACATTTATGCATGCACCAATTTAGAAAACAAGGTCTACTCACAGACCGTCCGATTTGCCGTCTCGATTTGCGTGGCATACGGCTCTCCCGAGCCAATCTGACCTCTCTGGATAATCCTGACCTGTCCAAACCATATCCAAAGGTTACTACTAACCTATACAAGTCCATATTAAGAACCCTAAACTTTTCAAAGTCAACGTGTCCCGTACACGTTTCCCAAGGTGAAAAACCTCAATTTGACCAACTTAACGATCTCCAAACGACCCGAAACCATCGCCATTGGATCCGGATCGTCGAAACCATTAAAATGACCCTGGGCCCACATAAAATACTGTTCACACGCGCCCCCACGCGCCTGGTCAACGCTGCTACAGTACCTGCTGATGTCAGCATGACGTCATCACGGACAGTTCTGACAGTGACACGTGTCACACTACTATTGGCCCATTTTCTGACCTGTCAGCTGACATTGTTAGACCTGACAATGCTGACGTCATCCCTGACATGATGACGTCAGCAGGATGACATCATCAGTCATCCCCGTCTTCTCGCTGGGTCGACCCGAATGTCTGCAACCGGGTCGCCGTGACCCGTGGCTTGACCCGGCCGGTTCTCTTCACTCCGGCCACCATTTCTCCTCCCGTTTGTCCCATTCTACTCGTCTCAACCTAACCTACAGTCCTATGACTTAAAACGGAAGAAAAAAACATCGAAAACCTGTACCTTCAATCCAGCCATGGCGACCGTGACTTCTCCTGCCGTTCACGGCTGTTCCAGGCCGTCCAACACCTCGAAACCAATCCTAGTCATTTCCTGGGATCCCTAGAAACCTTACCCAATTAATGGAATCGAGTAAAAACCATTAAAATCCAATTTCGGATTTTTGAACATTTTCTTACCTCAGGGGTTCGTTCCGCCGTGGCCTCCACCGTGGGCCACCGTCCAGCCTCTCCGTCCTCAGCCTCTCAAACTCCTCCCACGGTCACTTATGGCTCAGATAAGGGAAGGTGAGGTGTGGTGTGGGTTGTGTTTGAAAAATGAAGGAATATGGAGGGGGGGGGGGGGTTTCGGGTTTGAGGGAAATGAAAATGAAGAGAATGTAGATGATCAGATGAGAGAATGAGAGATGAATGGTGAGGATTAAAAGGTTAATTGATAATGGATGGTTAGGAGTAATGGTAGGATAGATTAATTATATAATAATAATTATAATATTATTTTATTAAGTAGATCCACATTTTGGGGGATTTAGCCAATAGGATGAGTGACACTTGTCACTCATCCATGGGACCCACCAAAATATCTGCCCAATCAGATTTCGCCAAATCGTCCCGTCTCGAAGTTTGTGCATAGTGAAATCGAACTTCCGTGACCTATAACTCTCCTTTTCGAAGTCCGATTTCAGCGTGCCACCTGCCTATGGATTCTTATCGTCCTTATCTACGTAATAGTCCTCGGCCCTCGGCCATCGGACCTCCCGGTCAAAAAGTCAACATTTGCCCCTTTTTAACCATAATTACCAAAATGCCCCTAAACTTCCGAACGTCATAACTTCCTCCTCGAACGTCGGAATTGAACGTGCCACCTGTCTATGAACTCGTGAAGTCCTAAACTACGTCACGGTCATTGGTCAAAGTCCGTTTGACCGCCCGAATCAAAAGTCAACGTTTTGCCACGACTAGGGGCAAAACGGTCATTTTGCATCGTTCGTCCGATTTCGCTCTACTAATCACGGATTAGCCTCACTAATCGTGATTAGTCACTAATCTAATCATGGAATTTGGGACGGGTCGTTACATTATGTCTCTCGGGTTGGGTCTTGCGTGCAGACCCGTTGAATGACCAGACTAGAGCTTGAAGGAAACTGTAGCTAGTGCGTGGGCCATCATTTGGGCTTTTGTCTGGGATCTGTTTTCCTAGGATCGGTCCATGGGTGATACCTAGACGTTCCAAAGCGGGGCTCTCTTTTCGGGCACTCAGACGTCCAAAGTGGGGCTATGTTTTCCGAGTGATATTGACCTACCAGTAATGCACACTTGATATACTGATTGTGATTTTGGTATCGAGGAGGGGCTGGTATGATTGGTTGGCTTGGAATGCTCAGCGGGTACGTTGTGGTTGGTTCTATGTGCAACGACCCCGATCTCAAGAAAACGTAAAATTGAAAAATTTAAGGAGAAAAATACAACTTTTCCCTCGTAAAAGTCAAAGTGTTGACTTTTTTTATTGGAGCGCCTGACGAGACCTGTCCCGAAAGGACTTTGATAACTATGCCCTGGTCTTGCTCCCGTCTGACAAGTCAACTAAAGTTCCGAAAATACCCTCAGCACTTGCTAGACACGGGATAACTGCACAGATTCCCACTCATGCCTCCATCTCTCGATCAACCCCGATCTTTGTACCACAGCTTGGAGGGTTATCAAAACATAAAAGGTGTGAGTGGAAAAAAATAACATCGTTTGAAAATACATTTAAAAAACGAATCATTTTTCCCTCCAGTTATAAAACATGCATGCATAAAGTGAAACATGAACAATCAGATTTCAAATCACATTACATAGAAAATCGTGGGACCCACAATTTATCAAATCCGTGGCCCACATTTCTCGAAACCTATTTCATCCAATCATGTAAAACATTTGGACATAACCATCAACAACAATACTAAACATCAGACGATCAAACAACACTACTCACAAGTGCATAGACGCCAATCACGATATCACAACATCACATCAGCACTACTCACAAGTGCATAGATATTAATCTCAATAACAGAATTGCTCACAAGTGCACAATCAATCGCAATAACAACACTACTCAAAAGTGCATAATCAATCATATAATCACATCGGCACTACGCGTAGGCAACCAACAAGCCACATTCTCGGGATTAGATACATTTGGGCTTAACCCCCGGGATCAGTCACATCTGGGCGAACACATCTCTAGGATCAGACGCATCCGAGAGGTACATTCAGGCTCAGTCCCATCCGAGAAGATAGCATACCACATAAAAAAACTTGCAAAGACAACCACTAGGCTTTCACAAGGTTATTGACTCAAAACCAAGTCAAACCATTTCCAAACAGGGTCTCAAGCCCGAAACATCTTTTCCAACGGGGTCTCAAGCCTGAAATACCATTTTCACGCAAATCTGTAAAATCATATCCGAGAATCATTAAGTAAATACATATAATCATTCTTGACTCACATTTCAAGTCAAAATACCAATTTCAAACCCGGGCCTACGACCAAAATATAGCTTTCACCATTCTCGTAAATCATGTCCACAAAACTCATTATTAAATCCATAAAATCACCAAATAATCATATCAAATCATCATCCAAATCATTACAACACAAATCATGCAATATATCATGGAAAGCATTTACTATGCATGCATAACAATTTATAAAACAAATGTCCACTCACACACCGTCCACGCAGTTCGATTCTGAGTCGTACATTCCTCTGCAAATTCCAAGAATCACCAATCCTGTCAAAATCCATTACAAAGGGTTACCACCATCCCAAGTAACCTCACATTAAAATTCCCCAATTTTTAGGGATAAAAATATATATTTAAAACGTAATGTAACATTTCAGACACAAAAAACTATACCGAGACGATGTCTGATTGCCTAGAAACCTGGGCCAAAATGTTCGTTATAACGAATACATTAAAACTATGTTGATCGTACCTTGAAAACATCATCCACGGGACTCCAAGTGCCACCACAAGAGACCACGTGTGAAGCCCACGCGCTGCTACAATACCATGTACTGTTCATCTTCTCGACCCGTTTGACTGTAAATGGGTCGCCCGACTCGGTTTCCAACTTGTTTTCAAATCTGTCCAGTTCCATCCAATTCGTTGATTCCAATCAATGAAAAACGTTTCTAGGACTCTTAAAAACAAAATTCCAAGTTCAATTTAATGATTCCTCACCTCAAATCAATCGAATTCGACTTTGAAATTCAAAAGGGTCGCAGGTTCCCTCTAGGTGAAATCTCTGTTGATTCACTTCGATTTTTGGGTGGTTGAGTTCATACTGATCCTAGAGAGCATAAGCTAAGCTTGTTTTCAACGATCACGGTCCAAGAATTCATATTCAAAATCTCAAATTTTTCGAATTTTTGGGTTTGGGTTTGGGTTTCGGGTTTCTTCTCTTTTCCCTTTTACTTTCTAACTCGTCTTCTTTCTTAATTTCTCTAATTCCTCTCTGGCATCATGAGTAGTTGGTGTGGTGATCCATTGGAATGAGGTTTTTTGGTTTTGGTTCTTCTAGCCTCTCTATTCTCCCATTTCCACAAAGTCGAATTCAACCAAGGTGCTTAAATTGCAGCACACACACAAACAAGGCCACGTGTTGCTAGAAATCCAATTTCTGTGGTGACACATGTCACAATGACAGGACCTGTCCCAAATCCCCCGGGATTAACGTGGGACGTGCCTGCTCCCGACTGGCACGAAGTGTCAGACCAGGGAAAATTCCGACTCTAGCCCTCCCTGGGCCTCCAGTGAGCCTCAAGCCCGAATTCGTAAACCAACGGGGCCCTCGGCCCTATCGTATAACTCAAATGGGCCTCCAGCCTGATTCTCATCAAATCAAATGGACTCTAAGTCCGAGGGTTTCCAATCAATTGGTTCTCATTCCTGATTTCATATTTCCAAATCCAAAACCCATTCATTAAACCCTCATTGAAAACCTAACACGTACAAGCATCGTATAAAACCAGAAATCTTGAAATACGAGCAAATACATAAATCCTAAGCTACCACAAACAAATGCACTCATGACATCACAAAAAATGTATTTAAAACATTCATAAACATTTATGCATGCATCAATTTAGAAAGAAAGGTCCACTCAAAGCCCATCCGAAGTCGCGCCTCAATACGCGTGCCAAAACGTCTTCCCGGGCCAATCAAAATCACTGGGACTCCCGAACCTATCCAAATCGTAATAGAAGGTTACTAACTACTTAAATAACCCCTCACTAAAGCCCCGTAATTTTTCAAAATTTTTAACGATTTTTAAAGTCGATCCTAAACCTTCGGACGTCCCGAACCATATTGAAACGATGTCCGATTGACTCGAAACCAGTCTCAAAACGTTCGTTACATCGAATAGATGATCTACAATGTTGGAACCACCCCCAATAAATGCTTCACGTGTACCCACAGGCGGCCCAAAGGGGTTGCACGTGTGGCTCACGCGCATGTGAACAGTTCATCCCCTACCTACAGCAGACTGGCTCCGACCGGTCCGCTTGGTTTTCGATCTGGTCCGACCGGCGAGGCCAGTCTAGCTCATTTCTCCCACATTTTTAGCCTGATTTTGATCCCTTTCAATCCTAATCTCTATGTCTCAGTGGTTCATATCTTCTTATGGTTTCAAATCACAAGAAACACGATCGAAATTGTACCTCTGGATTTGAAGAACACACGACCAACTTTGGCCGTCCCTCCACGGCCGTTCAACCGTCCAAACTCTCCCCTTACAATCCTTACAACCTCGTACAGACCTCCAAAACATCATCACATCATCAGAGGCCATCCAAAACAACCTAAACTTGAAATTGAAATTTGAAAAGGAAAAATGGTGTTATCGGGTTACCTGGGCTATCCACCGTCGTCCACGGTGGCTGGCCGCCCTTCTGCCACCCCTCAGTTCCACTCTCACTCTGTCCTCACACAACCATCGCAAGGGAAGGGATATGGATTTGGGTTCCAACCTTTTGAGTGAGATCGGGTTTGGCTGGGTTTGGTTTGCACGAACAAAGAAATGGGTTAAATCCATGAATCAATTTGGGTGGGAAATGGATGGATGACAAGTGTCATTCATCCATTGGGCCTGCCCCAAAATATCTGGGCCCACTTAATGCCAAAAGAGCATTCGTCTCGTAAAACGTGCAATAGTTCCCTCGAACTTCCGTGAACCGTAATTTCTTCGTCGAACGTCCTATTTCGATGTGCCGCCTGTCTACGGATTCGTATCGACTCTATCTATGTAACGGTCCTTGGCCCTCTGCCATCAGACCTCCCGGGTTAAAAGTTAACTTTTTACCCTCGTTTAGGGGTAAAATCGTGATTTCGCCATGAATGTCCGTTAATCCTCGTTTAATCCTCGATTAGCCTTACTAATCCGTCATTAAGTCTTAATTAATCTCGATAATTCGGGGCGGGTCTTTACAATCTTCCCCCCTTTCAAGAATTTCTTCCTCGAAATTCAAATTAACCCGATTCCATAACCCAGCTGTGGAATCCAACCATGTCCCTCGACTCGGATATTCTCGTGTACACCTACACGTCTGTCCCAAATGTCGTACTCGTCAATACGCACTGTCACTGGAGCCTCCAAAGCTCCAATTCATTTCCGAGAACTACACGTCAGCTCGTACGTCTCACTCGAGACAGAACGTCGACACTCGTCGATCTGGCCTGTCACTCACTTTGACAGGTCAACAATACCAAACCGCCATTCAAATGGCTTTTCAGCTTGACGACCTTTCTCATCCGCTAACTGAAGCTGACATCCTACTCAGCCTCCGATCCGACAATGTACTCTAAATCTTGCCATCACAATGGCATGAATCCCATCTCGCAGGTCATCCTCAAACCTATGTCGCAGGTTTAATCGACCTCGGTACTCACACGAATCAACTCTCTCATTTTCCCATACTCCAAGCTAACTCTCCTCAGAGTCCCATCAGTCCATATCAATGTGAACGCATCGAATACCGATTAAATCCATTACCAACATAGGTCACAACCATTGTGACCAGTCGACAACTCCCAGCTCACTGCACTTTCGCTGTGCTAATATGATCTCAACTCACTCTCGAGTCTCGCAGTCGTACTACTCCTCCTGTCGACACATAGATGACTTCTCACCCATTCGGGGTGTATATACGGGATCCAAATACACCCTACTTGTCTTAGGAGGAAACATACATAGTCTTCAACGTCCAGTCAACTCATTCCTATGTCGGAACACGTCCGAACATCATTCTCGTCGAACCGTCACTATCGGATTAAATCTGATCGCCATCTCACGTCCAACTAGGACCTTATCCAACCTACAACACACTCATACTCTCGGGCACTCTCGACCCGACATACCAATTGACCGTGGTCAATCCCATCGTCCAATGTGCACAACACATCGGTGCAGCCCCACATCATAGGTAGTGGACACTCTCGTCGCGTCAGCTGACGCTAAACACCATCTGTTCTCTGAATCATTCAAATTTGAGCCACAACCTAGGTGTTTGGTTCTTACACCCTCTTTGAACATTTTAGCTGTTATATCACTCCTCGTTGTCCCACCTAGGGAAGAATCCAGGATGATGACGTCAAAGTTCATCCTATGTCATCCTCTGGCACCTCGCACTATCTGCTAAAGAGTCACACTCAGTGACCTCAGAGTATCCATCACCAATGCGGAACCAAGCACTTTTCTCATCGTCTCAATCACAACTTCTCTTGATTCCGAAGTTTCAATCACGCTGGAAAGATGCTTCTTTTCCAATTACTGAGCTCACTCATTACACGAACATTCATGCGTCCTATATGCAAATGATTTCCAAGTCCCCAAGTTAGGAGGTATGGTCAACCGTAGTTAACCAAAACCAATCCGCAATAGACTCTCAAGTCCTCAGCTCAACCGAACACCATCCACGCGTCCATGAAGACCATTTATGCACATCCAAAAGGATGTCAATTCATTTTAACCTGATGTACCGCTCAACTGTAGAGTCACAATAGGCTCCTGTTGTGATCTACAGTCAAATCTCTGTATAACACCATATCTGACCAACCAACCCTCACGTCATAAGACATCACTTACGTCGTTCATTTATACCTTTACATCCGAACGCCACTTAGGCATTTCATCCTTTAACGTTACCACTCCTGGACACACACTCGTGCCTCGAGTCTCGTAGCATCAGGGAACTCGTCACCAAACCAAGTACTCCCCGTGCCTTGTACTGAGCCACCCGGGATCCTCTCTGTCCCACTCAGTGCCCCACCAAACTCACATGCTCGCCACACTAGGTACATCTACTATCCCATCAGCATACTAGTTCGCACGTTCCAACTCTAAGGGATTAACTCTAGAACTCACACTTGTGTAATCCGTCCAAGGATATCTAGGGCATCTGTCACTCACCCAGGTGTATCCCGCTTATCTCAGTCACCTCCACAAAGGTAGCATGGCATGTGTGCCAACACCCCAAAGTCCAATACTTCATCCTACAAACGCACTCGGTCGTAACCGAGCCAACTCCCAAAACCACTACTCGTACCGTGCATCACTCACGCACTCTGTATCATCATCACGACTGACGAATCCCATCGTCACAATCGTCAAGGCAACTTGTGCCTATCCAACCTGATAAGACTCGACTACGCCCATCGATAGCAGCGTCTGCCACAACCTCGTGCAGACCAATCTCAGAAACACTGTGCTATCGAGACTCCAAATCCATGCAGTCGACTCACCGCCGGTACCAACCACTCCACACGCAACATCCACCGATCGGTCCACCTCAAGATCCGATCGACAAGTACCACACTCTTGGTAACTTGTCCAATCAGTCACCTACTAGGGTTATCACAAATCCGGCTACCCGCTGCAGCCCAACCATCCTGACCGATCCCTCGCTCTCGGCTTCGAAGAGTCGTCATACTCCAATACTGGTACCATACCAGCCAATAACCACGATCCAAGGACCTCGTCCTCTCGTAACACTACGGCCCCCAATCATTAGGCCCATAAGAAACTAGCCCTCCTCAGTGTCTACCACCGCTCAACCATGGTATACCTCGATCACCGCATGCCATACCAAGCCACACAACATCTACACCGTGACATCCTCTACTAGTAAACATCCCTCTGGGACTCGACACACTGAAACATGGCCTCTCATGCCAAATTGGGTCCAACGTTCCTATTCCCAACAATCTCACTCGGGTCAACCATTACCTCAGTTGCTCTCTGCATCACATTCTCCAATCCGACATGACACAACCAACAACGGTTTCGACTCACAGGTTGCCACACGGTGTCTACTGGTCCAATGGATCCTACTCACCAGTAACACCATGGCTCTCAGCCGTTCGATTTACATGCCAATCGAATCCTTAAACCAATGCGCCTTGTGCGAAACGTAATCTAACTAGGGTTTAGGGTTCGATTTCCACCAAATCCTCGTACTAATACCTTAATTACCAGGTTGATGACGAGCTGTTACGATTGCAGAGACATCACATCCTCGATCTACGTGTATTCTAAGAGCAAGACCCGCTCTGATACCAACTTGACAGGACCTGTCCCAAATCCCCCGGAATTAACTTGGGACGTGCCTGCCCCTATCTGACACGAAGTGTTAGACTAGGGAAAATTCCGACTCTAGCCCTCACCGGGGCATCCAGAGTACGCTAGGATTGTAGGAGGACGAGTGTGATGTCTCAGTCTCTGCTACAGCCCGCATCCGTGATCAACCTGAAGGGCATTCAAAACACCAAAAGTCGTGAGTGGACAAAAAGTAATAGTTTGATAAAAAAACATTTCATAAAAGACCTTTATGCCCTTCACTAACAACATGCATGTATTCGAAAACCATTTAAACATTTACAAAACCAATTGGGCCTTGGCCCGAAACCGTAAATCAATACATGTGGGAACTCAACCCAAAACCAGCTTCCGTAGGGACTCAGCCCAAAACCAATCATTTGGGACTCTAACCAAATCACGTCACATAGGTAGCAGCCCAAAACCATTCTCAGTGAAATACCAAACCATAGAGTACGGGTTCTCCGCCCTAAACCACTTTCCAAAACATAAAACATCTCCGCCCCAAACTACTTTCTGTAAAACCTCGTACAAACATCCATATATATATATATATATATACAACCCATCCTCGGCATCTCATATGTCCAAACAATAATCGTCACGATATATCTATACTAGTGTCCACACTACTCGGGGTCTCACTCCGAGTCTACCCCTAGGATCTATGACGTCTGGGATGATTTTCCAAAATCTAGGATCTACGATGTCTGGAGGACTGTCCCAGGACCGAGTCCGTGACTAAACCATATCTCACACTCCTGGAATGTGTTCCCTCTTGGAGTTACTCATTCCAAGCAGTGGATCGTGACACTCCAGGATCGACGACGTCTAGAGGAGACCAATACTCTAATTTATGAGGGTATATATATTTCAGTGAAAACATTCAACTGGGTATCATACCCGATTCATCTTAACAGGATTCCTCGAATCCGATTCAAATCCACTTTCACAAGCCTCGGCCTAAATACTCAGTTCAATATGGTTTCAAACCCGAATTCTCATTCCATAAACCAAACTGGGACTTAAGCCCGATTTCACAATCAATAGGACCTCAAGCCCGATACCACAGTAACGGGGCCTCGAGCCCGATTTCACAACTAACGGGGCCTCGAGCCCGATACCATAAATCAACGGGGCTTCGAGCCCGATTTCACAATCAACGGGGCTTCGAGCCCGATTTCACAATCAAAGGGGCCTCAAGCTCGAAATTATAAATCAGCGGGGCTTCGAGCCCAATTTCACAATCAAAAAGGCCTCAAGCTCGATATTACAACCAACTGGGCCTCAATTCCGAATTCGTAAACCAACGTGGCCCTCGGCCCGATCGTATAACTCAAATGGGCCTCCAGCCCGATTCTCATCAAATCAAATGGAATCTAAGTCCGAGGGTTTCCAATCAAATGGGTATCATGCCTGATTTCATATTTCCAAATCCAAAACCCATTCATTAAACCCTCATTGAAAACCTAGTACGTACAAGCATCGTATAAAATCGGTAATCTCGAAATACGTGCAAATACGTAAATCGTAGGCTACCACAAACAAATGCACTCATGGCATCAAAAAACATGTATTTAAAACATTCATAAACATTTATGCATGCATCGGTTTAGAAAGAAAGGTCCACTCAAAGACCGTCCGAAGCCGCGCCTCGATACGCACGTCAACACGTCTTCCCGAGCCAATCGCCATCATCGGGACTTCCAAACCTGTCCAAATCGTAATATAAGGTTAATAACTACTTAAATAAACTCTCACTAAAGCCCCGTAATTTTCCGGAATTTTTAACTATTTTTAAAGTCGATCCTAAACCTTCGAACATCCCGAATTATATCGAAACGATATCCGATTGACTCGAAACCAGCCCCAAAATGTTCGTTACATCGAATAGATGATTTCACATGTTGGAACCACCCCATGAAATGCTTCACGTGCCCCCACGTGCTGCCCAAAGGGGCTGCGCGTGTGGCTCACGAGCCTGTGAACAGTTCATCCCCTACCTTCGGCAAACCAGGTCCGATCGATCCGCCTGGTTTTCGGTCCGGTCCAGTCCAGCTCATTTCTCCCTCATTTTTAGCCCGATTTCGATCCCTTTCAATCCTAATCTCTATGTCTCAGTGGTTCCTATCTTCCTATGGTTTCAAATCACAAGAAAAACAATCGAAAGGGTACCTCTAGTTTTGAAGAACACAAGGCCAACTTTGGCTGTCCCTCCACAGCCGTTCAACCGTCCAAACTCTCCCCTTCCAATCCTCAAAACCTCGTAGGGACCTCCAAAACATCATCACATCATCAGAGGCCATCCAAAACACCCTAAACTTGAAATTGAAATTCGAAAAGGAAAAATGGTGTTATCGGGTTACCTGGGCTATCCACCGCCGTCCACGGCGGCTGGTCGCCATTCTGCCACCCCTCAGTCCCACTCTCACTCTGTCCTCACACAACCATCAAAAGGGAAGGGATATGGATTTGGGTTCTAGCCTTTTGGGTGAGATCAGGTTTGGCTGGGTTTGGTTTGCACGAACAAAGAAATGGGTGAAATGCTTGAATCAATTTGGATAGGCAATAGATGGATGACAAGTGTCATTCATCCATTGGGCTTGCCCCAAAATATCTGGGCCCACTTAATGCCAAAAGGGCATCCATATCGTAAAGTGCAATAGTTCCCTCGAACTTCCGTGAACCGTAACTTCTCCGTCGAACGTCTGATTTTTGTCACCTGTCTACGGATTCGTATCGACTCGATCCACATGTCAGTCCTCGGCCCTTGGGCATCGGACCTCCCAAGTCAAAATTCAACTTTTTACCCTCGTTCAGGTGCAAAATCGTAATTTCGCCCTGAACGTCCGTTAATCCTCGTTTAATCATCGGTTAGCCTTGCTAATCCGTCATTAAGTCTTAATTAATCTCGATAATTCGGGACGGGTCGTTACACACAATCTACAAAAACATAGTGACTCAGCAAAATTCACTCAAATTACCATTTTTCCCTTTCTAGCGAAGTTACCAAAATGGCATTGGCCAGTTTAGACCCATATCAATCACATCTGAACTCCGATTTCGACGTGCCACCTGTATACGATCTCATTATTTCGAGACCTACTCAACAGTCCTCACGGAAGGTCCAAAAAGTATTCCAAGAAAAAATTCAACTTTTGACCACAATAATTATAGGGGCAAAAACGTCATTTTACATTCAAACTTCCAAATTTACATTTCTTGAATTTTCGGGTCGGCACAACGCTATTTGGGGGTTCCGAAAGGACCATTACAATGGTCTCGAGATCTTGAGACTAGTGTGTGAGTGTAATTTCTTTCCATAAAATATTATGCATGCATAGTTATATGATTTAAATGTGTTTCTATGTGTTTTTTTAATGATAATTGAGTGATTTGGAATTTATCGAATTTTTGGTGATTTATGAATATTTAATTGCGCAATTTTCGAGGATTTATGTAAATTTTGTTTCATTCCCGATTCAAATGTGGTTTCGGGATTTGGTATGAATATGATTTTAAAGGTGATAATGTTGGAATGTTGGTGTTTTCCTATGGTTTTGGAAGGTTTTTATGAAAGTAGCCTTAATGACACGTTTTACGAGAATCAATGTTTAAGTTGTGTTTGGGGCTTAGATCCAAAATTCTGATTGTGGTTCGATTGTGCGGTTTGAAACATGATATGAGTAAGTGTTATTGGTATTGATGTTGTGATGATTGTTGATTGATTCGTCTCAAACATCGACCCCGAGGCTTCGAAGCCTGAGACGGGTATTATGTGTGGTTATGACTATTGGTTGTGATGTGTTTATATGTGGATATGTTCTAGTATTGTGATGAGTAGTGTCAGACGTCGAGCTGGGCTCTGTATCTTGAGTGAGTATGTGATAGCCTACCGGTAGTGCACTTGTGATGTGACGATTGATGTGGTGCTTGTGTAATGATGATGAGCTAGTTGTACGTGAGTTTGTGGTGTGCCTGCTCGTGGGGTAGTGGTTTGTGTTTTTCATTGTGCATCGAGAAATGGTGATTGTGACATGTGTGGATTTATGTGATACCGGTTATGGCTCAGATATGTGATATTGGTGTGACAGGTTGTTATGTCTGTAATGTGTTGATATTTCCAGCTTGAGTTTTTCTAATGACTAGTGTCATTTCTAGTTAAATACTTCATGAGCGTTTCACGTATTTTCGAGATTATACTTGTGATACCGGTTATGGCTCAGATATGTGATATTGGTGTGACAGGTTGTTATGTCTGTAATGTGTTGATATTTCCAGCTTGAGTTTTTCTAATGACTAGTGTCATTTCTAGTTAAATACTTCATGAGTGTTTCACGTATTTTCGAGATTATACTTGTGTTTTGTTTTAATCGAAATTAAATTGTTTTTGTTTGCATGCATGGTTTGGAAAACGAAGGGTAAAAGCTAGATATTTCAAATTATGTTCTTAAAACGTTTATTTTTGCCCACTCACACGTTTTCATGTTTTGTGACTCTCTAGGGTCGTTGCACGGAAATCAAGGCTTGTAAGGTGGAGGCATGAACTTGAGAAACTTATGTGTATCCATTGTTTGACAAGGTGTCTGTTAGACGGGAGCAGGACTCGAGTGTACTATTCTTGTGTATTCGGGTGGGGTCATGTCAACTTGATATCAGAGCTACGGTTCTGAGTTGTGTCATCAATTTCATTCCTTCGAGATGAGAGCACGTGCACGACCTAATATGGAGACGAATAAACGAGTCTAGGATAGTTATGGGGTTGTTAGTGGCTTTGGATTATGAGGTCGAATTGTGAATATTATACATTTGTATGGATTTGTATGTGTTGGAAAATGTGTATATTTTAGGTTGATTTTAGATTGTGAGTTTTAGATGAAATGATTCAATACAATTGACTATTGATGTGTTTGGCTCCCTGATTTTGTGCTTGGTGAGGTGAATTAAGTCTGAACTATTTGTATCAGTATGTTTATATGTGTTTGTTACGAATATGGGTCAGGAGTGTGGATTCGGACTCGAAAGGAGTCTGGCGTAAGGGTTAAGGCTTGAGGAGGAGTCGAAAAGTGTGATTGGATATGGAAATTTTGTGGTTAGTGTTGGATACCATTTTGGTGTTGTCGTGTGATGTGATTACTACTCGAGTTATTAATTGATTGAGCTTGGTCATGGATATGGTTTGAGTTTTAGTCTTTGATATAGAATGAGTGCTCGGGAAAGGCTTAAGATAGTACGAGCTCGATAAGTATGTTATTGAGATGAAAGTGAGATTTGGCTCTGAATCCCTATAGATTGTGAATTAGAGTGAGCTATGGTGGTGTAATGTAAATTTGGGATTCCTTGATATTGGTGCATGGTGTGTGAACCACACATGAACCTTCTGCTCGTAAGATTGATTTGGATGTCCGATTAGAATAGGAGTATGGGTTCAACGTAGTTGTAAATTTCAAGGAAGAATTTTTTTAAGGGGGGTAGATTGTAACGACTCGGATTTCAAGGAAATATAAAATTAGAAAATTTAAGGAGAAAATGAAGATTTTGCCCCTGGAAAAGTCAAAGTGTTGACTTTTTGATTGGAACACTACTTGGGGGTTCTGAAAGGACCATTATGAATGAAGAAGAAAAGGAAGAAAAAGAAGAAGAAGAAAATGGGGAAGAAGGAAAAAAATGGGGCTCGACAATTGCAGAGAAGTGGAAGAATTCGTAGTGAATATGGTTTCACCTTTGCTAAATTTAGGAAGAGGTGTAAAATTTCCCACGGTTTTTAAAATAAAAGATAAAAAGAGGTAAATAAAAAAAGCCAAATTCAATTACTCGCACAAAACAAATTTTGATTGAGGCAGATTGGTATATTTTTTTCTACCATTTAACAAAGGCGCTTTCTTCTGCCCCTAAAACGTTCCATCCGCCCCTAGTAATTTTTTTCCCTTTGTTAAGCATTCCGCCCCTAAATATTTAATAGAGACCTTTGGTTCCGCCTCTAATATCTTATTGTTCCACCCTTGCAGATTTTATTGGGGGCTAATATAATTTTTACCTCTATGAATTATTGGGGGCCTTCTAATTTGCCTATAATATTCCTATTAGAGGTGTATACATTTTTTGCCCCTAATCAAATATTAACAGGGGCATTTGGTTTCATCTGCCCCTAATTGATCACCCCTAATACTATTTTCTTCGATTTCTTTAAAAATTGAGAAGAATAAAGGGGCTAGCTAGGGCTTAAAAATTAATTTAAATAGATAAAGGAGACTAGGTTATTCTTTAACAAAAAGAATTAAAAAAAATTTATTTAGTTTGAGTTAGGAAAATTTATTAGGATTCATTTATGAAAAATTATTAGGGTTGATTTAGGAAAACATGAAACAAAAGAAAAAGAAAAAGAAAAAGAAAAAGAAAATAATGGATTTAGGAAAAGAAAATAAAAAAAAGGAAAGAAAAACTAAAAGGAAAAAGACTTTACTGAGATTCGAACTGAGGACTTCTACCGAGAGGAAAAAAAAGTTACCATGAGGCCCCTCAAGATTTAAACCTGGAGCCTTTTAACTAATGTGTCTCCAACCCACCTCCAACCGTTTTATGATTAATTGGAAAATGACCGAGTTATATACACAACTTACAACTATATATGACAAAAAAAATTTGGGACCCCTCCTCGAGGTGGGGGCCTAGGCGGCCGCCCCATCCATCTACCCTTAGGACCAGCCCACCGACATCGCCACTACTTCCTCTACATCTACCCATGGATGTAAATGTCGCCGGAATCTACGATATATCGGTCGAAGATATGCCTAAATTTCGATCATAAGAGAGGGGGGGGGGGAGAAGATATCTCACGAAATTTCGATCTTTTGTCTTATTTTAAGGAGATAGATATAATTATTTACTTAAACGATCGAGATATGCCTAAATTGGGTGAAAATCGGACGTAAAAGGAGCTTAAACCAATCGGGTCATGCCGCCGGGTTAAAAAAACCCGAATCGCAGACCCGCGAAAGGTAGGGGATGACTGCTTTTAAGTTAATATTTGTACTTTATATATCAGTCAGTTGCTTAGATTTATAATATGGCTTATTAGTTGAGTTGGTTGGTGTGTGATTTAAGTTTCAAGCCACCTGGGTTTGACCCCGGGCATGCTCTTTCAAATGTTTTTTTTTATTTTCTGCTTGCTATTTTTTTTCTTTCCTGCTTTCTAATGTTTTTTTTTTCATTTTTTGCCTTATTTTCAACTATATTTATCATTTTTTTTTCCAATTTTAAATACATCAATACTTTCTAATTTTTGAACAACGATTGACTCTATTTTTTTTATTTATTTTTTAATTTTAAATATATTTACTCATTTTATAATTTTTCTTCCATTCAAATTTATTTATGCTTATTGTTATGTTTTTAATTATATTAACATTCATTTATACTAATTCACTTCAATTTATATTTATATTTAAATTTTTATATTACTAGTCATCGGCAGAACTCTATTGTATCATATTATTCATCATATATTTATTATATCAAATTCATTTTATAGTTTTTATTAGTTCTATATAACCATCATTGGGTACTTAATTTTTTTCCAAAGTTTCATTTCAAATTTCCAACTTTTAGATCGAATTTCCGTCATTTTTGTTGACCGTAAACGATATCGATATTTGGGGCGAGTTATCCGTAAATTTGACTGGCGATATATCCGTCGATATCGATATTTTCATCCTTACATCTACCTCTGTCTCCTCTATCTCTACCTACACCAAGACAACCACAACCTCTATTCTACCAACACTGCCTCCTTTACCTTTACCTACATTGGCACAACCATTATCACTACCCTATCACCACAACCTCCTCTTCTTCCACAGCTATACCTACTGACAGGACCCATCCCAATTCCCCTGGGATTAGTGCGGGATGACCCTGCTCCCGTCTGACACGAAGTGTCAGACAAGGGATATTTTCGACCTTTGCCCTCCCGGGCCATCAGAGTACGCCAGGATCCGGAGGAGGTATGTGATATCTCGGTCTCTGCTACAGTCCACATCCGATGTCAACCTGAAGGGCAGTCAAAACATTAAAAACTGTGAGTGGACAAAACAAGAGTTTATAAAAACATTTTAACGAGAAGACATTTGTACCCTTCACTAAAAAGCATGCATGCATATTAAAACCATTTAATCAAAGATGCCATAATGAACACGACCATACGGCCACCGGCCACATCCATAGTGAAAGAATCATAAAGACTCAACCGTACGGGCCACTGCCCAAAACCTGTGTAAACACACATCATATATCATATCATATAGCATACATCATATATACATATAATTCACACAACCAATCCTGTCACGGTTTCCAAAGCTACGCGCGTGCTACCCAGGTCTCAATCCGAGTCTTCTCAAAGTCAAGATCAATGTCCGCATACCACTGACCCTACCCGAGGTAATAGTAATCATAGCCTTCTTGAGAGTAAGGAACCCAACTGGGGGGTGACTCCACTCAGTTGGTGCTCCGTGACTACTCTGTGGTCCACCCAGGCCAACGACCCTCCCCGGAGGAGATAATAGAAGTAAAGGAAGGTATATGAATACATATATACATAACATAGACATTCATGCCCGGTTCCCTTGAACCGTCATGATCCATAACATCCATTAACCAGGGTTCATGTCGGTTCCCATAAACCGTCATGAACCGCAATGACCTGACAAAGGTTCATGCCGGTTCCCATAAACCGTCATGAACAACAATGACCTTTTCCAGAGTTCATGCCGGTTCCCATAACCGTCATGAGCTTGGAAATCCATCTAGGGTCCCTGACCCAAAATCATCAGTGTAAAACAACTGTGTCTCGTGCCCGAACATATGATATCAGTTAGGCACCGTGCCCGATATCTAAGCATCAGTCACGACTCCGATCATAGTGATGCGTGCAACCATCCATCCAGGACCGCCCTCAATCCTGGTATGTCGCCGTGAACGAATCAACTGACGCGACCACCACAAGATCATGGTGCACTCCTCACCGATCGCTATCCTGAACCGTCAGCACTCCGATGTCGAGCCTCTCCAGACTGCCCGACCACGAATCGTGCATCGTGACCTCTCCGGAAGGAACACATCCCAATCCGGAGGCGAGCGTCGTATCGTCGATCGCCGTGTACATAGCACCCGTCGCGACCATGATTTAGACCCGAAGGTCGTAAATAGCATCATATGCCCGAGACAAAACCAAATGGGTCTCATACCCGAGTTTACCTTTTTAGAAATCCAAAACCTTTTCATTAAGAACAATAAAGACATATAGACCCGTATATGCACCGTATATGGCCTAAACCTCGAAATACGGGGCTATACGTAACCACATACAAATGCACCCATGGCATCACAAACAAGCATTTAAAACATATAATAAACATTTATGCATGCACCAATTTAGAAAACAAGGTCCACTTACAGACCGTCCGAGCTGCTGTCTCGATTTGCGTGCCATACGGCTACCCGAGCTGATCACCATTACCGGGACTCCCAAACCTGTCCAAATTTTAATAGAAGGTTAATAACTACTTAATTAACCTCCCATCAAAGCCCCGTAATTTTCCCGAACTTTTAACTATTTTTAAGGCGACCCTAAACCTTCCGATGCCCCGAAACATATCGATACGGTGTCCAATTGACACGAAACCAGTCCCAAAATGTTCGTTAAATCGAATAGAAGATTTCCCGTGTTGAACACTTTTCCAAATTATGGACCACGTGCCCTCACGGGCCCCTAGAAGGTTAAAAACACTGTTCATCGTCACCTACCTCAGAAAACCGGTTTTTTTTCCTGGTTTTGGACCGGTTACTGTGCTGAACCGGCGGAACCGGTTCAGCGTTCCTCCTTCCTCGTTTTGGTCCGATTTCAACCCCAATCAATCCTATAATTCCTATTTTCATGTTTCCTATCTATTCTAATCCTTAAAACAACCTAAAAACGCCTAAATCCTATGGTTTGATTTTGAACCAAACGGTTCAATATTTCCAAAGCCGTCCCACGGCTGCCCAACCGTCCAACCACCATAGAAACCTTCCTAAAACTATCCTAGAAACCTATTTGATTCATTAAAACCATTAAAACCGATCCAAAACGTCAAAAATGGAAAATGGATTAAAATGGACTTACAAACAAGCCTCACGGGTTCTTCCTCCTCTCGCCGCCGTGGACGACGATTCTGGCCGCCCAGCAACCTCCTCAGGATCCTCACTTCACTCTGTCCTCAGTCCAGATCATAGGGTAAGGGTTGGATGGGTTTTGGGGTGAATGGTTGGGTGAGAAAATGAGATCGGGTAATGGGTTTTGAATGAGGAAAAATGAAGATGGAATGCACGGTGCATGAAGGTATAAGGATGGCCTGTGGATGGGTGACACTTGTCACTCATCCATAGGGCAGGAACTAAATATCTGGGCCCCACTAAAGTCCAAAAGTTAACTTGTTTCGTAATTCGTGCAATAGTGCACTTGAATTTCCGTGAACCGTAACTTCGCCGTCGAACGTCCAAATTCAACGTGCCGCCTGTCTATGGATTCGTATCGTCCTTATCTACGTAATGGTCCTCGACCCTCGGCCATCGGACATCCTGGTCAAAAAGTCAACTATTTTGCCCTTTTAACCAAAATTACCAAAACGCCCCTCAACTTCCGAACGTCATAACTTCCTCCTCGAACGTCGGAATTGAACGTGCCACCTGTCTATGAACTCGTGACGTCACGAACTACGTCACAGTCATTGGTCAAATTCCATTTGACCGCCAGAATGAAAAGTCAACGTTTTGCCATGATTAGGGGCAAAACGGTCGTTTCGCATCGTTCGTCCAATTTAGCTTAATTAATCACCGATTAACCTCACTAATCGTGATTAGTCACTAATCTAATCATGGAATTTGGGACGGGTCGTTACACCTACCCTTTCCACCACCGATCAACCCCTTCATTCATAACTTTACATAAACTTCCACTCTCACAACCACCACCACAGAACCACATTCTCCTTCGGCCTTATCTCCACTAAATTAATACCAAATGTTTAACTTGTTTAGTTTACAACTGTGTATTATGAAAAATGAACATAAGACAGTTTTCAAACAGCATGATAATACCAAAATGACTCTTAATATCTAATTCTTTTTTAATTCTTATTGATATTTCAATTTTAATTTTAAAAGATATTTCAAGTTAAAATTCTCGCGCCACCAATAAATTAATTAATAGACATTTTTAAATAAAATATTAAAAAAAAATAACAACCTTTTTTAAAATTTTTGAATCAAATTCCTACCTAAGGTACTAATTTATGTTTATTAGAGCATCTATTATTATTAGTGTTGTTATTATTTTTAATAATTTCTGCATATATATTTCCTACCGCAATGGGTATTAATGCAATTAGCAAATACGCACTGATGGAAATTCAATTGGTATTAATTTGTTTGATTCATTAAGCAAGTTATTAATTGAAGTAATATATATATTGTAATTATCCACTAATGGAAATTCCAGCTCTGCATCGAATTAATCATCCCATGCGCGCCTAGCCGCCTAATAATAATTCATGCAAATGTTGTTACCACATAATTGGAAAAACACAACAAGCTAGTGAGTCGGGGTTTGTTTAATTAGAAATAGGTAGTAGTCAGTTTATGTTTAGATTGATATTCTAAATAAATTTGGTAGAGAAATTTTGTAGAGCAGCTAGCTATAACTTACAACTACATTGATCCCTGGGGGCCAGCCTAATTATGAAGTAATAATTAACATTATCCTCGTTTAAATCTTTATCACTTAGAGGCTACCTTAATTAACATTATCCTCGTTTAAGAAAAAGTTTCAACATACGTACAGATACTTCATTAATCACGGCGCACCGTCACATTACTTTCTTGTGTTAGCGAACGCCGAACGAAAGGCAGTTGGATTACCTAGCTAGAAATAATTACAATGATCATGCACCTCTTAGCTTTAAAATAGAAAATCTTAAATTTCACACCCGCGAGTGTGTTGAAAATAATACGTATTTAATTACCTTGTTAATTAAAAAAATTATAACATTGTACATTTAATTTGTAAATGATTTCAAGTTAAGTGAGGGATTACGATTTCAAGGAGCAATATGGAGTAAACTAAGAGGCCAGTCACAGACGGCTCCTGCACCTAATTTTTGAAGGGGCTAAATTTACCTATTAGATGTGAAAAAAAAAAACTAGACAGTACGAATGAATTTTATTAATAAACATAAAAAAAATCCACTTAGTTAAGGGAGAATATAATGAGTCACATCTCTCAATGCATCTCTATATATAAATAAAAATTTAATAGAAAAAAAAAATTGCTCTATAATCTAGTGGAGGGTCATACAATCAGCAAGAAATTCATTGCTTATTTTATTTCGAAGTCGGTTCTTTATAATTCTCATAGATGAAAAAGCCTGTTCCGTTGTTGCTGTTGAAACAGGAAGAGTTAATACTAACCGAATGAGCCTATAAATCAAACAATAATTATCTGCCAAAGTTGTTTCCACTAATGTTTGACATAATTCAGGAAGAGCGGAGATGTTCTTGAAGCAAGGCTGACGACGCATATCATTCTCAAAATATCTCAACTCTATTCTCAAAGTCTTCACATCACTTGGAAGGAAATCAGTAGGATAATACTTCTCTGCAAGTTTGCATATATATCCTTAATATTGAATGACTTGAAGGAATTACGAGGATCCAATGATGTGCTAAGAATAAGAAGTTCAACTGTATTCTCAGGAAATCTATCACTCAATTCACCCATTTGATGATCTATAACTTCATTAAAGACATCAACCTGATAATAATGCTTAACTGTTATAAAATCTATTTGTTGACAAGAACGACCTGTGTCCATCTTATAACGGGCACTCATATCAGGCGTATCAATATCATGTAATTCACAAAATGATTTCACGCGTCCAAATAATTCATCCCAACCATGTTCTCTTAATTGTTGAAGCTGAAGTTTTGTGTTTGAAACAAAGTTCAAAGCACTTACAATGTCCTGTGATTTTTTCTGAAAATCTTGGCAAAGAAATCAGTGATTCCCATAGTTTGATCCAACAAAATCAAAGCAAATACCAAATCAAAAGACATCATAGTAATATAGTTACTATCAGCATCACCACGAAATTGTTGGGTAGGTCCATGCTCTCTAATTTCCAGAAAAATATATTTTAGTCTCTTTAAACAATGCTATCAAACTAGTAATATAAGCATAATGAGAGCTCCAACGTGTAGCTCCCGCTTGCTTCAAGCAACGAGTTTGATTAAGCCCTTTACCTGTTTCAAGTTCTCCACAATCCAACAATGCTTTAACATCAACTTCCCGAATAAATCTTAGCTCATTGCGACGTTTGGTAGAAGAAGTAACAAAATTGACAATGTTTGTTAACATAAAAAAAATCTCCAAATAATTCTTACATCTTTGGCTGCACCATTTAAAGCTAGTTGCAATCGATGAGCAAAGCAATGCACATAATATGCATATGGACAATCATGAAGAAACAATGCTTGTAATCCTTTCCATGCACCTCGCATATTACTTGCATCATCATACCCTTGACCAAGCATATTTTCCACAAGAATGGCATGTTTAGCAAATACTTTATATATCTATTCTTTAAGAGTTGATGCATTAGTATCTTTAACACTCACAATATCGAAAAAACTCTCACGAATATATCCATCACAGTTAATAAATCTAAGGATAATTGCCATTTGTTCCTTACCGGATTCATCAAGTGATTCATCAACAAGAATACAAAATTTACTCTTTCCCATTTCCTTCAAAATTGCCTTCCTCACCTTGTTAGCAAAAATATGCAATATCTCCTTTTGTATGTCTTTTGCAACATACTTAGCAAATTGAGGAGCATTTTCCAAGACAACTTTCTCAACTTCTACATTTATTCTTGCATAACTCTTTATGAGCACAACAAAATTTCCACGGTTGGATGAGCCAATAGATTCGGCATTACCCCTAAAAGCCAATGATTGGGTTGCTAGATACCTTACACCCTCTATTGATTGTGCATTGACCACTTTTTCAATATAATACGAAGGATCTTTTAAATTACTCCACTTTTGCATAACAAGATGATGTGGTGAATTTAAATTACCCATATGATGCTAAAAAATACAATATTTTCTCCCAACTCTCTTCCAATTTTGTCCATCAACAATAAATGTTGAATGCAATTGACTATTGTCAAAAAGGAAGCATGGAAAACAAAATGCCCTATCTTTATCAATAGAATACTCAAGCAAAGGGAAATTATCAAACCATGTACTTTGAAGCCGACAAAATTGCTTTCCATCTTGTCTACTTGGGTATACATCCAATCTAGGTTGACATGGTCCTAAAAGAATATATGCTCTTCGAACATTATCATGATCATTAACTGGATATTGAGACATTAAGCGACGGATTCCTGGATCACGTTCAAGATAATTGATATCAAAATATTGATCATCATTAACTCTTTGAGACTCAACTCTTTCTACGGCAATAGGAGATTGGGGACGAGGTTCATCACAAATTGGAATAGATAAAGACTCGGAAGGCTTGCTACTTGATGATGAGTCATTCTTTTTTACATAATAAGAAAACAAACTCTTGAACTTTGATTTCTTGGGATTTCAATTGTGATCCGTCATTATGAAAGAAAAGCTTATTGATAATGATTAAAAATTCATATAAGCATACATATAAAAACTAATCAAGGAAACCAATCAAATAAATTTTACCACAATACTAAAAACTAAAAACAAGAAGGCTACAAGTACATTTACTAGCCAACTAATCAAGGAAACCAAACAAATCAAATTCACTATTGCAACAATATAGATATAGCAAAAAAAAACTCTATCAAATTAAATCAAATATATAATGTCAACAACTAGCAAAAATAAGTATTTACTAACCTTGATTTCCACAATTTCAACTAGTACGCGAATACAATCCTCATAGTCATAATATTGATTCAATTACTCCTACAAAAACAAAAATTGAATCAAATATGCTTAATGTTTATAAATGTCCTATTTATCAAAATTCACAAATACAAAATTCTAGTCAATTCTTTTTAAAGACTGCAAAAGGAGAAATGAAACCTGCCACAAAAGACCCACCACCCACGCCCAAAACAATAATAAGGCAAACAATTATATAATAGCAAAGTGAGGTTAACGGCAATGGGCTATTTTCCTTGTTTCCACTTTCCTCTACAAAATGAAAAGAACCAATTATATAATAGCAAAGCCCCAAAGCCCTTTACCTGTTTCCACTTTCCTTCCGTTTCAATTCATGGGAGATTAATGTTAAAGTCAAACTCACTACTTTGACTTTTTTTGCACTATTCAATATATATAATAGTATAATACCAAAGTGACTAAACTCCCAAATTCCCAAATTCTATTTCTCAGTTCCCACGTCTGAAACCCAAATTCCCAAATCCCAAATCCCATTTCTAAGTTCTCAGTTCCCAAATTCACATCAACTTGTACAATCCCATTTCCCAGTTCCCACCGCCTTGTCAAATAAACCATGGATTCTCTATTTCTCTTCATCTAAAATATCTAAAACAAAAATTGCAGATTTGAAGAAGGAATTGAAGAGGGCTCACATCATTGATGAAGACATGCGTGGATGAAGATGACCAGCCTCCAGAGTCCAGATGTCGTTGATGATGGAGTTTTGCGGTCTTGGAGAGCTGGAGAGGAGAGGTGTTGTGACTGATGTCCTTTTTTTTATTTATTTATTTGCTGCTTGTTTTCTTTTCTCCAATTCTTGCGAGATGTAAGGCGAATTAGGGTTTTTTTTTAAAAAAAATTGAAGTACAATGGCTTATTAAATTGGACTAAGTTTTAAATTGTGGTGGGCTGAACTCACAAAATTTAACAATTTAACTTGTAAGGATCCAACTTGGAAGGGCTATAGCCTATGAAGAGGATCCGTCCGTGAGGCCAGTGCCAGTGCCACTAGGGCTTACCTTAAACAATGAATAATTCTAAACAAATATATAGCAATATGGGACAGATCATGATCCATAATACAATGTACAATGCAGATCAAGGAATGATTCTCTTTGAATTGGTTTCCTTACTTTCATCATCCTATTTTACTTTTACCATTTTATTTATTTTCTTCCAATGAAAGAAGATTTAACCAAACGACCTAATTTATGTGTGTGGCTTTATGATTTATGGTCAAGTTGAAATTGCCGCCATACTCATTACATTTGATCTTGGAAATATAGGCTAAAATTTGGAAACTTTGAATGAAACTTTGAGTAGAATTTTGGACAAAATATCGGTATATATAAATATATTGTAGAAATGAGAGGAAATTTTTCTTCTCGCTAATTTTTGGCCGAGGCTCCAATAATACGAATATCTATGGAAATATTGTGGACATTTCTTCCGTCTCTAGCTAGGCTTATGTCGAGAGTACAACTCTCACTATTTGGCCCAAAAACTCTCACTATTTGGTTCAAAAGTCCACGGGCTTGTGGAGGACCACTGGGCTTGATGGACAGAAGTCTGGCCCAATAAAGTCCAGCCCAGTCCATCCATATAAACCCAACACGTAAGTCCATATATATAAAACCTATTATTAATTAAAAAATTAAATACCTAGCCCATCCTTTTAATGAACCCAACCTAAAGCCCCAAAGCTCAAAACGTATTTAAATGTCCACTTGCTTCTGCCCAAATCCAAAGTCCAAATCCTAATTCTAACACCTAACTATAAATACAACTCTCTCTCTCTCTCTCTCTCAACTTTTCAATCACACCGTATAATCCAAGTCTCTCATCTTTCACAAAAACCAACAACCAAATTCACCGATCGCACTTTCACAGCATCATCGAACTCCGGCCTCTCCTCTCTGCAATCTCGCACAACAACAGCACCAACCCACATATTTTCTCTCTCTCTCTCTCTCTCTCTCTCTCTCTCTCTCTCTCTCTCTCTCTCTCTCTCTCTCTCTCTCTCTCTTAAATACGCAAATATCCCACTCACACACACACCCAACCGCAACAACTCCATTTCACATTCGTGTAGTCATTTAAGGTAATTGGATCCTCCTTCCAAACTTGATTATGTGCAGTCATATTTTTCTGCATTGCATGTCATTCTTTCTCTTTGTAGTGGTTAGCATCATCAAACATATGAACAATATATACATCTTAGAGTATAGTTGTTAACATATTTTCCTTCAAAATTTAAGCTCTCATTTTTTTTATGCAAATGAAGTGTGCGTAAGAAAATACACCCTACGAATAATTAAATATGTATAGATTTAGTGGCCCAGATATTATATTCTCTAGTATCCGTTTGTTCTTGAGCTTCATGATGTGAATGGTTAATTTTGATAGTCTTATTAGTAGGTTTTTTTCTTTCTTTCTTTTTTGTTTGTTGAAAGCAGTATATTTAAAAGTTGCAACACGCTCTCCATGGATATGCATGCGAATTTTCTTTCCAGAAGAACTTCATTAGGCTAAGAGAATTTTTATCTACATTTTCATTGCAAAGACAAATGTAGTTTAAAAGTTGAGGATATGGATGAAGGTGATAATTTCTGTGTAGAGGTGCTACTACTCTGGTGCAATTCTGGATTTGGTTGGAAGAATAAATTAACAAGAATGTGACATAAACTGGGGTAGAAGTTGCATATAAACTTCTAGAATTTCATTCGGCGCAGTCTGGTTTCCTAGATACAAGCTTGTACTTGAGAGTGAAAATTAGGCAATTTAGGGGTAAAGCTGTAATATATTTTTTAACCAATAAATTTGTAATATGGTGGCTAAATTAATAGTCAGTATAATCTCGAGTATCATTTTTTTTAAATATTATTTTATTTTCATATTTATCTCTTTATTTTCCAAGTAATTCAAATACCAATTGAGCCCAACCCAAGTGGGATTATTTGATATGGCTTGTGAAGCCCCATAAAAATCCAGCTTGAAAAAATGCTTGGGTTTTTATATATTTGACTGTGCCCGCACCGTTCAGTCGAGTATTTTTTAAAATTCGAAACAAACCTAACCCGGCCAATCCCCTTCCAATCCCCCTAGATTATCGTGGGATGTGCATGCTCCCGTCTGGCACCACGTGCCAGACAAGGGATAAAAATATAACCCACTCAAGGTTATCTAGAGTACGCAAGGATCTATGGGGTTACGCAACGATATGTGATGTCCCGGTCTCTACAACAACCCGCATCTGCGATCAACCTGAAAGGTATCAAAAACAATAAAACTGTGAGTGAACAAAAATAATCATTTATAAAACAGTTTCCGAAAATGACATTTATACCCTTCACTTAAAATTTGCATGCATAAAAAAACAAGTTATAATAAACGCTTTCTTTAAATCAAATCATCTTGATTTTCCAATCCATAATAAGTGAAAAACGCTTTTCAAATCAACTAGTGCAAAACATCTATCACATCAGTGAAAACCTTTGTGCACACATCACCCATAAAAAACAGACATAACCAATCCTCGTATCCAACATCAGTCACGATATCTCAGCAACGCGTGCCCAATAGCTCTAGGACTGCTCTAATCTGAGCACGTCACCATGAACACATCACCGGCCGAAGTTCCTGATCATTGTGAACACATCACCGATCGATCTCCATATAATACCAGCACTTTTGAGTCGAGTCTCCCTCGGCTGCATGACAACAGGTAATGCTTCGTGACCTCTCTGGGCAAACACATCCCATTCCGGAGGCGAGTATTATCACCAGGACTTCTCTAGAGAAACACATTCCTACTGGAGGACCTCAACCATATTAATCTCAAGATGATGGTCTCAGTGAAAACAGTAGCCAAATCTTGTAGGAACTCAACCCAAAATCATCTCAAGAGGGTCTATGCCCGGATATAATCTCATTAAATCAGTTTCCACAAAACCTTCATAAAATAAGTGTCTAACATCACTTAATAAATCCAGGATTCCTTGAATCCTATCAAATCCACAACTGGGTCTCATGTTCGAAATATCTTTCATAAATCATAACTGGTCACAGCCCGATATCATTTCCTAGCGTTTAGCTATACTCTAAGTCAAACTGTAAATCAACTGGGACACAAGCTCAAAACACATTTCCAAATTCGAAAACCATTTCATTGTTCAAATCATTTTCCAAATCCCAATAATCAAAAGAGATTTCCAATTAGAACTCATGCCCGAATACCGATTTCACGCCTCTCCGTGAAATCATTCAAAATCGATAATCAATCCTCGATCTCACGCCTCTCCGTGAAACCATCAGAATCACATAAAACATATGCATGTAGAGTACTCGGTTTAAGCCCAAATATCATATAAAACATAAATGTCGAATTACGTAAAATATCGCAATTTATACAAAAATGCCAAATCAACAATATAAACCATATTTAAATCATATGCACTAAAGGCATCTCAAATTATGTTCATAAAACATATAAAACAGTTATGCATGCATCATATATATAAATCAAATGTCCACTCACAGACCGTCCAAGCTGCGCGCTCCGACACCCACGCGTTAAGCCATTCCGGGGCTAATCCGAAATCTCTAGGATGTCTGGACCTATCGAAGTCATAGTCAAAATTCACTACCAACCTATATAAGTCCTAATCATAAACTCTCAAAACTCCTGGAACAGTCAACGTGTCTTGAGGCTTAAAACCTCTAAATTACCTATCAAACGATCTTTGATCGACCTGAAACTACCACCATTAGATTCAGATTGTTGAAACCTTTCAAACAAAACTGGTTTGACCTCAAAATTTGTGCCCACGCGCCCTCACGTGCAGGTCAAACTTTCGGTCAACGCTAGTCAACGGTCAACACTAACGTCAACAAAATCAACACTGATGTCATCAAGGTCAATGCTGGCGTCATGATCAACACTGACGTCATCAGCTCGCTAGAGACGGTGACTAGCGCCACCGTCTGGTTCGGTCAGCGGCGGCCGGAATCTTCCATTTTTTGTCCAATTTTTCAAACCTTCATAACTTTCTCATTTCTCAACCAAATCCTACGTCCTATATATGGAAATCATGCTACTCGAGCCCAGGAATCCAAATTTGAACCCAAAATTGAGAGAAAATACTTGGTTTTGAAGATATGGCCTCCCAAAGTTTCGTTTAAACTTTGAACTCTTGTTCCGACCACTCCCATGGTCCAAAACCTACCATTCTTGCATCTACAAGCTTGTATGAGCTCCAAGAACACAACCATGGGCTTAGAATCGATCCAAAACACCAAAATCAAAAACCCAAATAAAAAACCTTCCATTCTAGTCACCTTACGACGGCTCTGCCGTCCCTACCACTGTCTCTCATCCTCCTGTACTCTATCTCTCCCTCTCTCTGGTCCAAAAGATGAAGCAATGGTTTGGTTTTGGGGTGGGTACAGTGTCGGGACCGGACCCTCCTTGGTCAGGACCCGACTCATCTAGCACCATATTGTCCGCTTTGGGCCTCGCCCTCACGGTTTTGTTTTCCGATCATGGAATTGCACCAGCCTCAACTTGCTTAACTTTGGGGTTCCAATCCCCACCAAAGCCACTTGAGCTCCCAAAAGGCCTAGTGCTAGATACGTGTGTGCCTACACCTTTAAGGCACACCACCATCCTCTCCCAGACCATTCCCCCTAGCAGGAATGTGGGATTGTTCACCGTTCCCTCCAGGGAACGGGTCTTACAATCCACCCCCCTTAGGGCCCAGCGTCCTCGCTGGCACACTTCCCCATCGGGGTCTGGCTCTGATACCAAATTGTCAGGATCCGACCCTCCTCGGTCAGGACCCCACTCATCTAGCACCAAATTGTCCGCTTTGGCCCTCGTCCTCACGGTTTTGTTTTCGGGAGTTCATGGTGCAACTTCTTAGGGGGTCACCAATCATGGAATTTCACCAGTCTCAACTCGCTTAACTTTGGGGTTCCAATCCCCCCCAAAGCCACTTGAGCTCCCAAAAGGCCTAGTGCTAGATACGTGTGTGCCTACGCCTATAAGGCACACCACCATCCTCTCCCAGACCATTCCCCCTCGCAGGAATGTGGGATTGTTCACTGTTCTCTCCAGGACACAGGTCTTACATACAGTTTTTGGGTGAAGAAGATGGATGAAAAAGATGAAAAATGAAGATGATGATGGTTGCATGTATGTGTATGTTTGTGGATCAATGTATGAGTGACACTTGTCACTTATCTATTGGTCCACAAAGTGTCACTCATCTATTGGTCCACAAAAGATATTTTGGGTCCCACTAAAGACAAACCAATTTGAAAACTGTACAACCGTAAATAGTCCCCTACACCGTCCTTGACCCGTAACTTTCTCGTACGATGTCTAATTTCAATGTGCCGCCTATCCACAGACTCGTATAATCTCAATTTACATAATCGACCTAGGTCCACGTGCATTTGACTTCTGGAGTCAACATTCAACTTTTTCACCCTTTCTAAGGGCAAAATCGTCATTTTTTCCAAATCGTCTGATAATCCTCGATTAATCTCAATTATTCCTTAATAAATCCTGTAGATTCGGGACGAGTCGTTACAGGGGGTGAGATAGTGGTGGAAAATTGTACGACGTAGGGTTTAATTCTTGAATGTTGGCACAAAATTCAAGAATTAAAACCTAAACTATACGAAATTAACCAAATTATTTAATATCGAAAAATAGAGAATTTTTAAATTTAAAATTTAAAAGTATTTTGAAGAATTATTTCTTTTAATTATCTTACTTTAAGTTAGATTAGATACTCATTATTGATGCATAAAATGTACCAACGAGACTGTAAAGACACACACGCACACCAAGACACAAGAACGTACGTGGTTCACCCAAATCGGGTTACGTCCACGGTGTTGCCTCACTCTCATTAATAATATGATATTTTGTACATATACATGAGGCTATGAGCCTTTGAAAGATACTAGAGAGAAGGGAGAGAGAGGTCCCTTTTAATGGGAGAGGGCTCCCTATTTATAGAATTTGTCTAGGGTTTAGGTTAGGGGAATAGTAATGGGCTTTTGAGGCATAGGCCTTGTGTGATCTTTGAGGTCTTCTAGTAGGCCTATCCCATGGTCCAGGGTAGTATTTTAACAGGCCCGTTGTTTGGTCAGATGTCACGTCGACAAGTCCCCTAGTTCTTGACTGAGGCGGACTGCCTCGGTTGAGGACTTTCAAGTAAAGTGTATTGACCGAGCAACGGTAAACTTTTGCACTGCTCTGCTCGGTGTACCACCAGTCCCCCAAGTCCTCGATCGAGGTAGGACGCGTAAGAGAAGAGCCCTTGTAGGGTGTTATATGTCTGAGTGGATTGACGATGATGCGATTGCACTCCGGTAGTCCCCCAGTGAGTATGACTCCATGTATGAATCTGACTGCTTGTGAGGGCTGCGTGGCTGGATATGTGTGTCAGTCGACATGTGAGCTGAGTGTAGCATTGACAATAGGCTCGGTAGTTGAGCGGCTTGGTACGCGTTAAGCAGATGTGGGTGCTCGGTAGTGTGTTGAGCAGCTCGGTAATGTGTCGATCCAATGTGGGTGCTCGGTAATGTGCCGAGCAGCTCGGTAATGTGTCGAGCATATGTATGTGTTTATGTATGCTTGACATGGATGAGTGTTATGTATGTAGGCATGCATGAGGGCACGTATGTGTGACTTGTATGTCAATATGCACGAGGGCATGTATGTATGTCATGTATGAGTGACATGTATGTCGGTATGTGTGAGGGCATGTATGTGTGACATGTATGTCAGTATGCACGAGGGCATATATGTATGTCGGTATGCGCGAGGGCATGTATGTGTGACATGTATGTCAGTATGAGCGAGGGCATGTATGTGTGACATGTATGTCAATATGCACGAGGGCATGTATGTATGTCATGTATGAGTGATATGTATGTCGGTATGCGCGAGGGCATGTATGTGTGACATGTATGTCAGTATGCGCGAGGTCATGTATATTAATATGCACGAGGGCATGTATGTATGTCATGTATGAGTGACATGTATGTCGGTATGCACGAGGGCATGTATGTGTGACATGTATGTCAGCATACGCGAGGGCATGTATGTCGGTATGATATTTTAATGTAACGACCCGAACCGAGAATAATAATATTTTAATGTAAAAAGACTATTTTGCCCCTGAAGGGGGGGAAACTTTGACTTTTGGCCCTGGAAACAATTTGGACTTTGACCCATGACTATGACGTAGGTCGGGATGTCACGAATCCGTAGACAGGCGGCACGCCGAAATCGGAGTTCGTATGAAGAAGTTATGGTCAAGGAAGCGTTTTAGCGGAATTTACGAACCGAGAACAACGGAATAAAATATTAATTTATTACGGGAATCCGTGCCAACCTAATATTTAAATCAAACCGATGGATTGGTGACAAGTGTCACCCATCCAAGCCTTACTATTCCAATAAAGCAATTTACACTATTTAACTCATTTTTATATTAATTATTTTCCCTCCAATTGTTTCTAGCCCTTGGATTTCTGGCCAGATTGAATCCTGACCCTTCATTTCTTCTGATTTACCTTGTTCATGCACGATCTCTGTCTGCCTTTGCTTACAAACACACACATTCATCCCCTCACACACCCGTGCATTTCTTCCATTTTCTCTCCATCCAAACACACGAACCAGCCATCCTCTTCGCACCAAACGACCACCCACAGCACCACCATCATCTGGTCTTCACAACCCGTGCAACCACCAGCCACCACCAGCCCATTTTCCCGTCCGAAATCCCGTCCAAAAACTCAGACCCGAAACACGACGGAAACGGGTCCAAGAAGCAAACCGTGACAACCACACCACCTCGACGCAGGGGAAGCTCCAGTCTACACCGTGAGGACCCCAGGAGCTTAACTGGACGACGGCACGGCCTGCGGCGGCGACACGGCGGCGGTAAGGTCGAAAACCCGAAAACCCGTTTTACTCCCCTGTTTTGGACCAACCTGTTTTAGTGCTAGGAACTCAGTTGTTTGGTGTTAGACATGTTCTAGGGTGAGAGACGAGTCGACCACGACTGGTTTGGACGACGGAGACGGCGTGGATCACCGGAGAAGGCGATCGGACTTTGGCCGTGAGTTTCAGAGGAGAACTGGTGAGTTTTCTCCCATTTTCTTTCCAGTTTGAGGTTGTAGAACCATAGAACAGACCTAGACGACCCTATAGGGATGAACCCCGTCGAAAATGGTGGCCGGAATCGTACGGTTGAATCGGGTCAAGCCGTGGGTCGACGGCGACCCGGTTCCAGTCAAACGGGTCTGACCCGATACTGTAGCATGATGACGTCATCATGCTGACGTCATGATGATGTCATCCTGTCAGATATTGTCAGACCAGGGACCAATCAGAACATGCCACGTGTCACCTGACAAGTGTCAGTGATGACGTCATGCTGACGTCAGCGGTACTGTAGCAGCGTTGACCCACGCGTTGACCAGGCGCGTGGGGGCGCGTGTGAACAGTGATTTTGGTGGGGCCGGTACCATTTTCAAGGTTTCGACGATACGGATCCAATGGAGGTGGTTTCGTGTCGATCGGAGATCGTTATGTTGGTCAAAATGGGGTTTGAAGCACCGGGAATAGTGCCCGGGATGCGTTTTTGAGGCGGATCTGTTCTAGGGTCTTGGTATTGATATTATAGGGTCCTTAAGTAACCCTCAGGAATAATAATACAGGTTTATAGAGATCGTTGAGCAGCAAGGACCGAGTGTGAGTGGGCTGTTTGATTTATAAAAGGCTTGCATGCATAAACTGTTTTACTATTTCCACTGATGAGTCTTATAAACTGCTTATATATGTTATTACAATGTTTTGGGCATGAAACCCGTCTGGATTATATGTGGATTTTGTTTGGGATGTCCGGAGGGACATAGGGTAAACTATACTGTTATTGTACTGTACTTTCCTACCTGTGTATATTGTCTCCTCCAGGGAGGGTCGTTGGCCTGGGTGGACCCTGGAGTAGTCACGGGGCTCTGACTGAGTGGAGTTGACCCCCGTTGGGCTGCTTACTCTCAGGAAGGCATGTTCATATACATCGGGCAGTGACCGGGATACCGGGAGCTGATGTACCTAGAGAGTCTCGGGTGTGAGACCCTGAGTGGCAACGCGTAGCCTTAGAACCGTGACATCATTTGGGTTGGGTTTTACAGTGCACTGATATGTTAGTTTCACCTTACGATTATTATTGTGGTTCATTGGTTTATACTATTATGTTTTCACTGCATGCAAGATTTGGAAAACGGAGGGGTAAAACCTTATGATTATTTTATTATTAAATTGATTTCTAAACTGTTATTTTTGGCCCACTCACCCTTGTTTTACTGACCCCTCCAGACCCTGACACGGCAATAGAGGAGGAGGACCCGGAGGAGGAGGCAGAGGTTTAGTTTGCCTAGCTGTGCACCTGTACACCCACTTGTGGGTAGGTTGAGCACCGAATAAATGTACTCTGACTAGTGTGCTCACATGTTGTATTTTACTTTCCCTTGTCTGACAGTATCACTTTAAACACTGTGTTTGTACGTTATCTATCTATGTGAGTCTTCGGTTTTTATTTAAGGGTACTTTTGGTATGTTTAGAGTCATTGTCAGACGGGAGCGGGTCACGTCCCCGGGTGGTCCCAGTGGGATTGGGACGGGTCCTGTCAGCTTGGTATCAGAGCATTAGGATTAGTAGTCAGAGTACTAGGTTAGCGGTTTTTACTTTGTACATGGTCGCTTTCGATGTCTTTTAACCTGTTTGCCTCTTCACAGTTGGATATGCCTCCCCGACGTGAACCCCGTGCACGTGTTGACGAGGGCAATGGAGGAAATGGAGACACTGCGAGCATTGAGCGGGCTCAGCGCCTGGGTGCTACGCACTTCAGTGGGGGAACCGACCCTGAGGAAGCACTCCAGTGGATTGACCGCTGGGAGAGGATTTTCGAGGTCATGCACTGTCCTCCGGAGGAGCGTGTCGTACTGGCGACTTTCCTACTGGATGGGAGCGCCTATCGATGGTGGCACAACCTTGTTTTGGCCGGCTGGACTGTTCACACCATTCCATGGGAGACCTTCCGAGAGCGGTTTCTCAACCAGTTCTATCCACGGTCGTTTCGCAACGCCCGTGAGGCGGAGTTTCTGCAACTCCGGCAGGGGGATCAGACTGTAGCAGAGTACGAGGAGACCTTCCTGATGTTGTCTCGCTTTGCTGAGAACTTCGTGATCACCGAGGCAGTCCGATGTCGCAGATTTGAGTGGGGCTTGCGACCTGAGATTCAGGCGATGGTGACTGCAACACCCTTTGCTTCCATGAGGGATCTGACTGATGCGGCGACCAGGGTTGAGAACAGTATCCTGGCTCGTCAGCGAGCTGAGGGGGAGACTCGGCGACGTGATCGCCCACACTTGGGATTTTCGGGCCGTCGTGGCTCGAAGGGAGGACATTCTGGTGGATCTTCGTCTTCTGGCAGCCGAGGACGTTCTGGTCAGTTCAGGAGTCCTCAGAGGTCTGGACAGCGTTCTGGAGCTTGGCAGCGGTCTTACTCACCGATGAGCATCTCACCGGGAGGATACTCGGGTCGACCTAGGGAGGTCACATGCTTCGCTTGTGGGGAGCCGGGGCATTATGCTTCTGAGTGTCCACTGATTCGCGGCAGTACTGCGCCAGCGCAGAGCACAGCATCCCAGACTCACAGCAGCCGGACACGCGGTGTTGTGCGTGGCCGTGATCGAGGGGCTAGAGGACGGGGACGACCTGCGGAGTCTATGGCTCGTGGTTATGCTGTTACCCAGCAGCAGGCCAGATCCATTCCGGGAGTGTTGACAGGTACTGTACATATTTATGGCATGGTTGTTCGTGCATTGATGGATTCGGGGGCAACTCATTCTTTTATTTCACCGCGTTGTGCGAGTCTGTTGGGCCGTGAGGTGACCGCACTTGAGCACGAGATGGGAGTGGGGACACCGATGGGTGTGACCTACCAGGTGAACCAGGAGATACGAGCTTGTCCTGTGGAGATTGAGGGATCCGAATTTCCGGCAGACTTAATCCTGATGAATGTTCACGATTTCGATGTGATACTTGGAGTTGATTGGTTGTCGGAGTACAATTCACTCATCGACTGTGGTAACATGCGGTTGACTTTGAGAGGTCCAGGATTACCGGAAGTGATATTTCAGGGAGAGTGTGGAGACGCATCACCCAAAGTAATATCTGCACTCACAGCTACTAAACTCTTACAGAAGGGGTGTCAGGGTTATCTTGCTTATGTGGTAGAGTCTACGAATGAATCTTTGCGTATTGAGGATATTCCGATTGTGCGGGAATTTCCTGATGTCTTTCCAGGAGATTTACCTGGATTACCACCACCTAGGGAGATCGACTTTACGATCGAGTTACTCCCCGGGACTCGACCGATTTCACAAGCACCGTATCGTATGGCACCGGCAGAGCTACGGGAATTGAAAATCCAATTACAGGAACTGGTGGATCTAGGGTTTATCCGACCCAGTACATCACCATGGGGAGCGCCGGTCTTATTTGTGAAAAAGAAGGAGGGTAGTTTACGGTTGTGTGTGGATTATCGGCAGTTGAACAAGGCTACGGTAAGGAACCAGTATCCCTTACCCAGGATCGATGATTTGTTCGATCAGTTACGAGGAGCGCGGTATTTCTCCAAGATAGATCTGAGGTCAGGATACCATCAATTGAGAATAGCCGAGGGGGATGTTCAGAAAACAGCTTTTCGAACGAGGTACGGGCATTATGAGTTCTTGGTGATGCCCTTTGGATTGACGAATGCACCAGCTGCATTCATGGACTTGATGAATCGAGTCTTTCGAGCATACTTGGATAAATTTGTGATCGTGTTTATCGACGACATCTTGGTGTATTCCAGGAGTGTCAGGGCTCATGAGGAGCACTTACGAATGGTATTGGGTAAACTACGACAGAAGCAGCTGTATGCTAAGTTAAGCAAGTGTCAGTTTTGGCTAAATAGTATTGGATTCTTAGGTCACATTATATCACCCGAGGGGATAAGTGTGGATCCTCAGAAAACGGAGGCTGTGACGAATTGGCCAAGACCGACCACGGTGACGGAAGTGCGAAGTTTTGTTGGGTTAGCAGGCTATTATCGGAGATTCGTAGAGGGTTTCTCCCAAATTGCCGCACCATTGACTCGGTTAACCCGGAAAGGGGTGAAGTTTGTATGGGACGACCAGTGTGAACAGAGTTTTCAGGAATTAAAGTGCCGATTAACCACTGCACCTGTCCTTGCATTACTAGACAGCAGTGGAGAGTTCGTGGTATATAGTGATGCATCGCTGCAGGGTTTGGGTTGTGTATTGATGCAGAATGGAAAAGTGATTGCTTACGCATCCCGGCAGCTGAAGACGCACGAGTTGAACTACCCTACTCATGATTTGGAATTGGCAGCGGTGGTTCATGCTCTAAAGATCTGGAGACATCATTTGTTCAGGGTGACATGCCGAATATTCACCGATCACCAGAGTCTTAAACATTTGTTCACTCAGAAGGAACTCAACATGAGACAGCGGAGATGGTTGGAGTTGTTGAAGGATTATGATTGTACCATCGAGTACCATCCTGGCAAGACAAATGTTGTAGCTGATGCACTTAGCAGGAAGTCGGCGGGATCAGTTGCGCATTTGAGATTGGTGTATCTTCCTTTTCTAGTGGAACTTCGGAAGAGCGGAGTTATGTTAGGGATGGACGATCAGGGAGCCTTGTTGGCTAGCTTTCATGTGCGACCCGTGTTGGTCGACAGGATCATCGAGGCTCAACTACAGGACCAGATACTTTGTGATTACAGGAACGAGGTTGAATCCGGACAGAGACAAGATTTCTCCGTCAGGGGCGATGGAGCATTAGTAAAGCTTGGGAGATTGTGTGTACCTGCGGTACCAGAGTTGAGGAGAGAGATTTTAGACGAGGCCCACAGTTCAGCCTATGCTATGCATCCAGGAGGGACAAAGATGTACCGTACCCTCCGGGACTATTATTGGTGGCCAGGGATGAAGAGGGAGATAGCTGAGTTTGTCAGCAAATGTTTGATCTGTCAGCAGGTCAAAGCAGAACGGCAGCGTCCGTATGGGGCTATGCAGCCACTTCCAATTCCACAATGGAAGTGGGATCATATTACAATGGACTTTGTCTTCAAGTCACCGAAGACAAGGAGTGGAGTTGATGGAGTCTGGGTAATAGTGGACCGGTTGACTAAATCAGCGCATTTTCTGCCTGTACGTGAGACGTACAAGCTCAACCGTTTGGCCCAGCTATTCATTAATGAGATCATCTGACTACACGGTACCCCAGAGTCGATCGTGTCGGATCGGGATCCGCGTTTCACATCCAGGTTTTGGAGGAGTCTACAGACTACTTTGGGTACGAAATTACACTTCAGTACGGCATTCCACCCACAGACCGACGGACAGTCTGAAAGGACAATACAAACTCTCGAGGACATGATGAGAGCCTGTGTGTTGCAATTCCAGGATTCGTGGGCTGATCGATTGCCATTGATGGAGTTTGCCTACAATAACAGCTACCATGCGAGTATAGGGATGGCACCCTATGAGGCACTGTATGGTCGACAGTGTAGAACACCGGTATGCTGGATGGAGATCGGAGAAATAACTGCAGTGGGGCCGGATCTGATGGATATGACCCAGGAGACAGTTCGGGTTATTCGGGAGAGATTGAAGGCGGCCCAGGATCGTCAGAAGAGCTATGCGGATCGACGGATCCGAGATTTAGAATTCGAGGTTGGTGACTTTTTCTTTTTAAAGTTATCGCCGTGGAAAGGGATTCTTCGATTTGGACGACGTGGGAGATTGAGTCCTCGTTATATCGGACCATATGAGATTGTCGAGAGGATTGGTCCAGTGGCTTACCGTTTAGCACTACCTTCGGAGCTTTCCCGAGTACATGATGTATTTCATGTGTCAATGCTACGGAAGTATCTTCGGGATGACTCTCATGCACTACCAGAACAACCACTGGAACTGATGACAGATTTGAGTTTCGAGGAACGGCCAGTGCAGATTCTGGATAGGAAGGAAAAGGTCTTAAGGAACAAGACGATTTCTTTGGTTAAAGTACTATGGCGGAACCACGAGGTGGAGGAAGCGACATGGGAACCCAAGGAATTGATGAGAGGGCAGTACCCATACTTATTTGAGTAAATTTCGAGGACGAAATTTCTGTAAGGAGGGTAGGTTGTAACGACCCGAACCGAGAATAATAATATTTTAATGTAAAAAGACTATTTTGCCCCTGAAGGGGGGGAAACTTTGACTTTTGGCCCGGGAAACAATTTGGACTTTGACCCATGACTATGACGTAGGTCGGGATGTCACGAATCCGTAGACAGGCGGCACGCCGAAATCGGAGTTCGTATGAAGAAGTTATGGTCAAGGAAGCGTTTTAGCGGAATTTACGAACCGAGAACAACGGAATAAAATATTAATTTATTACGGGAATCCGTGCCAACCTAATATTTAAATCAAACCGATGGATTGGTGACAAGTGTCACCCATCCAAGCCTTACTATTCCAATAAAGCAATTTACACTATTTAACTCATTTTTATATTAATTATTTTCCCTCCAATTGTTTCTAGCCCTTGGATTTCTGGCCAGATTGAATCCTGACCCTTCATTTCTTCTGATTTACCTTGTTCATGCACGATCTCTGTCTGCCTTTGCTTACAAACACACACATTCATCCCCTCACACACCCGTGCATTTCTTCCATTTTCTCTCCATCCAAACACACGAACCAGCCATCCTCTTCGCACCAAACGACCACCCACAGCACCACCATCATCTGGTCTTCACAACCCGTGCAACCACCAGCCACCACCAGCCCATTTTCCCGTCCGAAATCCCGTCCAAAAACTCAGACCCGAAACACGACGGAAACGGGTCCAAGAAGCAAACCGTGACAACCACACCACCTCGACGCAGGGGAAGCTCCAGTCTACACCGTGAGGACCCCAGGAGCTTAACTGGACGACGGCACGGCCTGCGGCGGCGACACGGCGGCGGTAAGGTCGAAAACCCGAAAACCCGTTTTACTCCCCTGTTTTGGACCAACCTGTTTTAGTGCTAGGAACTCAGTTGTTTGGTGTTAGACATGTTCTAGGGTGAGAGACGAGTCGACCACGACTGGTTTGGACGACGGAGACGGCGTGGATCACCGGAGAAGGCGATCGGACTTTGGCCGTGAGTTTCAGAGGAGAACTGGTGAGTTTTCTCCCATTTTCTTTCCATTTTGAGGTTGTAGAACCATAGAACAGACCTAGACGACCCTATAGGGATGAACCCCGTCGAAAATGGTGGCCGGAATCGTACGGTTGAATCGGGTCAAGCCGTGGGTCGACGGCGACCCGGTTCCAGTCAAACGGGTCTGACCCGATACTGTAGCATGATGACGTCATCATGCTGACGTCATGATGATGTCATCCTGTCAGATATTGTCAGACCAGGGACCAATCAGAACATGCCACGTGTCACCTGACAAGTGTCAGTGATGACGTCATGCTGACGTCAGCGGTACTGTAGCAGCGTTGACCCACGCGTTGACCAGGCGCGTGGGGGCGCGTGTGAACAGTGATTTTGGTGGGGCCGGTACCATTTTCAAGGTTTCGACGATACGGATCCAATGGAGGTGGTTTCGTGTCGATCGGAGATCGTTATGTTGGTCAAAATGGGGTTTGAAGCACCGGGAATAGTGCCCGGGATGCGTTTTTGAGGCGGATCTGTTCTAGGGTCTTGGTATTGATATTATAGGGTCCTTAAGTAACCCTCAGGAATAATAATACAGGTTTATAGAGATCGTTGAGCAGCAAGGACCGAGTGTGAGTGGGCTGTTTGATTTATAAAAGGCTTGCATGCATAAACTGTTTTACTATTTCCACTGATGAGTCTTATAAACTGCTTATATATGTTATTACAATGTTTTGGGCATGAGACCCGTCTGGATTATATGTGGATTTTGTTTGGGATGTCCGGAGGGACATAGGGTAAACTATACTGTTATTGTACTGTACTTTCCTACCTGTGTATATTGTCTCCTCCAGGGAGGGTCGTTGGCCTGGGTGGACCCTGGAGTAGTCACGGGGCTCTGACTGAGTGGAGTTGACCCCCGTTGGGCTGCTTACTCTCAGGAAGGCATGTTCATATACATCGGGCAGTGACCGGGATACCGGGAGCTGATGTACCTAGAGAGTCTCGGGTGTGAGACCCTGAGTGGCAACGCGTAGCCTTAGAACCGTGACATCATTTGGGTTGGGTTTTACAGTGCACTGATATGTTAGTTTCACCTTACGATTATTATTGTGGTTCATTGGTTTATACTATTATGTTTTCACTGCATGCAAGATTTGGAAAACGGAGGGGTAAAACCTTATGATTATTTTATTATTAAATTGATTTCTAAACTGTTATTTTTGGCCCACTCACCCTTGTTTTACTGACCCCTCCAGACCCTGACACGGCAATAGAGGATGAGGACCCGGAGGAGGAGGCAGAGGTTTAGTTTGCCTAGCTGTGCACCTGTACACCCACTTGTGGGTAGGTTGAGCACCGAATAAATGTACTCTGACTAGTGTGCTCACATGTTGTATTTTACTTTCCCTTGTCTGACAGTATCACTTTAAACACTGTGTTTGTACGTTATCTATCTATGTGAGTCTTCGGTTTTTATTTAAGGGTACTTTTGGTATGTTTAGAGTCATTGTCAGACGGGAGCGGGTCACGTCCCCGGGTGGTCCCAGTGGGATTGGGACGGGTCCTGTCATGTGACATGTATGAGTGACATGTATGTCGGTATGCGCGATTGCATGTATGTGTGACGTCTATGTCTGTATGCGCGAGGGCATGTATGTGTGATATGTATGCGTAAGTCAGTAATGATGGTTAGAAGGGATTTTTGATTGGAAGTGTTACCTGGTTGTATTCAGGTGTGTTATGAGGTTTTCCTTGGTGCATGCTAAGTTGTTTGCCTTGGAAGTGTGATGATCACCAGAGTAGAGAGTCCGACGGGACATCGTTGGGGACCAACCTAGCAAGGAGTCCGAGGGCACATCGGTGGGGACCAACGGAGCGGAGAGTCTGAGGGGACATCAGGAGACCAACCGAGTAGGGAGTCCAAGGGGGACATTAGGAGACCGATCGAGCAGGGAGCCCGATGGGACATCGGTGGGGACAGATGAAGAGGGGGTCCGAGGGGACATCGGGAGGCCGACTGAGCAGGGAGTCCGAGGGAACATCGGGAGATCGATCGAGTGGGCATCGGAAGACCGACCGAGCATGGAGTTCGAGGGGACATTGGGAGACCAACCGAGCATGGGAGACCGACCGACCGAGTGGGCATCGGGAGACCGACCGAGCATAGAGTCCTAGGGGACATCGAGAGGCCAACGGAGCAGGGATCCCGATGGGACATCGGTGGGCAACGATGAAGAGGGGGTCTGAGGGGACATCAAGAGGCCAACCAAGCAGGGAGTCCGAGGGGACATCGGGAGACCGACCGAGCAGGGAGTTCGAGGGGACATTGGGAGACCGACCGAGCAGGGAGACCGACTATCTGAGTGGGCATCAGGAGACTGACCAAGCATGGAGTTCGAGGGGATATCGGAAGACCGACCAAGTAAGGAGTCCGAGGGGGACATCGGGAGACCGAACGAGCAGGGAGCCCGATTAGACATCGGTGGGGACCGATGAAGAGGGGGTCTGAGGGGACATCGGGTGGCCGATGGGACATCGGGAGACCGACCGAGTGGGCATCGGGAGACCGACCGAGCATGGAGTCCGCGGGGACATCGGGAGACCAACCGAGCATGGGAGACCGACCGACCGAGTGGACATCGGGAGACCGACAAAACATAGAGTCTGAGGGGACATCAAGAGGCCAACCGAGCAGGGATCCCAATGGGACATCGCTTGGGGTCGATGAAGAGGGGGTTTGAGGGGACATCAGAAGGCTGACCGAGTAGGGAGTCTGAGGGGACATCGGGAGACCGACCGAGTAGGGGAGATCGACCGACTGTGACAAGACCCATCCCAATCCCCCCGGGATTAGTGCGGGATGAACCTGCTCCCGTCTGACACGAAGTGTCAGACAAGGGATATTTCGGACCTTTGCCCTCCCGGGCTATCAGAGTACTCTAGGATTCGGAGGAGGTATGTGGTATCTCGGTCTCTGCTACAGTCCACAATCTGATGTCAACCTGAAGGGCAGCCAAAACATTAAAAACTGTGAGTGGACAAAACCAAGAGTTTATAAAAACATTTTATAAGACATTTGTACCCTTCACTAAAAAGCATGCATGCATTCGAAAACCATTTATCCGAAATAAACCATATGTGGGAACTAAGCCCAAAACCAAGGTTGAAAGAACCATAATGAAAACGACCATACGGGCCACTGCCCAAATCCACAAGAAACCAATACGGGACTCAGCCCATACCCATAAACATACACGAGCCACCACTCAATCCTGTGCACACCTGTGCTCACCACATATCAAATCAAATATACGTATATAAATATAAGTCACACAACCAATCCTGTCACGGTATCCAAAGCTACGCGCGTGCTACCCGGGTCTCAATCCGAGTCTTCTCAAAGTCAAGGTCAATGTCCGCAGACCACTGATCCTACTCGAGGTAATAGTAACCATAGCCTTCCTGAGAGTAAGGAACCCAACTAGGGGGTGACTCCACTCAGTCGGTGCTCCGTGACTACTCCGGGGTCCACCCAGGACAACGACCCTCCCCGGAGGAGATAATGGAAGTAAAGGAAGGTATATGAATACATATACATACATAACATAAACATTCATGCCTGGTTCCCTTGAACCATCATGATCCATAACATCCATAACAAGGCTTCATGCCGGTTCCCATAAACCGTCATGAACCACAATGACCTTTCCAGAGTTCATGCCGGTTCCCATAAACCGTCATGAACTTGGAAATCCATCTAGGGTCCCTGACCCGAAATCATCAGTGTAAAACAACTGGGTCTCGTGCCCGAACATATGACTCAACTGGGCACCGTGCCCGATATCTAAGGGTTAGTCACGACTCCGATCATAGTGATGCGTGCAACCATCCATCCAGGACCGCTCTCAATCCTGGTATGTCGCCATGAACGAATCAACCGACGCGACCACTACAAGATCATGGTGCACTCATCACCGATCGTTATCCTGAACCGTCAGCACTTCGAATTCGAGCCTCCCCAGGCTGCCCGACAACGAATCGTGCATCGTGACCTCTCCGGAAGGAACACATCCCAAACCGGAGGCGAGCGTCGTATCGTCGATCGCCGTGCACATAGCACCCGTCGCGACCACGATTTAGACCCGAAGGTCGTAAATAGCGTCATATGCCCGAGACAAAACTAAATGGGTCTCATACCCGAGTTTATCCTTTTAGAAATCCAAAACCATTTCATTAAAACCAATAAAGAAATACAGACCCGTATTAGCACCGTATAAGGCTGAAACCTCGAAATACGTGCTTATACGTAACCACATAAAAATGCACCCATGGCATCATCAAACAAGTAATAAAACATATAATAAACATTTATGCATGCACCAATTTAGAAAACCAAGTCCACTCACAGACCGTCCGAAGCCGCGCCTCGATACGCTTGCCATAATCGTCTCCCGAGTCAATCGTTGTCACCGGGACCCCCAAACCTGTCCAAATTCATTTAGAGGGTTACTAATAGCCTCATTAACCTCTCATTGAAGTCCCATAATTTTCCCGATTTTCTAACTATTTTTAAAGTCGATCCTAAACCTTCGGACAGCCCGAAACCTATCGAAATGATGTCCGATCGACTCGAAAACAGTCCCAAAATCTTCGTTACATCGAATAGAAGATTTCACATGTTGAACACATCCCCAAATTCTCCCCCACGCGCCCACACGCGCCGCCTGAAGTGGCTGCGCGTGGGCTTCACGCGCCAGCTACAGTATCGTCTCCTACTTCGGTCAGACCGGTCCGAACCGGTCCGGTCCGATTTTTCCTGCAACTTGGACCGGCGTAACCGGTCCAGGTCTCCTTCTCCCTCATTTTCGGTCCGTTTGCTTCCATTCCAATTCCTAAATTCCTATTTCTTCATTTCCTATCTAACCCAATTAACCAAAACTCCTAAAACCTTCGAAATCCGACCGGTCCAATTTGAACCTCACGGTTTGATTCTCCAAACTCCTCTCCAGAGGTCTCTCATCGTCCAATCTCCCTCAAAACCGTCCTAATAGCTTCCTAACAACCTTTTTAATTCATTGAAAGCAACCAAAACAACCCATAATACAAATATTGAAAAATGGGAAGAATCGGGCTTACCGTGCACCCGCACGGGTTCGCGGCTCCACCGCCCACGGCGGCGCCTTCCTGGGCCGACCACCGCGTCCTACATCCTCCCTCACTCTCTGGTCTCAGTCCTGGTTGAAATGGGGTTGGGTTGGCTGAGTTTGGGTGGATGGTTTGGGTGAGATCGGGTAATGGGTTTGGGTTTGGATGAAGAAATGAAAATGCACGGGAAGGTTGGATGCATGAATGGGGGCTGGTAACCAGTGGATGGGTGACAAGTGTCACTCATCCATTGGTTGCTGAAAAGTAACTGGCCCACTAAAGACAAATGGTCCTCGTAAAACGTGTCGTCGTGAATAGTAACTTGGAACTTCCGTGAACCGTAACTTCGCCGTCGAACGTCCGAATTCGACGTACCGCCTGTCTATGGATTCGTATCGTCCTTATCTACGTAACGGTATTCGGCCCTCGGCCATCGGACCTCCTGGTCAAAAAGTCAACATTTTGACCCTTTTAACCAAAATTACCAAAATGCCCCTAAACTTCCGAACGTCATAACTTCCTCCTCGAATGTCGGAATTGAACGTGCCACCTGTCTATAAACTCGTGACGTCATGAACTACGTCACGGTCATCGGTCAAAGTCCATTTGACCGCCCGATTGAAAAGTCAACGTTTTGCCACCACCAGGGGCAAAACGATCATTTCACATCGTTCATCCGATTTCGCCCAACTAATCACGGATTAGCCTCACTAATCGTGATTCGTCACTAATCTAATCCTGGAATTCGGGACGGGTCGTTACAGACTGAGTGGACATCGAGAGACCGACTGAGCATGGTGTCCGGGGGGACATCGGGAGGCCGACCGAGTTGGGAGTCCGAGGAGACATCGGGAGACAGACCGAGCAGGGAGTCTGAGGGGACATCGGGAGACCAACCGAGCGGGAAGGCCGACTATTCGAGTGGGCATCGAAAGACCAACCGAGCATGGAGTCCTAGGGCACATCAGTCAAGTGGGGTCAAGTGGCATGGGGTAGGTTACCAAGCATGATTATATATGTATTTTTTTTTGTGGTGGGTAGATGCCTACAGAAGGCTAAAAAGTAGCTGTTATTTGTCTGTGGTGGGCAGAGTTTGCAGGGGTTTAAAGTACCAAAATTTGTGGTTTGCAGAGGCTACAATATATATTTATTTTGTGGTGGGAAAGAGGTTTTGTGAGAGAAGCACAAGGGGCTTCGACCGACCGAGAAAGGAGAATTTCCCTAGGTTCTTCCTGCGTATTGGACATATTGTATTTTCTAGGTTTTTCTTGGTGTTCTTGGTGGCCATGGTGTTTTAGCAGGTGAGAAAAATTGAAAAGAACCGACATAATCTTTTGTATCGATTCCCACAGAAGGCATCAAACTGTTGATGCATAAAATGTACCAACGAGACTGTAAAGACACGCACGCACACCAAGACACAAGAACGTACGTGGTTCACCCAAATCGGGCTACGTCCACGGTATTGCCTCACTCTTATTAATAATATGATATTTTGTACATATACATGAGGCTATGAGCCTTTAAGAGATACTAGAGAGAAGGGAGAGAGAGGTCCCGAGAGAGGTCCCTTTTTAATAGGAGAGGGCTCCCTATTGATAGAATTTGTTTAGGGTTTAGGTTAGGGGAATAGTAATGGGCTTTTGAGGCATGAGCCTTGTGTGATCTTTGAGGTCTTCTAATAGGCCTATCCCGTGGTCCATTGTAGTATTTTAACACTCATATTACTTTTAAAATGATCAAGTGGAAAAAAATTATAAATAGGAGTAATATTTTCATAATCCTCAATATAATCTTTTAATAAAAAAAAAGTAATGTTAAAATTATGATAGGTTTTGATAAGTGCTTTTTAGATTGTTGGACTAGTTTGCAATTGGATGACATTAGTTGTATTTTATATAAAAATTATGGTCTATTTTAAATTATATAGTCTTTTAACTAGTCAAAGGACCTATGAATTTAATTTTTCTATATGCAAGTTTTTAAATACAGTTATATGTTAGTATTTAGTAAGGACCTATGAGTTAATTGCCCTTAAATTTATTTGATCAAATTCTATTGTAGAATCTGGTTTGTGGAGGTGACAAGTTTAGAACTTACAAGAGTGGTTGGGTTTCCACCTGAGGATGATGATGCCGCAGTCGCCAACGAGGACCCAGACAGTTGAGGTTCAATCAATCGATCTTCTTTTCTAAATGGACGATCATAAAAGCCAGGCGAAGGTCACGAGGACCTAGTCGTCGTTGCTGCGTCCGTCTCCGACCATCTGATCCTGCATTCACGGTCTCTTGTCAGTGATGGAGGAAGATGTCACCGCCCAGCAACATTAGTATGATGATGACGAACAGGAGCCCAAGAATCACAAACCCGGTTTGACCTATAAAACCGCATTGTATCGGATCAGCCACCAGTACCTGGCGATGGCTTCCGTCACTTTCTTCTTCTTCTATCTTCGCAAAGTAGAGTCTAACCCTAGACCGAGTAAGACCAGGTCCTGGCCCGAGCAGAAAATCACAAGGGAATGAGGATTGGATCTATGGGAGGTACGATGGGTATAGGATTGAGGGTCGGGCTAGAGGCAGTAAATATAAGGGTCAATAAAGACAAGGAACAAGACACGGGGATGGAGAAAATCGATAATATTATGGAGCATCATCTTGCTTGAAGATCGTGGAAACCAAATATCATTAAATGCATAGTTTCTTTAAACCGAAACTTATACTTTTATTAAATCCAAACGATGTCGTTTGGCTTAGAAAAGCTGAAAAATAAAAAGAGATGCTTCAGTTGAGCATTTGAAATGTCCCTTCTACTCTCATTTTTTCGCTCAGGTGCCTTGCACGTGCAAATTTCTCGTAGAATTCGTGAGTTTATTTAACAAAGGGGCTAAATTAACAATTTTAGTAAAGTTAAGGGATCAAAAAAGTCGACATTCAACTTGAGCGATCAAATCAAATATCAGGGTTAATTTGAGGGACCATTACTCTAATTTTTACTTTTGAAGATTGCATAATATATTATTCAAATAAAAGATTATTTATTGATAATATCGATATTGATATCGACTTGATAATAGATGCATTTAATACCTTAAAAACTAATATTCTCCAAGTTTAATGCTTTTATATTACATTGTATTGTACAAATTTGTTGCTTTTTCTTAGCTTTTTTATTATAAGTAATAATTTTTAGGATATAAGTCATCTATATATTTTTCTTTTTATTAATAAAATTTATTTGTATCGTCAAATTCTAATAGAATATAATACTACAATTAGGCATAAGCTCACCCTATCTTCAAATCCTAGATTCATCTGTGATCGCGCATATTTTCATGCATAATACCATAATCCCCTATGTTTCCTTAAAAAACATCAACTTGTGTTAATTAATACATTTGTGTCCCATGATAAATATGCCCACAAGAACAATTTAATAATCATCATTGCTTGGAATAAAGGTTGCCGCTCTTTGCTTTATATTAACTTATTAGGGCCTCCATCTCTCTGTATCTTTTTTATAAGAAACCCAACTCAATGCATTTGGAAGGACATGATTGATGATTATACATGTGTAACTGCTATGTTTGGCCAGCTTCCATGAATTCACCCTACCCTTAATACAGTCCTTGCTTCCAACCGAATCCAATCACTATTTATATAACAAATATGAATTAAATTCTCTCAAAACATTGGCCTCTGTATAAAATTTGGCTCATATTTCCTCCTCTATTAGCATTCCTTTTCTTTAATCCCAACTTAAGTATATAATTATGCAACAGAATCCATCAACTTGGATTATAATAATGCACAACCGCAGGTGCAGATCATCAGCCACCTAAACCTAATTAATTAGTATTTTCACAACAACGAAAAAAAAACTAAACAATTAGCATGCAAACCTCGCTGGCTTTTTTTGTTTGAAAGTGCAAACCTCTCTGGCTGAGTGGTCAACTGGTCATATTTCTCTAATTAACAAATAAATTAATAAGAATAATATTATATAATTTACAGTGATAGGTGGATTTGGATCCTCTCAATCAGGAGCATTGAAATTCCAAGATTCATTATGTGGAATCATAAATTATCAAAAATTATAGAGCTGCCACTTAACTCATATATATAACTCTCATAATGTTGATATTATCTGATACATCCTGTATTGAAAACAAGAATCGGAATTTAGAAATTACCATTTTACCCTTATTTAATTATTCGGGACTTGGTTAATCACGAATTGGGCTGGTCCAATTTGGTTGGGCCTTGTGAAATATAGTTTTGGGGGCCCAAACTGTAATGACCCGGACCTTCAACGAGGGTAAAAACGGAAAAGTTGGATCGAATGGACCATTTTTCCCTTGGAAGTCAAATGTTGACTTTATGGTCAAAGTCAAAGGGTTGACTATGATTAAGGTCAAAATGTTGATTTTTTTACGGGGATATTTTTTAGCGATTTTGAAAACGCTGTTAGAAAGGTCTTGGTCTTCCGAGTACGTCGGCAGACGGCATCCTGGAAATGGAGTTCGAATGGTTTCGATTCGGCCTTAGGCTATGTAAGGGGAATTTTTTAATTTGATTATAAGATTATTTTAGTAATTTTTTTGTGATATTTTTTTTGGACATGGCTGAGATGATGACAAGTGTCACCTTATCTCATAAATAGGTGTGCCATCGACTTTGTGCAATTGTGTGTGTTTGTTATATTGAGTTTTTGTGAGGGTGTTCTAGGCGGTTTCTCGGCAGAAACGGAAGAATGAAAAACATGAACAAAACCAAGCACAACTTGGTTGATCACACCCAATCACTCGAGAGAACACGGAGAAACAGAGAGGAAGAAATTAAATTGAGGAGAGAAGAGAAAAACTGCGAAGGAAACCTTACAAGTTTTGGGTTGCACGAAGAAGTTTCGAGTGGGAACTTGGAAAACAAGTTTGCGATGGCTTTCTCCGAGTTCCTACGACCCTATCAAGGCCATGGGTCATGGGTTTGGATGCATAAATCTTTCTGGTAGCAAGTTTGACGGACAACAGAGAAGGTTGATGGTTGACGAACGATTTGTGGGTAAGTTTCCTTGGTTTTGATTGCATAGAAATTTTCTTAAGAAAAATTAGAATGTTTTGGTCGAAGCAGGAAGGAAAACGGTTGAGTGTAGTGAGAACTAGAACCGGGTTAGGTCGCTGGGTCGGGCGATCCGAAAAACCAAAAGTTGGTTAACAGGAATGACATTGTAGTAGTGTATAGTACTAGGCGCGTGACTTCCACGCGCAGCCACTTTAGGAGGCGCGTGATGGGGAATTTCGAGGTGGTTTCAACATGTGTTTTCATCATTTTGATGTTACAGATATTTTGGCACAGGTTTTGAGTTAATTGGACACCGTTTCAGTGTAGTTTTGGGTGTCCGAAGGGTTAAGGTGCATTTTAAATACAGTCAAAAATCCCGAAAAATTTATGGGATTAAATTAGAGGATAATTGGAATGATTTGTGACTCATAGATGTGAATTTTGGCAGGAAGTGACATTCCTGGAAATTACGGAAAACGTGCAACGGGCAATTCGGCGATTAAGAGGTGTGTGAGTGGACTTTCTTTCCCTAAATTATTATGCATGCATATTTATGCGATTTAAATGGGTTTCTATGTTATTTGAATGATGTTGAGTGATTGGGAATTTTATTGGATTTTCGGTGAATTTATGAATATTTTAATGCACGTTTTACGAGGAGTTCCAGAAATTGGTTTCAGAGACCGTTTTGAATGTAGTTTTGAATTGAACTTGGTTTATGACATGAAATAACATAATTTGAAATATTTATGAATTTCATATGATTTCATGAACGGTTTTCACGAAGGTAGCCTTAATGACACGTTTTACGAGAAGTGCCATTTGAGCTGTGTTTGGGGCTTAGGCTCGAGATTCCTGGTTTTGGTTTGTGATTGATATGTTATATGTATTTTGGAACCTTGGTGAATATTAGAGTAATGCTTTATATTTTGTAAGGAAATTGGGTACGTTATATTCTAGTGCATTATTGAGTTTGGAAAGTGGTATTGTGCTTATAGTGATGTGACGTATTGTGATGAAGTGTGACATTGAATTGTGATGTAAATATGTGTTCCTCGATATGCATGATGTGTGACGATGTGATGATTGTTTGAACGTGAGTCTCAGACGTCGAGCTCGGGGCTCCAGTTCCTGAGCAAATGTGTATGTGATGGCCTACCATTAGCGCACTTGTGATGTGATGCTTGATATGATGTTTGCTATGGTGCATGTGATGATTGATTTTGTGCTTGTGCATTGGTGTTAATTTGATTATATGTGAATTCTGTGGTAATGCTCAAGATGTGTGTTAGTGAATCTCGGACGTTGATCTGGGCTTCGGTTCCCGAGTGAGTTTGTCGTGTACCTGCTAGTGGGGTAATGGTTTCATGTGTGACATTGTGATGATGGGTTTGGTTCTATGTGATTTCTATGCTGGCCATGTGTGGATTTACGTGATGTGAAATTGTACATGAATGATTGCATTGACTTATTGGTCGTTTTTATGGTTTCTTGTAGTTTTAAATTTGAGAAATGTTTCACGTATTTCTAGTTTATGAAAGGCGTTTTATTTTAAATTGAAGTGAATGGGTTTTGAATTGGTTTTCATATGCAGACATGGTTTTGGAAAATGGAGGGTAAAAGGATAGACGTTTTTAAATTATGTTTTTAAACTATTTATTTTGTCCACTCACATATTTTCTTGTTTTTGTAACCCTCCATGGCCGTTGCATGGAGATCGAAGCTCAAGAGGCGGAGGCATGAATTAGTAGTATTTGCGGTTATCCCTAATCTAACAATATTTCTGTCAGATGGGAGCAGGACCCGAGAATACTGTTTCCGGGTATTAGAGTTGGGTCCTGTCACAAACCCACAACCCAAATCCAATATCCACCTTGGTCATGTTATACCTAGCTTAAGCCCAAGCTCCTCTTAAGGAACTTTAAAATTGAGTATCACGCCTAAGCCTTTAGCCCTTGGTAACCATCTTGGTCTCTCCTTCCCTTTCCATCTCGGCCCAAATATGGTTTGCTGACTTGAAAGCCCAAGTGAAGCCCAATACTCAATGATGTCTCTAACTCATCCCACATATGTTTTACACACACTCACATGACCCACACACAGTATGATTTTTCGCGAAGCACATTGAGATTCCACACCAGTGCCTTCCTTCTCTATCGACCACCAAGATCCCTCATATTGTATCAATCCTGAATGTAGAGAGTTCACTGGGAACCCTGCCAACACAACTTGCTCCACCTAAATCGTCACCCATCTTCTTTCTATTGCCTTGTCCCCACACCTTGGCGATCGAAGGTTTTTGCCTCGCATGCTTTCCCTGAGCACCAAAGCTAGGGTTGTTGACTTGAATCCCATCATCGCATGTTGATTCGTAACCATTGAACACGACTCGAAGACCCAGAACCACTACGACCCGAAAGGACGGACTCGACCCGGTTATGGACCCGACTACAACCCGAGGCTCCTGAGCTCGAACAAGGTAAGGTTTCACAAATCAAACTCCACATTCCTCTTCATCTTGAAGTTTAGATGCTAATCGCTTATTTTCATGTTCTTTTCATGGCTAGAATCATCGACAGCGATCTCGCCATAATTCCTTAACTGCTGTACTCTCAACCCCTTTTTTGGACAATCAGGTAACTTCTCGACTTCTAACCTCAATTATGGTATTGGTCTCCTCAAGCGCTACTAACTAGTGTGATTACCTGTTATTTTCGAGGTGGGTTAACGGCGAAGCACGACGGTTGGAGTTGCAAGTTGTGACTTTCCCGGTGATTTTGTGCTCAAGACAGGTAGAATCTAAACCTAAGGATATCATTTTTCGTAATCCTGGCCTCGAGCAGAATTTTTTGGTCTAAATACATGCGAAATCAGAGTAGTTTTGGACCTCGCTGGATTTTGAAATTTTCAGGCGAAAATTCCAAATTCCGGCCACCATGGACGGCGACGCTGCGATGGTCCAATCCCTGTCTCCGGCAACGGTGGTCAACGGTCAAAGTTAACGGACATTAGTCAAATGTTTGAATCAATGTTAGTTTTAATGTTTGTGGTATGTGGATTAAGACGATTAGTATGTGATGCTTACCTTGATATGCTATGAGATAATTCTATGATATAATGTTGTGCATGGTTGTATGTTATCGAGTCACATGTACATTGCATATTAGTCCCCAGGGCATTGATGAAATTGAGATGTTTAGAACCCACTTAAGAGTCGCTAATATCATGTACTCATCTATATGGCCACATACCAGCTTCCACGTGATTGATCACCCGCGCCGCTTGTAATACTAGTCAAAATTGCGATAGCTTATTCTCTGAGGTTTAGGGGACATGAGGTGACGATGCTTGGCACCCAGCTTTCACATAGCCGAGGTACCGAGTAAGGATACTCAGTGTATGTTTCGAGTATGAGACTCGAGGTGACTCAAGAGAAATTTGATGTGGGTCGATGATGTGTTGTATTTATGATTTATTGCATGTCTTATCCGGTTGCATCATTTAAATTATTATTAAATTATTGTTATGATTATTTCTTGTATTACGTGCAAGTATGCTATGACTTTTTTCAGGATTTTATGAAAAATGAGGGGTTAAAGGTTATTTACTGAAAATCGTTTACACTGAAAATAATAACTAGGTCCACTTACCCTTGTGCTTTAAACCCCTCAGGTCTCCTTGGCTTGCACGTACTTCGAGGAGACTCAGATGCTGCTCTAACACTCACTTCCAAGCTTGGAGTGAATTGGTGATGTGATGTTATCGGGTGATTACAAGTAAAGTGTAGTGTATGATCATCAATATTGTCGTCCATGCTTTATGCTTCTGATGTTAGGTGAAATGCGATCGGTGTTCACCAGTTGGGTTTCATCTTACCTCTCTAAAGCGCATCATTTTAGTTTAAGTGGCTTCGTCATCTGGAGGTCATCGTTTAGATGTCGGCCAGTATACCTCGACCATCATGCCATAAATGTACTTTTCGGGTCGGGGTGTGTCATTATCTCTGGTGTAGACAATGACGACATGACATGATCTTCGCATTAATATGATTTATTTTCCAGTTGAATACATTGAGTAATAAGATCAATACCAGTATTAAATAATCTATCTGCTAGTTATTTATTATTATTTATATAATTAATAATGGAGATTTCTCCCAATCGAATCACCTATTAAACACTATCTTGATAAACACATATTTCATCACCTTTTTATCTCAATTTCCTTTCCATTTTACTTTGTTATATCCTTACTCTTACAATTTCTAACTTGTTTTAATGTTTTTAACTACCAACCCAAGAATGTGGCGTAAAGAGGTTAAATTAGAGCAAAACCATATAAGCTATCAAGAATGGGCCAAGATTTATACAGATTGGATCAAGATTCATCAAGATGGGTCAATACTATGTCCATATGTGCAAGAAGGCTCAAGATTATGCCAAGATTCGTTCTTGGAGAAGCCCAAAAGAAAAAGTGGATTAAAAGTTACAGAGAAGAAATCTACCTGTGCAAATCAGTCCACTTCCACGGACCATTGTGAACGGCTCATATAGAATCAGAATGTGAGTAAGGTATGGTTGGAAAGCTCTAGAAGTCTAGTTTCCAATGGTTCAAAAATTACTAAAATCGGAGTCCTACAACCACGTGAATTCCTATTTTGGTAAGCTATAGTTAGTCTGCCCCGGTAGGACTACTTGTTCTACTAGGAATGGAAGCCTTGCGCGTTTTTCAGCTGTTCAAGATCAAATTCTTATGCTTCTAGGAGATGTTTACTATATTAATTACATGGAAGTTGCATGGAAATAGTAAGGGTCTTGTGTGTAATTCCCAAAAAAATTCCTTGCAGCACAAGAATTCAAATTGCGGCTAACTAGAATTCCTTCTAGTTTAGGGTTTGTTTTTCCTTCTTAATTAGGATTGAGCTAGGGTTATGTCCTATACCTATAAATAATTTAGTTTTCTTATTATTTAGGAGTCTCTCATTATTTACTCCAAAGCTCTGCTTGACCAAATATCGCTTTCCTTTTAAACCAAGATTTCTCTTACAAAAGTAAACTACACCATCCTCAATAATTCACCATCCTCCATTGACATATAAGACGTATTCCTGAGTGTCTCACTGAAGGTGTCGAACCACCTAGCATCTATAGGGCGTATTCCCGAGGATTCAAAGTGTAACTCAACCTCTTAACCCCGTAGTTTTCTCTTTTACTTGAATGTCATGTTTATTGGATTGATCATTAATTTTATTATGGTTATATATTTTGTATTGATTTCAATAATCTTCCATGCTATGTTTATACTTATTGATTAGATATAAGGTGTATTCCCGATTCTAGATCATTGAAAGTGTATAGGGCGTATTCCCGAGCACGTACTTAAGATAATGTACATATATTTCGTTAAACTAAAGTTTTGGAATTTCGTTGATTATGGAAATTGGTATAATTTATGAATGAGTTAAGTTAAAGATAATTTGACCATGTAAATAATAAATTAGGTTAGATTAGATTAGATTAGGTTAGTTAATCACGTAGGACCATAGTAAAAATCATTACCCCCCTTAATTAATTAACCAAACGATAATCATGCTTAGGTACCCCCAATCTTTGGTTAAGAATGATCCTTACTTATCAATGCTACATCTACAAAAAAGGGTTTTAATTTGCATATGTTTTCATTAAGTGTTGAGTGTGACTTTGTGTTTAATTTAATGATTCGGTTAGTTAATTACGTAGGACCATAGTAAAAATCATTAGCCCCCTTAATTAATTAACCAAACGATAATCATGCTTAGGTACCCCTAATCCTCGGTTAAGAATGATCCTTACTTATCAATGCTACATCTACACAAAAGAGTTTTAATTTGCATATGTTTTCATTAAGTGTTGAGTGTGACTTTGTGTTTACTTTAATGCTTAGTTTTAGCGTATATATCTCCTTCAACCAATCAGAAGCTCTAGTGACTTTTAAGGTTTCACTATAATTATAGGGCCTCTTTCACCTCTAAAGGTAATTCAAAACTGATTTAGGCATCGAAGCGTTCTTCGTTGAACCACACCCTCCGGGCTTCAACCTTAACCCCGTTTATTTCTTGTTATTGTGTGTAAAGACCGAGAATGAATTTTACAAGTCTGAACGATTTCTGTGGCCATATACCCAAAGCATTATTGTTATTGGCTTTGAAAAATACTCAAAGCATGCTCCTATTCTACTTTCAACACTCACCACTCATCGTTCTTCTTATGGCCAGCACACCTCGATCAGTACGGTTCTTCGAGACTACCACATATGTTGCTGCAATGGCTACCATGAACGGACTACTTCCTGAAATCCCAGAAAAACAACTTACACACTCTCTACGTGGACTACACCATGCATTAATTCACGTGCCATTTGAAATGCTAGAATGAAGGCCTACTGTTACCTTTGGAACCATCCCCATACGTACTGCTGCTATAGACCCTTGGCCTCTAATGGGAGCGAGGAAGACATTCTTCCAACAAACAGATGGGCTACTAGTAGGAGAAACATCTCAAAGAGTCCCAAATCAACTACCTGTTAGCATGGACCTAAGAAGTCACCTAGACAACCTGCGTGATTCACAAGAAAATGTTCATGCGCGTAGGGAACGAGGCTCATCACATCAATCCGAAGGCATACAATGCATGCCCCGACGCGCTATGCGCTATGAAAGGATGTCATGGAGCTCGCCCTCCATTTCCTTAGTTGGCTTGACACAACAAGTTGAGTAGCTAAACAACTAAGTCTAAGTCCAATCAAAGCTCATTTAAAAACTTTTGGGAGACCCTCAAAACATCTAAAGCTACTAGGAGACGCACTACACCTCTCAAAGCACCTAGGAACTTTCCAAGGTGCGCTAGCCAGGAGCATATTCGCTGTTGGACAATGACCCGAGACACAGCGCTAAGTGATTATGAAGAAGAAAGTTGTACTCACGGAGCGAGAATCCAAAGCCACCCAAGAGCTTCAGCCCACGAATGACTTGGAGTATACGTCAGAGTAGTTTCATGCATTGAGTACCCACGCAAGAGCCGAAAACAGCAGGCAACCTCCCAGATTGCGCACGCCCGCTCGGATGGACACGTCAATAATGGCTCAAGGTGTTCTAGCTATCATAATGAAAAAGATGAGATTTACTCACTAAAACTTTCACATGCCTCGACAGTAGTAACACGAGGGGTCCGACACCACTTGACTCGATGTAATCTTCCTCATCGTCAAGGCTCACTACATGTTGAAGATATCCAAAGGATGCTGGACCGTTGCCTCCAAGAAGTCCAGCACAATGACGATCTAGAAGATGGCCTTCGATGCCAGATTCGAACATCATTGACTTTGTCGTTTGTTAAGGATATCGAGAATAAACCAATCGCATAAAGGTTTGTAACTCCAAACTTTAATCAGTTCAAAGGGACCACATACCCAATAAAGCATATCGATTACTACTGTGGAATCATAGTGCCTCATAGGAACAATGAGGCAGTTATGTTTAAAGTTTTGTAGGCCTCTCTACAAGGTCAAGCAACAACGTGATACAACCATCTCCATCAGAGATCGATCGCCTCCTTCAAAGAACTAGCCCTAGCCTTCGTGAAGGGGTATTTCACATAGTCAAAGTCAGGGACGACCACCTTTTCACCATTTAGAAGAAGTCCAAGGAAACCTTATGATAATATATATGAAGGTATCGTGAAGATAAATTTTGCATTTTGGGGTGCATCGATCTTGTTGCAGTTATGATATTCAAGCAAGGTCTACCTCAGGAGAGCCAGCTCTATGGGGACATCTTCACGAGCAGTGCTCGATGTCTAACCAAGATGTTGTGCTTAGTAGAACGACTGACAGGACCCATCCCTGAAGGACTTAGATAACCGCACCCTGTCCTGCTCCCGTCTGACAAATCAACTGAAGTTCCGAAACTACCCTTAGCACTTGCCAAACAAGGGATAACCGCACCTGTGCCCACTCATGCCTCCACCTCCCGATCAGCCTCGGTCATAGCGCCACGACCTGCAGGGTCAATAAAACAGAAAATGTTTGAGTGGACAAAAAAAAATTATAAATACATTTACCAAAACACATTCTTACCCTCCAGTTTCACAAATATGCATGCATATCATAAACTATGAGTAAAATATATCTTGGCACAAATGTTTATAAATAAAAAATCTCAATAAAACCTCGGGACTCATTTCCATATCCAATCTCATAGTCACGTTATCCCCGCAACGCATGTAAATCAATAGGCTCAATGACTGCTCGAAATCCGAGCATGTCGCTATGAACACATCATCATCCGACAATCCAGATCGTCGTGAACACATAACCGACCGATCTCCACATAATCCAGTACATCTGATCTGAGTCGAGCCTCCCTCGGCTGCACGACAACATACCGTGCTACGTGACCTCTCCTGGCGGACACAACCCATCCCGGAGGCGAGCGTTATCTCCAGGGTTCATTCCGGAGAAGCACATTCCCACCCGGAATCCCTAATATCCGCAACTAATCACCATCATAAAAACCAGTGAAAATAGTTGCATTTGAAATCAAAACCATTTTCAACACAAGGTCTCGGCCCAAAACATAGTTTCCTCAAAATCCGTAAAACTAGAGTACCGATTAGTTCATAAATCCGAAAACCATCAATGTCATCATATAATCACATGGAAATACCAATCCAATCAAAATCACATCTCCAATGGGTCTCAAGCCCAAAATATCATTTTCACGTAAATCCGTGCAAGTGCAACCTCAGTTGCCATTTTCACATAAATCCTTAAAATATATCCAAAAAGCATTAAAAATCCATCAAATCAATCCCTGATTCATAATCCGAGTCAAAACCAATCTCAAATCCCGGGCCTTCGTCCAAAACAACAATTTCACAGTTTTCTCGAAAATCGTGCCCAAAACAATATAAAATAATATAATATTCCCAAATTCCAGAAATCATCATATTGAAACATTAATCATGCCAAATCATTTCAAATCATATAATAAAGCATTTAAAACATATATGCATGCATTCTAGGTAGAAAACAAAAGTCCATTCACACACCGTCCAAACGGCCCGCTTCCGAGCTGCACGTTTTTCTGTAAATTTTGGAAATCACAATTCCTGTTCAAAATCATTATCAAGGGTCACTAACACTTCAATACACCTCCTATAATTTTCCCCAATTTTTTCGGGATTTAAATACGTATTTTAAACGTATACGAAAACTTCGGATACACTGAACACTATCGAAACGATATTCGATTTCCTCGAAACCAGTGCCAAAATGTTCATCATATCAAAAGGAGTAAGTTTCATGTTGAACTCACCTCGAGATTTGGTCTCACGCACCCCCATGCGCCTCCGTGAGTGGTTGCACGTGAGGTCCATGCGCCAGCTACAGTACCATCGTCCTCACCTGTTTCCTATCTTAAATGGGTCTGCAACCCACGTGTGATCCCGACTCAATACCCATCAATTCTGCATCATTTCTTTCAATTCAATGATCTAGCATCATCGTTTAAGCCTTAATTAGAAGTCTGTGATTTCAATTACACCAATACTTACCTCAATCTTTCAAATTGAACTCGACTTTTCGAAGAACATCCGAGCACTGTTCATTCTTTAAAGTTCATCAATTCCAATTGTTTTTCTTCAATTGATCCATCCAAAAGCTTCGTAGGACTCTCATAGACTTGTTTTCGATCTCAATTTCATCGTCCAACTCCTCCAAATACACACCCAACCTTCAAATTTTTGAGGAGTCGAGGTACTCCGTTCACGGCCAAAACGACCTCATTTTCCTTCATTTTTGAAGTCATTTGAGTCTTCTGGGTTCCAGAGAGCTAAATCTAAGCTCAATTGCAGTCATAAACATCCACAATTGCAAATTCGACTTTGATCAGATTCAATTATCGAATGGTTTGAGTTTTGGGTTCCCTGGGCTTTGTCTCTCCTTCCCTTTTCCTTTTCATTCAATTCCTTTTCTCCTCCTTTCTCAAGCTTCCTGAATTGATTAAGAACGAAGGGGATTAATGATGTCTGGATGTTGAGCACTAATGCTCTGTTTTCTCTCAATTCTACCACACCGTTCATGTTAAACGGCCAAATGAAGTTTTCAAATCCTCAGTACAAAAATCAGTGCCACTAATTGTTTTATTAGAGTGACAGATGCCAACAATCAGTACAACAATCCCACGCCCAATTCAACAGTCACAAGTGTCCATCGTTTGGTTAAAATACCATTAACATAGTTGAATCAGCCATCATAGCCAAATTACCATTTTGCCCCTGCCATAACAAATTACCAAAATGCCCTTTATGTATCGAGACCTGTAACTTTGTCATCCAAACTCCGATTGACGCATGCCGCCTGTCTACGGATTCAGCGTCTAGAGACCTACCCAATGGTCTTTACGTCTAGTTCAAAAGTGTCCCGATCAAAAAGTCAACTTTTGGCCCTTATAACCAGGGGCAAAATCGTAATTTCCTTCAAATTTTCCAAATTTTCCTTTTTCGAATTTCTAGGTCATCACAACGACACACATGCTGAGAAGATATAAAGAACACCATGCATGCCACAGACCACACTAGAGTAGGTGAACATCCCCCAAAAGCATTTGAACAGCCCAAGGATGACGCCAACCATAGGGACTCAACTAGCAAGACCAACAAGCGCAAATGGAACCTATCATTTAATGTGTCAGCCACTAAGAAACCAAATGTAGAAATTTCAGTGGTAATCTTCCAAATTTTCAATCCAATCAAGGAAAAAACATGGTTTAAAGAACCAGCACCTGTCAAAGGCGACTAGGATAAGGCCAACAAAACAAGGTGTTGCGCCTACTACAATTGCTATGGGCACTAAATTAGCACCTACAAAACCTTCGATAGGTATCTTCATAATCTCGTTAAAGTAGGACATTGTATAGAGTACCTCATAAAGAATGTAACAGAACATCTTAGAACCAAAGAACCCTAAGAACCAATACCAAAGATGATTCACATAGACACAATCATTGTTGAATCAGAGTCGCAACTAGCTATTTCCAAACAAAGGAAAAGAAATATCGGTGATGCCCTAGACAGAGCTCAAGCCTCACGCGTAGCCATTACCCAAGTGATCGATGACCTTGTCATCAGATTCTCTACAAAGGGCAATGTAGGACTTGACTGGCCTGTAGATTACACCCCGTCATTTCAATGCAGATCGCCCGTGCACAAGTAGACTGTATTCGTATTGATGAAGGAAGCGTTGCTAACAACTTAAGCTTGGATGCAATCCGCAAGATGGGTTTGGAGACTTTTGCATTAGTGATGAAGGTTCCGAGGCTTCAATGAATCAACGAGCATGTCTGTTGGCACTATTCAACTTGATGTCCATTCTCCTCCCATTGTCGTGAAGCAGAGCTTCTACATCCTTGATGAGTACTTGCCATACAACAACATACTAGGAAGGCCATGGATGAACAAAACACTAGCAAATACCTCAAGCCTAAACCAAAAAATTCCCTTACTGATCCCTAGAAGAAGAGTTAGAGAAATAAAAGGAGATTAGGCCATGGCTCAGCAATGCCTCACTGAAGGGTTAAAGAAGGTCAATGCAACTAAATTTTTTCCTAGAAAACATTGCTTCTAGGGGTAAATCATAAAGTACCATATCAGTTTTTGTTTCTGTTGCATTATTGTCTTCAACAAAATTATCAAGAAGTTTCAGATTTTACTTAGATAATTTTTCATAGCATTGGAAACTACAAGCCTTCTCACAAGAAGCATCCAAGCCTTCACTTTGCGAAGCATGTTAAGCCTTCTCACGAAAAGAATCGAAGCCTTCGCCTCCAAATCGCTCTAAGCCTTCTCATGAGAAGTATCTAAGCCTACGCCCCACAAAGCACTTTAATCCTTCTCATGAGAAGCATCCAAGTCTTTGCTCCATGAAACACTTTAAACCTTCTCACGAGAACCATCCAAGTATTCACTCTGTGAAGCAATTTAAGCCTTCCCACGAGAAGCATCCTTATCTTCGCTCTGCGAAGTACTCTAAGCCTTCTCACAAGAAATATCTAAGTCTTCGCTCTGTGAAGCATTTTATGCATTCTCACAAGAATTACCCAAGCCTTCACTCAGCAAATGTAACAACCCGTCCCGAGAGCCGGAATTAGTAGACCAACTAAGGTGTGATTAGTAAGGTTAATCCGTGGTTAGTGGTCCCGATAAGGTCTTTGGTGTAGAATGACGATTTTGCCCATGGTTTGGGCAAAATAGTTAACTTTTAGTTCAGGTGGTCAAATGGGGGTTGACCAGTGACCAGGACGTAGTTTAGGACGTCACGAATCCATAGGCAGGTGGCACGCCTGATTCCGACATCCGAGGAGGAAATTGTGATGTTCGGAAGGTCGAGGGCATAATCGTAATTTGGGTAAAATAAGGGGAATAGTTGACTTTTTGGATAATCGAGTTTTGGTAGGTTGACCTAGGACGGTTAGATAGTTCTTGTCGTCCTGAGTTCGATGACAGGCGGCACGTACTCATCGGACTTACGAGGCGAGAGTTACGGGTCTAGGAAGTTTTGGTAAAACCGTAAAAATGAGTAAAACAGGAGGGTATTTTGGTCTTTTTGGTTTCTGGGGATTTGTGCAAAGAAAGCAGAATGGATGGCTGGGATTTAACCAAGTGGGATAAGGATTGAGTGGATGGTGACATGTGGCCAACGTGGAGTGGTTTCTGGGACGTTCTCGTGTGCGCGCACAACCCAAATAATTGGGGTGCACTCGTGCAACCCGTGCAGTTCTTGGATACACAGAGAAACAGAGTGAGCTGATGAGGAGAAATTGAGGAGTGATCGTGGCTGGTGATGAGTTCTGGTGAGTGAGGGAGGAACAAGAGAGTGAAGGGAGGCTGGTGGTCGTGAATTGGTGGTGCAATCGTGCACGGCGGCACGGCGGAGGTGCGGAGAAGTTTTGGGGGAAATAGGAAGCCTGAGAGTTCGAGGTGGTGGCTACGCCGTGAGGTGAGGCAAACCAAGGCGAGGGGAGGCTGAGGAGGTTGCAAGGAGTCCAACGAGCACCGTGGTAGGCGGCGGTGCGCACGGCGGAGCTGCAATCGAAAGGTAAGCTTCCTTGCTCTGTTTTCCCGTGAAAGTTCATTTGGGAAGTCGTGAGGATTGGTTGAGAGTCGAGAGGTTAGAAGGTCAGGGTTATGTTCAGGAGGGTCCTAGGTGTCGACTAGGATGGTCGCCGTGACGGGGCCGTACACGGCGGGCTCAGGCAAAGATGAGCACTTTGGTGCTCTGTTTTGCCGTGAAATTCAAACGGTGAGTCGACGAGTTTGGGGGTGAGTCGAGGGTAACGGAGGTTAGGTCTAGGTTCAGTAAAGCCTTAGGGATCGTCTGGTGTCGCCGCCGTGACGGGAAGTGACCGGAACAGGAGAATCGTGAAACAGAGGGAAAAGGGCCGTCTGGTTTGAGCTTCAGTCGTGAAGCTGGGAGTCGAATCGAACTAAGAGGAGTTGGGGAATGGATTCGTGGTGTCTGGACGAAACTGTAGGTGAAAGAAGGGAAGGAAATGGTGGTCGGACGGCAGAGAATGCCTCTCGCCGGTCCAGTTGCAGCGGCCGGTTCAGCATAGTGCACTCGAGGTTGGGGGTGACACTGTAGCTGGCGCGTGAGGGCCACGCGCAGCCACTTTGGGCGGCGCGTGGGGGCGCGTGCGGCGGCGTATGGAGAAACGATCAACATGACTTTTGGTCTAGGAGTTGTGGTGAGTTCAATGGAGTTGGTTTTGGGTCAATCGGAAGTCGTATGAGTTTGGTTCCGCGAGGGTGAATGTTTAGGGTCCCGGGTTTTAAGTCTTTGGTTCGGGGAATTTTAAGGAAAATTAGGTAGTTGCTTCGTAGACGTATTAGTGACGTAATTTGACGGTGATTGACAGGATCGGGATTTCCCGAGGAAGCCGAGGAACGGGCTGGACGTTCGGGACGCGAGTAGGGCTCGGTACTGTGAGTGGACCCCTTCTCTAAACTCGAGCATGCATAACTGTTTTCTATAATTGTTTTATGGTTTCAATCATCATTCTATGTTTATCGAGTATGGTTTGGTTGGTTTTACATTATTGCACGCTTTTCGAGGAAGTTCGGTTTTTAGCACGTTTTACGAGAAAGTGGTTGGTTTCTGGAATTGATGCTTTAGTTTTGGGATTTCAATTGATAAGTGATTTCTAATGATTATAAATGAATTTTGGAATATGATTTTGATAATCAAGGTTTTCGGTTTTAGAATCGGATTTCGGAAGCGAAATTTGGGTTTAAAGTTGAAAAGTGAATTTCCGGATTTGGGTTCGGAATGACGGTTCTGGATGCCGGAAGGGTATCAGACCAGTGATTTCGGATTCGGGTTTGGATGTGGATTGGTAAATGGTTTTCAAATGGTTTTGAGATTAGATTTGCTGGATCTGGATATTGGGTTTAAAGACCCGGATATATGTGACGGGGGACCGGCCGGATTGGGTTTAAAGACCCGGATTGAGTTTAAAGACTCGGGAGTTTAAAGACTCGGATATATTGATTTTCCCCCGTAGGCCTTGAGTTTAAAGACTCGGATATGATTAAGGCCTGGATTGAGTTTAAAGACTCGGGAGTTTAAAGACTCGGATAGGTCCAACAGGTTTGATCGGGAAAATGATGATGTGATGTTATGATTTCTGATATGGTTTTATGATTCACATGCTGTGGTTTTTCTAACTGTTTTATAGTGTTTCTGTTTCTTATGATGTGGTTGGTACTTTGGTTTCTAACCGTTTTAATAACTGGGTTATGCATGTGGTTTTCAAACCGGAGGGTTAAAACTCGGTTTTCTGATAATGGTTTTAAAACTTCTCTTTTATTATGGTCCACTCACACCTTCTGTTTTAAATTGCCCTCCAGGTTGTGGAGCTAGTGCGGGGTCTTGACGTTGAGGCAGTGACCGAGGCATAGAAGTCACGTGAGGGATCCCAGAATAGATTAAAGGCTTCCGTGTGCGTGTACTTTTCATCGGTTTTTAGTTCCTTGTATTTTCGTACTATGCTCTGTAAACGATAACTTTGGGATATGTTGTCTAATTACTCCTGCGTCTGACTGGGATTGAGTGAGTTTTACTTAGGTGTTGTGTCGGGGAGTCAGACGGGAGCGGGATTGACCTCGGGTTTCGGGGTGAAACCGGGGTGGGTCCTGACAATTGGTATCAGAGCATAGGTTTGTCGAGTTGGTGGGATTTGTCGGTTTGTGAGGTTGTGTTTTAGTTGTTTGACTACTTCTATGCCTCTTTCAGCGTGCGGTTGACGATGCCTCCTCTCCACAACCTGAAGAAGTAGCAAGAGAGACGGAGAGTGCCACGATTGAGCGAGCACAGTGGCTCGGGGCTACTACTTTTAGTGGCGGGGCTGATCCTGAGGAAGCCCAGAGGTGGATTACCAGGCTGGAGCGGATTTTTGCGGTGATGCATTGTCCGCCGGAGGAGCGAGTATTGTTGGCTACATTTTTACTAGATGGTGCTGCGTATGAGTGGTGGTATACCCTCGAGTTGTCCGGTTGGGATGTCCATAGTGTAACCTGGGAGACGTTTAGGGAACGGTTCCTGGAGCAGTACTATCCTCGTTCTTTCCGAGATGCCAAGGAGGCAGAGTTCTTGCATCTCCAGCAGGGGACTATGACAGTGGCTGAGTATGAACGGAAATTCCAGATGTTGTCTCGGTTTGCTCCTGCTTTTGTGGCCACTGAAGCCGAGAAATGCCGTAGGTTTGAGTTGGGCTTGCGAGGTGAGATTCGAGCCATAGAGACGGCTGGATCTTTTACTACTCTCCGAGACTTGTCGGATGCTGCGGTGCGAGTTGAGGCTAGTTTGCCGGTACGACGCCGGGAACCATCTATTCCTGGAGCTTCGAGCCAGCGGACACCGAAAAGGGGTAACTTCGGTGGATCGTCCTCCTCGGGCGATGATCGTTTTGGTAGGCCTGGCAGTGCCCAGAGTTCAGGATTTTGGGGTTACCGAGCGCCGTCGACTCCGCAAGCGAGTGCGACATCTGTAGCGTCTACAGGGAGACCAAGCAGTGGACCAGGTTGGAATGTGTGTTTCTACTGTGGGGAGCGAGGTCATTTCCGACGTGAGTGTCCACTGTTGCCACAGGAAGATGGTGTAGGCAGAGGAGTAGCGGAGTCTGGACAGAGTACAGCGTCAGGAACAGCGGGTACTAGAGGAGGAGTTGGTGCCACAAGTAGTTCGAGGGGACGTGGTAGAGCATCGGGATCTCAGGCTCGAGTGTTTTCGATGACTCAGCAAGAGGTTCAGTTGACACCAGATGTGGGGACAGGTACTTGTTTTACTTTTGGTTGTGTTGTCGGTTTGGTTGTTGGATCTCAGGGTAGAGTCTAGGAGTTCGCCTAGAGGACTTGGAGTGTTACAGTGAGTTCCGTAGCAGGTTGACGGAAGGTACAAGAGAAGAGTGACTATAACTGATCGATATGAGGTTATTGAAGGAGAGAACCCACATGCTAGAGTTTGCCTTTAGGATTTTGTAGATTTATTCCGACAGTGGCCGGAATAGCAGCTGAGGGAGATGAGTGGTCGCTTGTCTGGGTTAGGAGTTAAGTTGGTTCGGGAAGGTAGGGTGGTTGTACACGAGGATGTGCTCTGTGAATTCTATCGGGTACTCCACAGGAGGTATTGTAAAATACCTTTGTTTTCTGTTCATAGAGTTTCCCTTGCGTACACCATGCAGCTGTTACATAGCTAGGGTTGGCTGTGGTAACAGTAGTTGGGGCTTGGAGTGAAATACCCAAGGTGGAGATGATAGATAGGAAACCCAGGAGAGGTTGTTGTTGACCTAGTGTTGCTTACCGGGTAGGAGACCCTAGGTGTCGGGGACTAGCTGTGGAATTTCGGGGACGAAATTCTTTTTAGGGGGGTAGATTGTAACAACCCGTCCCGAGAGCCGGAATTAGTAGACCAACTAAGGTGTGATTAGTAAGGTTAATCCGTGGTTAGTGGTCCCGATAAGGTCTTTGGTGTAGAATGACGATTTTGCCCCTAGTTTGGGCAAAATAGTTAACTTTTAGTTCGGGTGGTCAAATGGGGGTTGACCAGTGACCAGGACGTAGTTTAGGACGTCACGAATCCATAGGCAGGTGGCACGCCTGATTCCGACATCCGAGGAGGAAATTGTGATGTTCGGAAGGTCGAGGGCATAATCGTAATTTGGGTAAAATAAGGGGAATAGTTGACTTTTTGGATAATCGAGTTTTGGTAGGTTGACCTAGGATGGTTAGATAGTTCTTGTCGTCCTGAGTTCGATGACAGGCGGCACGTACTCATCGGACTTACGAGGCGAGAGTTACGGGTCTAGGAAGTTTTGGTAAAACCGTAAAAATGAGTAAAACAGGAGGGTATTTTGGTCTTTTTGGTTTCTGGGGATTTGTGCAAAGAAAGCAGAATGGATGGCTGGGATTTAACCAAGTGGGATAAGGATTGAGTGGATGGTGACATGTGGCCAACGTGGAGTGGTTTCTGGGACGTTCTCGTGTGCGCGCACAACCCAAATAATTGGGGTGCACTCGTGCAACCCGTGCAGTTCTTGGATACACAGAGAAACAGAGTCAGCTGGTGAGGAGAAATTGAGGAGTGATCGTGGCTGGTGATGAGTTCTGGTGAGTGAGGGAGGAACAAGAGAGTGAAGGGAGGCTGGTGGTCGTGAATTGGTGGTGCAATCGTGCACGGCGGCACGGCGGAGGTGCGGAGAAGTTTTGGGGGAAACAGGAAGCCTGAGAGTTCAAGGTGGTGGCTACGCCGTGAGGTGAGGCAAACCAAGGCGAGGGGAGGCTGAGGAGGTTGCAAGGAGTCCAACGAGCACCGTGGTAGGCGGCGGTGCGCACGGCGGAGCTGCAATCGAAAGGTAAGCTTCCATGCTCTGTTTTCCCGTGAAAGTTCATTTGGGAAGTCGTGAGGATTGGTTGAGAGTCGAGAGGTTAGAAGGTCAGGGTTATGTTCAAGAGGGTCCTAGGTGTCGACTAGGATGGTCGCCGTGACGGGGCCGTACACGGCGGGGCTCAGGCAAAGATGAGCACTTTGGTGCTCTGTTTGGCCGTGAAATTCAAACGGTGAGTCGACGAGTTTGGGGGTGAGTCGAGGGTAACGGAGGTTAGGTCTAGGTTCAGTAAAGCCTTAGGGATCGTCTGGTGTCGCCACCGTGACGGGAATGGTGGTCGGACGGCAGAGAATGCCTCTCGCCGGTCCAGTTGCAGCGGCCGGTTCAGCACAGTGCACTCGAGGTTGGGGGTGACACTGTAGCTGGCGCGTGAGGGCCACGCGCAGCCACTTTGGGCGGCGCGTGGGGGCGCATGCGGCGGCGTATGGAGAAACGATCAACATGACTTTTGGTCTAGGAGTTGTGGTGAGTTCAATGGAGTTGGTTTCGGGTCAATCGGAAGTCGTATGAGTTTGGTTCCGCGAGGGTGAATGTTTAGGGTCCCGGGTTTTAAGTCTTTGGTTCGGGGAATTTTAAGGAAAATTAGGTAGTTGCTTCGTAGATGTATTAGTGACGTAATTTGACGGTGATTGACAGGATCGGGATTTCCCGAGGAAGCCGAGGAACAGGCTGGACGTTCGGGACGCGAGTAGGGCTCGGTACTATGAGTGGACCCCTTCTCTAAACTCGAGCATGCATAACTGTTTTCTATAATTGTTTTATGGTTTCAATCATCATTCTATGTTTATCGAGTATGGTTTGGTTGGTTTTACATTATTGCACGCTTTTCGAGGAAGTCCGATTTTTAGCACGTTTTACGAGAAAGTGGTTGGTTTCTGGAATTGATGCTTTAGTTTTGGGATTTCAATTGATAAGTGATTTCTAATGATTATAAATGAATTTTGGAATATGATTTTGATAATCAAGGTTTTCGGTTTTAGAATCGGATTTCGGAAGCGAAATTTGGGTTTAAAGTTGAAAAGTGAATTTCCGGATTTGGGTTTGGAATGACGGTTCTGGATGCCGGAAGGGTATCAGACCAGTGATTTCGGATTCGGGTTTGGATGTGGATTGGTAAATGGTTTTCAAATGGTTTTGAGATTGGATTTGCTGGATCTGGATATTGGGTTTAAAGACCCGGATATATGTGACGGGGGACCGGCCGGATTGGGTTTAAAGACCCGGATTGAGTTTAAAGACTCGGAAGTTTAAAGACTCGGATATATTGATTTTCCCCCGTAGGCCTTGAGTTTAAAGACTCGGATATGATTAAGGCCTGGATTGAGTTTAAAGACTCGGATAGGTCCAGCAGGTTTGATCGGGAAAATGATGATGTGATGTTATGATTTCTGATATGGTTTTATGATTCACATGCTGTGGGTTTTCTAACTGTTTTATAGTGTTTCTGTTTCTTATGATGTGGTTGGTACTTTGGTTTCTAACCGTTTTAATAACTGGGTTATGCATGTGGTTTTCAAACCGAAGGGTTAAAACTCGGTTTTCTGATAATGGTTTTAAAACTTCTATTTTATTATGGTCCACTCACACCTTCTGTTTTAAATTGCCCTCCAGGTTGTGGAGCTAGTGCGGGGTCTTGACGTCGAGGCAGTGACCGAGGCATAGAAGTCACGTGAGGGATCCCAGAATAGATTAAAGGCTTCCGTGTGCGTGTACTTTTCATTGGTTTTTAGTTCCTTGTATTTTCGTACTATGCTCTGTAAACGATAACTTTGGGATATGTTGTCTAATTACTCCTGCGTCTGACTGGGATTGAGTGAGTTTTACTTAGGTGTTGTGTCGGGGAGTCAGACGGGAGCGGGATTGACCTCGGGTTTCGGGGTGAAACCGGGGTGGGTCCTGACAGCAAAGCATTCTAAGCCTTCTCAAGAGAAGCATCCAAGTCTTCGCTCTGTGAGGAACTTTAAGCCTTTTCACGAGAAGTATCAAAGTCTTCGCTCTGTAAGCACTCTAAGCCTTCTCACGAGAATCATCCAAGTCTTTGCCACTTTAAGCCTTTTCACAAGAAGCATCCAAGCCTTTGCTTCACGAAAAAACTCTAAGCCTCATCACATGAAGCATAAAATCCTTCAACAGCTAAATCGTTAATGCCTTTTCTCATGAAGCGTCAATGCCTTCCTCCCGTGAAGCATTAACGCCTTTATCCACAAAGTAACCAAACCTTCGCTCCGTGAAGTGTCAACGACTTTTCTCCATGAAGTATCACTGCCTTCGCGAGTTGAAGCATCAACATCTTCACTCACGAAGGATTAATGCTTTCCTCTTGTGAAGCATCAACTTTGTTGCTCGTCAAAGCATCAACTTTGTTGCTCGTCAAAGCATCAACTTTGTTGCTCGTCAAAGCATCAACATCTTCACTAGCGAAGCATCAGTGCCTTTCTCCCACGAAACATCAACGTCTTCAACTTGTGAAGTAGCAAAGATTTCTCCCTCGAGAAGATTAAAGGCTTTAATTCGTGAAGCATCAACTCCTTCAATCACGAAGCATCAACTCATTCACCAGACGAAGGATCAATGCATTCGCCAGTTGAAGCATCAATGCATTCGCCAGTCGAATCATCAAGACATTAAGCCTTTTCCCATAGAAGCATCTGCTCCTTCATCTCATGAAGCATCAATGCCTTCATCATGTGAAGCATCAACGCCTTCACCCCAGGAAGCATCAATTCCTTCACTCTGTGACATATCAACGTATTCTCCTCGCGAAGCATTAACACCTTCAATATGCGATGAATTGTCAATGCCTTCGCCCATGAAATAACAGAGTCTTCATTGAAAAACACTCAAATTCTTCCATTGTGAGGCACCCAAAGCCTTCCATTGCAAAGCACTCAAAGCCTCCAGTAATGAAGCTCTTGAAGCCCCTCCGCGAAGGGAAAAGTAAAGCCTTCATCTAATGGGAAATTCGAATCAATACCAAAAATTTGGAATGGGGGCATGTAGATGATTACCAAGCTTTTCTTCTCTATGTAAAAAAAGCTAAGTAAACACCTCAAGCAGCTTAGAAGAAGTTTGATCGACGTCTAAGTTCGAGGTAGTTAACCAACAATGAGGTACATACTACTCAGGATCATCATTGAGGATTCATCACTTATACCCAAAAAATGGACTTAGTGGAATTGAAAAGCTACTGAAGATAGTTTACAACCCCACCAAGGGAAGCAATAACTGTGTCATGACAAGTATTGGGCAAGTGTTATAGTGTGCAAGGGTCAACTATACGTTTCAGCACACAAGTTCAAGATCCATTCAAACCTACCGAGCTCAAATTTTACTTTATTGAAAAGAGCTTAATGGCATCCAAAAGGTATGGAAGTCAGCTTTCCAACCCCACTGACGACACTCAATTCCGAGTTAAAACAAAGTCAAAAGACCAAAATTAGTACACAAAGCTCAAATATACTAAGAATCACAAACCACTCATAAAAGGAAAGTTTTCTATTAATGAAAATTGAAAAAGTTGGCAATTAACAAATTGAATGCTCAAGGATTTATTCAACACTAAGATCAAGCTACGAGCTAAGATAAGCCATGAAACTCATCATCAAGACTTACACCGCCTTAGAGTCCCCCGTCAACCTTCAAGCTTTAACCTTGGAGGCCTTTGATCACTCCATCACATACTTTTTGTCATGCATCCTCTATGGCCTCTTTCAAGTAATGGTGGCAACCTCTTCAACATTAGTCACTTTGGAACATTTGACTTTACAAAAGCAACTTCAACAATGCTCAAATCTACAAAAGCAACTTCAATGATGATTGGCTCGACGATAGTAACTTCAGTGCTGCTTGTCACCGCGAAAGAAACATCCATATTTTCTAACTCTGTAAAAGCAAGTCCACCACTACTTGACTATGCAAAATCAACTTCAATTCTAGATGGAATAGTGGCTTAGCACTCAGTGTCTTCGAACAACTTGCATTGAGATTAATGACCCCTTTCATTGTCTTTTATTAAAGAGATGGAGTCGACACCTTTACAAACCTTCAAGCCTTATTCATGCCTTTAGATGAACCACCTAAAGGCCTACCCTTGCTAACATCCCTCATTGAGTTAAGCTTCACAAGGAGAGCTCCAACAGTTTTTGGAATGGCGATTACAGCTCAAACAACCTACTTCAGCATCACTTGACTTCATAAGAAGTAGTTGCGATAACATCATGCTCGTCATCGATGACCTTGGCAGTCTATGCCTTCACGTTGCTTTCCTTCAGCATTGACATGATGGCACCTTTAAGCTCTTTTTCTTCAATTAGACAATGATGTATGATGTCACGGGCTTCACACTAGCATGATTGATCCTCCATATTGTGTTTTACCTTGGTGCCACTCTGTTTTGAGCTCATCAAAGTCTTAAAGATCAAGTCTCTAGAAGGTCTTCCACTAGCCAAAACAACTCCCTAGAAAGCTTCAATCACTCCGTACATGATGCGCGCACTTTTCCTCGTGTCATGGGACACCTCGTATTGCAATATAGCATGCCTTGCCTCATGTCATATGGTGCATCGCTTTGTGCTCGAATTGTGCCTCGCCTCGCAGGTGATGTACGCCTCACAGTTGTAACATGTCTTTCCTTGTAGCTATAACATGCCTTGCTTTGCAGCTGTAACACACCTCGCTTTGCATTGTGACATGCCTCACTTCAAGTTATGAGACTCCTCACCTCCCCCTGTTGAAAGACTCTATGCATCATGATACACCGCTCATAATATACTGAGCTATCTTATTTTCTAAGCATCACATGCATGGTCATTGGGAAGAACACATCAATGTCGGCTCCACTAGCACTTGAAGACGACAAGTGATAGGACTCACCCTTAAGTTTGCCTTAAAGCTCAAACTGGTTATACTCCCGTCTGAAAACTCCCTCCAGATTAGGGAATTTTCTGACTTAATTCGTCTTTATATCTTATTAGGCTAATCAAAATAGTCCCACTTTTGAAGGGTTACCACCCACGTCCAACCCACTAACCCGAAAAGTGGTGGAATTTACTAGTTTGACCATATTTGTTCTTATTTTCATTCTTATACTTATCCCAATTTATAATGTTCATTATATAACAAATTATTACAATGGCCACTGACATAAGAAATTTACATTGCAAAATATAAATCATAATCATAAAGTAAGTAAGGTATTAACTTTTACTTAATAATAATCATCATTATAACTTTAGTAACATACCAATATGACCAAAGTCAAGTTTTTTTTTCATAAAGTAGTTAACACCATAAAATAACAATATCATCGCCTCATTATAAATCATCATTATCATAATATTATCACATTATCCATTTATTATAATTTTGGGAATTTTCAAGTATAATCACAAACGTTATCACTTCGTCCTAACTCATAATTATATTTTCGTAGTGCTTTCCATCCTTCATATTTATGCTATTAATATTCGAATATAACCATAAAAAAGTCTTTATCATAAGTTTTAGTTATATACATCAATAATATCCTTAATGTTCTTCCTTTAAATATTTAATTCATAAAAAATATTACTATTTATCACAAAACCTGTTTATCTCCAGAACATGATCATAATCAATTTCTTAACTTTCCTAAATTTAATCTTACATTTAAATTAGAACATATAACTTTGGAAATTCAGAACTATATCCAAATGACGTCCAATCAACTCAGCAATTGTAGCAGTAAACTCTGAATGTTGAAACAAGAAATTTTCACGCTGTTCAGATGGTGAAAAGTCGTCACACACATTGCCACACGCCAATGGGGTTCTCTGCGCATGGGCCTCACGTGTGTCACAAGTGCAGCCAAAACAGTTCTCGCATCTATCTCAGGCGGGTTTACAACTCGAGTTTCCCGACCTGGTGATCTGACTCGACTTGTAATCACTCATTTCTTCATCATTTTTTCAGGTTTTATGCATATAGTTTCATAGAATTGAATCCATAAGCAGATCTATGGGTTCGAAATGTAAGAAAGCATACTTGAAAGCTTGACCTAATCTTCACCTTATTCGGCCATGGTTCAAACTCTGTCCCAAGTTGTTCCCTGCATCCTTAACTTCTGGTTTCTCCTCCTAATTGATCGTAGAGTCATCAGAAAGGTGTCAGAGCACTAGCTTCTTCGATAATGGGCTCAGAACCAATAGTTCGAAATGAAGGGCACATGACCACTCCATTTTCTTTCATTATTCATCCTTCATATGCCCTGATTTCCTTTTTTTCCTCCTCTTCTTCCTTCTCTCTTATTCTTCTCCTTTCTCTCTCTTTATTTCTTCCTAGTCCTCCTCTTTATCTATTGGTTTCCTTTCTTTTCACTCTTTCTTCTCTTTCAGCCCTCCACCACTAAACCCCCTAACACACACACCTCACATATATATATATATAGTATACAAGGTCGGTGGTCGAAATTTGTGGAGGGAAACATGAAGAAAGTTGAAGGAACTTCTAGAATGTCTTGGGTTCTTCATGCAAAATTTTAAAAAATGCACTTATGTTCAAAATGACCAAAATGCCCCTACTTACTTTTGATCATACCTATTCGATTGTCGATTCAGACATACCACTTGTCTATGAACTCATGAGTTTGAGACCTTCCTAACGGTCCTTCTAAATCTGCTAGAAAATGTCTAGATAAAAAAATTTAACCTTTGACTTTTAGGGGCAAAATCGTCATTTCTACTTTCTTAAATCTCCGGGTCATTACAACCTACCCTATTAAAAAAAACTTTTTCCTCAGAATTTCCACGAACACGTAAGTACAATCATCAAATCTTAAAAACATAATACAAATGTGAATAAGAATTAAAATAATATTATTATAGGAAGAATCACACTTAAGCAACCTATGACTATTAATATCAGGTAATCTAGATATCTACCTTATGGTCACATTCAGTAACCTCCACACTCTCTCTAATTCGATCCTATTAGTTACTCCCTCTGTACACAACTGCTCCTTTATTAAATCCATAAATGTTTCTAGCGCATGAATTAATCGAAGTAACATGACTATATCCCTCGGATCCAATATAAGGCCTTTTACATTTGGGTCCAATATACCAATAAGTACTATGGTTTTCACTACTGAGTTCACTTGCTATCTGGACCCACACGATATGCTAATATTATTTGATTTTCTTTAAATGGTTACTTGGTGATTTTTCGAAAAATTATTGATTATTTTGTATGCACGTTCTACGAGGTTTTCATATATCGTGTGTTTTAGGCTTAGGCTCGGATTTTGAGACATGGACTTGATTTTATAAATGAATATATATATATCATAAAAGTATGTATTATCAATATTTGTGCTTTGGGTGTTGTTCGACAACCCTCCTCCGATTACGGGGTTATGCCCAAATACTGTATCCTTAGGCGGGCATACAGATGTTGAATTCTCGAGCGGATATATGGTGTGATGGATAGTTAGCCTCAGATGTCAAGCCGATCTCTGTTTCCTGATACTGGTATTGTGATGATGATTCAGATGATGAGGTGGAATCTGTTCTTTTTTGGGTGGTTATTCATGCCGGTAGTGTTGTGAATACCCTAGATGATGCTTCGTACAGTTCCTGATGGATATTGTTGTAACCCAGATGGTGCTTCGTGCAGTTCCCTGGGGATGATGTGATAGGCTGGACGGTGCTTCATGCAGTTCCTAGACATGCTTGATGGTGCGTCATGTAGTTCCTAGACATGTCAGATGGTGCTTTGTGTAGTTCCCGGGGAATTTTAAGATAATCTAGATGGTGTTACGTGCAGTTCCAAGACATGTCTGGATGATGTGCTAGTACAGTTCCCAACCCAAGCCCAAATGATGCTTCATACAATTCTTGGGCAGTTTATACGTAGAACGGTGATACATGGTGATGGAAATTCAAGGTGAGAATTGGTTAAGCCTGGTTATGAGGATCGTGTTTATTGGTGAAAAATATTAATTACTAATGAACGTGATAAACGCTTGGACATGACTCGGATATTGTTTCATGCAATTCCCGAGGTCAGTTTGATTACAATGGCTGATTTTCGAACCTTAAGAAACGGTTGCTTAAGTGGTATTCTTGTTATGTAAAGGAGCAGTAATAAATTTCTTGTTAATATTGTTTGATATTTGGTTCATGATTGACATTTTTACGATTTGACAATTGTAATTACTTGTTCTTGAAAATATCGAGGAATTTTTTTTAAGGGGAGTAGTTTGTAACGACCAAAAAATTTGAGAAAAATTAAATTAAGAAACAAAATGATAATTTGGCCCCTCAAGGTCAAAATTGACTTTTTTAACTGAGATGTCTTGTGAACATTTCATGTGGATCATACCGGCATACCTCAAGCCTTCATCTTGGAAGCACTTAAGCATTTCTATAAAGCATATCAAGCCTTCTTTTAAGAAGTAAAATCCCTTACTTGAAAGCAACACAAAAAAACGTTAACCCTTTATGAATGGCCAAGTTAGTTAGAACCTCAAAGTTTAACGCCCATGGCAACAATGAGGGCAATTGACAAACCAACAAGTTTGGAAGTTAATACAAACAAACTAGCAGATATCATATCAAACACTCAGACTCAGCATGACTAGCAGCACCACAAACATACGATTTGCCACCAGGCGATTAGCATTCATGCCAAATCAGCAGGCTTCCTGGTCATTTGTTAGGAAATTCCCACAAGCACTCTCAGTGCAAACCCAAGACATTGTCACTCAGCAACCTCACTGGTAGGCATGGATCGGTACACTGATATGATCCTCTAAAAAATGTCAATAGCAATTCCTTGACATGATATGAGATCTATTAACATTTGTCTCCCAACTCGGATTTGCAGCACATAAGACAGCATCTCCTGGGGTAGATTAAACCCTACATGTCAGGACCCACCCCGGTTTCACCCCAAAAACCGAGGTCAATCCTGCTCCCGTCTGACACCCCGACACAAAACCAAAGTAAACTCACTCTGAACCACCAAGTACTCAGTCAAACGCAGAAGAAAATTATACACATCCCGAAGTCAAGTTGAACAGAGCATAGTACCAAAAACGAGGTAAAATAAAACCGATACACAGAGTACACGCACAACGGAAAACTGTAACCACTCCGGAGTCACTCTCGAGTACTCTATGCCTCCGATGCTGCCTCAACTTCAACCCCCGCGCTAGCTCCACGACATGGAGGGCAATTTAAAAACCAGAAAAGTGTGAGTGGACCATAATTAATAAAAGTTTCGAAAACCATTTAAACAGGGTTTTGGCCCTCCGTTTTGAAAACATACATGCATAACCCATTAGTTGAAAACAGTTATAAATCACGTAATAATTACCATGAAAATAATTTATAGAAATCACGTCATAAGCATCATCAAACCGTATCATAAAACATAAATACCAAGCAATCGTTATCCGATCAAACCTGCTGGATCTATCCGAGTCTTTAAACTCCCGAGTCTTTAAACTCAATCCAGACCTCAATAATATCCGAGTCTTTAAACTCTCGAGTCTTTAAACTCAACAGGCCTACGGGGGAAATATCAGTATATCCGAGTCTTTAAACTCCCGAGTCTTTAAACTCAATCCGGGCCCGTCCCCCGTCAAACATAATCCGGGTCTTTAAACCCAATAACCAGATCCAGCAAATCCAATCCAAACCATTTGAAAACCATTTCAAAATCCATATCCAAACCCGAATCCGAAATCACCGGTCCGAAGCCCTTCCGGCGTCCAGAACCGTCATTCCGAACCCAAATCCGGAACTTCACTTTTCAATTTCAAAACCAAATTCCACTTTCCGAAATCCGATTCTAAAACCGAAACCTTGATCATCAAAATCACGTTCCAAAATCCCTTTAGAAACATTGAAAACCATTTATTATTTGAAATCCCAAAATCATGGCATTATAATCAGAAATCAAGTCTTTCTCGTAAAACGTGCCAAATACGTTATTTCTCGAAAAATGTGCAATTAAGTAAAACAGTTATAGCATATTCAAATGACCATGAAATCACATATAAACCCATAAAACAAGTAATTAAAAGCAGTTATGCATGCTCAGTTATAGAGAAGGGGTCCACTCACTGATACCGAGCCCTCAATCGCGTCCCGAACGTCTCGTACATTCCTCAGCTTCCTCGGGAAATCCCGAACCTGTCAACCATCACCCAAGAACGTTACTAATACATCTACGAAGGTCCACCTAATTTTCCACAAAAATCCCCGGGTCCTAACCGTAACGAACCGAAACCCTAAACTTTTAACCTCGCGAAACTAAGCTCAAACGACGTCCGAACAACCCGAAACCATTTCCAATGGACTCGTCTCAACACCTAGACCAAAAACCAAGTTGACCGTTTTCCCAACCACCGCCGCACGCGACCCCACGCGTCACCCAAAGTGGCTGCGCGTGGCCTCACGCGCCAGCTACAGTGTCACTAGCAACCTCTGGTCGACCCGGTTCGAACCAGTCTCTGCAAATCGAACCGGTGTGGCCAGTTCTCCACCGTCCTGCCACCAAAACTGCTCCCCTCTTCACCATCTTCTTCGTCCAGACCTAAGCTACCCTTTCCCCTACTCCAAACACCTCGACTCAGCCTACAACTCGTCGACTCAAGCTCGAACAAAAACTCGAACCAGTCCCCTGTTCTCTTCTCCGGCCACCCAAGTCTACCCCCGCCAAGGCAACCACCGTAGACGGTTCCTAGGACCTCACTGATACTCACCCAACTCACCAAAACCGTCGACTCACTCCCTAAGTCCACGACTTCCAATTTGAAAATCGACGGCAAAACAGAGTCTCGAAAGGAAAACCAGAAATTACCTGCCCTCCGGTCGCCGTCGTGAGCTCAGCCGTGAGTAAGTATCTCCTCCCGTCCTCCTCCGTCCTCTGGACGCCACCACCAGTCTCGATTGATCGAAAATGGTAGCACCACCACTCAAAACTCCTCTCTGTTCACTCTGTTTTCCCCCTGGTTTCCCGTGGCTCACCTCTCACCCACACACAACCACTGCACCTCCAAACCTCCTCACTGTCTCCCTCTCACTCTCTGAGTCACTCCTCACTCACCAGAACACACCAACACTCACGATCACCTCTCAATTTTCTCTCAATCTCCCCCTCTGTTTCTGTTCTTCGAACACACACACACAGCACACACGGTTACACCCCAAATAATTGGACTGTGCACTCACTAGAACCAACCAGACTCCCTACACGTGTCACCATCCTCCCTCTTTCTCTCACAAGTGGCTCAATCCCAGCCATCCACTTGTCCCTCTCTGTTGCACCCGGCCCAAGGTACAAAAGACCAAAATACTCTTCCTCTTAAACCAAAATTACCGTTGTGCCACTACCTTTCTAGACCCGTAACTCTCACATCCTAACTCCGATAAACACGTGCCGCCTGTCGTTGAATTCAGGACGAAGAGATCTACCTAACAGCCCTAGGTCAACATGCCAAAACCCGGTCGTAACAAAAGTCGACTTTTCCCCCCTAGTTTAACCAAATTACAGTTATGCTCTCAACCTTCCGAACATCATAACTTCCTCCTCGGATGTCGGAATCGGGCGTGCCACCTGCCTGAGGATTCGTGACGTCCTAAACTACGTCCTGGTCATCGGTCAAACCCGAATTGACTACCCGAACTAAAAGTCAACTATTTGCCCAACCTAGGGGCAAAATCTTCATTCTACGCTAACGACCCTATCGAGACCAACTAACCACCGATTAAGCTCACTAATCCTTCACTAATCACCATCTTAACCCTAATTCCCGGGACGGGTCGTTACAACCTACCCTCCTAAAAAGAATTTCGTCCCCGAAATTCCACAGCTAGTTCCCAACACTAGGGGTCTCCTACCCGGTAAGCAACACCAGGTCAACAACAACTTCTCCTGGATTTCCTGTCTATCATCTCCACCTTGGGTATTTCACTCCATCCCCAACTACCAGTTACACTTCATGGGGTACGCAAGGGAAACTCTATGAATAGAAAACAAAGGTATTTTAAAATACCTCATATAGAGTACCCAACAGCATTCATAGAGTACATCCTCACGTACTACCACCGACACTTCTCGGAACCAACTCAAATCCTATCCCAGAACAACCTAGTCCAAACAGGAACTCCTACCTACTGGCTCACTCCCTCGGCTGCTACTTCGACCACTTGTCGGATAAATCTACAAAGTCCTAAAGGCAAACTCTAGATTGTGGGTTTTCTCCCTCAATAAACTCATATCGATCAGTTATAGTCACTCATTTCCCGTTTCTTCCGTCTGCCTTCACCGGGACTCACCGTGAACTGTAACCTCGTCACTCCAAGTCACCTAGGGAAAATCCTAGACTCTACCCTAGGATCCAACAACAAAGTAGATACAACACAACCAAGAATAGTAAATGTACCTGTCCCCGCACCTGGTGCCAACTGAACCTCCTGCTGAGTCATCGCAAACACTCGAGCTTGAGATCCTGAAGATATACCACATCCCCTCGAACTACTAGTGGCACCACCACCTCCTCTAGTGCCCGCTGTCCCTAACGCCGTACTCTGTCCGGGCTCTGCCGCTCCTCGGCCTACACCACCTTCATGTGGTAACAGTGGACACTCACGTCGAAAGTGACCTCGCTCCCCACAGTAGAAACATACATCCCGACCTGGTCCACCACTCGGTCTCCCCGTAGACGCAACAGACGTCGCACTAGCTTGCAGAGTCGGCTGTGCTCGGTAACCACGGAATCCTGAACATTGGAAACTACCAGGTCTACCAAAACGATCATCGCCCGCCAACGATGCTCCACTGTAGTTGCCCCTCTTCGGTGTCCTCTGACTCGAAGCTCCAGAAAAAGATGGCTCCCGGCGTCGCACCGGCAAACTAGCCTCAACCCACACCGCAGCGTCCGACAACTCTCGGAGGGTAGTAAACGAACTAGCCGTCACTATGGCCCGAATCTCACCTCGCAGGCCCAAATCAAACCTACGGCACTTCTCGGCTTCAGTAGCCACAAACGCAGGAGCAAACCGGGACAACATCTGAAACTTCTGTTCGTACTCAGCCACACTCAAATTCCCCTGTTGGAGTTGCAGAAACTCAGCCTCCTTGGCATCTCGGAAAGAACGAGGGTAATACTGATCTAGGAACCTCTCCCGAAACGTCTCCCAGGTCACAGTGTGGGCATCCCAACCAGACAACTCGAGGGTATACCACCACTCGTACGCCGCACCGTCCAGTAAGAACGTAGCTAGTAACACGCGATCCTCCGGTGGGCAATGCATCACTGCAAAGATTCGCTCAAGTCTCGTGATCCACCTATGGGGTTCCTCAGGATCTGCCCCACCACTAAAAGTAGTAGCCCCGAGTCGCTGGGCTCGCTCAATCGTAGCACTCTCTGTCCCTCTTGCTGCTTCATCTTCAGGTCGTGGAGAGGGTCTACGTCTCGGAGGCATCGTCAATCGCACGCTGAAAGAGGCATAGAAACAGTCAAACAACCTCACAGACCGACAAACCCGACAAACTCAACAAACTACCCAACAAACTCGACAAACCTATGCTCTGATACCAATTGTCAAGACCCACCCCGGTTTCACCCCAAAAACCGAGGTCAATCCTGCTCCCGTCTGACACCCCGACACAAAACCAAAGTAAACTCACTCTGAACCACCAAGTACTCAGTCAAACGCAGGAGAAAATTTTACACATCCCGAAGTCAAGTTGAATAGAGCATAGTACCAAAAACGAGGTAAAATAAAACCGATACACAGAGTACACGCACAACGGAAAACTGTAACCACTCCGGAGTCACTCTCGAGTACTCTATGCCTCTGATGCTGCCTCAACTTCAACCCCCGCGCTAGCTCCACGACATGGAGGGCAATTTAAAAACCAGAAAAGTGTGAGTGGGCCATAATTAATAAAAGTTTCGAAAACCATTTTATAAACAAACCAGGGTTTTGGCCCTCCGTTTTGAAAACATACATGCATAACCCATTAGTTGAAAACAGTTATAAATCACGTAATAATTACCATGAAAACAATTTATAGAAATCACGTCATAAGCATCATCAAACCGTATCATAAAACATAAATACCAAGCAATCGTTATCCGATCAAACCTGCTGGATCTATCCGAGTCTTTAAACTCCCAAGTCTTTAAACTCAATCCAGGCCTCAATAATATCCGAGTCTTTAAACTCCCGAGTCTTTAAACTCAACAGGCCTACAGGGGAAATATCAGTATATCTGAGTCTTTAAACTCCCGAGTCTTTAAACTCAATCCGGGCCCGTCCCCCGTCAAACATAATCCGGGTCTTTAAACCAATAACCAGATCCAGCAAATCCAATCCAAACCATTTGAAAACCATTTCAAAATCCATATCCAAACCCGAATCCGAAATCACCTGTCCGAAGCCCTTCCGGCGTCCAGAACCGTCATTCCGAACCCAAATCCAGAACTTCACTTTTCAATTTAAAAACCAAATTCCACTTTCTGAAATCCGATTCTAAAACCGAAACCTTGATCATCAAAATCACGTTCCAAAATCCCTTTAGAAACATTGAAAACCATTTATTGTTTGAAATCCCAAAACCATGGCATCATAATCAGAAATCAAGTCTTTCTCGTAAAACGCGCCAAATACGTTATTTCTCGAAAAACGTGCAATTAAGTAAAACAGTTATAGCATATTCAAATGACCATGAAATCACATATAAACCCATAAAACAAGTAATTAAAAGCAGTTATGCATGCTCAGTTATAGAGATGGGGTCCACTCAATGATACCGAGCCCTCAATCGCGTCCCGAACGTCTCGTACGTTCCTCAGCTTCCTCGGGAAATCCCGAACCTGTCAACCATCACCCAAGAACGTTACTAATACATCTACGAAGGTCCACCTAATTTTCCCCAAAAATCCCCGGGTCCTAACCGTAACGAACCGAAACCCTAAACCTTTAACCTCGCGGAACTAAGCTGAAACGACGTCCGAACAACCCGAAACCAATTCCAATGGACTCGTCTCAACACCTAGACCAAAAATAAAGTTGACTGTTTTCCCAACCGCCGCCGCAAGCGCCCCCACGCACCGCCCAAAGTGGCTGCATGTGGCCTCACGCGCCAGCTACAGTGTCACCAGCAACCTCTGGTCGACCCGGTTCGAACCAGTCTCTGCAAATCGAACCGGCGTGGCCGGTTCTCCACTGTCCTGCCAGCAAAACTGCTCCCCTCTTCACCATCTTCTTCGTCCAGACCTAAGCTACCCTTTCCCCTACTCCAAACACCTCGACTCAGCCTACAACTCGTCGACTCAAGCTCGAACAAAAACTCGAACCAGTCCCCTGTTCTCTTCTCTGGCCACCCAAGTCTTCCCCCGCCAAGGCAACCACCGTAGACGGTTCCTAGGACCTCACTGATACTCACCCAACTCACCAAAACCGTCGACTCACTCCCTAAGTCCACGACTTCCAATTTGAAAATTAACGGCAAAACAGTGTCTGGAAAGGAAAACCAGAAATTACCTGCCCTCCGGTCGCCGTTGTGAGCTCAGACGTGAGTAAGTATCTCCTCCCGTCCTCCTCCGTCCTCTGGACGCCACCACCAGTCTCGATTGATCGAAAATGGTAGCACCACCACTCAAAACTCCTCTCTGTTCACTCTGTTTTCCCCCTGGTTTCCCGTGGTTCACCTCTCACCCACACACAACCACTGCACCTCCAAACCTCCTCACTGTCTCCCTCTCACTCTCTGAGTCACTCCTCACTCACCATAACACACCAACACTCACGATCACCTCTCAATTTTCTCTCAATCTCCCCCTCTGTTTCTGTTCTTCGAACACACACACACAGCACACACGGTTACACCCCAAATAATTGGATCGTGCACTCACTAGAACCAACCAGACTCCCTACACGTGTCGCCATCCTCCCTCTTTCTCTCACAAGTGGCTCAATCCTAGCCATCCACTTGTCCCTCTCTGTTGCTCCAGGCCCAAGGTACAAAAGACCAAAATACGCTTCCTCTTAAACCAAAATTACCGTTGTGCCACTACCTTTCTAGACCTGTAACTCTCACATCCTAACTCCGACAAACACGTGCCGCCTGTCGTTGAATTCAAGACGAAGAGATCTACCTAACAGCCTTAGTTCAACGTGCCAAAACCCGATCGTAACAAAAGTAGACTTTTCCCCCTAGTTTAACCAAATTACGGTTATGCTCTCAATCTTCCGAACATCATAACTTCCTCCTCGGATGTTGGAATCGGGCGTGCCACCTGCCTACGGATTCGTGACGTCCTAAACTACATCCTGGTGATCGGTCAAACCCCAATTAATTACCCGAAGTAAAAGTCAACTATTTGCCCAACCTAGGGGGAAAATCGTCATTCTATGCTAACGACCCTATCGAGACCAACTAACCACCGATTAAGCTCACTAATCCTTCACTAATCACCGTCTTGACCCTAATTCCCGAGACGGGTCGTTACACTACACCACCAGGGTTCAATCACCATATTCGTTACTACTGTAAATACCCCCTTAAACCCTCTCATAAAGGTACATACATCTCTCTCTCGACACACAAACCTGACTCACTATCTTTGTTCTATTGATCAGCTTAATAATCTACATAAACAACATTTTCATATCTTTATTCGAAAAGCGGTTGGAAAATCAAATATCGATTTCTCAAACCAATTATTCAATACTGAAATGAAAATATAATCATAGACAAAAAAAAGACTAATCTATGGAAATTCTGGGAGCAAACCATCAATGTTCATCGTTTTCTAAAACTCGGCCCTCTCTTTAGCTGAAGGTAAGGGAACGTCGTCAAAAAATGGGATATCATTATCAAGAACTCCACCTTTCCTAACCTCAATCTCATGTTTAGGTTCAGGCTTAGGTTCTTACTCGAGCTCTAGCTCCAGCTCTTTGGTAGTGACTTCACTGTAACCCATCATACCCAACTTTAACCCCTGATTTTCATTTTGGAGCAAAGTTGTGGGGCATATGATAGCAAAGACAATTTAGATCTTAACTGTTGGATTTCCACCCCCGAGATTTGACCAAATGCTTGAAAGGATTTTCGAAAAATCTGCACTTGTTAGATGACCTCGTTGGGCTAAACCAACCAAGAAAAATGCCCCAAACAGACTAGGAAGGCATTTAAGGATCTAACTTATTCTCATGAGATATGTAAAGTCCCTAATTATTGTTGTTCTCCAGGATAATAGCTCTTTTCAGACGCAATGGAGCCCTCGGGATAGCAAATTTTTCCCGCCTTAAAATCTTCGGGACTCTCAAGATGGACTCCGACTCTGCGAGCCACCACACTCCTATAAAGCAATTTTTTCAAACCTTTCTGGAAGTATACCTTGACGCATCTTAAAATGATCACCTTAGAAAACATGGAAGAAAAAAAACATATCTTATATGTACTTATATTATAAAGTTATATAAGTATACATTTATAATATAAGTGGCAGCCAAGATTTAGCTTTGTAGTGAATGGAGCCCACCCATTGTAACTGCAAAAAATAATACTCCAACATCAACTAATGGTAGCTCGCCACATGGCACTGCTAGATTTCCCATGCTCCGTCCATGCAAATATCCGTAGATGACTACCTAATCGGAACCCAACATGTGACATCGTGGATTGCCAGCTGATAGCGTGTATGAGCATGTCAGCCTACTTACCAAACAGTCGCGCGTGCGCGTCACACGCCCTTCTTGTCAAATCCTAACTGCCTACATCAACAGGTTGGAGGAGATGATGATGTGAGTAGACGTCAACAAGAATCTTGCCCAACGATGTTGGCAATACGCCGATGTTATCCTAACGTCATCCACAGCTTCATCCAATCTAGTAGCGACTAATTTGTAGTCATCTTGTTTGTATTAGCTTCGTAGCGCAAATTCCAGCACATACGAAGCATGCGCCAGACACTGTTCCCTAACTATGATAGTTCCTACTTGCTCCCAACTACTTCTTGACACCTTTTGACATCTGTTGCAACTAGGACTGGGCATATAGAACCGAAAAACCGAAACCATACCGTTCCAGATCGGATCAAACTGAAAAAATAATGAATAGTAAAACCAATGTGATGATCAATACGGTACTAAGCCTGTACCAATTCAAGTCGGTACGATTTCGGTTTCGAGGTTTTGAAAAATTGTCCCGTACCGAGCCAAGCCAAATTAGCATTTCTAATTTTTTTTAATAACTAAAAATATTTTCCTATTGGTTGATAAAGCAATCATATACTAAAAACTATTATGAGTTCTTTGTGGCCTAATGATAATAAATTTGTCTAATTAAAATTATATTGTCTACTTTACTTGAAAATACTCTTGTTGGACATCATTAGAAACCATTTTTCTTAACCTAAATACTAACAACACTAGTAGTCACCTAAGGAGTTGGCATCATAATTCCTCATTAATAGTAGAAACAAAAAAATGCTTGCTAACCGAGTATTTGTTACACTAGAAATCATAATTCCTCATTAGCATTCACCTAAACCCTAAATCCATAAACTTTTGGTACAAAACTGAAACCGTACCGAAATCATACCGAATTTAATCGGTATGGTATGATCTGGCTTCAATTTTAAATTGTGGAATGCCGAACCAATTAAAATTAAATTGTATGATTTCAATATCACCAAATATCGCACCATACCGAACTGTGCCCAGCCCTAATTGCAACCTCCCTACTTGTCGCCTCCAACGGTCGGAGACACTCGTCCAACACGGATACTTCCCCTCAGCTAATAAGCCTGCACGTAAAACACTATGACTGTCATTGTCTCTATGCATGCTGACTTTGTGGGCCCCACGCCCAAAAAAGTTCCTCTCGTTCTCTGCGACTGTGCTATATTTCCTCTCATTTGGGATCTGCAAATCATTTTTTCCTCAATTCAGTCATGGAGCCTCATCATAAGAAAATTACAGAAAATTAAAAAAAAAAAGTTGATTTTACCTTATTAAGTATATGGAGATAACCTCTCTTCTTTTCCAAACAATAACCACACACTTTCTTTTTTACCAAAGAGAATGGAGAGGAAGGTTAATACCCAGCCTTTAGATCAAAATTTTTTATTCTCAAGTTGTTATGATGGGGTTAATTTCAAAATAAATGAAACTAATCACCATTAATGAGGAGTTTAAATTCATACGGGATTGGGCCAAAGGAAATTTTTATTTTCATGACACGTATCAAGTCTGATATAGGTATATCGACTTGATCCTGAGCTCAACAAATTTTTTCAACATGGTGAGAGAGCAAGACAAAAAATTTAAGCATCGGCAAGCATGGCCGGATTCCAAAAAATATACATCCCTTAGAATTACCTGATTGCCAAAGCGTTGTAGGGGCATTTGTGAAACAATAAATCATCAAAAAAATTTGGAGCCGTCATGTGGCCCATAAATCATATAACTTTCAAATTTCTCCTAGTAATGATATTAACAGCTCACATACACTCACACATTAAATAGTGTATAAACCAACTAAATATATTAGTTAATTAGGTTAAAGTATAAATAATATTAATATTCTCCTCTGATTGTCATTATTACTCTCAATAATGAACATTTATTATTGATATTAAATTATTATAGTCGTCATCATTATTCTTAATAATGAAAAATTATTATTATTACATTATTAAATAATATCTTTTATTAAAAATATATTATTTATTAATTACTATATCCATCGACCAATCAGAACGCTCTGCGACTCCCAAGACTTCCCTTTAAATAGTGAAGCTCATTTCACTTTCAAGGTAATTCATTCTTCGCTTTTGTAAGAACGAATTATTTATTAAAAATATATTATTTATTATTTATTAATTACTATATTATTTATTATTCCCCTCTCAAAGTTTACTTAAATATCAGAGTGTTCTTGGTTGAACAACCCCCCGGGACTTTAACCTTAACTTTGATTGTCTCTTATTCATTGTTTGTAGTGATTGTGAAGATTTTTTTTATGAGTACGATTCTGCTTCAACAAGTATGAAATGTATAGTAATTTATATTTCAATATTTTTAAAATTTTCTATAATAAAATCAAATGCATTTTGAAAATCGGGATGGAAATGAAAGTTTTACATTTTAAAATATTCTCAAAAATTACTACATGCGTTGTAAAAAATACATTTACATCTTATCCTAAAGACGCTTTAATTAACTTATAAGATTGATGTTACAAAGGATCACGACAAGTGCAAAACCCCAGATCTCATTTTTCTTCCTTTTTCTTCTTTGATATACTTTAAGGAATAATGAACCTTTAGTCCTAAATGGACGTAACGAAATATAATCATGCCTGCTGTCGGTAGGCCTTCTTGAGGTCTGTTGAGTGAGGAAGATAGCTTCACACTGTGGGATGCTAGCCTGAAAAATTCGATGTTTAAGTCCATAAAAAAATAGGAGATCAAGTATGTGTTAGGAAATAGGCAGCATTAAGGTATAGAGCAAATAGAATAATGTTACCTTTGTAGGGGAAGTGATACCTATTTATAGTGGTAATGAATGTGGTGGTTGAATCCTTTTCCTAAGGATTCGGGATAGAGAGTAGATAGAAGTAGACCCCCTGGCATGTTAGGGGGCTACTGTTGTTAGGGATGTCGACCCAGGGTGTTAGTCCAAACTGATGACTGGTGAAGTGTTAGGCATTGGTTCATTGGTTTTTTTTGGACCTGTTATGCCCTCAGGTGCCAACCATCTCCTTGACCAACTGTGGTTAACTTGATCAGTTGATGCATTGTTGTTGGTCCTTCATTATGGTATCAACATAAGTCCCCTAATTCATTGACTGAGGTGGATTTTCTCGATTGATGACTTGTAATCATGGCCAATACTTTTTGATCGATCAGATGGGTGTACCTCCTAGTCCCCGAAGTTCTAGATCAAGGAAGTGTACCCAGGTGGAGTAAGTCTTCTAAGGGTTGATGGTGCTTGCTTGACAATCACAGCATGTCTCTGAGAGAGTACCATAAATGATGCTACAAATCGGTCGTAAAGTGCTTACTTGTTGATTAGAGCATGTCTCTGAGGGAGTACCTCGAATAATACTACAGATCGATTGTAAAGTGCTTGCTTTCCAATCAGAGCATGTCTTTAAGAGAGTACCTCGAGTGATGCTACAGATCGATCACAAACTTTTTACTTGCTAATTAGAGCATCTATTTAATAGTGTACCTTGAATGTTGCTACAGATCGGTCGCAAAGTGCTAGCTTGTCAATCAGAGCATGTCTTTGAGAGAGTACCTCGAATGATGCTATAGATCAGTCGTAAATTTCTTGCTTGCCAATCAAATCATGTCTCTAAGAGACTAACTCAAATGATGCTATAGATTAGTTATGAAGTTCTTGCTTACCGAAAATAGTATTTCTGCAAGAGATTACCTCTAATGATGCTACACATTGGTCAAAAAGTGCTTATTTTCCGATTAGAGCATGTCACTTAGAGCACCTTAAATGATGGTACAGATCAGTCATAAATTAGTTGCAAAGTGCTTGCTTGCCGATCAGAGCATGTCACATTGTTATTGTGCGATCGAGACTGTTCACGAGTAGGAAGCATGGCTGAATCTTGGCCCTTTGGTTAGTAAGTAGGTGTTCATCTCTCATTTGTCTAATGATGGGCACACTTTTTTATGTGACCTTTTTGCCCCTATATAAAGGGGTGAAGTCATTTGTTCACACTTTACATTTTTTGTAGTTGAGAGCTCTAATATTTGCTAACTAGAAAGCTTCCAACCAACATATGTCCGATCGTGATTTTTTTGCCAACCTTGGTTACCCAAAAATGAGTTGTCGATTGTGTTTGTCAAGGTATATTAGTTTCTAGTTCTACATTGTTTTGTTTTTCCATTTAGCATTAGGTTAACTTGGTCCTTAGTCGTAGTTTCCCTTATTATTGTAAATGTCAGAGTTTGGGTCTTCTAGTGGATCCTGGGCAGGGTCTTCTAAGATGTTTGGTGGTGAACCACCTTCTCATTCAGCAAGTCATGCGTCAAATGAGATGAGTGGTTCATCGGTCACTAGTGGGCCCTCACCGACCAATAGTAGTAGTGGATCATCCTCATCGTCTGCTAATACCCTAGACCTTTCATTAAATTGCCCACTAATCAGGCATATAAATCAGAGAACAGGTCAAATGGATGTCGAGCAAGCTTCTACATCTAATGTGGAGATAATTGAACTAGAAAAAGCCAAGCAGTCGCCTGCCGAAGAAATTGAGGCTTGAGATCAGGAAGACGATAATTTAAAGCCAAGGAGAAGGAGATGGAAGGTCAAGTTGCGGAGGACGGCATGGTAGAAGTGGTTTAAAATTTCGAGGAAGCAGATGTTGATGATGATGCTGATGCTGAGCTGATCAGAGTGGCTATACTTTTGAACAATTCTCTGTATGACATCGACCACGAGGTGAACACGCTAAGGAAAGCAAATCTATTGAGGTTTAGGGAGATGCATAATGTGCTGACCAATATTGTTTGTACTATGCCTCCAATTAGCACACGACCGAACGAGCCACCTGCAGGTTCGATCCTGTTCCACATTGAGTACCCCGAGCATGGAGTCTAGTTTCCTCTGCACCCATGGCCCTAGGATGTGCTTGCTCAAGCATGGATTTCATAGTGCCAATGGAATGTGAAAGGGTGAATCACGTTGATTAGTGTGTACACGACCTTCTGACTATGAAATAAGATGAAGTCGAGCTTGGGGGAGCTCTACTATTTGTACAGGTTTGGTCAATAGCAGTATTAAATGTGTTTGGAATAAGGTGAAGGGACCTTCATCACTAGCATTCCAACCTTGCAAAAAATGTGGAGGCATCAGTACTATTGGGCATCCGACCCTATAAAACATAAAGGAGTTGAATAGTATATTTTATATATCTTGAATTACAACTATACATAGCTTTATATAGGGATTGTACAAGAAGACAAGATCCCAAAGATCTGCCATTGACCAAAACAATTTCCTAAATGAATTGATTCCCCAAATCAAGTTGAGATTGTCAATTACAACAATTAGGGAGGAGAATGAGGATCGTATATCTCAACATGCCTCCTCAAGTTGGCGAGTGGATATCATACACTCCTAACTTGCCAAGGAGAAAAAGAAATGGCGCCTTTCCAAGTGCTTTCGTGAACAAGTCAGCTAGCTGCATCCTTGTTGGTGTATACATTGTGGAAATTAGACCGGAAATGAGATGTTGTCGAACTAGATGGCAATCTAGTTCAATGTGTTTTGTTCGCTCATGGAATACAGGATTTTTAGCAATATGCAGTGCTGATTGGTTGTCACAGTGAAGAGACGCGGGACCAGAATGTGTGACGTGAAGATCTTGTATAATGTATCTAAGCCATTTTAACTCACAACAGGCGTCTGCCATGGCCCTGTACTCTGCTTCAGCAGATGATCGTGAAACCGTATTTTGCTGCTTTGTTTTCCATGAAATCAAAGAGTTTCCAATAAAGACGCAATAACCGGTTACAGAGCGTCTTGTGGTTTTGCAGGTGCCCCAATCTGAGTCACAGTAGGCCTTGAGTTTGAGATCATTTTCAGCAGGAAAAAATATGCCCTGTCCTGGTGAATTCTTAATGTAGTGTAGTACTCGCAAGGCTGCATCAAGATGTGGCTGATGTGGTTCATGTATGAAGCGACTAAGAACATGAACTGAAAAACTTATATCTGGTCTAGTCACCGTCAAATATATGAGTCGTCCTACCAAGCGGCGATACCGAGTAGGATCTCGTAATAATTGCCCTTCTGTAGGTTTGAGTCGCAGTGTCTGTTCCATGGGAAAAAGGGCAGGTCGTGCCCCTAAGAATCCAACATCATCAAGGAGCTCAAGTGCATATTTACGTTGTGAAATAAATATGCCTTTGCTGGATCGTGCAATTTCTATGCCAAGAAAGTATTTTAGGAGCCCCAAATCTTTGATACGAAACTGTTGATTGAGAAAATCCTTGATCGATTGAATGGCATGAGGATTATTTCCTGTAAGCACAATATCATCAACATAAACTAAAACAACAGTAAAAGATGTTTTAGTGGCCCTTGTGAACAAAGAATAGTCAGCCAGAGATTGTACAAAACCAGCATCTTTAAGAGCAGCAGTGAGTTTGGCAAACCAATTGCGACTTGCTTGTTTTAATCCATAGAGTGATTTTTGTAACCGACATACCAAGTTCCCCCCTTGTCGGTTAAAACCGGGAGGAAGGGTCATGTATACTTCTTCAGTCAAGTCACCGTGTAGAAAAGCATTTTGCACATCGAGTTGATGGAGAGGCCAATTGCGAGCAGCGGCAATGGCGAGAAGGCAACGAAAAGTCACGAGTTTGGCAGTTGGAGAGAATGTCTCTGTGTAGTCAAGGCCCTCCTTCTGGGTATAGCCTTTGGCAACGAGGCGGACTTTATACCGTTCGATAGTACCATCAGAATGATATTTCACTTTGAAGACCCACTTACAACCAATGGGTTGTTTGCCTGCAGGTAAAGAGGTGAGAACCCAAGTTTTATTTTGTTCAAGTGCTTGTATTTCCTTTGCCATAGCTTCACACCAAAGTGGATCAGTGGAAGCTTGGGCATAGGTAGTGGGCTCAACGATTTTGGAAACGGCTGCAACAAAAGATGTATGAGCAGGGGATAATTTATGATATGAAAGAAAATTAGAAAGTGGATATCGAGTACCCTTACCCCGTGTAATGGCAGAAGATGAAGTAGAAAGAGTAGTTGGCAAGATACTGTTACAATGAAAGTCTCTGAGAAGTACAGATGGTTGAGGAAGGCGAGTGGAACGACGAAGGGGAGCAGGTGGAGACGCATTGGGTGGGGACTGGGGAGGTGGAAGAATGGAGGAGTCTGAGGAAGATGGGTGAGGGGTGTCAGGGAATATGGGGGGAATAAGTGGGGATGATAAAGATGTGGGGGAAAGTGGAGTATGGCTAGAGACAGTGGGACCCATGGGAGTATTAATTTGGTGAGGAGATGGAGAAGCCGTGTGTGGAAGTGAAGCTTTGGGGCTAGTAGGTGGAGATGATGTTTGAAAGGTAGGGAGAGTGAATTCGGTGGGCCCCAGGGTAATTGGAGATAGTGGGTTAGGTGGTAATGATGAAAGTGGAGTGAGTGGATGGTGGGTGGGGGTGGGAGTACACGGATTATGGGAAGAAAGTGGGTTGGGTGTAATGAAAGGAAATGTGGTTTCATGAAAAACCACATCACGGCTGACCAAAAATTTGTGAGTAGTAAGGTCATATAATTTGTATGCTTTTTGACCAAAAGGATACCCCAAAAAAATGCATTTATGGGCTCTTGAATCAAATTTAGTGGTGGGTTGAAGATTGGTAGCATAACATAGACAACCGAACACACGCAAATGGGAGTAAGTAGGTGGTCGACCAAAAAGAATTTCATATGGTGTTTTGTCATGGAGAATGTGTGTGGGAAGGCGATTTATAAGGTAAGCAGCGGTAAGGATACAATCACCCCAAAAATGCAACGGAAGGTTGGCATGTAAGCGAAGTGCGCGCCCCATTTCGAGAAGATGACGATGTTTCCGCTCAACAACCCCGTTTTGTTGGGGTGTGTACGTGCATGTGTGTTGATAGATGACACCATGTTCAGAAAAAAAGGGTTGCAAAGAGGAAAATTCTCCACCATTATCGACGCGGATGGCTTTTATGCGGGTGTTAAATTGTGTGGAGACAAAAGAGAAAAAAGACTTAAGCAAACCTTGTGTGTCAGATTTTAATTTCATCAAAAAAACCCATGTAGTGCGGGAAAAATCATCAACTATAGTGAGAAAGTATTTTGCACCTGAATGTGAGACAATTTTATGTGGACCCCATATATCACAGTGAATTAAATCGAAGGGTGCAATACTCTTGATTGAACTGGTGGGAAATGGTAATCGAGTTTGCTTAGCTAATGGACAGAAATCACAAATGTGTTTAGGAAGAGATATATCGGAAAAAAGCTTAGACAATACATTGAGTTTGGCATTGGATGGATGTCCCAAACGAAGATGCCAAACATTATTTTGGACAGTCACATGATAGGTGGAGGAAGAACGGAGATGTGGAGCAAGGTGATGTGGGTCGAAGTAATACAGGTTCCCATGCCTCCTACCCAATCCAATCATCTTCTGCGTGCGCAAGTCCTGTATGCAGCAAAAAGTGGGAAAAAAACAAACAAGACAATGTAGAGATTCAGTTAGACGTGAGACAGAAAGAAGATTGACATTAAATGAGGGAACACAAAGGACATCAGTAAGGTGAAGGAGATCATTAAATTGTATTGTGCCAAGTGAGGTGATTTGTGCTTTGTCCCCGGTGGGTAGTCCAACTGGTGGAAGAGAAGTGTGTGAATGAGTAGTAAAAAAAGAAGAAGAGTGTACAATATGGTCAGTAGCGCCACTATCTATGATCCAAACTTCCGAAGATCCAAGTTTAGCATTAAAACTAAAACATGAGGAAGATTTCAGACCTGCAAAATTTTCTTGGGTGTCTTCCTTACCAATGGCATCCATAATTTGCTTGCACTGGTCAATGGAGAGATGCGGTGCTATGGATTGAAGGTGGTGAGTTGGTGGTTCTGGTCCTTGAATATTGTTGGCAGAGAATTGTTGTCGGTGGCTAGAATGATTTGCGTGATTATTCCTCCCTTGATTTGTACGACCGCTTCCGTCTGATCGTGGTGGTGGCAATGGTGGCTCTCTATCATGCCATTTGTGTCCAGGGGGAAAACCTTTGAGAAAGTAGCAATTCTCAATATTGTGTGTGTTGCCATTACAGTAAACACAGTGTTTGGATGCTCACTGGTTGTTACGGGAGATGCTACCACTATGAGTGGAAGAGTTGTTGCGATTGGTGCCAGACATTGGTCTTTCAAAGGTGTTGTTTTTCCTGCCAATATTTGAGGAACTGAACATGGCCATTTTCTCATTGGTATTGGTGGAGATAGTCGCCACTTGTCGCTGCTTTTCGTCTTGGAGAAGGAGGCTATAAGCCTTTCGAGTAGTAGGCAGCGGTGTCATCAATAGTATATTGCTGCGAGTCCCAGCAAAAGATTCGTCAAGTCCCATTAAAAGCTGCATAAGGTGTTGTTGTTCCTCACGATCCATGAGAGATTTTGTTGCGCCACAAGCTCTTCCAGCTGGGCATGTGTCAATTTTCTTGTGGAATGATAATTCATCCCAATAGCCTTTAAGTTTGGTATAGTAGGAAGTGATGGACATCTGTCCTTGTGTCAGTGTGGCTATTTCCCTTTCAATTTGAAAGATTCCAGGTGCATTGATGGTGGAGAATCTCTCTCCAAGGTCAGTCCACAGTTCGTATGCAGAGTCAGTGTAAATGACACTATTAGCAATTTCTGGTTCCAACGAGTTGGTGATCCACGATAAGACCATATCATTGCATCTCTTCCAGCGACTATATTCGGTGGGCTTGGTCAGTTCTGATGGTGGCTCAAGAGAACCGTCAATGAACCCAGTTTTATTTTTGGCACTTAAAGCCGTCTTGATTTGTCGACTCCAATTGCCATAGTTGTCGGTGGATAAAGGCATCTTCACAAGGAGTGCTCCAGGGTGATCAGATTGGTGCAGGAAATATGGGTGGTCAATGTCTGAGTAGTTATCAGGAATAAAGAGACCGTCATTGGTCTTTTTGGTGTGTGGTTCTTCTCTCTTGTTGTCTGCCATTATAGGTGTTGAATATTGGATGTGTTGAATATTTGGTGTAGGTTCAGAAATTTGAGGATGGCTCTGATACCATATAAAACATAAAGGAGTTGAATAGTATATTTTATATATCTTGAATTACAACTATACATAGCTTTATATAGGGATTGTACAAGAAGACAAGATCCCAAAGATCTGCCATTGACCAAAACAATTTCCTAAATGAATTGATTCCCCAAATCAAGTTGAGATTGTCAATTACAACAATTAGGGAGGAGAATGAGGATCGTATATCTCAACAGACCCTTGGGTGAGGGAACCAAACAACTTGGAGAATAAGATTATTCATGACTTCCAGTTGGAAAGTCCTCGTCATGTTGACTAGTAGCTTTGAGTTTTTTATCTGTTTTTTTTTATTAACTTTTTTCTAGTCTCTCTATAGCTTCCTTTGAGAGACTATGCTTTATTTTGTAGGTGCATTCAAAGATGGTTTCTCAAATACCATAAAAGAGGAGTGCGAGGAGGCTCATCGGTCATTTTTGCCACTCAAGAGGAGTGATTATTTGTTGAGGATTCTGAATACCTTGGTTGTGGTCAGCCTGATCTCACCTTCTAGTAATTGATTTACTTTGTTTGATCGCTTGTTACCTTATGTCGACCATGGTTGACTTGGATTTTTGTTTTGTAGCTCAACCAAGGGAACAAGCTGTAGCTCACAAAAATATGGTGGATGTTATCAAAATAAGCCTCAGGCTATTGAGGAGGCCAATCGGGTTAAGGAGACGACCATCCAAGCTGGGGGTAGCAAGGCTATGCTGAAGAAAACGACGACTCATCATCAAAGGCCACATACTCGAGCTCATAATGAGCCTAGGCAAGAGGTGACCAGCCAAGAGAGTTAACATAAAGGTTCTATTGTCGAGCTAACTACTTTTGCCAAGAAGCAGTCTGCTGAACTTAATAGGATGGATCAGTTTGATCTTCATCAGTAGAAAATATTGGTGAAGCAGGGTAAGCTACCAGGTAGTGGAGCTGGGGAGGTCATGCTGAAGAAGAAGCAAGATGTGAGATCAATTGGAATGTGGTCTCAATTCAACCCTCACTTGTTTTTTCTCCATAACAGGTGCTAAACCTTTTCGTCGACTATTTTTCAATCTTGGGTTGAAGGCCGTCTTTGCCAACTAGGCTGATGTGCAGGATATGGTCTGCACATCAGTCATTGATGAAAGGTGGTAGAATATCAGCCCAGTATGCACGCCTAGTGTTGTATGGATCATCAACATCGTGGTGCTCAGCTCCGAGAAGGATCTATTAGAGATTGAGGAGATACCAACATGTTCTCTTCCGGATCAGTGTACTAAGGTGGCTACTAAGGGTGCTCATGTAAGTGTTCGATGCTTTGTTCTTTTTGTTTTGTAAGATTTATGTTTTCTACCTTTTTCATGTTTGACAGTTCTAATGGGAGGTTTTTATTGCTCTGTAGAATGCTACTCAGTAAGCTGAGAAACTTAAGGATGGGAGGAAGATTCTCAAGCACATGATCCCAGATTTAAAGATGAAGGAATGGGAGGCCGAGTAGGCACTCAAGAAGGCTACCAACGTGGTCTTCGGGCTGAGGCGGGTGAGAAAATCTGAGCTAACCAGTCTAGTCGATATGGCGAGATAGAGGGCCAAGCTTAGATTATCAACGAGCTGTAATCAGAACTTGATCTGTTGAAAATCAATCTACGTACCAACCTTGATGATGTTGTAGCCAAGTACAAGTAATCATCAGAGTTTTTGAATGAGGTCAACGTCCAAATCGCTGAGGCCAAAAAAGGGGTGCTGTAGAATGTGTTGTTCTACAACCAAGACCTCCGAGTTCGAATTCCATGGATACGCAAACTTCATGAGCTTACTCGGACATTCAAGTTGTTGTGGAACTCTAGGATTTCTAGACCGAAGAGGAGGGGACCTTCTTCCAAAGCACTGGTGGGCCGACCAGCCATGCCAACCAGGGGGCCAGCCAATCGGTAGTAGAAAAGGCCACTCTGCAGGAGGAGGTAGTGGACGAAGAGATCAATGGGGAAGACTAGATAGCCTCTCGGCTGAGTGACGTTTTAGTTTTTATTTCTTGTTCTTCCCGGGTATGCCCTATGTACTTGTAGCTCCAAACTGTTTTTTTGGCATGGCATAATTTTTTTTAAAATAAAGTTTTAATTTTTCCAATACCTACGTGGTATGTCGTTTGTATTTCTGTTTTGATTCTTTGGTATCTGCCGATTGGTGATAAGTCACCAATTAAGTATTGTTTCAATGTTGTTTTTTACCCCTTTTACTGGTCCTTTGATTATAATTGGTCGATCAATAGGAGAAAATAATATATTTTGTGAAGTTTGTGCAAATTGTTAAGTTGAGGTTAAAATCATGTTTTACAATGAAATGTGATGATTCCAAAGCTAATTCACAAGAAATCATCAAGGACTGACAAAGTGCCACCTCATATCTAGGACGACCAGGATTCATTATGGGCTCCCAAGACTCACGGCTAGGCCCTAAATCCTCCCAAAATGTGATTAGGGTTAATTGGAATTCCTTGTCCAATATGGAACCCCTTAGCCGCAATTCCTCCTCTCTTTCATACTTGAATTGATGTGATTTGACGTGGAAAAGAAGACTAAGAAGTTCCCTATTCAAACATGAAGTCAAATTGACAAGACACAAGGAAAATGATTACTTGCCTTACAAGGAACCTCAATTTGCAGCTGAGGGGGGTTATTCAAGGCTAAGGAGATTTCCTCTTTTTTTTAAGACTGGTGTGAGGCCTATGTATAGATGTTTTTCTCTTATTGTTGGTACGCCCGTTTTACCTTCCAACGTGCTAACACTCTGTCGAAATTCATACTCAAAGTTAATACATAGTTAGCCACAATTTTATAAGTTTTCATGTTTTTGGATTCAAGTTTTGTACCAAAAGGGTGACGTGAGGCTTGGGAGAAGAAGAGTGTTCGAGCCCCTTTTCCTACTCCTTGCTACTCCTTAGTATTTGTGTTTCTTAATCCCTTGTTCTCTTTACGTTTTTATGTATTCAATTATGATGTTTGTTAATCTAAGTATGTGTGAGTAGTTCCTTTAAGGATTGGGGCAGTTTGAAGCCCTAGCCATGTTAGTTCGTATTTAGATTTCTGGTTCTTGATTGTGATTGTTATGCATGACTGAATTTGTTGGATTACTGCACTTCATGAACTCAATTTATGCTTATAAGCCTGATCAACTTGTTTGTGTATAATTTTCTATGTAATTGCTTGAAGGACCACTTTATCATCTTACAATTTGTAGCATCAAGTTTAAGATGAGGACTTTTATTCGTAATCTAAACTCATGACCTACTAGAATCGCACATCACTTTTCTAGGGATAGTGTAGTGTCATTAAATCTTCTTTGTGTTTTATGCATTATCTTGCACCATCGATAATAGATGTTTTATAGTGGACATCACACTTAAAGCATGCAAACTAAGAAAAGATAATAGGTGTGGGGTGAGCCTTAGCTGGACCCTTGCATGGGCACTAAATTCAGAACATACATAGTAATTAGATCAAGGAAATGTAAGGAGAACTATAATTGATAAAGGTGGATAATAAGCCATGATTCGTCTTGATCAATCAATCAAGTTTTCAAGTTTTCATCATTTTGTACTTTATTTTCACCGTTGAATTTCGTGCATCTTCACTCCAAACAACCACGCCTCCCCCCCCCACCCCACAACCCCAATTGTCTTTACTTAATAACTAAGTTGTTTAGTTCTGAACTAAGTGGAATCACGTTGAGACAAGTCCTCGAGGGATCGACCTTTGCAAACATACTATACTCGTTATATGATTTTATGCACTTGCAAAGTATCACATTAGAGTTTATTATTCATAATTCCTTGTTTGACAAAACATCTATCAATTGGAATATGTGCTTATTGATTGATGGTTTCTCCAAATGTTGTTTGGTTGGTCGTTATGGTTCTTAGTGAATTATTGGATAGCGTAGATGCTGATTAACATTAGTTAACATAGTGTAGGAAAAATATGCAGACCGCTAAGACTTCAAATACGACTTCCAAATAATGTTGACAATTAATAAAGTACCAACCAGCTATGAAAAGTTCCAACTAAAAGTGCGAACCAAAAGATGAATACTAGTAATGAAATTTCCTACCAGTCATGACTTGTGACAAGTGTTGATCTATCATTTCGACCAATTAATGATTTTTAGAATGAAAAAAAAAGTGATGACTAGAAATTACTTAGTGCAAAAATATTTCATTCACATAAATGGTAAATTCGATCGGCATGAGGCTGATCGGTTATAATAGTTGTGTTAGGTTCGAATAAAAAAGATAGACTAGCACTATTTGTTCTAGAAATTAAGGTGATCATCGTGCCATGGGTGTTGTAAGAGCTTACCCTTGGTAGTTTGTAACTTATAGGTGCATGGTTGGCGGACCTTGGTGACTTGGTATATGTGACGACCAGGAAATTTGAAAAAGGGAATTTTGGAAATTTTAGAGGAAAATGAAGATTTTACCCTTGGTTATGAGGCAAAAGTTAACTTTTTACTCAGGACACTTTTTGGACTTTTTACGAAGACAGTTGTGTAGGTCTTGGGACACTGAGTTCGTAGACAGGTGGCACGTCGAAATCGGAGTTTAGACGTGACCATTATGGGTCTAAAATGGTGAGGGGTATTTCTGTAATTTTTAACTTGACGGCATTTTGGTCTTTAGTGATTTGCTGAGTCATTGCGGGGTGACTCACCCTTTTCGTTGAGTGACATCTGTCATCTCCTGCCTGGAATTAGTGGTACTGTGGCCCCGTGTAGTGTGTGTATAATTGTGTATGTGTGTGTTTGTTCTTGAAACAAAAACTAAAATTCGATTTGATCTTAAGAATCAAACAGGAGCCATTCAAAACTAAAATTTGATTTGATCTTAAGAATCAAACAGGATCCATTCAATACATACAGAGGAACTGAGATTTTGAGAAGAATTGAAAGAGAAAAATGAGAAAGAAAAAGAAAGAGAGGATCAGAGAACCTAGACCCGAAACCCACCATTTCAATTCGAACTCAATTTCCGAGTTAGACGAATTAGTGAGTGAATTCGAGGTTATAAATCTCTTTCTGACACTTAAACGAGTCAAACTGAGGAGGAATTGAAGAAAATTGCTCACGGACGAGCTAGTAATAGCGTTTAAAATAGAAGTTCAGAGCTTGAACAAATTGATGGATTTGGGTAAGGAAATCCATGAAATTGAGATTATAAATCTTTTCTTGGGTTTTGATTCGATGCAATATGATGCTTAAAACACAAAATTTAGTGCATAACTGAGTGAAAGCTAATCGGGTCATGGAACCAGGTCGAAGGACCCGTTTTGCAGAAAACGGACGAGGAAAACGATGCTACAGTGCCCTGGTGCGTAGGCTTCACGCGCAGCCGCTTGCGGCGGCGTGTTAGGGCGAGTGGATACTCATCCTGAGATACAGTCAACATATGATTTGATGCTTTCGATGTAACGAACATTTTGGCACAGGTTTTGAGCCGATCGGATACCGTTTCGATATAGTTTCGAGGGTCCAAAGTGTTATTTTTGTTTTAAATACGTAGTTTAATCCCAGAAAAATAGGGGATTTTAATATGACATTACTTGAGGTGTTAGTGACTGTTAGTGGTGGTTTTTGACAGGATTCGTGATTCCTGGAATTTACGGAAAAGCGGGCAGCTCGGAAATAGAGCATCTTGGATGGTGTATGAGTGGACGTTTATTTTATAAACTGATATGCATGCATAGTTAAATGTTTTAGATGATTTATTGCATGATTTCAGTTGCAATGATTGCATGATGATTCGATTCAATTCGATATGATTTATTGCATGATTTCAGTTACGAGAATGGTTAAAATGATGTTTTGGGCTAGGCCCGAGTTTGAAAATGGTGTTTTGAATTTTTTTAAGTCAAGGATTATGTTGAAAGGTTTTTGGGATGTAATCCCCGGACGGTTTGCATTGTGATTGTGATGCGTTCCCAGGCGGTCAAAACTAGGGGTATTTTCTAGACGACCGAAGCATGAGGTGATTGTGATTGTTTCCCAAGAAGATGAAGCTAGGGGTGTTCCCAGGCGGCTGATGCTCCAGGTATATCTGTGTTCCTAGGTATCCAAAGCTAGGGGTGTTCCCAGATGGTTGATTCCTGGGGTTATTGACTTATTGTTGGTTGCCTACGTGTAGTGCTGATGTGATTGTGTGATTGACTGTGCACTTGTGAGTAGTGTTGTTTGATTATTGTGCTTGATATTTAAGTACTGGTGACGAGTACTGTTGTCGATGGTCCCTATGACTGGTTTGATGATTTTCATGTGATTTGGCTTGAGAGCCGGTTGTTCATATGTTTTACTCTATACATGCATGTTTTATAACTAGAGGGTAAAGTGATCCATTTTGAAATGTATTTTCAAACGATGTTATTTTTGTCCACTCACACCTTTGTTTTTTATTGATCCTTCAGACCGTGACACGAAGATCGAGGCTGATCGAGAGGCTGAGGCATGAGTGGAAGTTAGTGTGGTTATCCCTTGTCTGGTAAGTGCCGAGGGTAGTTTCGAAACTTCAGTCGACTTGTCAGACAGGAATAGGACCAGGCACAGTTATCAAGTCCATTTGGGACGGGTCTTGTGAGTAGGGTCCTTCCCACTAAGGTCCGAGTGAGCCATCTACTCAGTCTTTTGTTGCAAGGCTAATTTTTCATATAACCTAGTCCCATGTCTTGAAGCTTTTGGTTTTGACTCTAGAGTCATAGTGCCATGCAATTCTTTTCTTGTGGGCCATGTTTCGCAAGTTACCTTACCACGGTGTTCTTTTAGGAGGTATATATTGAGGGTTATTAGTTTATTGTTCTCATCAAAGCAATAATAAATTACTCGACAAGAAGTTTAGTCAATCTCTAATGGTACCACAAACTCAGTCCCAAAATGCTATAACTATCCTTGGTGGATGTTCTGTATGATGTTTAGCATGACCAAAAGACGCATAATAGGATGCCTGACCATTTCCATTTAGAGTCTTCGTCCAAACGAGTCTTGAGATTATACTTGATGAACGTATTTGCAGCCTCCACTTGGCCATTTTCCTGTCGATGAGCAACACGGCCAAGGCATAAAGCAACCCCATATACCTTGAAGAAGGATCGAAAGAGAGCATAATCAAACAGTTTGTCATTTTCCGTCACATTTGTGTGTGGTATGCCAAAGCAGCATATGATGTTTTGATAGACGAAGCTTTCTATTTGAGCAGTGTTGATTGTTACAAGCGGCTTGGCTTCTTCCCATTCGGTGAAGTATTCGACGACGACGGTGTGTTCTACTAATCCCTTACCTCACGAGATTAGACCAATAAGTTCTAGTCCCCACTGTGAGAAAGGCTATAGTTTGAGCATTGGTGTAAGCTTCTCAACGGGCAAGTGTGGTGTGGGGGTGTATCTTTGGCATTGATCACATTGATGAGTGAGAACAATTGCATCTGCGTGCATTATTGGCTAATAGAAGCCTTGTATAAAGGATTTAGGGCAAGCAACTTGGAACCTGAATGGTTACTGCATATGCCTTTGTGAATCTCTCTAAGTACTGCACTACCTCTGTCCATTGGTAGAAATTTGAGGAGGAAAACGTCAAAGCCCTTCATGTATAGGTTGTCATGGACGATTGTGTACGGTGCGGTTTGGCGCTTGATGGGTTTTTCTTTATTCTTTTTTTTTGGGTAGTTCTTCATCCTTGAGGAACTTGATGATTGGTATTGATTTATTGCACTTTGTTGCTTGGCTTCTCTAGTGGTTCCACATGGAAATTTCGTTTGACCTTGTCATCGATTGAGGAGGCTAGTCGTGCCAAAGCATAAGCGTGGCTGTTTTCTGATCTTGGAATTTTTTGTATGTTGTAGGCTTGGAAACTACAAAGGAGTGTCTTTGCCTTGTTAAAATGAAGAGTCATGGAGATGTCCTTGGCCTCAAAGTCGTTATTCACCTTGTTGAACACAAGTTGGGTCTCACTGAAGATCTTGACTTTACTTGCTTCTAGGTCTTTCATGAGGCGCAGACCGAGGAGGAGTGCTTCTAATTCTGCCTCATTGTTTGATGCCTTGAATTTGAAGTGAAGGCCGTATTTGAGCTTCGCCTGTCTAGTGTGGTGGGTACTAGTCTTACTCCAGATCCACGATGACAAGATGATCTGTCCAAATTGGCTTTAACTTGTCTATTAGGGATGAGCTGCTCTCCCTGTTTTTTTTTTGCAGCTGGCTGCACAGAGATGTGTTATATGTGAACTTTGAAATTAAATCAGTGACTTCTTGGCCTTTCTCTGGGTCTCAGGGCATAAGAAATGTAGAATTTTCTGAGTTCAATTGCCTATTTGGTAAATCCTCTGAAAGCATCCGACTTCTGTAGCACATTTATGAGTGTCTTTGTGACAACCCGGAAATTCGAAAAAGGGAATTTTGGAAATTTTAGAAGGAAATTTTAGAAGGAAACTCAATCCTCCCACTTCGATCTTCAACACCACAATCAAACGGTTGAAATTGAACGGGATTGAGCCCAAATTAGAGTTGCGACCTTTCAAAAATTGGATTGGAAATCGAACAGTTTGAGGTATGAATTCATGTAACCAAGTATACAAATCCTTAATTGGGATTTATTGAATGGAATTAGATGAAAGATCAGATGAAATTGAGATCGAATTAATGGATTTTTAACCGGGTTAAGTCGCGGGTCAAACGGACCCATTTTGCAAGAAACTAGTGAAGAAGATGACTGTAGGAGGACTAGTGACAGGCGCATGGCTTTCACACGCAGCCACTCACGGCGGCGCGTGGGACTTGTTTCCGAGGTACGATCAACATATGATTTGATGCTTTCGATGTAACGAACATTTTGGCATAAGTTTCGAGTCAAGCGGATACCATTTCGGTATAGTTTTGTGTATTCGAAGCGTATGTTTAGGATTTAAATACGTATTTTAATCCCGAAAAATTAGGGGATTTTAATGTGAGATTATTTGGGGTGTTAGTGACCCTTGATAATGATTGTTGACAGGATTGGTGGTTTTTGGAATTTATGGAAAAACGTGCAGCTTGTAATAAAGCAGCTTGGACGGTGTATGAGTGGACGTTTGTTTTATAAATTGTTATGAATGCATAGTTAAATGTTTTACATGATTGATTGCATGATTTGAGTTGCAATGATTGCATGATGTTTTGGGCTAGGCCCAGGTTTGAAAATTGTGTTTTGACTTGGTTTTAAGTCAAGGATTGTGTTGAAAGGTTTTTGGGATATAATCCCCGGACGGTTTGCATTTTTATTGTGATGCGCTCCCAGACGATCGAAACTAAGGGTATTTCCCAGACGATCAAAGCTTGGGGTGATTGTGATTGTTTCCCAGGCAGCCGAAGCTAGGATCGGGGTAAAGTGATCCTATGCATGCATATTTTATAACTGGAGGGTAAAGTGATCCGTTTTGAAATGTATTTTCAAACGATGTTATTTTTGTCCACTCACACCTTTGTTTTTTTATTGACCCTCCAGGCTGTGGCCCGAGGATCGGGGATGATCGAGAGGCAGAGGCATGAGTGGAAATCAGTGTGGTTATCCCTTGTCTGGCAAGTGCTGAGGATAATTTTGGTACTTCAGTTGACTTATCAAACGGGAGTAGGACCAGGAAAAGTTATCAAAATCCAGTTGGGACAGGTCTTGTCGGTCTTATTGGATAAGATCAAAATTGGGTGAGCTTGGAAGTAAGGCATGAGCCTTCTTCCTAGGATGACTACGGCGAGATCAAGTTTCTCTAGGTCACAGTATCTGGTCTCTCCATCTTGAAATGCTTTGCTCATATAGTAGACTGGTGTTATGTTCTTTCCGTTGTCTTGATTAGAACAGAGCTAATGGCTGAAGTGGTGATTGAGAGATAAATGTTGAGTTGGGCTTCCATGTCTGGTATCACCAGTAGAAGCGCCCTACCATGTACGCCTTCAAGTTTTTGAAAGCCTTGCTTCAGTAGTCAATTCAATGGTATTCATATTTGCATTGAGGGCTTTGAAGAATGGTAGGTATTTGTTCATGACTCTTTAGCAAGATCTGGTGAGTGCCGCTACTTTTTCCTTTAGGGTATGTATTTCCTTGGTTGTGTGCAGTGATTGCATATCAGGAAGACCTTGATCTTCTCAGGATTTACTACTATCCCTTTTGGCTGAACATGTAACCAAGGAACTTTCCAGAGTTGTCTCCAAAAACACATTTGGCGGGGTTGAGCCTCATTTGGTATTTATTGACCACCTGGAACATTTGGGATAGGTAGGAGGCATGATATGTCGTTATTTTTCTCTTGATGAGCATGTAATCCACATACACTTCTATGGTCTTTCCGATTTGATCGGCGTATATGAAGTTCACCTAGCCTTGGTATGTCACACCAGTTATCTTCAATCCAAAATGCATAACATTGTAGCCGTATATACCCAAATTGGTGTGAAAGCTTTTGTTGATTTGGTCATCCGGAAGCATAAGGATATTATTGTAGCTTGAATACGCATACATGAAGCTAAGTAGTTCACACCTTTTCGTTGCATCAAACAGGAGATCAAGTTTGGAAAGATGAAAATGTCTTTTCGCCATGCCTTGTTGAGATCGGTGAAGTCAATGCACATTCTCTAGGTAGTGTTTTTATTTCTTCCCCTATAGTTTTTGTCATACCAATCTTTCCTCTTACCTGAATAAGATTTATTTCCATAGCCTTGATTTTGACTACTAGTATCATTATGAGGCTTCAAAATTTTGATTCCTCTTAGGGGAAAAGTATACTTAAGAAATGTGCTACTTGGGTTCTGCTCATGGAACATTTAAATATTTGGCCTTGGCATGGATTACTATTTATCTCATCGGCTCATTGTAATATTCGCGTCGTTGGGTGATAGCATGGAATTTGAAGGTGGATTCCTTCAAACTGCTACAAAATGCTCTGAACGCTGCCTTGTCATCAATCTCCTGATATTTGGAATACTCAAGACTAAATATGGCTGCGTACATTTTTAAAGATTCATTCTCCTCTTGCCATAATGAACCTAGGCCTTCCTTATTAATAAACGACCCATCTAAATCATTAATTGGTTACGAAAGACCTTGTGGAGCTGATCGAAGAATCAAATTGTATACAGTTCTAGGTAGTAAAACCAGTTGAGTGCAACCTCAATGAGAGTGAAGCTAAAGATCAAGCATTGTACCTCGTATGAAAGGTTTCTAAAAGATACAATAGTTGTTCATGTGTATCACTAGCACCCTTTCCACGTTAAGGCGTGATCATGAGAGGGTTGACCTTCGTCTCTTGTCGGGACTGAAAAATGTGATATGTGAAAAAGTCACTGTTAGCCTTGATTTTTGTTGAAGATGTAGTCTTGGTATTGCTAAGTTGTAGTTCCCAAACTCATTGTAGGAGTTCCTGAATGACATCGTCTCTCTTGGTCAGTTTGGATTGCATCCCGGTGAGATTGGCAAGTGGATAATGGCCTTTATTGCTAGTGGTCCTCCCATTCATTCAGTTGTTCTTGGTCTTCCGCATGACATTGCTACAGTAGAGTCAGCAACATCTTTTAGAAAGTCTGAGTTTTCTCGTATGAATTGATCTTCTACTTGTAACATTGAATATTTTGTCGCTATGCACTCATCAAGGCTAACCTTAATAGTGCGCGACCTCCTTGAGGTAACACGGGGATAGGAGGTTGCTCCTTGATCCTAGGATCGTTCACTAGATATATTAGCCGAGTAGGCTCAATGGGAAGTCGTTTCCTATCTAGTAGCTCATGAGCATCGTGGAAGATATGTATTCTTGAAAGGCTAGCTAACGACTTGGAAATTCGAGAAGAGTAAAATTGGAAAAATTAAATGTAAATGACAATTTTGCCCCTATAAAGTCAAAGGGTTGACTTTTGATCTGGACACTTTTTGGACGATTCGTGAGTACCGTTACGTAGATATCAAAATTTGGAGTTAGGATATAGGTGGCATGTCAAAATCAGAGGTTAGATGAGTTTATTATGGGTCAAAAAAGACTAAAGGCATGATGGTAATTTTAGTATTAAGGGTATTTTGGTAATTTAACCTATGAGATAAGGTGTGATAGTGACACATATCCAAAATATACTGGTCCTTTCTCTTCATAATCTCTTCCATTGACCCAGCTTTTGATAAATAGGCGTGTGTGTGTGTGTGTGAGTGAAAATGGTGTCCAACGGGTGGTGGCCGAGAGGAAGAAAAATAAAAGGAAATGGAGAAGGATCAGAGGGAAAAGGAGAGGAGGAGAGTTCTGAGGAAGAAGGTAGAGGAAAGGGAAGCTAGAAAGAAGAACAAGGAGGAGACAATAAACCCAAAACCTAGTTAAACTCATGTATCTCAAAAGTGTTTTTGGGGAAACTTGCACTAAAATACGAACCAAGGACATTAGAGTGATACTTAATCCCTAGTGATTAGTGACAGGACCCATCCCAATCCCCCCGGGATTAGTGCGGGATGACCCTGCTCCCGTCTGACACGAAGTGTCAGACAAGGGATATTTCCGACCTTTGCCCTCCCGGGCTATCAGAGCACGCCAGGATCCGGAGGAGGTATGTGATATCTCGGTCTCTGCTACAGTCCACATCTGATGTCAACCTGAAGGGCAGTCAAAACATTAAAAGCTGTGAGTGGACAAAACAAAAGTTTGTAAAAACATTTCATAAGAAGACATTTGTACCCTTCACTAAAAAGCATGCATGCATTCGAAAACCATTTATCCGAAATAAACCATATGTGGGAACTAAGCCCAAAACCAAGATTGAAAGAACCATAATGAAAATCACCATACGGGCCACTGCCCAAATCCATAGTGAAAGAATCATAAAGACTCAACCGTACGGCCACTACCCAAAACTTGTGTAAACACACATCATATATCATATCATATAGCATACATCATATATACATATAATTCACACAACCAATCCTGTCACGGTTTCCAAAGCTACTCGCGTGCTACCCAGGTCTCAATCCGAGTCGTCTCAAAGTCAAGATCAATGTCCGCAGACCACTGACCCTACCCGAGGTAATAGTAATCATAGCCTTCCTGAGAGTAAGGAACCCAACTGGGGGGTGACTCCACTCAGTCGTTGCTCCGTGACTACTCCGGGGTCCACCCAGGCCAACGACCCTCCCTGGAGGAGATAATAGAAGTAAAGGAAGGTATATGAATACATATATATACATAACATAAACATTCACGCCCCGTTCCCTTGAATCGTCATGATCCATAACATCTATTAACTAAGGTTCATTCCGGTTCCCATAAACCGTCATCAACCAGAATGACCTTTCCAGAGTTCATGCCGGTTCCCATAAACCGTCATGAACTTGGAAATCTATCTAGGGTCCCTGACCCAAAATCATCAGTGTAAAACAACTGGGTCTCGTTCACGAACATATGACTCAACTGGGCACCGTGCCCGATATCTAAGGGTCAGTCACGACTCCGATCATAGTGATGCGTGCAACCATCCATCCAGGACTGCCCTCAATCCTGGTATGTCGCAGTGAACGAATCAACTGACGCGACCACCACAAGATCATGGTGCACTCCTCACCGATCGCTATCCTGAACCGTCAGCACTCCGAAGTCGAGCCTCCCCAGGCTGCCCGACCACGAATCGTGCATCGTGACCTCTCCAGCAGGAACACATCCCAATCCGGATGCGAGCGTCGTATCGTCGATCGCCGTGCACATAGCACCCGTCGCGACCACGATTTAGACCCGAAGGTCGTAAATAGTGTCATATGCCCGAGACCAAACCAAATGGGTCTTATACCCGAGTTTATTCTTTTAGAAATCCAAAACCAAATCATTTAAATCAATAAAGAAAGACAGACCCGTATAAGCACCGTATAAGGCCGAAACCTCGAAATACGTGCTTATACGTAACCACATACAAATGCACCCATGGCATCATCAAACATGTAATGAAACATATAATAAACATTTATGCATGCAGCAATTTAGAAAACAAGGTCCACTCACAGACCGTCCGAGCTGCCGCCTCGATTTGCGTGCCATAGGCTCTCCCGAGCCGATCACCATCACCGGGACTCCGAAACCTGTCCAAATTTTAATAGAATGTTACTAACTACTTAATTAACCTCCTACCAAAGCCCCGTAATTTTCCCGAACTTTTAACTATTTTTAAATCGACCCTAAACCTTCCGACACCCCGAAAACTATCGAAACGATGTCCGATTGACGCGAGACCAGTCCCAAAATCTTCATTACATCGAATAGAAGATTTCCCGTGTTGAACACTTTCCCAAATTATGGACCACGCATCCTCATGAGCTCCTAGAAGGTCGAAAATACTGTTCATCGTCTCCTACCTCCAACTGAATCAGTTACTGTAGCAAAATACTGTTCATCCGTCGGTTTTTTCCTGGTTTTTGGACCGATTCAAGGTCCATTTCATCCCATTTTGATTCTAATATAATCCTAATCCTATTTCCTATATTTTAGACATTAAAAACCGAAGGAAAACCACCCAAAACCGAGCTTCCATCCGCCATCAATGGTGGCCGGAATTTCCTCCACCGTTCACGGCCTTTCCCGGCCATCCTAAACCACGAAATCAATCCTATTCTACTCCTAGGGTCCCCAGAAACCTTACCCAATTAAAGAAATCGATTAAAAACCATTGAAACTAAAATTTGAATTTTTGGACAAAACTCACCTTACGGGTTGCTCTCCCCGCCGTGGCTGCCGCCGTCCAGCCTCACAGTCCTCCCTCACTCACTCACACGGTCACACTCAGCTCACACACTCAAACGATGGATGATGGAGGTGTGGTGTTTGTGGGTTTTGAAGAAAATGGAGAAATGTGCATATAGGGGGGTGTTTCGGGTTTGTAGGAGATGAAAAAAATATGAAGATGATGATATTGATGGCTGATGAGAGGAGTGAAATGGAGGGTGAGGATTGAGAGATTAATTAGAAATGGAAGGCTAGGATTGATTGTTAGAAAAGATTAATTATAAAAGTAATTAAATAATATTATTAAATTTAATAGATCCACAATTTAGGGGATTGGGCTAATGGGACACTTGTCACTCATCCATGGGACCCACTCAAAATATCTGGCCAATCAGAATTTGCCAACTCAGCCCCGTCTCGAAGTACGTGCATAGTGAAATCGAACTTCCGTGACCCATAACTCTCCCGTTCGAAGTCCGATTTCAGTGTGCCGCCTGTCTATGGATTCGTATTGTCCCGATCTACGTAACGGTCCTTGGCCCTCAGCCATTGGACCTCTCGGTCAAAAAGTCAACATTTGACCCCTTTTAACCAAAATTACCAAAATGCCCCTAAACTTCCGAACGTCATAACTTCCTCCTCGAACGTCGGAATTGAACGTGCCACCTGTCTATCAACTCGTGACGTCATAAACTACGTCACTGTCATCCGTAAAAGTCCATTTGACCGCCCGATTGAAAAGTCAACGTTTTGCCACCATCAGGGGCAAAACGATCATTTCGCATCGTTCGTCCGATTCTGCCCAATTAATCACGAATTAGCCTCACTAATCGTGATTAGTCACTAATCTAATCCCGAAATTTGGGACGGGTCGTTACAATTAGAACCAGCCCAAAATCTCTGGGCGAGCAATGCTTCGGTTGCAGATTGGAAGCATGGTCGAGAATCGAAGGAACTGAAGCTTGAAACTAAGGTCAGTTTTCTCAATTATGGCATAATGGATCTTCTACTAGGCTTGTGTAGATAATAATGCAAAGTTAGAGCGGATCAACAAGGTTTTAGAACCGGGTTAGGTCCCCTAGGTTGGGTCTAAGTTGTAGACCTGCTGGTCAACCCAACCTAAGGTGGAAAATAATGAATAGTATTGCACGTGAATACCACGCGCAATGAAGGTATAGGGTGTGTGGGGGCACGTGCTAGCCCATCTCAAAATTTGGTTAACACAATTTTTGATGTATTCGATGTCACGAATCCAACGGTACAGTTTTCGAGATGAACAGACATCGTCTCGGGGTAATTTTGATTGTTTGACGTTTATGTGCTATTTTAAATAAGTTTAAAATCCCGGAAACTTAAGGCATTCAAATATGAGTCGATTGGGACAATTAGAATTGGTTTATTACAGACGGTAAAGGTTCTAGAAATTACGGAAGAGCGTGCAATTAGGAATTCGACTGCATGGACTGTGTGTTAGTGGACCTTTCTTTTCTTTAACTTATTATGCATCCATATTTAAGTATTTTAATTGCTTTGTTATGTGATTTATGTGATGTTGGCTTGAGTATGATTTTTGGTGATTTTACAGAAATTATTGAAAACGCACATTTACGAGGTTTTAAATGATTTGTGTTTTGGGCTTAGGCTCGGATTCTAAGACGTGGATTTGGTTTTAGAAATTGTTATGTGTTATAAATATATGTTTTCTCGATATATGTATGTGGAATGTTGTGTTATGAAGAACCCTCCTCAAGATACTTGTTGATTGGTTAGTCTCATACGTCGATCTAGGCTCTGTTTCCCTAGCGGTTGGCCTATTGGTAATGCATAAATGATATGATCATTTGATGTTGAGCAGCGAGGATGGGTTGGTTATGTGTGGATTTGGTTACAATTTTTTGATATAATTAAATATTCACTTGCTTTTTGATATCCTACTATCTGCACGTGTTTCGAGATTTCTTGTTTAATACCCGTTTTATCGAAATTTAATGATTTATCATATGCATGCATAGTTTTATAAAATAAAGGGTAAATTTCTTATACTTTTGAACTATGTTTTTAAAATATTTAGTTTTGTCCATTCACATGTTTTTGTGTTTTTAATTAACCCTCCAGGACCGTTACACAAAATTTGAGGTTGTTTAAGAGGTGGAGGCATGAACTGAACAGAGTGTGAGTATCCCTTGTCTAACAAGGTTCGAGGGTAAAGTTGGTATTTGGGTTACTTGTCAGACAGGAGTAGAACCAGACGTGACTTTCAAGGTTAATTAGTGACGGGTGCTATCAGCTTGGTATTAGAGCTAAGATTCTGAGTTGTGCTAGCTAATATCATGCCTCCGAGATGCAAGCCTCGTGCATGGCCTAGTAGTCTGATAAGTATATGAGCCCAGGATAGTTATAGGGTTGGAAATGGATCTGGACTATTAGAAGTGAGTTTAGAAGTGAAAGTCATAGTATTTGTTGGCATGTTGGACCCAGATGTGATAAATGAACTGGTTTCTCGGTTAGAGTACAGGTGGCATGTCGAAATCGGAGGTCGGATTAGTTTATTATGGATAATAAACGACTAAGGGAATGATGGTACTTTTAGCATGCATGGTATTTTGGTAATTTAACCTATGAGATCAGGTGTGATAGTGACACATGTCCAAAACATTCTGTTCATTTCCCTTCATAATCTTTTCCACCAACCTAGCTTCTTATAAATAGGTGTGTGTGTGTGTGTGTGTGTGTGTGTGTGTGTGTGTGTGTGTGTGTGTGTGTGTGTGTGTGTGTGTGTGTGTGTGTGTGTGTGTGTGTGTGTGTGTGTGTGTGTGTGTGTGTGTGTGTGTGTGTGTGTGTGTGTGTGTGCGTGTGTGTGCGTGTGTGCGTGTGTGTGTGTGTATGTGTGTGTGTGTGTGAAAATGGTGTTCAGGGTGTGGTGGTCGAGAGGAAGAAAAACAGAGTAAAAGGAAGAAAAATAAAAGGAAAATGAGAAGGACCAAACGGAAAGGGAGAGGAAGAGAGTTATGAGGAAGAGGAAGGAGGAAGCATTATACCCGAAACCCAAAAACCTAGTTAAACCCGTGTATCTCAAAAGTGGTTTTGGGGAAATTTGCACTCAAATAGGAAACCAAGGACGCCAAAGTGATCCTTAATCCCTGGCAAGTAGAACCAGCCCAAAGTCGAAGAACTTTGAGCGAGGAAGGCTTGGGTTGCAGATTGGAGGCATGGCCGAGAATCAAAGGAGCTAAAGCTTGAAACTTTGGTCAGTTTTCTGGTTCTGGTATCATGGATCTTCTGCTTGTCTTGTGAGATAAGAATGGATATTTAGAATGCAAGAAATGGACGTAAAAATAAGGTTTTAGAACCGGATTGGGTCTGAGTTGTAGATCCGCGGATCGACCCAACCCAAGGTGGAAGATAACGAATAGTTGTCGCGCGTGAATCCCACGCACAATGAAGGTACATGGCACGTGAGGAGATGTGCTAGCCCATCTCGAAATATAGCCAACACAGTTTTTGATGCATTTGAGGTTACGAATCCAACTGTATAGTTTTCGAGACGAACACACATCGTCTATGAGCAGTTTTGATTGTTCGAAGATTTATGTGCTATTTTAAATTTGTTTAAATTCCCGAAAAATTAAGGGATTAAAATATGTGTTTATTGAGACGATTAGTAATCCTTAGAAGTGGTTTATGACAGACAGTAAAGATTCTGGAAATTAGGAAGATCGCGCAAGTCGGAATTGGACTGTGTGTGAGTGGACCTTTCTTTTCTTTTACTTATTATGAATGCATATTTTATTATTTTAAATGATTTATTATGTGATTTATGTGATGTTGGCATTAGTATGATTTTTGGTACTTTTACGGAAATTATTGAAAATGCACGTTTTACAAGGTTTTACATTATTTGTGTTTTTGGCTTAGACCCGTATTCTGAGGCGTGGATTTGGTTTTAGAAATTGTTATGTGTTATAAATATATGTTTTCTCGATATATGTATGTGGAATGTTGTGTTATTAACAACCCTACTCGAGATGCTTGTTGCTTGGTTAGTCTTAGACGTCAAGCTAAGCTCTGTTTCTTGAGACTGATATTATGATTGGGATGTGACACAAATGTTGAGTTGGCTCTGTTTATTGAGTCGGTCGACACTCAGACGACGAACTGGGCTCTGTTTCCCGAGTGGTTGGCCTACTAGTAGTGTAGAGATAATATGATGATTTGATGTTAAGCAACGAGGATGGGTTGGTTATGAGTGGATATGGTTACAGTGTTTTGATATGATTGAATATTGACTTTCTTTCTGATATTGTTGGATTTCATAATATCTATACTTGTTTTGAGATTTCTTGTTTATTACATGTTTTATAGAATGGAGGGTAAATTGTTTATATTTTCGAACTATGTTTAAAATTTTTAGTTTTGCCCAATCGCACTTTTTTTTTTGTTTTTCATTAACCATCTTAGGCCGTTGCACATAATTCAAGGCTTTTTAAAGGGTAGAGGCATGAATTGAAGAGAGTGCAAGTATCCCTTGTCTAACAAGGTTCGAGGGTAAAGTTTGTATTTGGGTTACTTGTCAAACGAGAGCAGGACCGAGCGTGCCTTTCAAGGTGAATTAGGGACGGGTCCTGTCACCAGTGCCATCGACCAGGAAGACGAGCATTCATCTAGATTGTGCTGGTTAGGGATGTTTTAGACGACGTGGTTCCTGTTCGGTTTGACCGGAGAGTTACATCTCGGTGGCCGCCTTCTGTTCCTTTAGCTCATCCTGTGTGGACTAAAGTATAGCAAGAGTGCTTTGTGTTGGTCTCCCCTTATGTGATTTCTGCTTTCAATTGCAGTGTTGCTCTTCTGGAGTTCAGTTATTTCTCATCAGAGTATCTCCATCATCTTGAGTATTGTCTCTGGGGTTAGGTTTGATCTGTTTTTATATCGCTCTCTTGAAAAATGAGTGTTGTTTAGCTCTCCATCATCTTCCTCGGTTGACATTGTGATCGCTAGGAAGATGGGACAGTAGTATGCGAGTTAGTGGGAGTACTTACTCAGAATTCCCACAGACAGCGCCAAATTTTTAGTCCTAAAATGGAGCTAATAGAATATGATATTACTTGTTGTCGGTAGGCCTTCTCGAGGTTGTGACTTGCAGGACAGAAGGAATATTATTTGATACCAAAGGGATTCTAGTTTAACAAACTCTGATGCTTAAGGCAATAGGCGAATAGGAGATCAAATATTTGTTAGGCAACATGGAGGTAGAGAGTAAGTAGAATTATGTTACCTTTGTGGGGGAAATGATCCATGTTTATAATGGTAATGAATGTGATGGTTGAACCCCAATGGTGTTGGGTACAACCATTTGTGAGATGCTGCCATGTGTCCCCGAGATTTGGGATGGAGAGTAGGTAGAAGTAAACCTCCTGGCATGTCAAGGGCTACTATTGTTAGGGATGCCAACCAAGGGTGTTGGTCCAAACTATCTACTGGTGAATTGTTAGACTTTCATGCGTTGCTTCTTATTCGGATTTGATATGCCCTTAGGTGCCGACTAGATAAGTGCCCTATGAGTGGCGACCATCTCGTTGGCCGACTGTGGTTAGCTTGATTGGTTGTCGTGCTGTTGTTGGTCCTCCATTGTGTGGTCGGTCGATAGGGTATCAACAATGAGGAATAATTCCATAATCCCCTTATTTGATACAATAATTTTAGAAGAAAGTGAGATATATATTGGGTATCCACTTCCTTTTTTTAGTGAAATTGGCAACAATATCACATTACCATTAAAATCAACCATAAATCCCCCTTCTATATATTCAACCATATTAGGTAATTACTTTTCCTATTTACGTTATATATATATATATATATATGAAGAAGAAGGTAAAGATTTTCATATGAAGATGAAGGGGAGGTTGCATTCTCTTCCTCTTCCTCTGCTTGCTGTTTTTTTCTCTTCTCTCTTTATATTCATCTTCATGTGCATCTAGAAAACTCAGAAATAGTTGCATAAGTAAACGATTACCAATTAGTATGTAAGTAGAAACTAACCAGTAAATAATTATGAAACCATGGGAACCTAGAAAGAAAACCCATAAATTCGGAAATAGTTATGTAACTAAGTGGTTATTATTTGGTATTTGTAGTTAAATTTCATTGTAAAATGACATTTGTGCTAATTATTTTTTTATGAGTGTCGAATTCGAGACCTAAACCTTGTACTATAGTTGATTAGAGTACTATCATTAGGCCATTCATTACACACATGACCATCATGTTATTTGACATAAACTTTAGATGAGCACAATTACCGGCTAATTTATGATAATCATTACAAATTAAAGACGTTTCAATATACCGTTCATTTTTTACTTCTTCACATGATCCATCTAAATTTATCATGAAATTAACGTGTAAACAAAAGCAGGAAATTATGTAACGAGAGCAGTTTGTTACATCGTTGTATGAGAAAATAGAAAGAACCTATTATTGATTTGGAATCCAGAGGAATACGTTTGCCGGAGTGACATCCCATATAGCAAGTGTTTCTCCCTTAAGAATGATAAAAGGCTGGAAGATGTATTATTGATCTGGCCCAACTTATTTTGCAAAAATGGAGGTAGCCCACAGCCACTTTCAATGTTGGAAGGGGTTGGGACAAGCCATGGTGTTTACATGTCAATGTCAATGTCATGTGTAATAGGAACAAAGAGAATAACCGTGGTGTTGGTGTTGGTTTTGATTTTGAATAAGAAAAAACAAATGAATATTGTGGGGGTTGGTTCTGTAACCACCATTACTTGGAAAAAGAAGATGGATTCGCACATATCCATATCATGACATTACTAGTCTCACGGCAGAAGTATTTTAGCAAATATACGGTAAGCAGCTTACTTTTGTTTTTTCCTTTTTTAAACATGTAGAGTACGAGATAGTATCATCCTTTTTTTTTTTCTTCTAGAATTTATGACTTTAGAGTTTGTGTTTTATAATCATATCCTAAATATATTCATATATATATTTTGTGTTTCAATTTTTATATTAATAAACAGTGTTTTTTTTCAAAATTGCACCAAATCAGTGTCATAGCCAGGATTAGGATTGTGTATGGGCCTCTTACAAAATACATAAAAGAAAAGAAAAATAAATTTTTTATTTGATTTAACTCATAATGGTATTCGAATACTTTTTTTTTTTGGGTTAAAGAGGTATTCAAATTGTTCAAATCTATATAATAATAAAGATTTACAAAATCATACCATATTTTTACTGTTTCGTTACATAAAGATATATTGGCTAATGAAAATCCAAAGAGGGAATGTAATAAAAATAAGAAATTATAAACAGAGAGTTTACCTACCGTAAAGATAAACGGCTCGTCTAGCCGTGACCTTCCCTTGAATTCTCAAAACTTCTGTCACTCCACCCCTGCAGAGGCAGAATGATAGGATATGTCCCCAAAATTCTACGAAAATCGAACCGGTTATCCTTCCATCTATCAACTCCTGACATAAAAGGGATTATCCTACACTTATTCTTGGTTTGTTTCATGCCATAACCAAACAGAATTTGCCTCTTATAGGGTACCGCCCACTTTCGTCCCACTTACCCCACCAAGGGATGGAATTGACCGCCAGTTGAACCTATTGGGCCTTGCTTTATTTTGCCAACTACATATTAGGAACAAAAAAAGCAAATCACCATACATTTCTTAACTACTCACATACGCTACAGTATTAACAAAAATTACAATACCAATAAAGACTTTAGAACCACAAATATAAACATACTTAATACTCATAGCCATCAACACCTCTTATCCAAATTTCGTTTGTTACTTTAATTATTCAAAATATAATTATAATCAAAACCTCAATTCTCTCCCATTAATTTAGAACTTCAAAGATGAACATATAAGTCAATGTAGAAATAAGCAAACATAATAGCCTATTCCAAAATTAACCATTTCTTAATCTTTTTAACAATATAAAGTTACATCCTTAACAATAAATTTATATAACAAACTTACATATATATATATATATATCACATATTAGTTACCACTTTCCATCAATTTCTATTCATCATTATCAGTTCTAGGAGAAGAATTTATGTTCATAAGTAAGACTTTACTTATTCCCAATTTTAGAGTTAATTAGGAAATTCTTAGAAGAAAAACATAAAATCTTTGAACGAACATAACTTCCTCAAATGGTGTCTAATTAACTTAATTCTTGGACCATTGCCCTCAGAATTCCATTCTGAACATTTTTCATGTTAACCAAAACCTCATATTATGCTTCACGCGCTCGCACGCCCCAGTTGAGGTTGAGGACAACATTTGCGTGTGGGCTTCACGCGCTTGCGTAGAGGTTTTCTTCAACCTCTAGTAGGTCTGTAAGTCGAGTCGGGCGACCCGCGACTCTAACTCGATTGAAATTCATCTCTTTCTTCACCACTTCTTCTACTTTTTGCATCCAGATTCATCTCGTGTACTCTATATGAAGGTCTATAGGATTAAAATGCAGAGTAACGTACCTGATCGTTGTATCCAAACTTATCATTTTCAGCCAGAATTTCCAAGTCCATTTCCTTGACTTTTTTTGCGTCACCATTTCCTTGTTTTCGACCCAGTAAAATGAAAAGGGCTCGCAAAAGTTACTAGGACCCTTGGTTTCGAGTTACAAATCCTTAACTACAAATATCCCTTCACAGCCATGATCAAACTTTCACGACCATAAGGAACTTCTCAATTTCTGGGTCCTCAGCTCACCTCCAAACCTTCCCATCTTCTTCCCCCCCCCCCCCTTCTCTCTCTCTCTCTCTCTCTCTCTCTCTCTCTCTCTCTCTCTCCATCATTCCCTCTTTTTCTCTGCCTCTCACCTCTTGTTTTCTCTGGTTTTTGGCTCTCGGGTGGACGGTGTGCATGGCTTCGGCCATGTTCGACCGAACTCCCATTTTTCAATCATACCACTCATATATATAAGTGGGAGAATTTTAACGAGTCTTCTAGAGCAACACATATGAATCACATGTCCAAAATGTGAAATTACTAAATTACCCCTTAAGCCAAAATTACCATGATGCCCTTACATATTCCTGACTCGTAACATACTTATTTGAACTCCGTTTTCAACGTGCTACCTGTCTACGCACTTAGTAGTTCGAGACCTTTGTAAGGGTCTTTTCGAATTATCCAAAAGATGTCTTCATCACAAAGTCAACACTTTGATCAAAAAGTCAACTTTTTGACTTTCAAGAGCAAAATCGTCATTTCGTTTTTTTTTTCATCAATTTTCTAGGGCGTTACACAAAAAACCGATAACTGTCTTGGCTATGTTACCAGAGGCTCTAGAGAAGTTGGAATAGGAGAGCACTCATCCTGGGGTGGACTTACTACTTAGATGCTTTCAATGTACAATAATTAATTAATTAATCTATCTAATAAAATAAAATTTAAGGAAAGTAGAAATATTTTCTTAAATATAATTAATATAATATTTATTTAAATGAATTTTTTATAATATTATTATAAAGATTTTATAATATTATATATAATATAATATTATTATGAATATTTTATAATATTATATATATAAAAAATTTTGGTATTGGACCAAACTTTCTTCTTGATTTTATAATAATAAAGATTATTATAAACAATGGATCTTCTAAAAATTGAGATATATAGAGCTCGTTATTGTTTAAATAATTCAGTTTACTGTTACAATTTAAATAATCAAACCTGGAATAACCCCAACGAAAATTCTCCTTTTACTATTACAGTATTTGAAAGTGGGTTATTATTATTATTATCTTGAGATGTTTATTCAACGTGAGACGTGAAACATGAAACATCCATGACATTGATTGTAATGACATTTGCTTGACCTGGGTCCATTTGAGATCGCTCAAACTTTTTTTCTCCTTTTTTTTTTTTTTAAACGCGCTATGCTGTTTCATCGTAGGTGGTTTGGTCCACTTTCAATTTCTTTTCGTACACTCGTTTTCTTAGGTTTTGGGATTGGGTAAGCTCAAGAAAAGTAAGCGGAAATTTATTATCAGCATTTCTATGTGTTTAGACATAATTTAAGAACATACCTAAAATTAATGTAAAGCTCAGTAGTGCTCACAATTATTTTTCTCATAATAATAAAAGTGCTGGAAGTGAAACTGCGAATTTGAAAGTCAATTGAAATTCCCACTGCAAATTAATTGACATTGTTCATTTGCCTTGTTTTGCTGTGAGAGAGAGCAATCTGTAGGAGCTTCTGATGAAATGGAGAAGGTTGCGATGCCACCCACAAGGCACTATGCTTTTTACAAATAAATAATTATTAATGCAGTTCTTGAACAAAAGAGAAAGATGAATGGAGTTTGACAATATTGTCATGTCTCGGTTTTCTCTTCTGCGTTTTTTCACTTTTTGTTGTAAATAAGTTAATTAGTGGCTATTATTCACATGCCCCTCAAGCCCTAGAGTATATATTGGTTTGTTATCGTGTTGCTGTTAAGATACGATTATTCCAGACGGCCTCTAGAGCTCTTTCTCTTTGATAAACAAGTTCTTGAATTCACAACACTTTTCTCTTTTCAAGAGTAAGTAATTAATCAGATTCGGGAAATATTTAGTTACTTTTGAAGCTGTTTTACAAAGAGTTAACAACCTGTCTTTAGCCAAGTGTTGGTTGTGTTACTTTGCCAAAAACACAAGAGCAAAAGAATGCAACTAAAACAGCAACTCATTTTTAAGCAAGCATCACCAACAAAGAATCAAAGACTTGCGTAAATTACAAAAGTGGGTAAAAAAAAATAAAGGAAACAGAAAAAAGAGGGTTTTCCAGGCTTCGCTTCATCAATCATACAAACCATCATGCTCCCAAATATCGACGAGAAAATCAATCATTTCCTGTCATTTTAATTTAAGAAACAGTTGAGAATCAAACGAGGTTGCAGAAGCAGTAGCAACTTGAGAGCTTAATCAACTTACAGGAAGAGGGATCGGCTGGCGAAAAGGCTTGTTGGTACTGAGTAAGCTCTCATAAGTGGCATTCCAACTACAAAACAGAGTCATCGGATGATTCATAATAATGTACGAACTATGGACAAATGCTATAATTCAATGGAATGGGAGAATCTGAGAGAAAAAGCTAGGAAGTGCTGGTTCATACTGGAAATGTAAAAACTAGGGAGATTGGTCTAAAGAATATCAATCAGAAAGAGGTTGAAGGGTAATGCTGCTTCAATGAAACGCCCCTAAACAATTAAATACTTCTAATATTACAGAAATATAGAAATTCACCTTATTCTAGGTTCTCGAAGTTGCGTATTCTGTTTAGGCCTTCTGTTTGCATGCCACTGATTCCTTGTCTGGTTCCAGAGCAGAAGACCTGAATCCATGAATGTGTTAAGTTCAGCTTGAAAGAAAAATCGGAATTAAAGGCTTTTTAAAACAGGTATTGTAACTCCGGAGGAAACTTAAGCCAAAGAATTTCAGAAAAAGGCCACAGAACATATTGTCCATGGCTTTCACTTTGCGTCTCAAAAAGAACACAAATTGACAGAATGACAACATCAACCCCGCATGTAACTCAGATTTTGCAAATATAAAGCACTGAATAAAGCAATGGAGATAGAAACGAAAAAAAAAAAAAATTAATGGTTGGGTCAATCAAGCTTTCCTGTATATCCAACGTCGTCTTTCCACCTCTTGTTTAAACTTGAAACCATGCACGGACAACAGTGATAAGGGAAATACCCATAAAAAGTATAAGGAAGCTACTTCCAGTTGTGTGTTATCTGTATTTTTACAACAGTTTCACATTTGAAGATGACAGATGGTGAAATTTTGAGATAGACGACACTATACAAGCATATAACCAAGAGTTAAGTCTTTCCCTTACTGAACACTTGCCCAAATCAAGGTTTTCAGAACCATCTAGCCCCAAGCTTGGATGGGAAATATTTTATCGAGCTATACTAAATAAACTAGAATGAAGTAGGTGATCAACAACACAGCATGAAAAGGTTCAATAAACAAACACCAATGACAGTTTCAACTTCCAATGAGTGACTACAGGAAAAGTTGATATGAGAAAGAAAGAACGAGAGATTATTTAATGTGAACTTGCCATGATTTACAAAAAAAGTTGATACGAGAGATTATTTAATGTGAACTTACCAATGGCAGTTTCAACTTCCAATGAGTGACTACAGGAAAAGTTGATACGAGAAAGAAAGAACGAGAGATTATTTAATGTGAACTTGCCATGATTTACAAATGCAGGTGCACTGCTTGTGCTGCCAGAAGTAACGTGAGAATCAAGGGGGTTTGAAGTGCTCATTGATGAGATGCTTTTCTGCGACTGGAGTCCACTGTTCTCCATTTCAATAGTGCTACTGCTCCAGAAGTCCTCTGATATGCTACTTTTCCTCACCGATTGACCTTGAATTCTCAGTCCGTTTGATGGCTCATCGACTGTTATAAGAAGTCGAGGTTGGGTACCGGTACAGCATCCAAGACAGCCTCTGCTCTGTTACAAATTAGGTTTAAGTAACCAAAATAATTGATTAGTACCGCGCCTATCAACCCAATTCTCAGTCTAGGAAATGCTTCAACAAATAGCAAGAAACCAATTGAATATATTTGCTCCTCATGATTTAAATTTGTAGAAATCTTCCTATCGCCAACTAACAAGATTTTATAACTTAGAGAGGGATTAGACGAAAAGAGGAATTAGGGTGTTCAATATAAGGGAAGTATAAGGATTTAGAGTTAGAAGAAAGACAAAATAGATAGAGACTGAAGAAAAAAGATACAAGAAGAGGCAGATATTAGGATTTAGAAGATAGAGAGGCAAGAGATAATTTTATTCAATCATTCAAGTCTATCTCTAATGAACTACATAGAACATACTTAAATAACCTAATCCTACCCACAAACAGGAAATTAAACCTAATGGGCTACTTCGGCGAATCGGATTGGATTATATAAAGGATTAACTCATACAATTCAAGGTATTCCTGAAGGTAGAAGTGAATGTTTTTTTTTTTTTTCATTGTGAGGGGATTGTAATGGATAAGTTCCCTTCTATGTCTAATCCCCTTAGAATGAAAAATCATTCACTTCAACCTTCAAAATACCTTGAATTTAATGAGTAAATACTATCCAATCCAATCTTCCCCATCTACTAAAAAAAAGAAAGTTATAAGAACTCAACTAACAAATAATATAGGGAGCTAAATAATGTATCCCTACTCTATTATTCTGCAACAGCATTCTCAGAAAAAAGTTTGAATACCTGTGAAAGGCATATCAGTCTGCATAAATAAATACAGGTAGCAACTAATTGGTGCTCATTCCTTTAACAAACCAAACATTTACAATAACGGATATCATATATACTTCCGTGCATGAATGTAAACTCGTCATTCGTTCTATAAAAGCGAAATAGCAGCGGTATCAAATTCCACACTGCAACATACAAAGCCTAGAAATCAAATTTAAACACAAGAAAATAAACTTAGCCACTCAAACCCACACCACCAGATCCAAGTTCAACAAAGGCCACAGTAGCCAATACCCAATTACGAAAAGATCTTACAAGAAGAACAAGGCATGGTAATTTCTTGGAGCAGAAATTCATCAGAAACAAGATTTAAGTTACGAAAAACAAAAACATTTTCTCTCTTACACTGAAAAGGGCCTTGCATTTCCTATTGATCTTCTCCATAGTAAGTTTCACAAAAGCTCGAAAACAAGCACTGGAGAACACAAAAAATGAGCAACATGGTTTCTTCTCAAAGCATCTCTCAGTCTGGGACAACAAACAACACCTAGAATACATATTTCCTACAAAATTCCATGCAAAGGAAAATCCCCAAGAATATAATTAGCAACTGCCTAACACTTGAAGGAAAGAATGGCAAATGAAAAAGCCACCAACACGTTTCCCAGTTCACTCACTCTCAAGCTCGCTTAACAAACAAGCAAACCCAAGAACAAAGATTCCAAAAACAAAGTTAAAAGGAACAAGCTTGAGCTACAGAAGAAAACCTCAAGCTCTGTTTGGTCGTCCAGAAAGCTAAGTAAATCAAAAACAAAATTAATATATATATGTGCATAATATAGCATATATTATATATAGCACTTTTGATCTTCTTTTTGTCCAAGTGATGTCAGCATCCCCTAAAGTTACTCCAATTCGAGCTCAGATTTTAATTTTTTGAGTCTCAGTAATTGGAATTATAGAAGTCTTTATTTTTCTCAAGAAACAAACATTTAGAGCACAATGCCATCTGCTGGGTTGCTCAGAAATCTACAAAAAGAATCCAAGTTTTCGACTTTTCTTCTTCATTTGCCTTCATCTTCTCATGCAACTATGAGAGCCCATAATTGCAAAAGAAAGGAAAAACTCACCCCATGCATGTGAAAATGGCAGAGACCCAAGACGGAAGATATCTACAGCTTTTCATCTAGAAGCGGCCAAGTTCAAACCTGTCCACCAAAACCCTAAGTCCACGAAGGAGAGAGACACACCTCACAATCCTGCAGATCAGAGACAATCAGAGCTAGCAAACAGAGCATCAGATAGACCCCATTTAATTTTGACCAAATTCAAACACAACCACAAGATTCACGCTCTGTTTGATTCCCAAGAAAATAGAAGAAGATAAATCAGAGAGAGAAAAATGATTACAATAACATTCCCTTTCAACTTGTTTACAATAATGGACCTCAAAGATGGCATGATTGGATTGGAAACTTGGTAAGGTCAGGTTCTTAACAGTTGGCCCTCTGGTTGGTTTTTGATTCAACCAAAAGGACACCCTTTTCTTCTTCTCTGTTTAAGGACTCCTCTCCCCCCTCTCTTTGTTTCTTGATTATTTTTCCCTCTAATTTTATCGGTTTTGTGGTTGAAGTTATATTCACTTTATTTACTAGGGGGATGGAGGCAAAACCAAAGGTTAAGGATTAATTAATTATTATTTCGTAAAAAAAAAGGACTGATTAATTATTGCTTGCTTTGGTTTTTTTTTTTTTCTATTCTCTAACTTTTCTTGTAGATTACTCCCACTTCTATAAAATTTGAGGATTGTGTTGTTGCTGGGGGCTCCATGGTGGTTTCACGGAATCCATCAATCATGTTACCATCATCCAATTAAGTATTTAAAATTTCATCTTTTTTTTACTCCATTCAGATGAAATTCAGATTGAAATATAAAAAAAAAAAAAAAAAAAAACCTTAATCAATAAACGATTGAATTTGGATGATTGGGAAAAAGAACTCCATTATTTGAGTGTCATCATGTTGTGGGACTCTTGTTAAAATGCATAATTAGTCTTTATTTTCTATGTGTCTTATACAATATGAAGATTTGACATATTTAACAATTTCATTGTTTATTTTATATTATAAATTAACCATATAATTATGTGTAATTGATGTAAAAATATAATTAAAATTTATAAATAGAATCAAATATAATTGTTTTGAATGGATGATAATCTTGATTTCACTTTAGTCTTGGAGTGGATAAGGCAAACAAAAGTAAACCAATCCATAATAAGAATAATTGCATATGAAACATGACAAGCACCTCTCCTTGGCTCCTCTCAGATGTATCACCTGAAGATACTGGATGAGGTTTTATATAATACATCCATTGAAATTTGTAACCCAAGACTAGAATTCAAAGATTTGAGAATGTGGTATCACCCTAGTGAAGAGTGTGATGGCTTTCCTGCATAAAATGCCTCCCATACTTTGCTGCCGCATTCATTTTTAACTAATAATATTTTACTTTAAAGCATTACTAATCAATCCGAGATGTCAAATCGATGACATTTATTTGCATTATTTAGAGAATATCTAGTTTATATGTTATGTACACATGATTGACTAACATTGTTAATAACTAGTAGGAATTTACATTTTTTTTAGCACAAGGACAAGTGCTAGGTGGTGAGAATTGGAGGATGCAACTCAGATTTGTTACCTAAAACTTGAGCCTTGGTATCTGAGAAATGCTGGAAAAGTGGCAGTGTTGTTAGTGCTCCATTGTTGCTTACCTCGATAGGGTAGCGAAGTAGGTGACATGGAAGGTCTTCAGAAACCGTGTTTCTTGAGAAACCGTTGTCCCAGTTCCATTCACCGAGCTGATTTATGTATCGAATGCATTCCAAAGATTCAGGATTCAAGAAGAAGTCATCAAGCATGTTCATGTTCTCATACCATAGTGATAACCCGAAGGCATGAATTTGACCCCTCTCTAGGTGGGTTGTGGTAGCTAAATGCTCTGGCTGAAATGCTCCTGTTGACAGGACCCAACTCGAAAAACACCGTATACAACTTACCTGGGTCCTGCTCCCGTCCGATAGGTAACCTAAGGTACCAAATGTACTCTTAAAACTCTGTCAGACCAGGGATACACGTTTACTAGCGAGCTCATGCCTTCACTTCGTGATCAGCCTCGATTCCCGTGTAGCAGCCCTGAAGGGTTTCAAAATCAATAAAGTGTGTGAGTGGACAAAAATAAAGGTTTCCAAAACATAAGTTGGAGATATACTAATTTCTCTCCGTGTTATAAAACTATGCAGGCATCAAGTTTAAAGATAAAACATCAAATTCAAAATACGTGCAGTAACCAAAAACTCAATAACTTTAGAAACCTTGTCTGACATGAACCATATCAAGATATTATTGCAAACAGGCTCAACAAATATAGAAAATCAGACACATTAATATATCAACACAAACACAACCACACTAATGCATAAGCATACCACACACGAAACCGACCATTGAATATATCAACACACTAATCAACCAATCATATTAACTGACCCTTCCTCGATATCTGCAAACTGAGCCATCATATCAAATGTGCACTACCGGTAGGCTAATATCACTTGGGAACTAACGGAGTCCCAAACTCGACGTCCGAGTGTGGACCAGCTCAAGAACTAACAGAGCCCCGGACTCGATGTCCGAGTCACGATCCTATTCTTAGCAACTAACGGAGCTCCAGGCTCGATGTCTGAGACAAATCTCAGGAAAGACGGGGCCCAACTCGATGTACGAGATGATCAATCACAATCGACATCTCGAGGAGGGTCATCAATCACATCACATCATGTCATATTCCCACCTACTCAGAATCCGCAATCATACATCAACTTTATGGTCACATACTATAACATGAACTCATTCCATATTTAGAACCACATAATCATACAACATATCAATACCATAGCCAAGGCCCAATTCATAATTCAGACTCAGATCTCAAATCTGGGGCCTAAGCCCAAACCATGAGTAATCCGAAGAATCTAGTAAAACGTTCCATTTAAGTAGTTCGTAAAATCATATCAAAATCCCAAATCATCTATCAGCACCAAAATCATCTATCAATTTCCAAAGCTCAATATTAGTCCAAAACACAACGCATTGAGGAACCGGGGTTTAATAAACCCAATTTACTCACAAAACGTTTTAATAACATTCTCCTTAAATATTCATAAAACTTCCCAAGAAATAAATCGTATGTAACCAATCATCAAACGATTTTTATAATAAATCATATAATGTGACAACCCGAAAATTAGAAAGAGGACATTTTGGGAATTTTATAAGAGAAATGAAGATTTTACCCTTGGTTTATGTGGTTAAATTTGAATTTTTGTTTGGAATTCTTTTTGTACATTTTTCAAAGACCATTGTGTAAATCTCGAGACGCTGAGTTTGTAGACAAGCAGTACGTCGAAATCAGAGTTCGGATGTGATTGTTACGGATCTAAAACGCCCATGGGTATTTTGGTAAATTTGAAAAGAAGGGCAAAATGGTAATTTGGTTGTATTTATGCTGAGTCACTAAATTTTACAAATTGTGACACATGTCACCATAGCGAATGAGTTGATGGCTTGTACGTGACAAATATTAGTGCTTAATGGGTGTTTACAAGTTTAAATGTGCCGTGAACAAAACCAGAACAAAAATCCTTTCAATTTGATCTGGTAGCAACAATTGAAAGACCAAATAAATTGGGAAATTGAGAGGAATTGAGAGAGAAAAGAGAGAGAGGAAGAGAGAAATAAGAAGAGAAAGAAGTGAAAACCCGAGAGGTCCGAACTCGAAAACCCAGAAAATTTGGAAGAAATTTTGAATTCGAATTTTGAATTATGGAGATGGATTGATGAAACCAAGGTTATATTTAGCCTTCTCGGACTCAAACGATTCAAACCAGCCAAAATTTGAAGGGAATTGATCAGTTTTGACCTTAGAACAAAGCTTGTGTTCATCTCGAATTTTTGAATCAAATTCGAGTAATTGGAGGTAAGAAACTATGAAATTGAGTTTGAAAATATATTTTGGAAGATCCTACAATGTTTTTTGGTTGATTAGAATCAAGAAAAAGCTTGAAATCGAACAAAATTGAATCAGGTCTTAAACTGGGTTGCGTGACCCGTTTTGCAGAGAAAATGAGCGAGGACGATGAACAGCGTAGGAGCGGATCGGGGCGTGTGGGACGATTATCGAGGTATGATCAACATGATTTTTCATGTAATCGATGTAACAAATATTTTGGCACAAGTTTCGAGTCGATCAGACATCGTCTCGGTATAGTTTTGGGTGGTCGAAGTGTTATGTTATGTTTTTAATACGTATTTAAAGCCTGAAAAAAGTGGGAGATTGTACTGTGAGGTTATTTGGAATGTTAGTGACCCTCGATAGTGATTTTTGACAGGATTGATGGTTCTTGGAATTACAGAGGAGCGTACGGCTCGGAATCGAACCACATGGATGGTGTGTGAGTGGACATTTATTTTATAAACCGTTATGCATGCATAGTTACATTTTTTTATGTGATTTATTGCATGATTTGATTGTAATGATTTGAATGATGATTTGAGGTCATTACTTGATGATTTAGTTGACTTAACTGTTGGTTTCTGAATGGTTTTAAGAATTTGCGTGAAAACGATATTTTAGGTTCAGACCTTGTTTTAAAGTTGATTTTGACTTGGATTTGGAGTCAAATGTGAATATATTATTGAATTTATGATTTTCGGATTTATGAAATGATTTATGGACATGATTTTATGATAATTTTATGGAAATAATGTTTTGGGTGTGAGACCCTATTAGAAATGATATTTTGGGCTAGTGAATCTGTTAGAGTCAAACATATATTTGTGGTATGGATTGTGTTTGTGATTGTGGATACTAGTACGTGTCTAGACGATGCGAGTGCATACCATGGACGTGACTCGGATATACGTGAGTGCAGCCTTCGAGTATGTGGTACGTCTAGATGTGTGTGTAGTTCCTGGACATGGCTCGAATGTTGCGATTGTAGTCCCTAAACATGGCTCGGATGTTACGTGAGTGTAGTTCCCGAGTATGTGTTACGTCTAGATCTTGTGTGTGCAATTCCCAAGATGGCCTACGCGTAATGCCCATGTGATTATGTGATTAATTGTGCATTGTGAGTAGTGTTGATGTTGTGATGTTGTGACTGATGTCTATGCACTTGTGAGTAGTGCTAATGTGATACTGTGATATTATGATTGATGTCTATGCACTTGTGAGTAGTACTGCTTGATTATTGTGCTTGATATGTGAATACTGGTGACGAGTACTGTTGTTGATGGTCATTATGATTGGTTTGATGTTGATGGTTATGTCCAGATGGTTTACATGATTTGATAAAACTGATTTTGGGAAAATTTGGGCCACAGGTTTGATATATGAATTGTGGATCCCACGTTTTTCTATGCGATATGATTTGAAATCCAGTTTTTCATGTTTTCCTCTTTGCATGCATGATTTATAACTGGAGGGTAAAAAGTTTGTTTTTGAAATGTATTTTCAAATGACATTTTTTTTGTTCACTCACACCTTTTATGTTTTTTTATGATCCTTCAGGTCGTGGCACACTAATTAGGGTTGATCGTGGCAGAGAAATGAGTGGGGAATCAGTATATATAGTCATCCCTTTTCTCATAGGTACTACGGGTGTTTTCGGAACTTAAGTTGACTTGTCAGACGGGAATAGGACCAGACACGATTATCAAAGTCCTTTCGAGATGAGTCCTGTCATATAAGATCATATAAAAATATATCGAAGTCATCATCGAGAAATCATATTCAACTCGCGAGCAGGATTAAAACGGAATCTGAAACCACCTTTTTGGAAAGCCTCGCAAATCGTGTAATAAAATATTTATAAATAACTCAAAATATGATAACATTCGTAATTACTCAATTATCATCAAAACACATAAAAGCACATTAAAACACATAAATATGCATGCATAGAGTTTTAAGAAAACGAAAGTCCACTGACACATACTTTTCGCACGACCGAACTAAACCGCACGTTTTACACGAATTAAAACGAACCTTCTTGAGACGACGTCTGATCGCCTAGAAAATAGTACTGTTGGATCCGTTTGAATGTATACTATAATTTTTGAGTTGAAGTCATGTCCAAACAGTGAACCACGTGCCCCTCACATGCCAAATTTTCTTACATTCGCGGGAAACCCACGCGCTACAATGTCGTCCCTAACCTCAGGCCAGACCCGGTTCTCTGTAACCAGGTCGCCTGACCTGGCAGTTCAACCCACCTAAAAAACCCATTTTTATTCACCATTTCTCATTGTCTCAACGTCTAATTTATCTAAACTCATTGTACATAAGATCCATGATAAAAAAAACAAGGGAAAACTCACCTTGAAGATCGACTTTAGACCCACGATCTTCTGCCCTATTTTCCAGTTCCTGTCCACCGTCTTCCAATACACACAACCCCCTATTTTCAGGCTCAACCCGATCGTAAGGTTCCCAGAAACACATTAGATTTCAAACTAGATAAAAATCAGGCCTCAATCAAGAATTCAAAATATGGACCTATCGAGGGGGAGTTTTGGGTTCGCGGACTCTGTGTATTTCCAACCTCCAAACACCTCTATACCATTCGCCTCTCACGTAGAAATCGTCTCCCCTCACTTTATCTTCCATTTTCATGTTCTTTCCCTTCTCCTCTCCCTGCACCACACTCACGAATTCACCCAATCATGGATACAGCCATGATCCACCAAAAACATACCATGCATCACACCCACATACTTATAGGCAGAGAGGGAAGTCGGTGGAGATGCCAAAATATCAGACCCCTCTAGAAAAGGACACATGGCAATCATCAATTGGTCATGTTTGGAAAATGACCAAAATGCCCTTAGAGGCCAAATTACCATTTTGCCCTTCGTACTCTTTTGACCATAACTACTTCACCCAAACTCCAATGTCACAACCCGACCAACTCCAATAGGATATTTTCCGCTTTGGCCTCAGCCCTCACGGTTTTGTTCTCAAGAGCTCACGTGCAACTTCCCAGTGAATCACCCATCTTGGAATTGCACTAGCCCAAACTCGCTTAACTTTGGAGTTCCCAAATAATTCAAAGCTAGTGAGCTCCCGAGAACAAAATCGTGAGGGCTGGGACCAATGTGGATAATATCCCGTTGGAGTGGTCAGGTCGTGCCATTTTCGTATCAGAGCCCAACCCCGACCGGAATTAAGTGTGCCAGCGAGGACGCTGGGCCTCAAGGGGGGTGGATTTTGAGGACTCGTGCCTTAGTGGCATGATTAGCAATCCCATATCACTGGCGGGATCTGGGGGATGCGCCTTATATGTGTGGATGCGCATCTATCCAATAAGAAGGCCTTTTGGAAGCTCACTGGCTTTGGATTCCTTGGGAACTCGAAAGTTAAGCAAGTTTGGGCTGGTACAATCCCAAGATGGGTGACCCACTTAGAAGTTGCACGTGAGCTCCCAAGAACAAAATCGTGACGGTTGGGGCCAAAGCGGACAATATCCTGTTGGAGTAGGTCGGGTTGTGACACGGATAATATCCTGTTGGAAAAGGTCAGGCCGTGACACCAATTTCGGTCAGCCACCTGTCTAAGTATTTAAGGTTCTAGGACCTTCGCAACGATCTTCCTAGAATTCTCAAAGGAGGGCTCGTAGTAAAAAGTCCACAATTTGACTTTTTTTCAAGGTTAAAATTGTCTTTTTACATAATTCTCCAAATTTGTTTTTCCCTTGAAGGTTCGGGTCGTTATAACCTAATTATCTCAAGCAGTTAAAACATTAAATTACGGCTTTACAAGTAGGCTATTACCCCAAATCTCACTAACACGTAGCAAATTCTATAAAGCCTTCACATCAACACAAAAATAACTCTACTACATTCTTCCATTAAGGTTCAAAATCTTCTAGCATAAACCAGCTAACCCCCCAAAAAATTGTGCGAGTTAGCAGCTTTGTCATGACCATAAGTGTCAGTAGTAATCATTGCTTATTCCATAACCAGACACATACACGTATCCACAACCACAAGTCCAAATTATCAATTCCCTCACATATAATATCCACTAATGTAAAAAATCCCAATTCAAGTATTTCAACGTACCATAAGTCCTTATCTAAAAACTGTTCAGAGATTAGACTCAACATTGCTTAGTCAGGCTTATAATTACACAATACTTTTAGATATATGATATCTAACGGTCAATTACCCCCATTAAGTTGGGCCTCTATCGACCAAATAAAACGGACTACTAACTCAAACTCGTGTTACACTAATCACCAACACAAAACATATCTTATTCTTCAATCATATGTATCAAACTCTCAGCAATTCCATCATTCCTCAAGGGGAAAGGCAACAACCACTTATGCTCTAATCCTCTCGTTATTCCATATCACAAAAATTGAGAACCCCCATATTCATGTCACACATCAAAATCACAAACGAAAATCCATAATTCAAAACCTCACATTTCCAAATCTGAAGGCGGAAACTTAGCACAACATACTTAAGCATAATCATGAAAACGCTTGAATTGCAACAATCACTTTGAAAATTCTACATTGTGTCTGAGTCACATTCCAATACACATCACAATGTTAAGGATTAGACCATACAAGTTGTCATACCAAGAAAGAAATAGCACTAGGTTACCCTTCATTGTTTTATCCATACCCCAAGCACACAATCTTGTAACTAAATGGAACCTCAATTCCAATTCCGCTTCCAATTTAATCTTCAAATCAAAACATTACCATACTACTCCTATTTATTTTTTAAGATCATAGCCACCGGGTTTACCTCTCGACTTCCGTTAAAGGCCTCAAGTCCTTGGTTTTGTCTTGTCTCTGAGTTTTGGATCGGTATCCAAACAACGACACTAACGTCTTTTTTCTGACATATCAATAGGTCTCCATTTCCATTCCAGAATTAAACACACGAATTTCTAACATGACAAACGAACACTTTATTTTTTGTTTCATTATCTTATCGGTCTCAAATCGGTACAAATGTTCCTCAACTCTCCCATTCTTCTGATAATCGTCTATTGTCACTTCAGGGCTCTTAGAGTAATGCCAGCGATAACCATTCACCTTATTCTTCCAACAATTCCATAAGATCGTATACGAATAGGGGTTCCACACAATACTTCCCATACGTTTCCCCAATAATATAGTAATCTTATTGAAATATTCTTATGCCTCCTTAAATTTTAATTAAACATATTCACTATTTCAATTTCATACAGTTGACTTGTCTTATCAATTGATTCCAACCCTCAAGATCAAGGATTAGTCCCATTATCGGTGCGCTGTGTAAAAACTCGGTATCCTCACATCCGGGTATACCCCAAAGCAACGATATTCGAGCGATATCATAATCTAACACTCCTGAGACTGAGTCTCCCACAGAGCAACTCATGTCCAGGCAGTGTAATCATAGCCTTTCTAGAATCACCAGACATCCGAGGGAAAATAACAACACACTAAGGATAGCTCATGTAGAATATGGTCATCAAATCCAATGAACTCATCTTCGAAAACATTTATGCCAAAAAGGGGGTCAAAACATTTCAATAGGGTCTGAGTTCAAACATAGCTTTCCTAGAGTCAATTTCCACAACCATCATGACATAGTGTCTAGAAATCATTTACAAAAGCAGAGCCCATAGAAATATCCACTCGTTACTCAATTTACTCAACTCATTTCAATAAACCATGAGGTAAATAGCTAGACACAAATATACACAAAAATATACCCCCAATCCTCGGTTCCTACTCCCATATCTCTGAATACTTAAAAGGCTAGAATGCCATTTTACTCGCTTAAAATTTCCTCCGCTTCTCACATTTCTTAGGCAACCAACTAGCATACATCTCAAGAGGTCGAATATGATATACATATCACCGATCCAATTTTTCATTCCATCTCAGTAATAAGATAATCTAACTTACAAGGCACAACCATAGCCCTACATTGACGCCTTAACAACCAATCTCCATGTTGCACAAATCAAGGATCATGAGGCAATAACACCATTACCCACTCATAATATGGACCCCAAACACGAGACAGTCAATCCTATGGCCCATTATCCAATTTATGAACCTACCGGATTTGAAATTTACTTCCTCCATGATTCTCTAATATCCAATACTTTCCTTCTTCCTTGTTTTCAAATTACGTTCAACAGGTCTTTCATTGTATTCATACAAACTTTCCACAAAGTTCTCAAAACCCCAAGGGATTACATTACTAATTCAAAGAATAAGAATCAGATGTATACCACAGAATTCTTATCATAAGTGAAGGGCAACTAACACACCCTTACGAATTCCCTAAGCGTTATAAGGCATACGTGAATCCAACAACTAAATCCTACTCACATACAAGTCTATTTGGAAACTTTCCCTTATTTATTTGACTGATGAACCACAAATCGATTAACACTCATTGTCTAGCTTATGAAGACATATCATATCATTTATCTAAGGAAATGGGGGATGTTTCTGTCATAAAATGGTCTCTTTCAATAAACAAACACCATTACACTTAATGCACTCAAATGTAATACGTCCGCCTTTCTTCTCGCATGTCTTATTCCAGCAACACAATTTATAACCAAGCACAACCGAATTCCTAGACTGATTGGATTCCCTCTTATTCTTCCTAATATGACAAGTCTGTTGTTGTTAGTTATAAACACAAACATTACCACACATGTCGGATCCAACAAGGGACCTTAGTCACATTAATCCTCAAACCCTTATCCCGATCAAGGAATACAGATTCATCATTCTTCTCTGGGTCTAACATACCAACCATTCCATCGACTTCCACTAGTGAGCTCACTTGTTGCTTTAAAATCATACAACTATCTCCCCTTATCAGTATGTAGTATCCACTATTCATACCACTAATTCAATTCAACATCGTGAATATCAAGAACACATTATCCTATAACACAAATACATCTCGTCTAGTCTAGGTAAGTTTCCCAAACAATATATATCATATACATTCGATTCATATCTAGTCTCAAAACTACCTTGGGGACCCTATTCTCTTCTCACTAACAGGTCGTGCACGAGGCTCGTATCTTGTAGGCATGATAATTTCAAGCACATATCAGAATCCAAGCTCTGATACAAAGTTAATAAGACCTAACCTGGAAAACAACATATATACAACTTACCCTAGTCCTGCTCCCATGTGACAGGTAACCTAAGGTACCAAATGTACTCTTAAAACTCCGTTAGACTAGGGATACACGTCTATTCGCTAGCTCATGCCTTAACTCTGTGATTAGCCCCGATTCCCGTGCAGCAGCCCTAGAGGGTTTCAAAACCAATAAAGTGTGTGAGTGGATGAAAATAAAGGTTTCCAAAACATAAATTTGAGATATACTAATTTACCTCCTTGTTATAAAATTATGCATGCACCAAGTTTAAAGATAAATCATCAAATTTGAAATACGTACAGTAACTAGAAACTCAAAAACTTTAGAAACCATGTCTGGCATGAACCATATCAAGACATTACTACAAACAGGCTCAACAAATATAGAAAATCAGCCACTTCAATATACCAACACAAACATAACCACACTAATGCATAAGCATGCCACACACGGAACCAGCCACTGAATATATCAACACACTAATAAACCAATCGTATCAACTAACCCATCCTCGATGTCTGCAAGCTGAGTCATCATATCAAATGTGCACTACTGGTAGGCTAATATCACTCGGGAACTAACAGAGTCTTAGACTCGACATTCGAGTGTGGACCAACCCAGGAACTAATGGAGTCCCGAACTCAACGTCCGAGTCACAGTCCTAGCCTCAGGAACTAACGGAGCCCCAAGCTCAACGTCTGAGACAAGTCTTGGGAAAGACGGAGCCCAGCTCGTCGTCCGAGATGATCAATCATAATCGGCATCTTGAGGAGGGTTATCAACCACATCACTTCATGTCATAGTCCCACATACTCAAAATCCGCAGTCACACATCAACTTTATGGTCACATACTATAACATGAACTCATTTCATATTCAGAACCACATAATCATACAACATATCAATACCATAGCCAAGACCAAATTCAGAAATCAGAATTAGATCTCAAATCCAGGGCCTAAGCCCAAACCATGAGTAATTCAAAGAATCTCGTAAAACGTTCCATTTAAGTAGTTCGTAAATTCATATCAAAATCCCGAATCATCTATCATCACCAAAATCATCTATCAATTTCCAAAGCTCAGTATTAGTCCAAAACTCAACGCATTGAGGAATCGGGGTTTAATAAACCCAATTTCCTCGCAAAAAGTTTTAATAACATTTTCTTAAATATTCATAAAACTTCCCAAGAAATCCATATAAATCGTACGTAACCAATCATCAAACATTTTTCATAATAAATCATATAAAATCATATAAAAATATATCGAAATCATCATCGAGAAATCACATTCAACTTGAGACCATGATTAAAACGGAATTTGAAACCAACTTCTTGGAAAGCCTCGTAAATATTGTAATAAAATATTAATAAATTACCAAAAATTCGATGACATTCGTAATTACTCAATTATCATCAAAACACATAAAAGCACATTGAAACACATAAATATGCATACACAAGGTTTTAAGAAAACGAAAGTCCACTCACACATACCTTTCGTGTGACCAAACCGAACCACACCATTTTTTCGTAAAATCCGAGAACATCAATTCCTGCCAAAAATCACTTCTACGGGTCACTAAGCATCTTAATTAACTCAGTATTTAATCCCATAATTTTTTGGGATTTTTCACGAATTAAAACTGACCCTAAACATTCAGACCGCCAAAATTGCCTTCAGACGATGTTTGATCTACTAGAAAATTATACTGTTGGATTTGTATGAATGTATACTATAATTTTTGTGTTGAATAGTGAACCAAGCGCCCCCACGGGAAAAATTTCCTTCCATGCACGTGACTCCCATGCGTGTTACAGTGTCGTCCCTGACCTCAGGCCAGACCCGACGGTTCAAACCGCCTAGAAAATCCGTTTTTCTTCACCATTTCTCATCGTTTCAGCGTCTAATTTCATCTAAACTCATTGTACAGAAGATCCTTGATAAAAAAGAAAAGAAAAAGGGAAAACGCACCTTGAAGAACGACTTTAGACCTACGATCTTCTACCCTGTTTTCCAGTTCCTATCTGCAGTTTTCCAGTGTACACAATCCCCCTGTTTTTCAGGCTCAAGCTAATCATAAGGTTCCCATAAACACAATAGAATTCAAACTAATAAAAACCAAGCCTCAATCACGAATTCAAAATATGGACCTGTTGAGGGGGAGTTCCGGGTTCGCGGAGGCTCCGTATTTCCAACCTCCAAACACCTCTATACCATTCGTCTCTCCCTTAGAAATCGTCCCCACTCACTCTCTCCTCCATTTTCGTGTTCTTTCCCCGCTCCTCTCCCTGCACCACACTCACGAATTCACCCAATCATGGATTTAGCCATAATCCACTAAAAACATACCTTGCATCACACCAACATACTTATAGGCAGAGAGAGAGGTTGGTGGAGATGCCAAAATTTCAAACCCCTTTTAGAAAGGGACACATGGCAATCATCAACTGTTCATGTTTGGAAAATGACCAAAATGCCCTTAGAGGAAAAATTACCATTTTTCCCTTTGTAGTCTTTTGACCATAACTACTTCACTCAAACTCCAATTGCATCGTGCTGCATGTGTACGAACTCAGAATTCTGAGACCTTCGTAATGATCTTCATGGAATTCTCAAAGGGGGCCCGTAGTAAAAGGTCAATATTTTGACTTTTTTAAGGGTAAAATTGTCTTTTTATGTAATTTTCCAAATTTGTTGTTCCCTTGAAGGTCCGGGCCATTACACCTATAGAAATCTCTGAGTCCCTCGCCCCGTCCATTGACCTTTGGTTTATATTTGTAGAACCAATGATTATATATTCATCGTTAACTGAAAGAAAACATGTCATGATATTTGACAGTGGATTAGGATCAGACATTTTGCTATGTAGTAAGTTATGACTAACCTATCATCATGTTGGAATGCACGTATATCATGAAGCATCGAGGATGTTGATTTTTTTTGTAATCAGTGTCAAGCTCTGGAGGTTTATATACGTCATCCTTTTTAGTCTCTGTTGCCAAGGCAGAAGAAAGTGAGATAGTATGTAGGGTTTTCATTTGAACCCTTTTTTTGAATGGCTTTAAAGATGTCTACTGTGGAACCCAAAAATCATCCGAAAATTGTGGAGTTGCCACGTGGCCCATAATTCCCAAAATGACCAAATTGCCCCTGGTAATAACGCTAATCATTTGGAAATACCTACACATTAAATAATCTATTTACCAGCTAAATACGTTATTTAATCGGGTTAAAATCTCCATAATATTAATATTCTCCCCGAGAGTTAATTGTCATTACTCTTAGCAACGGACAATTAGTATTAATATTAAAATACAATAATTATCATTATTATCATAATGAGCTATTATTATAATTATTAAATAATATATTATTAATTAATTACAAATTAAACCGACCAATCAGAACACTCCGAGGCTCCTAAGATTTTTCTATAAATAGCGGAGCACATTTCATTTCCGAGGTACATCGATTCTTCGCTTCGAATTATATCATTTTCCTCTCTTAAAGCTAACTTAGGCATCAGAGTGTTCTTGGTCGAACAACCCCCCGGGTAATCGATCAAGACAACGATAGCTAATTGTTTGCTGTTTGCAGGAATTGTGAGGACTTTTTGCGGCGGGTTCGATTCTTGATTTAACAATTGGTGTTTTCATTGAGAGCTTGAAGATATTCAAGAAGAAGCTCTCATGATTGTTCATCATTCATCCTACTTTGTTCATCGTTCTTAACATTGATTCGAAGATCTTGAACGTGTTCATCGTTCGACAAATTTCCATTCAAGATTCGCTGATCAAGCATGGCCAGGGTTCGACGATCTGTTCGTTCAGTTGGAGAAGGCGTTTCTACCTCAACTTCTCAGACGAGGAATGAGGCTCGCATAGAGACTCCGGAGAAGCGGCCAACTCGACCCCGACGTGTGTCCATAGAAGCGCCCATGGAGACGCTCGGAGGGAGGCCAACCTTCAGCTTCGGAGCATTCCCCTCTCCAGCTACCTAAGTTCCCGCGCTAGGGGAAGGAACTTTGGCTTTGCAACAAGCAGGCGGGCGGTTGATGGGAGCTGCATCACGACACGATCAGCCCACAGCAAGCATGGATCTAAAAGACTTTCTGGATGGGCGTCATGACATTTCAGGCATAAGTCATCACCAAGCTCCTCAGGAAAACTTGGCGTAACAAGTTGAAAGGTTGAGCAGCCAAGTTCCACTTCAGATAGAACTCTTGCAGCTACTCTTGACAGAAAGAACAGTCCAAGAGCCAGACAGACGTTCCACGTCACGTGGAGGAAAAGAGAATGCTTCAAGGCCACTTGGGAAAAAACCGGTCCGCTGTCGAAAAATGTCATGAGACACTTCACTACCGGCTCCGGTGAAGAAAGTCACACTCGCCGAGCAAAGAGCCCACAACTCCCAAGGCCATCAGTACATGAGCGGCTAGGAAGTAGAATTGGGGAACTTCACGGGTGGAGTGCTCACAGCGCTCACATGGGAGCAGGGGGCAACCTCAGGCTCTACACAAAGACCCAAGACGATCTGCCCATGGCAGTGAGAGGGAGGATGAAGCCTACTCCCCTGCGCGATCCCAGAGGTCAAGGGGAGAAGCTCTATGAGGTTCTCGACTATTAGCACGAAATGACTCACCGCCTTAGCAAGGTGCGTTGCAGGCTAATGATGTTCAAAGAATGTTGGACAGGCACCTTCGCGTTCAACCAGATGGCGATCTAGAGGACGGTCTACGTCGCCAGATACAGTTATCCACGCTTTTTGTAAGGGATATTGAGGAAGAGCCATTCCCTCAAAGGTTTGCAACGCCAAACCTCACTCAATTCAAAGGAGCCTCCGACCCGGTAAAACAGATAGATTATTACCGGGGAGTCATGGTCCCCCACAGACATAACGATGCGCTCATGTACAAAGTTTTTCAAGCTTATCTTTAAGGCCAAGCCATGACTTGGTACAATCATCACACCCGGAGGTCGATTGCGTCCTTTGAAGAGTTGGCTCTGGCATTTGTTGTAACGACCCGTCGAGTAAACTGAGATTATATTAGTGGTTAATGAAATATTAGAGAAGTTAATTGGTGAATAGTTGGCTGACTTCGGACGGACGGTGCAAAATGACGGTTTTGCCTCTGGATTTGGGTAAACAATTGACTTTTCATTTGGGTGCTCAAATAGACTTTAACCGATGACTGTGATGTAGTTCGGGACGTCACGAGTTTATAGACAGGTGGCACGTCCGATTCCGACATTCGAGGAAAAAGTTATGATGTTCGGAAGTTCGAGGGTAATTTGGAAATTTGGTTAAAAATGGGCAATTTGTTGACTTTTCATACGACATGGACTTTTCATGTGTTACGAGGACTGTTAGGTAGGTATCGAGCCCCGGAGTATAATGACAGGCGGTACGCTGTCATCGGGTTTCGAATGATTCAGATTTGGGTCAAGATATGGTAAGGGCAAAATGATAATTTTCCATAAAAAGGGCATGTCGGTAATTGTTGCCTTGGGATTTGTGTCTAGTGGCACTTGGCTACTTTGGGTTGGTTGCCTCATCAGATTGGGACACTTGTCCCTTTCTAGATGGTTGTGGAAGGCTGGGGGAGGATTTTTAAATTCTAGTTGGACGGATGTGGTTAACAAAGAAAAACAGAGTATGGTAGGTGCCCGTGAACCCAACCCATCGAGACCTGTCAATTGTCAACTTCTACTGATGGTTTGTGAATCAAGTGAGAAAGTAGGGTGAGCTGTTGAAGGTGGTGTCCACGATGGTGCCTACGACGGCGCATTGAGGAAGAAAACCCGAAAAGTTCTGAGTTCTTTGAAATGTCAAATCCTGTCTCATGACGGTTTGACCGTGTCAGCTAGGGAGTTGATGTTCTAGAGGTTTAGACAAGCTCATTGGAACCATTTTTGAGGCTCGCCGTGGACGGTAGCAGAGGAACCCGTGACTGGGACGGAGGAGGTGGCTGGAAGTACGACGACTGAATGTCGAACAGTGCCCAGTTCTCCTTCATTTTGGGAGGTTCGGGAAAGCCGGTGATAGTGGATTAGCTGGGAAAGCGTAATTGCGCACGTATCGAGGCGACGATGCAAATGGTCTGTGAGTGTACTTTGCTTTCAAACTTATGATGCATGCATATATGTTTTATATTTTTTCTATACGTGATTTCTATGTTTATGATTATGGACTTGATGATTTACGGTTTTGCATGTATTTGCATGTTTTACGAGTTTTTGATTGATATTGTGATTTGACCATGGTTTTGATTATTTAATTTCGGAATTTAAAATGTGATTTGATTTCAATTATTTCTAAAGGATTTCGGAAAAGTGATTTCGGGTTTGAAGCCCAGTTCATAAAAGTGGTTTCGATAAACGTGATTTCGAGTTTTGGAATCGGATGCCAAGATGACGATTCAGGATTCGATTTTGGAACTGGAAAGTGGATTTCCGGATTTAGGTTTGGAATGGTTATTTCGGATGATGACTTACAGAATGATGGTTTCGAATTCGGATTTGGAAATGGACTATGGATTTGGATTCGGGATGATGATTTCAGATTCGGCTTGGAATTCGAAATGGTGATTTCGAATTCGGATTTGGACATGGATTTGGAAATGGTTTTAAAATAGTTTTGGATTGGATTTGCTGGATCTGGTTATTGGGTTTAAAGACTCGGATATGATACATAACGGGGGCGGGCCCAGATTGGGTTTAAAGACCCGGATTAAGTTTAAAGACTCGGGAGTTTAAAGACTCGGATATTGTGATTTCCTCCGTAGGCCTATTGAGTTTAAAAACTCAGATTATATTGAGGACTGGATTGAGTTTAAAGACTCGGATAGATCCAGCAGGTTCGATTGGTTGAAATGGATTTGAAATGTGTTTTGGATTTCGATGAGAACTTGATTGATTCCAATAATGAAGGTTTTCAAATAATGGTTTTTCGATGTTTTGGCCTATGCCCCGGATGAAAAAGGGGAAATTTGTTGACTTTTCATACGACATGGACTTTTCATGTGTTTCGAGGACCGTTAGGTAGGTCTCGAGCCCCTGAGTACAATGATAGGTGGTACGCCGTCATTGGGTTTTGAATGATTCGGATTTGGGTCAAGATATGGTAAGGGCAAAATGGTAATTTTCCATAAAAAGGGCATGTTGGTAATTGTTGCCTTGGGATTTGTGTCTAGTGACACTTGGCTGCTTTGGGTTAGTTGCCTCATCAGATTGGGACACTTGTCCCTTTCTAGATGGTTGTGGATGGCTGGGGGAGGATTTTTAAACTCAGGTTGCACGCATGTGGTTAACAAAGAAAAATAGAGTATGGTAGGTTCCCGTGAACCCAACCCATCCAGACCTATCAATTGTCAACTTCTACTGATGATTTGTGAATGAAGTGAGAAAGTAGGTTGAGCTGTTGAAGGTGGTGGCTGCGGCGGTGCCTACGACGACACCTTGAGAAGGAAAACCCAAGAAGTTCTGAGTTCTTTGAAATGGCAAATCCTGTCTCATGACGGTTTGACTGTGTCGGTTAGGGAGTCGATGTTCTGGAGGTTTGGACAAGCTCATTGGAACCATTTTCGAGGCTCGCCGTGGACGGTAGCAGAGGAACCCGTGACTGGGACGGAGGAGGTGGCTGGAAGTACGACGACTGAATGTCGAACAGTGCCCAGTTCTCCTTCATTTTGGGAGGTTCGGGAAAGCCGGTGATAGTGGATTAGCTGGGAAAGCGTAATTGCGCACGTATCGAGGCGACGGCGCAAATGGTCTGTGAGTGTACTTTGCTTTCAAACTTATGATGCATGCATATATGTTTTATATGTTTTCTATACGTGATTTCTATGTTTATGATTATGGACTTGATGATTTACGGTTTTGCACGTATTTGCATGTTTTACGAGTTTTTGATTGATATTGTGATTTGACCATGGTTTTGATTATTTAATTTCGGAATTTAAAATGTGATTTGATTTCAATTATTTCTAAAGGATTTCGGAAAAGTGATTTCGGGCTTGAAGCCCAGTTCATAAAAGTGGTTTCGATAAACGTGATTTCGAGTTTTGGAATTGGATTCCAAGATGACGATTCAGGATTCGATTTTGGAACTGGAAAGTGGATTTCCGGATTTAGGTCTGGAATGGTTATTTCGGATGACGACTTACGGAATGATGGTTTCGAATTCGGATTTGGAACTGGACTATGGATTTGGATTCGGGATGATGATTTCAGATTCGGCTTGGAATTCAAAATGGTGATTTCGAATTCGGATTTGGACATGGATTTGGAAATGGTTTTAAAATGGTTTTGGATTGGATTTGCTGGATCTGGTTATTGGGTTTAAAGACTCGGATATGATACATAACGGGGGTGGGCCCAGATTGGGTTTAAAGACCCGGATTAAGTTTAAAGACTCGGGAGTTTAAAGACTCGGATATTGTGATTTCCTCCGTAGGCCTATTGAGTTTAAAGACTCAGATTATATTGAGGCCTGGATTGAGTTTAAAGACTCGGATAGATCCAGCAGGTTCGATTGGTTGAAATGGATTTCAAATGTGTTTTGGATTTCGATGAGAACTTGATGGTTTCCAATAATGAAGGTTTTCAAATAATGGTTTTTCGATGTTTTGGCCTATGCCCCGGATGAAAAAGGGGAAATTTGTTGACTTTTCATACGACATGGACTTTTCATGTGTTTCGAGGACCGTTAGGTAGGTCTCGAGCCCCTGAGTACAATGACAGGTGGTACGCCGTCATTGGGTTTCGAATGATTCAGATTTGGGTCAAGATATGGTAAGGGCAAAATGGTAATTTTCCATAAAAAGGGCATGTTGGTATTTGTTGCCTTGGGATTTGTGTCTAGTGACACTTGGCTGCTTTGGGTTAGTTGCCTCATCAGATTGGGACACTTGTCCCTTTCTAGATGGTTGTGGATGGCTGGGGGAGGATTTTTAAATTCCGGTTGCACGCATGTGGTTAACAAAGAAAAACAGAGTATGGTAGGTTCCCGTGAACCCAACCCATCCAGACCTCTCAATTGTCAACTTCTACTGATGATTTGTGAATGAAGTGAGAAAGTAGGGTGAGCTGTTGAAGGTGGTGGCCGCGGCGGTGCCTACGACGAAGCCTTGAGGAGGAAAACCCGAGAAGTTCTGAGTTCTTTGAAATGGTAAATCCTGTCTCATGACGGTTTGATCGTGTCAGTTAAGGAGTTGATGTTCTGGAGGTTTGGACAAGCTCATTGGAACCATTTTCGAGGCTCGCCGTGGACGGTAGCAGAGGAACCCGTGACTGGGACGGAGGAGGTGGCTGGAAGTACGACAACTGAACGTCGAACAGTGCCCAGTTCTCATTCGTTTTGGGAGGTTCGAGAAAGCCGGTGATAGTGGATTAGCTGGGAAAGCATAATTGCGCGCGTATCGAGGCGGCTACGCTAATGGTCTTTGAGTGTACTTTGCTTTCAAACTTATGATGCATGCATATATGTTTTATATGTTTTCTATACGTGATTTCTATGTTTATGATTATGGACTTGATGATTTACGGTTTTGCACGTATTTCAAGATAATGACGTATTTGCACATTTTACGAGTTTTTGATTCATACTGTGATTTGACCATTTAATTTTGGATTTGAAATTTGATTTGATTTCAATTATTTCTGAAGGATTTCGGAAAAGTGATTTCGGGATTGAAGCCCAATTCATAAAAGTGGTTTCGATAAACGTGATTTCGAGTTTTGGAATCGGATTCCAGGATGACGATTCGAGATTCGATTTTGGAACTGAAAAGTGAATTTCCAGATTTGGGTCCGGAATGGTTATTTCGGATGCGGACTTACGGAATGATGGTTTCAGATTCGGATTTGGAAATGGACTATGGATTTGGATTCGGGATGGTGATTTCAGATTAGGCTTGGAATTCGAAATGGTGATTTCGAATTCGGATTTGGACATGGATTTGGAAATGGTTTAAAAATGGTTTTGGATTCGATTTGCTGGATCTGGTTATTGGGTTTAAAGACCCGGATATGATACAAAACGGGGGCGGGTCCGGATTGGGTTTAAAGACCCGGATTAAGTTTAAAGACCCGAAAAGTTTTGGACGGTCGGATCGAGAATCTCTTGTCCGACTTACGTGTTACATGGAGGTTGGTCATCAGTCAACCTTCGTGTCTTACGTGAGTTAGATGGGAACATGACTTAGCCCTTAATCCTGGGGGATTGGGGGTGGGTCGTGTCATTTGTGAAAGAGTACGCACAACTTCGGACAATCGAGGTGAATGATGACCATCTTTTCTCTGTCTGAAAGAGAGCAAATGAGACTCTGTGACAATACATGCAGAGATTTTGCGGGGAGAAGTCTCGAATCGTTGGCTGTAGCGACCTTGTTGCAGCAATGGCGTTTAAACAAGGACTCCCTTGAGACAGCCAGCTTTACCGAGACATCGTCATGAGCAATGAGCGAAGTCTCACCAAGATGCTCTCGCTAGCAGAGTGACTTGCAAGCTGGGAGGACAAGAAGAACGCCACACATACTCAGGATCATGCTAGGGCTAGTGAAAAGGCCTCCAATAAAGATGAGTCCCATGGAAAGTTTGCGACTGGAAAGTCCAACAAGTACAAGGCGGGACAACCCTCCCAAACACCGGCTATGGGGAAACCTAACTTGCAGCTATCTTTTCCAGTCCATCAGATCCACAATGAAATTAAAGACAAACCATGGTTCAAGATGCTGGAGCTAGTCAAAAGTGATCAAGAAAAGGCCGATAAAACGAAGTGGTGTGTTTACCATGAGTGCTACGGGCATAACATCGGAAAATGCATATCTTTCGAGAGATATCTCCGGAATCTCATCAAAGAAGGACATTGCACTGAGTACGTCAAAGGGAAGGCTGTGGATCGACCCGCTGACAAAGGACCGAATGAACCTGCAGCAAAGATGATTTGTATCAACCCCATAATAGCAGAATCAGAGTTGTTAGGAACCACCTCCAAGCAGAAGAAAAGAAAGATCTGAGATGCACTAGCCGTCTCTCAAGTCTCCCATGTTTCCACCCCCGGGGTGGCCAACGACCTTGTCATTGGTTTCTCTTTGAAGGACAAAGTAGGACTTGATTGGTCTCATGATGATGCTTTAGTCGTGTCAAACCAGATCGCACATGCTCAAGTTGATCGGATTCACGTTGATGAAGGAAGCGCAGCAAATATCCTCAGCCTGGATGCAGCGAGCAAGATGGGGTTAGAAAGCCTCACAACAAAAAGGGACGTTCTGCTCCGAGGTTTCAATGGGTCAACCAGCATGACTGTAGGCACTTTCCAGCTGGATGTGCATTCGGATCTCGTTGTCACGTCCCAGACTTTTCTACATCATGGACGAGTACTCTCCATATAATGGAATTTTGGGAAGGCCATGGCTTCACAAAATCCTTGCAACCACGTCAAGCCCTTACCAAAAAATTCGATTCCCTATGCCCGGAGGTGGAGTCGGGGAGATCAAAGGCGATCAGGCGATGGCTCGGCGGTGCCTCACAGAAGGGCTGAAAGAGGTCATGGTGGCTGAGTTTATTCCCCAGGTAGGATCATCTACTGGGGGCAAGCTCTCTTCTTCGTCTCCTAAATAGCAACTAAGCACGGGTCAAGATCCTGATGTTCATGAGGAACCACTACCTCCGGAAGGATGGCAACCGGAGGATGACGTCACCCTCATTCAACTTGACCCTCAATATCCTGAGCGACAAGCCCGCATTGGTGCTCGGTTGAGTGACATAGAAAAAGAAGAACTCATAGCTTTCCTGCGTGAGGAGAAAGAAGTTTTTGCTTGGTCTCCGTCTGACATGTCGGGGATTGATCCTACCATCGCTTACCACAAGCTGCACGTCAATCCCATCCACAAGCCGGTCAAGCAACAAGGATGCAATTTTCCCCCCAAGAAAATTGCTATCATCCAAGAGGAGATTGACAACTTACACGTTGCTGGGTCCATTGAAGATGTTCCGCACTCTGAATGGCTAGCAAACGTCTTACTTGTCAAGAAGAAGGAAGCAGGACGATGGAGAGTTTGTGTTGATTACACCGATATCAATCTTGCGTGCCTGAAGGATAACTATCCCCTGCCCAGAATCGATCTCTTAATGGACTCTACTGTAGGAAATGAGCTCTTAAGTTTCCTAGACACGTACTCGGGCTATAATCAAATTTTCATGCATGAAAAAAACAAGGACAAAACCGCCTTCGTCTTCGACCGAGATGTGTACTGCTACAAGGTCATGTCGTTTGGTCTCAAGAATGAGAGTGCAACATACCAGAGACTTGTCAATCGGATATTCAAAGATCTCATCGGCAAAACCATGGAGGTCTATGTGGATGACATCATGATTAAAGGAGAAAAACGAGGGGATCATATTGACAGGACCCGCCCCAAATCCCTCGGGATTAGCGTGGGACGTGCCTGCTCCCGTCTGACACAAAGTGTCAGACTAGGGATATTTCCGTCTTTTGTCCAACCGGGCTATTAGAGTACGCCAGGATCCGAAGGAGGAATGCAATGTCTCGTCTCTGCTACAGCCACATCCACGATCAACCTGAAGGGCATTCAAAACATAAACCGAGATGGCATCTTCTCCGCCCAAACCAAAACACGTGGGAACTCGTCCCAAAACCACCTCATAAGGGTCTCAGCCCAAAACCAATACGCGTGGGTCACAGCCCAATGCCATCTCAGTGGAATCACACACACATACATATATACATATATAACCCATCCAAAACGCCCATGATCTTCCGATCGTCATAACTTCTTCCACGGATGTCAGAATCGAACGTGCCACTTGTCTATGAACTCGTGACGTCCCGAACTACGTCACGGTCATCGATCAAAGTCCATTTGACCATCCGAACGAAAAGTCAACGTTTTGCCCATTCTAGGGGCAAAATCGTCATTTTGCCTTGAACGTCCGCTAATCCTCGTCTAATCTCCAATTAGTCTCGCTAATCCGTCATTAATTCTTAATTAATCCCATTAATTTGGGACGGGTCATTACACATATCACCAACCTGCGAAAGACCTTCAACTTGATGAAGAAGTACAAAATGAAGCTCAACCCTCTCTAATATACTTTCGGGGTATCAGCAGGGAAGTTCTTGGGTTACCTCGTGACTCAGCGTGGGATTGAAGAAAATCCAAAGCAAATCAAGGCAGTTCTCAAGATGAAGTCCCCATCAAGTTTGAAAGAGATTCAAAGTCTCACTAGACAAGTTGCAGCATTGAACAGGTTCTTGTCCAAGTCAACTGACCGGTGACGACCTTTCTTCCAAGTAGTAAAGAAAGCATCCAAGGATAAGTGGGATGAGGGTTGTGAGAAAGCATTTCAAGATCTCAAGGCCTGCTTGACATCTCCACCACTACTATCAAAACCCAAACATAACTAGGACCTGTTCCTATATCTGGGGGTCTCTGATGTTTCTGTAAGCTCTGTACTTATCCGAGAAGAGAATGGGATTCAAATGCCTGTATTCTACATATCCAAAGGCCTTCTTGATGATGAGACACGATATCTGAAGTTTGAAAAGCTGATTCTGGCATTACTGGTTACCACAAAGAAGTTGAGGCCTTACTTTCAAGCTCATCAAGTAATCGTCATGACAGAATATCCACTCCGTTCATTACTTCATGCACCCGATGCATCGACATTCTGTCACGACCCGGCCATCTAACACAATATTTCCCGCTTTGGGCCCAGCCCTCACGGTTTTGTTTTCAGGAGCTCACGTGCAACTTCCCAGTAGGTCACCCATCATGGGATTGCACCAGTCTTAACTCGCTTAACTTTGGGGTTCCAATCCCCCCCAAAAGCCACTTGAGCTCCCAAAAGGCCTAGTGCTAGATAGGTGTGTGCCTACACCTTTAAGGCACACCACCATCCTCTCCCAGACCATTCCCCCTCGCAGGAATGTGGGATTGTTCACTGTTCCCTCCAGAATACGGGTCTTACAATCCACCCCTCTTAGGGTCCAGCGTCCTCGCTGGCACACTTCCCGGTCGGGGTCTAGCTCTGATACCATTCTGTCATAACCCGGCCCATCTAACACAATATTGTCCGCTTTGGGCCTAGCCCTCACGGTTTTGTTTTCGGGAGCTCACGTACAACTTCCCAGTAGGTCACCCATCATGGGATTGCACCAGCCTTAACTCGCTTAACTTTGGGGTTCCAATCCTCCCCAAAGCCACTTGAGCTTCCAAAAGGCCTAGTGCTAGATAGGTGTGTGCCTACACCTTTAAGACACACCATCATCCTCTCCCAGACCATTCCCCCTCGTAAGAATTTGGAATTGTTCATCATTCCCTCCAGAACACGGGTCTTACATCGACACGAGTAATGAAATGGGCCATAGAGTTGAGTCAGCATGATTTGCTCTATCGTCCAAGAAAAGCTATCAAAGGCCAAGCCTTAGCGGATTTTGTTGTGGAGTTCACACCAGCATCATTGGAAGGAAGTAATGGCAATAAGCTTGGCAAAGCTCCCAGGGCCTCTAACACTTCCTTGTCACAAGATCATGGTGAAAGTTCCTCTTCTATGCAACCCTCAACTTCCAATCTTCTATGGAAGCTCTTTGTTGACGGTTCCTTGAACTACAAGGGGGCAGGAACGGGGATTGTCCTTATCACTCCTGATGGCTCAATAATGGAGCAAGCAGTACAGTTTGTATTCAAAGCCTCAAATAATGAAGCAGAGTATGAAGCTTTGATTTGTGGGCTCGCACTTGGCAAGGAGTTGGGCGTCAAAAAACTCGATATTCATTCGGATTCACAGTTGATCACTAACCAATCGATCGGTGAATATGCTGCGCGTGATGCAAGGATGATTAGATATAACAACAAGGTCTAGAAAATGCTTGTTTTTTTCTCGGTTTTCACTTTTCATCAACTTCCACGAGCCGAAAATGCACAAGCAAATGCGTTGGCAAATATAGCGTCATCACTTGACTTCCGATTCAAGCGCTCAATCCCGATTGAGTATCTCAAGCAACGAAGCATTGATGTTAAGGAGATTGAAGCAAGACAACTTGATTCATCTCTGAGTTGGCAGGACCCTTTTATCAACTACCTAGAGCATGGCACATTGCCTGATGAACGATTAGAAGCCAGCGAAGTCCAGATGAAAGCTGCACGATACTATGTTGACAAGGGCCGACTCTTTCGAAAGATCTTCATAGGGCCGAACATGCTGTGCTTCAGGCATCCAAAAACATTGAAAGTCTTAGCTGAAATTCATGAAGGACATTGTAGAAATCATTCTAGTGGAAGGTCGCTTGCTCAAAAGACGCTTAGTGCAGGATTTTACTGGCCAACTCTGCGCCAGGACGCCTTGCAATATACCTAGAAATGGGACAAATGTCAAAGGTTTAAACCTAACCAATTGGCCCCACCGGAAGAGCTGCATGCACAGACGAGCCCTTGGGAATTCATGTAATGGGGAATTGATATCGTTGGACCGCTTCCAAGCACACCGGTCCCAAGTAAAAAGTATCTGATCGTCGCCACTGATTATTTTACCAATTGGGTGGAAGCAAAGGCTTTGGCTAACATTACCCAAACTGATGTTCAAAAGTTCATCTGGAGCCAAATCTTCTACCGATTTGAAATTCCCAAGATCATTCTAACAGACAATGGAACTCAGTTCACTGGCCCCATAATCAACGAGTTCTTTGAGTCTTGGAAGATCAAGCATTTCACTTCAACTGCATATTATCCCCAGGGTAATGGCCAGGTAGAAGCTTCAAACAAAACGATCATCAACTGTATCAAGAAGTGACTTGATGATAAGAAAGGCTTGTGGGAGGAAGAGTTGGATGGCACGCTTTGGGCTTACCGCACCACTCCGCGTCGTGCAACATGAGAGTTTCCATTCACCCTTGCATATGGCACTAACGCAGTCATTCCTCCACATGTTGTTGTTCCAGCGCCCTTTATTGAGCTCGATGATCTAGTAGTCAACTCCATCGCTCTAAGAACTTCACTTGATCTTAGCGAGGAATTAAGAGAGCAAGTGGTGAAGCGCATCTCTAGCTACCAGCAGCAAGTGAGAAGTTCCTACAACAAGAAGGCTCGACTCCGAAACTTTCTCCCAGGTGACCTTGTTCTCAAGAAAATGTTTACGACTCCCAATCGTCCAGGGTCTCAAAAACTCAAGTCCCCATGGGAAGGACCCTATCGAATCTACCAAGTAGGAGGAAAATGAAGCTACACCATAGAGACAATGGACGGAAAGTTAGTGAGTGGTTCCATGAACACTCATTACCTTCGAAAATATTATGTATAATGCAAACTAGAGCTCAAAGCTAAGCTAGTCTTTGTTTTGTGCCAAATATAGACTTTATTTTCAAGAATGATGTATTTAGACTTATCAATAAACCTATCAAGTCATTCCTAGTTCACCTATGTGTTATTATACTTTTGGCAAGGTTCTCAAAGTCTTCCTCCGGGAAGTATCCAAAGCCTTCTTTCGAGAAGCACTCAAGCCTTCCTTTGGGAAGCATCCAAAGCCTTCTTCCGAGAAGCACTCAAGTCTTCCTCTTGGAAGCACACAAAGTCTTCCTCTCAAAAGCACTCAAAGCCTTTCTTTTGGAATCACTTAAAGCCTTCCACTCGGAAGCACTCAAAGCCTTCCTCCGGGGAGCACCCAACGACTTTCATCAGGAAGAGCTCATAGCTTTCCTCTAGGAGGCAAGCAGAGCTTTATGAAGGAAACGCTTAAAGCCTTCCACCAAGAAGCACACTAGGTCTTCATCTGGGAAGCATTTCCAAAACCTCCTAAATTTCAAGTGCTCGAGCTTTCCAGTAACCATTTCAAGCCTTCAGTTAGAAAGAGCAAAAGCCATTCCCTGAAGGCAACATACCAAAATTTTAATCATCTAACGCTTCAAGTTATTTAGAACTCGTCGTTGCACACCCATGGTTGTAGTGGGGGACTATGAATGAGCTCATTCCGACACATTGACAAGCATTTGAAAGTGTTCGCTTCAACACATTAAAAAGTGGATAAAAGAAAGTTAACACTTGCGTTCCAACAATTGTTCCAACAATTCAGCATAAATGATTTTCTTATTTATTCATTTGGAGGGTGTATGGAAAATCACATGTCAATTGCTCACACCGGTTATTCACTATTGGAATGAAAATTACAAATGAAAGGGAAATGACATAAAGAAACTACAGATGCATGTATTCAAAATCCATTGTTTTTTTGAACTCTTCCCACTCTTCTGCTGAAAGTAGGGAAGCGTCGTTAAACAATGATTCAGCAGTCTCAGGGGCACCTTCCTTTCTGATCTCGGTCTCAGGCTCTGATTCAAGTTCCAGTGTAGGCTCATACTCTTTCTCCAGCTCTGGTTCCCGCTCTTTGGTGGTGATCCTACTGCAGCTTGCCATGTCCAACTTTTGCGCTTCATTTTCTTTTTAGAACAAAGTTCTGGGGGCATGTGGTGCCAGTAAATGGTTGTGTCTCGGAAACCTTCCAGTCTTCAGATTCTGGATTTCCACCTCCAAAAGTTTGATTCTCTCATCTGAGTCCTGCAAATGTCTGTGCAGCAAAATGACCTCGTTTAGGGTAGCATCCTGCTCATTCTCTATCAGCATCCTCTCTGCATGGCTTGTCTCCAGCTCGCCCACTTTGCCTTTCAATGTATGGATTCTTCCGACCAAGGCTTCGTTATTCCGTCTAGAGTGATCTCAGGCTTCTCGAAGGCTTTTGTACTCGCTCTTCATCCGTTTTTTTTTTCATCTTCCAGACTAGCATTTCCCGAAGCATGTCAATCAACTTGTGGGCCCCAGCTTTCGCAATCCTAAGGTCTTAGACTACCTTGTCGTAAATTCCTTGTAGCATAGTTTTTTGGGTTTCTCCTGCCATGATGGGGGTAGCTATCAAATCAGGAGTCTTGGATGACGACCGTGTCTCCTCCACTAATCGGTCTAGGCCTTCATCTCTCAACGCTTCAATCACTTCAGGGGAAGTGGGAATCGCCTTCAACTTCTTAGGTTGTTTGGATGCATCCTCACAGGAATCGTCTAAGGTTTTGTGCTTGCTAGATGACTCTGCAGGACTAGAACAGTTGGGCTTGGAAGGAACCTGATGATCATGCTTTCTCTCCAAATAGTCAATGGGCCCTTTCTTGTTGTTCTTCTTCTGGGTAACGGGTTTTTTCAAGTGCAGTGGAGCGCTCAGCCATTCCTTGATCAGGTAATCTGAAGGCCTCCTGCCATTCATGTCTCTGAGTGGAGAGAGTAGCCAGCTCATGTCTCGAAACTCTGTAGGAATTTCCAAGGCCATGCCAATCTTTTTGAGATCAGGATGACTTTCAAACCCGTTGTACAGCTCATCGAACATGCGGAAGTGCGAGGCAATCCTCAGGTCCGGGGAGGTATGTTTGTCCCATGCGCCTCTAACTTCGATGCAGTTGAATCTATACGTGTTGTCATCAAACTCCGTCCTAAAAAATAGCTCTACCTTGGGTACAACTCGAGAAAGACGACCGCTGGTAATTCCGTTGTGCGACACAGAATAGCAATGCCAGAATTCATCTTTAGCGAGTCTCAAGCGAAAGAATTTTTTCAGCTTCTCGAAGCACATGATGTGTCGATAGGCATCGACGTCCAATTGAGCAGGGTTGTATCCCATCCAGCCAATAATCTTGGAAAAGAACTTCGAGAACGGAAACTTAAAACCCCACCCAATGATCAAGGGGTGGAATTTAGTCCATTGACCACCGATAGGGTTTTTTCCTCTTTCATGCTTAAGAGCCTTCATGGAAGAACATCTGTCGCCAAGCTCCACGAAGACGTCATCCAGAAAAGCAATTTGATTACGAGCTTTCCTCTTCCCTCGGAATGGGCTTTGGCTACGAGAACTACCACGCTCACATAATGCGAGTTTACCAGATCGATTCAGATGTGCATGTTGACACATCTTGAAATGACCGCCTCAAACAAATAAAGTGGGTAGGGGTGGGCACGGTTTGGTATGGTACAAAATTGATCGATACTAGAACCATACCATTTAATTTTAATCGGTACGGTACGGTTCGGTATTCAATATTTTGAAAGTGAAATCAGATCGTACTGTACCAATTAAGTTCGGTACGGTTTCGGTATGGTTTCGGTTTTGAGCCAAAATTTTGTTTGTGATTATAAAGCAAAGGTTAGGTTTAGGCATGGTTAAGTGTGAGCTTAGATTCTCAATAATTTTGTTTTTGGTTCCCTAATCAAAAATCAAAATCAAAAGCAAACCATATATAAATAAATATTACAGACTTCATGTCCAATCCAAAAGATCAATTAGCTGGCTTTACTAATTAAAAACTTTCAGTAGCTGACATTCAAGTAGAAGCTTCTGAGTCCTCCATGTAATTTTGTTTTTAATTAGCATCGACATCCAAAAGATTAATGACAAACCGTGTCTAATAATACAATGGGCGCAAAGCAACATTGCATAGAGAAAAGAAAACAATAAATTAACAATTTAACACTAATTTAGCACAAAACAAACCCTAGAAGCTTATATTCATTAGTGAATCTTAGTCCTCTAGCATAGTAAAAGACTAAAGAAAAAGGAAAACTACATTTATGAAGGACTTAAGTTTTCAAATATGTATTGAAGAAGTTGCACTAAGTTGAAGATATCAACTCTTAGAAGCTAAATTAAGACATGCATGGTCATATCAACTCTTAAAGAAGACCTAAAAAACCAATAAGAAATAAATCTAATTATTAAAAAAAAAAAATTCTAATTCGGTACGGTATCGGTTCGTGACGGTTTTTTAAAATATCGATACCGAAACCGTACCGAATTATATCGGTACGATTTCGGTACCGTACCAATCATACAACGGTTTTATTATTCGGTTTTTTTTTCGGTATGGTTTGATCTGAAACGGTACGGTTTTGGTATTTTGGTTCCATGTGCCTAGCCCTAAAAGTGGGTGTCGCTTGAATCGTAGACAACGGACATCCTGAACTCTCAAAATGAGCAAAAGCATCCACCTACAATAAAGGAACAAATTTATTAGTTCCTCACAATAAATATATACCACGTATATTGTCAGGACCCGATCCTCTTCTGTCAGGTCCCGATTCATCTAGCACGATATTGTCCGCTTTGGGCCTCGCCCTCACGGTTTTGTTTTCGGGAGCTCACTGTGCAACTTCCCAGGGGGTCACCCATCTGGAATTGCACCAGCCTCAACTCGCTTAACTTTGGGGTTCCAATCCCCCCCAAAGCCACTGAGCTCCCAAAAGGCCTCATCTAAACCAGAGACGTGCACCTGCACGCTCTATCTAGCATGATATTGTCCTCTTTAGGCGCACCTGCGCCCGCAAGGTTTTGACCCCAAGACCTCACGCCTGGAAGGTAACCACCTTAACCAGCGCAGCCAAGGGAGGCCTCATGCTAGATAGGTGTGTGCCTACACCTTTAAGGCACACCACCATTCCCTTCCCAGACCATTCCCCCCTCGCATGAATGTGGGATTGTTCACCGTTCCCCCCAAGACACGGGTCTTACAATCCACCCCCCTTAGGGCCCAGTGTCCTCGCTGGCACACTTCCCGGTCGGGGTCTGGCTCTGATACCAAATTGTCAGGACCCGACCCTCTTCTGTCAGGTCCCGATTCATCTAGCACGATATTGTCCGCTTTGGGCCTCGCCCTCACGGTTTTGTTTTCGGGAGCTCACTGTGCAACTTCCCAGGGGGTCACCCATCTGGAATTGCACCAGCCTCAACTCGCTTAACTTTGGGGTTCCAATCCCCCCCAAAGCCACTGAGCTCCCAAAAGGCCTCATCTAAACCAGAGATGTGCACCTGCACGCTCTATCTAGCATGATATTGTCCTCTTTAGGCGCACCTGCGCCCGCAAGGTTTTGACCCCAAGACCTCACGCCTGGAAGGTAACCACCTTAACCAGCGCAGCCAAGGGAGGCCTCATGCTAGATAAGTGTGTGTCTACACCTTTAAGGCACACCACCATTCCCTTCCCAGACCATTCCCCCTCGCAGGAATGTGGGATTGTTCACCGTTCCCCCCAGGACACGGGTCTTATATATATACATATTATAATATATACACAAATAATTATTCGAAATACGAATACAAATATCAAACACATTAATAATATTAATATATTAAATACACATTTTAATATATAAATATATCTATATACATATTAAATAGGCGTAATGATGTACCTGCAAAAAACGTCAAAACATTTGAATATATATAAACTCATATAAAAGCATTAATGATATATAATATATATATTAGGGTCATGCAATCAGCGCATGCAAAACACTAATAATATATCTAATATATTAAAATCATATATATATGTGTGTAAACACTAAAAGGTTGGAATCTCCAAATTAATTAGGGTCATGCAATCAGCGCATGCATGCCTCCCGCAAGGCCCACACATTCCATGTCTGCCAGACGCGCGTGGCCCACATCCTACACAATCAACCCAAACCGCCAAACATCCTATGAGACAAGCCCAACTGCACGCTAGCAAGAGCCTACAGTCGGGCTTGCAATTGTGGAGACCTCCAGTCAAGCCCAACTGCACGCTAGCAAGGGCCTCACGTTTCCACTGCCCACTCTCCACGCAGACGACGCCTGGCGTACATAATTGAGTCTGTCCCTGAATTCAGGTATTGGCTTCCACGCGTACGCAAGCTTTCTTCACTTCTCCAGTCCACCGTTTGCTGTCCGTCGAATGCTTGCCTCCCATTGGTCAACCACGCTGCCAGACGACCATTTCCCGCTTCATCTCCACGCGGCGCGAGCGCGAGCGTCATCACAAAGGCCAACTAGAGCTCAGTCCCCACTGCACGCCACGTCGCCTCCCCTTGACCGAGCAATTCAAGCCGTTTTTTCAAGATCAACCTCACAGCCCGCCAAGGTCATCTTGTTATCCACCTCAGATCCTCAACACAACCTTCAAAACAAAAAATAAACAGAGAAAAAAATAAATAAATATTTTACCTCCTTTGAGTTTGACGTGTAGCTTTTTCTTTCCACCAAGCACGGCTAACCTTCTCTCTTCTTTTTCCCTTCACCCAAACGGAGTGCAAGGATTGGGGGTTAACTTTTTCCTTTCTGTTTACCCTTCTCAACTGCAAAGGTCTTTTATAATAAGACAAAACAAACAAACCCCCCAAAAACATTGAAAATGGAGTTAATTTCATTTTAAATGGGATTAATTACCATTAAGGGGATTTATGTCTTTGAATGGGTTAAAAGAAAACAGATTACCGTTTTTTACACATGCTAAGTGGCTCAACAATTTTCCTCATGGAGATAGGGGAAAAAAATGACACATGAAAGGGAAAAAATCCAGGAAGCGTCTGTACATCCCTTAGGATTCCCCAAACTCCTAAGCGATGTGGGGGCATTTGTGAAACCCAAAAATCATCCGAAAATTGTGGAGCTGCCATTAAATAACGCTAATTATTTGAAAACACCCACATATTAAATAATCTATTTACTAGCTAAATACATTATTTAATCAGGTTAAAACTCCGTAATATTAATATTCTTTCCGAGAGTTAATTGTTATTACTCTTAGTAACGGACAATTAGTATTAATATTAAAATACAATAATTATCATTATTATCATAATGAGCTATTATTATAATTATTAAATAATATTGATTACAAATTCAACTGACCAATCAGAACGCTCCGAGGTTCCTAAGATTTTCCTATAAATAGCGGAGTAAATTTCATTTCCGAGGTACGTCGATTATTCGCTTCGAAGTATATCCTTCTCCTCTCTCAAAGATGACTTAGGCATCAGAGTGTTCTTGGTCGAACAACCCTCGCGTAATCGATCGAGGCAACGATAGCTAATTGTTTGTTGTTTGTAGGAATTATGAGGACTTTTCGCGGCGGGTTCAATTTTTGATTCAACATCATCTCCATTGTTCTCCTTTGCCAATCCAATATGGCCTGAACAGAGCCACTCTCAGGTACACCTTATGGCCACATTGGGACAACAACGTACACGCTAAACCTCTCCCCTGCCTCTATTTTACTAACAATCTTCAAAGTGATCTCCTTTGGTAAAAGATGCAAAGCATTGATGTCAGCGTCAATAATGTCTCTTGATTTCCAGCCAAATGAACTTCCAAGGAAGTACTGATTCTCAACGTAGATGGATTTTTTGGCTCGGCGAATTGCCTGGATGTATGCGTCCTGGATGCTTCTGTCAATGATGTTGTTCTTCCCACTGATAAGTCCTATTCGTGATGCTTCAAGAGGTTTCTCGGGGAAGTCGAAAGCAACCCGTTGTCGATAGACCTAAACAGCTGAACATTCCATGACTCCTTGTCATTTGATGACCTAGTTTGTAAAGGATGAACTGTGATTTCTTCAAGCTTTTCCAGTGGAATTAGGAATTTTTCTCCAACTTGTCTTTTTCCACCTCTGCTCAAAGTTGTACAAGACATCCCAAGCAATAGGCCCTTCTAATTTGAAATGGATGTCATGCCAGGGCTCCCTAGGACCGCCTTTCCTTTCCCAATCGAAGCGCCTAGGAAATTAGGCTGATGGAAATCTGGTGGGTTGTATTCAAAGTTTCAAAAAGGGGGTGTCTTTGAGCATCATATCTCCCATCATAGAGATCAATGCCTCCAAGAAAGCAGACAATCATTCTCTTTCGCGATTCTCCCCCCGGTAAATGATCACTGTCTGTGACAATTGTTTTCTGATGGTGGGTAAACATTGCAGCAGTTTCAAAGCCTTGAATTAGGCTCTTTCCCACATCAGGGTTCCTCGGACACAAAAAGCAATGCACTTTCGTGTTGCGAAAGTACTCTTCAGTTTCTTGATCATGAGTAGTCATCAAGCCATCCTTCTTCAGTTCCTTAATAGAAGTCCTGTCATCCCAAACAAGCAAACGAACCAAAGCATTCTCATTCTCGGCCTTTCTGATAAGAAGCTCCCCTGGTGTGACATCATCATTTCGCCTCCTTGGGTCCCTTAACAAGGTTATCCCAGTGGAGACAGACCACCCTGTTATGTAAATGAAGTGTTTGGCATTAGTGATTGCATCAAAGATGTCCTCCCAGCATCTCCGAGGCTAATAAAATTCGGCATTTTCCACATAAATTGGAGGACTAAATTCGTCCAATTAATGGGAATCGTGGTATAGGGCAACCCTACAACCCTCCCTTTGATTGAAAAATGTCCAAGGAACTCCCTCGTAGTTGGGATTTCTAATCCCCATAGACCAATGAAAGTCTTCTGCGATTGAAAAATTGTAGCTTGACATGAATTCTTGAATTTCCGGGGACGGGTTTGTGAGCTTCATCGAATATTTCAACCCATCTGTCCGCCACATACCCATTGATTATGTCTTCAACAGGGACATAAGCTATGCCAATAAGTGTTGCCCCACTAAGATCAACATTTTTTACAGTGAATATGATGTGGGAGATGTTATGGGCACAGTAGATGTGAAACTCTTCCTTCCATTTTGGATTGTTGGCATCGTTTATCATTCTTGTTCGCCCGACCCTCGCCTTGTCAAGATCAACTGTTGCATACAGTTTGGGTCCAGTAATCTACACAGTGCGTAAGGTAAATGCCACAACTCAAATTATGCACACAAAGTTCTATCATGTCCTTGACTGGAAAATGAGGTTGACGTCAGTAGTGTACCTGCTCAGGCCCGCACAGCGGCAACTTCTTCATTTGAGCTACAAATGTTTTTGGTGACTATTTTGCAAACCACATTGTCTAAGTTTATGATTAAAAAAAGGCAAAAAAAAAAAATAATAATAAACTTAAGCTGAAATGAAAAAAATTATGTCAAAAGAAATTGTACTAGCACAACACTCTTAGCTCCGAAACTATTATGCCAAAAGAAAACCGTAATGGCTTTTTATTTATGGGGCCTCATATCACCAAAAACTCAACAGCGACCATGCTTAGCAAGATGGTTGAGCTACCTCCCATATAAGATATATATATATATATATATATATATATAACATTTATCAAAGTTTATAGTTATCAAATTTGTGAAAGGCAATTATATATACGGAGCATCAACTATCAATCATTTTTTTTTTATAAGAATTGATCTATGTTAATCACTAGTGAAAAAACTTATCACTAACTTGTAATATTAAAATTTATGAGCAATGTATTGACGTGAGTGGTACGAAACAATTATCTTATAAATATAAGAATATTAACATTCCTAATTGGTCTAGATGACCTTTTACTATAACTTTACAGATAACTCCATATGAAAATAATAGAATTATTCCGCCCTAATTAAAACTTTAACCCTCACATTCAAAATCTTTTTAACGTGTTATAAAACACGTCTAATAGGATCCAAGATGGGCTAACCTAGCTTGAGTTATCGGATTTATTACCTAAATTTTTTAGAAAAGCTTTAAGATTACCAAAAATTATGAAATGATGTAAATTAAATTAAGGGAAATTATATTTTTAGAATTTGTATAGTTTCTTATTTGGATAATATAAAAATAACATGTATAGAATTTAACGTTTACACATAAATTATAATTATAAAAATAAAATGTGAGAAATAACACATCTTTATATGGAATTTAAAGTGGAAATTTCGAGTATCCAAATTCTTTGTTTTTAATTTTTTGGAATTTACCAGTTTCAATTTTATTTATCTAAACAAGAGAATTGATGCATAAAAATTTCAAAATTTTGATTTCTTACCAAATCATTTGTTATTTTTATTCAACCAAATACACCCTTAAGTTATTAGTATACCAGTCCCACAATAAATGAGAATCCCTTATATGAATGGGCAAAAAAACCTTAGTTATGAATAATCATGGTTACTATAATTTTTTATATTAAATGATTTGATTATAATTTAATTATTTATCTAAATGATATTGTTATTGTTACCACCATTTAGATCCATTTTTAAATGTTGTGCCTATGGTTTTCAACCATTTACTCAACACCATTTAACTAAAAAAAAAGTATTTTATCTTTTAAATTTTCATATAAATCTGATTAATTGGTATATTATGGTAATTTATGTCTTCAATTGATTATTAAAAAAAATGCTATTTAAACAGACATGTAAGAGCGATTAAAAATTAAAATTATTTCCGCAGCTTATTTTGATTACAAGGATGGGCAAATTTTTAGAAATTTTTCATAAAATATTTTATTGGAGTTCGAATTTAAGACTAATTGTCTACAAATTAATAATAGAATCAACTGAACTAAATCCACTTGACAACCGCAATTTATTATATATTAATGATTATAGTTATTATTATTAATTATTAAACTAAATAAATAATAAGTACAAATAACCACGTTTATAATTTTTACTGGGTATAGCTAAAACAGCCGTGATTAACTTGCAGGTGATTTTTTTTTCGCCCATTCTCAATCCTTAGTGAGAGCCGGACTAATACAAATGATCACTTCTCTTCTCTTATAAATGATCCCACCACAAACTTTTTTTCTTTTGTCAATTTTTTTTTTTTCTACACTTCACTATACAAATTTAAGCCATGTTATAACCATATCATTTATGTATTAGGTAGGTTATGACATCTAGAAGGTCATTTTATACTTTATTTTCCTTTTGAAATCATGATGACTTTATATTCATAACCCTCACGGATTGAATGGACAACACCAGCAGACAGCAATAACAACAAAATGTGACGTCCAAACTTTCTCAAATAAACGGGGAACAAAATTAATTAATGAAAGAAAATATAATTACCGTGTACACTAAGCTGAGGCCATATCCATGGTAAAGCTTATCTAATTCGTATACCGTTGCTAAAAGTGTCCTGTGAAGTAAAGTTGTCATTAGAGGTTTTAGAGCCAATGAATCAAATACAAATAGAATCCGATTGGTATTTTATGTATGAAGGAGGGGATATATATGTCTGCAGAAAATTCAAGCTAGCATCGGTTCCGACTTTGCTTTCAAGATGGCCATTGTGTCAAATTCTAAGTCATTATAGTAAAGAACATGATTTTATACTATATACCCTTATTATTATGTGCAAGAAGCACAAAGCTTTATGTACTCACCAATTTGATACATTGATTTTGTACGACACCGCGATAAGATGTTATGATAACATGTCATATTTAGATTTTTCCATATATATATATATATTGAATATGAAAAAATTCTCCCACGATCAACTTCGGCGAGTGATGACTGTAATACTCGTTGTGGGGCCCACATTTATTGACGATCAAAATTACATTCACTCGTTCATAAATCACATAACACTATAATTTAAAAAAGAAGAAGAAAAATAACATAAATACTGACATTTTTCACAAAAGTTATATCTAGATTTTTGCATATATAATTAACACGTTCATAAACCACCTAACTCATATAAATTTAAAAAGAAAAAGAAAATAACATAAATACTAGTATTTTTCATAAAAAGTTATATTTAATTTTTTGCATATATAATTAGATTTTGATGTGTTATCACTCGTTCATAAGCCACCTAACTCATTGACGTCATGATAACACGTCATATTTAGATTTTTGCATATATAAGTAATATATGAAAAAATTCTTCCAAGATCAACTTCGGGGAGTGATGACTGTAATACTCGTCGTGGGGCTCCCACTCATTGACGATCAAAATTACATTCACTCGTTCATAAACCACCTAACGCTAGAATTTTTAAAAAAATAATAATAACATAAATACTGACATTTTTTACCAAAATTATATTTAGATTTTTGCACATATAATTAAATATGAAAAAGTTCTTCCAAGATCAACTTCGGCAAGGGATGACTGTAATATTCGTCGTGGGGCCCACACTCACTGACGATCAAAATTGTATTTACTCGTTCATAAACCACCTAATGCTATAATTTAAAAAAGAAAAAGAACATAAATTCTAGCATTTTTCACAAAAGTTATATATCTATTAACATATGTTAATGATTATTTTTCAAATAGGCGTGTGATGAGTGCACGTAGGCCAGATTTTAGGACTTACACTCACCAACAGCTGAGCCGACACTCGGATTTTCCAAAAACATATTGACATATTATTGAAGCCAAAAAAAAAAAAGGAGTCATTAAAAAAAACAAAAAAATGAGTGTAAATTATAGATAACGTTTTTGAAAATAAAATGTAGTGGAAATTACAAGAACCATAAATGCAAAAATTTCTTTTTGGTAGGCAGAGGGTGACGACATGATGCTCAGTGTGTTTTAGGTCCAGTTGTCAAGAACCTGAGGGTGTCTATAATGGCTGTGCAGGTGAACTCTTTATTGCTCTTCTGTACTACAATAGACTTTCCGACCAAGCAAGCCACCGACAGTTCTTATAAATGACCACATTGTACCTAAAAATAAAACTCAACTTCAACTCTGCAGCTTCATCATTTTCTCTCGTTCTCTCTCTCTCAAATGTCTTTAAAATCCCACCACTCAACTCTCTGAAAATTTTAATACGAAAATCATGGTACAATCAAGAAAGTTCAGAGGAGTCAGGCAGCGCCAGTGGGGCTCTTGGGTGTCAGAAATTCGCCACCCGCTTCTGTAAGTCCGAGTCTGAACGTATAACATAACTAGTGGTAGTGATATATATACACATAACATTGTACATGTCAAAGTGATCGAGTGCCTTGTTTTTTAATTTTTATTATTATTTTGTTGTTTGTGGATAATTTTTAGGAAGAGGAGGGTGTGGCTGGGGACGTTTGAGACAGCAGAGGCAGCAGCAAGGGCATATGACCAAGCTGCAATATTGATGAATGGCCGAAATGCAAAGACCAATTTCCCAACAACATCAAACACAACCAACAATCAGAATGAAGACACAAATAAATCATCGGACATTCGAGATGAACACACGCCATGGTCTCCGAAAGCGCTTTCGGAGTTGCTCAATGCCAAGCTCAGAAAATGCTGCAAAGACCCATCTCCCTCCCTCACTTGTCTCAGGCTTGATAATGACAACTCTCACATCGGAGTGTGGCAGAAGCGCCCCGCCGGATCCCGGGCAACCTCCAATTGGGTCATGAGAATTGAGCTTGGGAAGAAAAAAATCATGAAACCAATAACTCACCAACATCATCCTCATCAATCCATGACAACCACTGATTCCTCTTCAACCTCATCGTCGATGGTGGAATTGATTGAGACTGCGGCTGGGACAAGTGAAGCAGACGTGGATGAAGAGGATAAACTTGCAATGCAGATGATAGAGGAGTTGCTCAATTGGAATTATCCAGTTGCTTCGCCACCAAGTAGCATTCAACAAGAAAATATTTAAAGGGAAGTTAGGATCAACACACCCAAATGCTTCAACGCTTGTTAGTCTTTATAGTTTTTCAAAGTAGTAGGGTGAGTACTTAATTAATTAGGTCAATTTGCAGTTGCTTAATTAATTATACTAGTATATATATACAAATATCATAAATTGTCACTTGATCACTCGTGCTATGGTTGGTGGATGGGAAAATTGTAGAAAGAAAAATCATCAGTTAGATGTTTGGTCAAGGTCTCTGTGGCTGGTATATAGTGTACCTAATTAGCTACGTATTGTCTGAAGAAAGCAAAATGTAAATAATGATATATATATATATATATATGTGTGTTGGCCTCTTATATATATATATATATATTGCTGCTAATTTGGATTGATTTCAGTGCAGTTATATATAACAATAACAATTTCGTCTCATAGATATATGTTAAAAATTTAACTCATGATCAGTACTTAAATAACTCATAAAATATAAGATATTTTGAAAGAATTAAATATGAGAATGATTTTGTATTTTGAGGCGAACATATTGAAGACCAAGACTAGCTAGAAGAAATGTACGTGTTTCTTAATTTTATGAATAACCCATCTTCAATTTTTGGATTTGAACAAAAAAGTTAATTGATCCATTCTACCTGTACTTTGAATATACATGGTGGATTATCCAAATGCATTTGAATATGTCAACCAATTTAAGCACCGAAGCACTATAATTCTATATGTTCCATAAATAGTTTAATAATATAATTCCATCAAGAGAACAAGAATGTTTCTTTTAATTAATAACTCTTTTTGGCAAAACCTATATATATATACATTATATTATGTTGATCGAAGTTCAACAAGAATATATATACATGTACTAAGTTAAGTCAAATGCTTAACGTTAGGCTTGACATTATTATATTATTATGTTGAAGTCCAACAAAAATATATATTGTTGAAACAGAATTTGTTCGTATTCTAAAAAATCTCCTAGATCCCTACAAATAGTAAACGGTAAGCTATCGTTCGCTCTAATCGAGATCTCGTGGGGTTGTTCGACTAAAAACGCTTCAATACTTAAGTCAGTTTTGAAAGAGAAATCTCAAGAGTTTAAATAGTATTGAATCGAATACCCTTTAAAAGTGAAACGATCGTTTCTATTTATACAGAATCATTGGGAGCCATGGAGCATTCTGATTAGTTGGTTGATTTAATAAATAATATATTTTTATCTAAATATATTATTTAATAATTATGATGATAATTATTGTAATTTAATATTAATATTAATTGCCCATTATTAAGGAATAATGACAATTCATTCTCAGGGAGAATATTAATATTATTGAGGCTTCACCTGATTAAATATATATTTGGTTAGAAATATATTACCTAATGTGTAAGTTTAATGTAATTACTAGAGATAACTTAGACATTGCGAGAATTATGGACCACGTGACAACTCCATAGTTTTTCGATAATTTATGATTCTACAAATACCCCAACACCGCTTAGAAATTCAGGGAATCCTAAGTGATGTAATTTGTATCGTGGCCTTGGTAAATTTTTATATGGGAGTAAGACTCCGCTTGGTCTTCAATTTCGTTGTGTCGTTGTTCTTGTGTGAGATTAATTCCATTGGACACAAGATATTACTTAAAATTGAAAAGATTCTGTTAGGCTCAAAATTGTAACCCAAAAATGATTCGAGTTGGCATTGAGCTTGAGCTTGTAGTTCTCTTGAAATTTATTACCCCATTGATGACAGAGGTTTTATTTCTTTTTGTTTAATAGAAATTTTTATCTTCCATTCACAAAATCAAAATTGTCTAAAAATTGATGATTGTGGTTTCTTTTCTTTTTGTTTAATGGAAGGTTTGTAACGTCCAAAAAACTCCTCCCATCCTTTGTTGTTGGTAAGGATGAATAAAGGTAAAGGAAGATTTAATAGCAATTATTTCACCCATTAATATTTTGGAAATCATCTTCACATTTTTCCAGACTGTTCTGTGTTGGTGAAGAAGGAAGGCTTGATTAGGTAATTTTTTCTTCCTTAAACCCCTCTGTAATTTCCTGATCTTGAAAGTCTCCTTGATGGAGGTTAGACTGGGCATAGATTTCTCTACAGTAGTTTTCGGTGGATGTGCTAGACACTGGCAGAGACGAAAAGTTGGGACTTGATCAGTTGTCGAATGTAGTGTGGACGCCATTAGGCTCGTGAATCACACATGTGTTCTATTGGCTGCCTGTTACAAGCAGGCTCGGTGATTTGTTGCTGAGCAGTTGAGAAGTAACACACAACAACTTTTCAGTGGAGGAAGCAGGGTCAACTCTTCATTAGACTGGCAGGTGCATGCAAGTTTGACGCGTGTTGGTGTCTCCTGGGGCAGTACAGCTGGGTGCGATGTGAAGGAGTGACAGATGGTCGTCGTTGATTGGAGGAGTGACACGCCCCACCCTCAATCCCCTGGGATTAAGGGCTAAGTCGTGCTCCTATCTAACTTACGCGTGACATGAAGGCTAAACCGACGTCCAACCTCCATGTGACACGTAAGTCGGACAAGGGATTTCCAAACGAACCGTTCAATAGTACCGGACTTCCCAGAGCGCACAGACTCTACTGTGGATCGCATGTGTGATGTCTCCATCTCTCTCGACCAACAGCCCGTACCGCAACAACCTGGAGGGTATCCAAAACATGAAAAGACTGTGAGTGGACAAAAATAAGTATAAGTTCAAAAACAGTTTAATAAAACAATTACATTTATACCCTCCATTTAAAAACCAATGCATGGATATACAATTCATATAATTAAATCATTTCATATCCAAAACCATTAATGAAAAACCAGAATCATTTCTTTCTTCAAATCCGCAATTCAAATCTAGGGCCTCAGCCCAAAATCACAAATCGATCTCAAAGTACGGGAACTCGGTCCCAAAACTCGTCAAATCCAAATCATCCGGGCCACTGCCCAAAACATCAGAAAACCGGTGAAAAACATCAATTATACAAGTTTGTTGGATCTCAAGTGCGTCCGAGTCTTTAAACTCAAAACCATAATTAATAATTAGGCCTTCCCGGGATATCAACGAGTCTTTAAACTCAAAACACAATCAACAGGCCTCGGGAGGGGAGGGGGGGGGGGGTATTGTAACGACCCGTCCCGAGAGTCGGGATTAGCAAAGTGATTAGTAACGGATTAGTGAGTTTAATTGGTGATTAGTTGGTTATTTTTGGCTATTAGTGTAGAATGACGATTTTGCCCCTAGTGTGGGCAAATTGTTGGCTTTTAGTTTGGGCGGTCAATTGGATATTGACCGATGATTGTGATGTAGTTTGGGACGTCACGAGTCAGTAGACAAGTGGCACGCCCGATTCCGACATCCGAGGAGGAAGTTATGATGTTCGGAAGGTTGGGGGCACTTTCGTAATTTGGTTATAATAGGGGAAAAGTTGACTTTTCACTAGACACTTGGTTTTCACACAGACTGATGACTGTTAGGTAGATCCCGTCGTCCTGAGTTCAACGACAGGTGGCATTTCATTGGACATAGGACGAGTGAGTTACGAGTCTAGAATAGCGAAGGGTAAAATGGTAAATTATACAAGTGAGGGTAAATTGGTCATTTTACAGCCTAGGGATTTGTGTGCAATGGGTATTGGACACTTGGTAGCTGTTGGATAAGGAAGCCACCTGATCTTGACACGTGGTCCTCTCTGGATGGGTTTAGAAACATCGTCCACCGCCTTGCACTTGTTTAAACCGAGTAAGTGTGTGTGTGCACGGGTTTATGGTTAACCGTGGAAAAAACAGAGACCAATCGACTGTGGTGAGTGAGGGAATCATGTGTGAGTCCTTTGTGAGGGAGAGTGAGTGCTCAGTGTGGTGAGGGGAAGGTGAAATTGTGGTGGAGCAGCCGTGAAGCCGTCGTGGACGGTGGGTTTCGGGTTAGGAGAAACAGAGGATAAAAACTAGCCCTGGATTCAACCTCTTCAAATCCCCACCAAGTGGTACTGATTTGTGAACAAATTATGGGAAGAAGGATGAGACAAACTCACTCGACTGGAATTGAGGACCTGAGATGGACGGTAAGGCCCAAACCAGGAACTTTTTATTTGAAGTCGATCATGGTGGATTGAAATTGAATGACTAATGCTTTAATTGTTTTTGGGTGTGCTTTTGGGAATGAAAAGGAACCAATTGGACCCAGTGGCACGGTTTGGGATGACCGGAATATCAAGAACGCCGTTGGGGGGGGGGGGGGGGGAGGGGGAACCTCTGGTTTTCTTCGATTTGAACAGGTAAGAACAGATCTTTAACTCATGGTTTCGCACACTAGATCGATTAATTAAAAGGGGGACGAACCTAGTGGAAGTAAAAGAATTAAAAAATGGATCGAAATGTGTAAGAACCGTGAACGCCGGTTCACGACTGAACCGACTGAACTGAACCGGTCGAACCGGGTTTTCCCAAGGAAGACGATGACACTGTGCTGGGCGAGTGGCTCCCACGCGCAGCCCCTTTGGGCGGTGCGTGAGGGCACGTGGGGCAGAATCCGGGAAAGTGTCCAACATGGTTTTTAGTCTAATCGATGTAACAAAAATTTTGGCACTGGTTTCGAGTTAATCGGACATTGACTCGATATTTTTCGGGTTGTCCGAAGGTTTTAGACCTCAGTTAAAAATAGTGAAAAATACGGGAAAATTATGGGACTTTAGTATGACCTTTGTGAAGTAGTTAGTGACCTCGTTATGGGATTTGGACAGGTTCGGGAAAGTCGAGGAAAGCGAACTGGCAGGGAACGGCGTAAGTGCGCGCGTATCGAGACGACGTCGAAATGGTCTGTGAGTGGACTTTGCTTTCTAACTCTTGATGCATGCATATATGTTTTTATATGTTTTCTATACCCGATTCTCTGATATGATTTAGGATTGTGATGGTTTACGGTTTTGCACGTTTTTTGAGGAAATGACGGTTTTCACGCTTTACTAGGTTTTGATAAATATCGTGATTTGAACCTGGTTTAACGGTTTGATTTCAAGGAGAGTAAAAGGATTTTGAAAAAAAATTTCGAGCTTAAGGCCCAGTTCAAAGTGGTTTTCAGAAATGTGATTTCGAGTCTAGGAATAGGAATTCCGGGTGACGATTCGGGATTCGATTCGGGACTTGAAATGGAATTTCAGGTTTGGGTTCAGAATGGTTATTCCAGATGCTAGCTTACGGAATGATGGTTGTGGACTCGGATCTGGAAAGGAAATGGATATGAGTTCTGGATTTGGATTCGGAATGACGGTTCGGGATGCCGGAAGGGCTTCGGACCAGTGGTTTCGGATTCGGGTTTGGATGTGGATTTAGAACTGGTTTTCAAAATGGTTTTGATTGGATTTTCCAGATCTGGTTATTGGGTTTAAAGACCCAGATATTGTGATTGACGGGGGACGGGCTTGGATTGGGTTTAAAGACCCGGATTGAGTTTAAAGACTCGGATATACAGCTATTTCCCCCGTAGGCCTGTTGAGTTTAAAGACTCGAAGTTTAAAGACTCGAATTATATTAAGGCCTGGATGTAGTTTAAAGACTCGGGAGTTTAAAGACTCGGATAGATCCAGCAGGTTCGATGGATGGAAATGTGGTTCAATATGTTTTGATTTTCACTGAGATTGAGGAAAATGTGTCTGGTTTTCTTTTATGGTTTTATAACATGACTTTGATATGCATGCATTGGCTTTTGAAATGGAGGGTATAAATGCTATTGTTTTATGAAATGTTTTTGAACTTAAACTTTATTTTTGTCCACTCACAGTATTTTCGTGTTTTGATACCCTCCAGGTTGTTGTGGCACGGGCTGTTGGACGAGAGAGACAGAGACATCACATGTACGATCCACACTAGACTTTGCACACTCTGGACAGGTCGAACGTTTTTGAACGGTCGGATCGAGACTCCCTTGTCCGACTTACGTGTCACATGAAGGTTGGACGTCAGTTTAGCCTTCGTGTCATGCGTAAGTTAGACGGGATCGGGATTTAGCCCTTAATCCCGGGGGATTAAGGGTGGGTCCTAACAGGTATCATAACCGAGTTTTTAAACTCAAAACATATACCGAGTCTTTAAACTCAAAACATATACCGAGTCTTTAAACTCAAAACATATCCATCCAGGGCCCTCCCCCCGTCAATCAACCGAGTCTTTAAACTCAAAACCAGATCCAGCGGTTTTTCTTTTCTTTTTCTTTTTCCGAGTCTTTAAACTCAAAACCATTTTTCAATCAACCGTGAAAACCATAGAAAATCTCATTCGAATTCGCAACAATGATTCCGTAAGCTAGCATCCGGAACCATCATCCCGAACCCAAATCCAGATTTCCTTTCCAAGTATCAAAACCAAATCCGAAATCTCATTTCCAAAATCCAGTTTCAAAACCGAAAGCTTGTTTATCAAAATCTCATAAACAGGTTTCAAATCCTTGAAATCAAATCATTAAAACCATGATCAAATCACGATATTAATCGAAATCTCGTAAAACGTGCAATCATGTAAGTATCTTGAAAACCGTGCAAAACCGTAAACCATCAAGATCATAAATCAAATCATAGAATCACGTATAGAAAACATATAAAAACATATATGCATGCATCAAGAGTTAGAAAGCAAAGTCCATTCACAGATTATAGCGTCGTCGCCTCGATACGCGTGCACTTAAGCCGTTCTTGGCTAATCTGTTATCCCTGGCTTTCCCGAACCTGTCCAAATCCCATAATAAGGCCACTAACTACTTAATAAAGCTTATACTAAAGCCCCGTAATTTTCCTGAATTTTTAACTATTTTTAACCGAGCCCTAAAACCTTCGGACATTCCGAAACATATCGAGACGATGTCTGATTAACTCGAAACCAGCTCCAAAATGTTCGTTACATCAAATACTTTAAAAGTCATGTTGGAACCTTCCTCAAAAGGCATGCCATGCGCTCACACGCGCCGCCTAAAGTGGCTGCGCGTGGGAGCCACGCGCCTACTGTTCATCATCCCCTACCTTGAGACAGACCCGGTTTGAACCGGTCCGAACCGGCGCAGGCGGTCCAGCCTCCTAACTCGTCTAATTTCAAACCGTTTTTAGTCCTTTTCCTTGCTACGGCTACGTCCAACCCTTTCCTATAAAACTACAATGTCAAAACATAACAAATAAGAACGAAAGACTACCTTCCGATCGACCTTCAAAACTCGAATCTTCCTCTTCTTTGTTCTCATGAATCTGGACACGTCTGCCTTTCGTTCCACTTCCATTTGCCTCCTTTTGTCGTCCAGAACCTCGCCCAAAGAACCAATTAAACTAACTGTCACTAAAATACACCCTGCCATTTTCGAAGTCAAAGGTAACATTCACGAGTTTTTCCACTTACCGCCTATGTTAGGGCTCAAAACTGGGCGGGATCAACTCCTGGTGACCTCTAGATCCTCATTTGATCAATCCATTAGGCTTAATCGTCCTTCAATACAATTCCATGATTTTCGAATTCGAACAAGGGACTCACGGGTCTTCTCTCTTTTCTGTGTTTAATCACTCCTCACCCACACTCACTCAACAGACTTCACCATATTTCTCACACACACAACGCACTTGTCTCTTTCCTCACCCAACTTTCCTAAACTTCTCACTCACAATCCTCTGTTTTCCCTCTGTTCTTCACGGTGCACACACACACGATTTGAAAATAAACAAAGGTGGTGGGAAGGGTCAACTGCCTTCTTGAGAAGGACAGATGTCCTACAATCAGTAGGCATCAATCCCCAGAACGTCCACTTGTCCATAAAGCACTGGGTACATATCCCAATGTAGGAAATGTCCAGATTGCCCCTTGCTGCACAAATTACCATTTTGCCCCTCGAGTTCCTAGACCCGTAACTTTAACGTCCGAATTCCAATCGACACATGCTGCCTGTCGTTGTATTCGGGAGATCGAGACCTTCCTAACGGTCCTCGAATTACGTGAAAAGTAGTTTTTGTTTGAAAAGTCAACCAATTACCCCTTTTTAACCAAATTACCAAATTACCCTTGAACTTCCGAACGTCATAACTTTCTCCTCGGACGTCGGAATCGGACGTGCCACCTGTCTATGAACTCGTGACGTCCCAAAATACGTCATAGTCATCGGTCAAAGTCCATTTGACTGCCCGAACTAAAAGTCAACATTTTTGCCCATTCTAAGGGCAAAATCGTCATTTCACACCGCCCGTCCGTGCGCATCCAACTAATCACCGATTAACTTCACTAATCCGTCATTAATAACTAATCTAATCTTGATTTCCAGGATGGGTCGTTACAAGGAGCACCACGACTGTTGTCCGCGTGACCCACTTATCAGGCGCGTTGCAGTGTGGTTTATCCAAGCGTGTCACAGGTGAGAGCTAATCGGATGAGGCACCTGGCGCAGCAGGTCTTGTCGATGACTAGGCAACGGTGCAATTACTTTGCGACGTGTGGGAAAATTTGATTGGGTGATGAGAGTTCTGACGCCAGGCTGGCATCAGTGTGCTGCTGCTTTTTCTGCTTTGTCTGGCGTGTGCAGTGGACATACTCTCTGATTTGGCGAAGGTAGTTGGTAGAACATTCTTGTCGGACAGTTGTCAGGCCCTTAAGAAGTTTTTCTGCGAGGCATTTACTAGAAAATGTAGCAACCCATCTCAAATTTTGAGATTAGTAAGAATTAATTAAGCATTAATCGGGAATTAATCGAGGATTATCAGACAATTGAGGTGAAATAACAATTTTGCCCCTATAAAGGGAGAAAAAGTTAACTTTTGGCTCAGGAGGTTAAATGCAAGTGGACCGAGAACCGTTACGTAGATCGAGACGATACGAGTCTGTAGACAGGCGGCACATCAAAATTGGACATCGTATGAGAAAGTTACGGGTCATGCAAGGTTGGATTGCATTTACAGTTGCACGGTTTTCAAATTGGTTTGTCTTGGTGGCCCCAAAATATCAATTTTTGGACCATAGGATGAGTGACACTTGTCACCCACCCTATGGCCCATTTTATTTTATTCATGCAACCATCATCATTTTCATTTATTCTTCCTTCATCCATCCAAACCCGAACACCAACCCAAACCCAAACGATTCCATCTTCTTACTTCATCCTCTCGACTAGGGAGAGAGAGAGAGAGTGAGGGAGGACATAGACCGCGAGGATGGAAGGAAGCCACGACGGAGGTGACTAGAAATCGTGGAAAAATGTAAGGCCATGGGGGGTGTTTAATTTGGGCTTGTGATATTGATGTTTTGGATCGATTCTAAGCCCAAATTCATGTTCTTGGAGCTCATACGAGCCTGTAGGTGCAAAAAGAAAAGGCTTTGGTAGACACGAGTGACTGGAAGAAGGATTCAAAGTTTGGCTGAAACTTTGGGAGGCCATATCTTCAAAACCAGGTACTTTCTCTCAAATTTGCGTTCAGATTTGGATTCCTAGCCTCGAGTAGATAGATTTCCATATATAGAACATAGGATTTGGTTGAGAAATGAGAGAGTTATGAAGGTTTGAAAAATTAGACAAAAATAGAGCATTCCAGCCAGGTCGAACCAGACGGCGACGCATAGAGGCGCCAACCGTTGTCTCCGAAGTGCACAATGACATCATCGATGGCGTTGTAGAAATGGTGAATTTTCTGATGTGATTTACATAGCCAAATAGCTGTATATATACACAAGTACAGAAAGATAAGAGCAGGCAGTTATATCTGTCATAATCTTATCTGAACAACAGTTAGTAATTGACTAACTGCTAGTAACTACCTAGGACAGATATGTAATTCTTGTGTACACGTGTATGTCTAACTATATAGTTCTAGGAGTATACTGTCCTACAGCTCTAGGATTATACTGTCTTACATCCCCCCGCAAACTAGGCACCCTATGGGTGACAAGTTTGGAAGCATGTTAATTGTGACGAGCAATAGGGAGTCCTTTAGTGAAGATGTCAGCTAGTTGATGAGTTGAGGGGACAAATAGAACGTTGTGTGTGCCAGCAGAAACCCTTTCGCGAAGAAAGTGGTAGTCAATGGCGATGTGTGTGGTATGAGCATGGAACACCGGGTTGGCTGTCATGTGTGTAGTACTCATGTTGTCACAATAAAGGCGAAGGGGCAACTGAGGTAGGATCTGAAGTTCTTGTAGAAGGCTTAGGATCCAAATTGTGTTTGCACAGGTGTAAGTTAGGGCACGATACTCCGCCTCTGAGCTAGAACGAGAGATAGTTTTCTGTTTCTTAGCACACCAAGAAAGGAGGTTGGGACCGAGAAACACACAGAATCCAGTAACTGATCGGCGCGTGTCAGGGAAACCTGCCCAGTCAGCGTCCGAAAAGGCTTGTAGGCTGAGAGGGAAACGTGAGCGCTGCAGGAGAAGTCCTGTGTTAATTGTTCCTTTTATGTACTTGAGGATTCGCTTGACAGTAGTAAGGTGGGCATCTGTAGGGCGGCTCATAAGCTGGCAATGTTTTGTATATCATAAGATATATTCGGCCGTGTGAGTGTTAAGTAAAAGAGGGCATCCACCAGTTGACGGTAGACAGAGGGATCGGGGAGAGGCTGTTCATTAGTGGCAGGAGAAACTTGTTTTGCAGCCACATGGGTAGGTGCGGGTTTCCAATTAGCTAGGCCACTGCGGAGTAGGAGCTCAACGGTGTATTTATTTTGTGTGAGGGTGAGACCAGTGGGAGTAGAACGAGATTGAACACCTAAGAAGTAGTGTAGGGGACCCAAGTCTTTGATGTCAAAGGCATGGGCTAAGGATGTCATGAAGGTAGATAGTGCCTTTGGTGAGTTACCTGTCAATATGATGTCATAAACATACAATAGGAGATACATGATACAATTATGTTGATGAAGGATAAACATTGAAGGGTTTGCTCTGCTCTGGAAGAAACCAAATTGAAGGAGGAAAGTGCTGAAATGGGAAAACCATGCTCGGGGAGCTTGTTCTAGGCCGTAGAGAGCCTTATGGAGGCGGCACACATGATTAGGGTGTTGGGGATCAGTGAAGCAAGGGGGTTGAACCATGTAGACTTCTTCATATAAAGTGCCATGGAGAAAGGCGTTAGTGACATCCAATTGGCGGATGGGCTAGCCAAGGGAAACTGGAATGGCTAGAACTACTAGGATGGTTGTTGGTTTGACCACGGGACTGAAGGTTTCATTGTAGTCTAGTCCCTCTTGTTGGTGGAAACATTTGGCAACAAAAGGGGCTTTATGGCGTTCGATAGAGCCATCTTCACGCTATTTTAGGAGAAAACCCCATTTACACCCCCACGAAATTGGCATGAGATGGAAGGGGAACCAAGGACCAGGTCTGTTGCTTCATAAGGGCATTGTATTCGGTTTGCATAGCAGCTGTCCATTCAGGAGATTTGGAGGCTTGTGTGTAGGAGATTGGTTCGGGTGTGGAAACTTTAGTAGTGGCGAAGGCTTAGGGCAGGGGATATCTGGAGGTAAACATGAGGTTTTAGGATTTGGAAATCCCAGCTTTGCTGCAGGTAGTCAAAGGATGAGAATGGTTCATTGATGGCAGCAAAGGAGTCTGTGAGTGTTTTATCATGATTGAGGTATTTAGAGATGGATTGGGAGCCTTTCATGATAGACATGAGTTGGAATCTGAGCTTAGTTGCATTTTCTAGGGATTGTTGGGAGAAATTTTGGCATAGGTATTCCCATATTTCATGGGAAGTGTTCAAGCTGACAACCTGAGATAGAATTGGTTCTGTCAGCATTGCTCGAAGCATGCTGATGAGGGTTTGATCAATCTGGTACCACTGTTGGTACTCATAATTAGGAAGAGGAACGAAAGAGGTAGTAATGGCAGAGGATGATGAATCTGATTTGGGAGAGGATTCAGTGATGTTTAAAGAGGGAAGGGTAGGAGAGGGAGGGAGTAAGTCCCATCGATGAACCGCTAGTAGTTATGGCCGAGCAGAAAAGGCTTGATTTGGCTTTTCTAGAGAAGATAGTTTGATTCAGTGAGTTTGATGGACACTAGGGTTGAGACATGAAGTAAGATTATGGGGGAGGCACATGAGTCACTAGCCATGGCTGGAAAGGAAGGAGAATCAAACTATGGTGGTCAGACGTTATGCTCTGATACCTTGTAGAAATGGTGAATTTTCTGATGTGATTTACATTGCCAAACAATTGTATATATACATAAGTACATAAAGATAAGATCAGGAAGTTATATGTGTCCCAATCTTATCTGAACAACAGTTAATAACAGACTAACTACTAGTAACTACCTAGGACAGATGTGTAATTCTAGTGTACATGTGTATGTCTAACTATACAGGTCTAGGAGTGTACTGTCCTATAGCTCTAGGATTATACTGTCTTACAGACGTCATCATTGATTTTGATGACGTCAGTGTTGATTTTGACTGTTGACCTTGCTGACATCAGCGTTGACTTTACTGGTTATGACGTTGACTTTGCTGACGTCAGTGTTGACTTTGATGATATTAGCGTTGACTTTGACCGTTGACCGCTAACGTCAGTGTTGACTGCTGACTTTTTGTTGACCAAATTTGACCGATGTGTGGGGGCGCATGGGCACAAATTTTGACATCAAATCAGTCTTTTTAGAAAGGTTTCGACATTTTGAATCCAATGGTGGTGGTTTCAGGTCGATCAGAGATTATTTGATAGGTCATTTAGCGGTTTTCAGCCTCGAAAAATGTGTTCGGCATGCGCCCTCGACTCTGGGGTAGTTAAGGGTCTTTTATATGGACTTGTATAGATGGTTAGTGACCTTTGAGTATGATTTGGACAAGTCCGGACGTCCCGAAGATTGTGGATTAGCCTTGGAGTGGCTTAAGATGCTGGATTTGGGCGCGTAGTACAGACGGTCTGTGAATGGACACTTTGTTTTATGAAATGATGCATACATAACTGCTTTATATGATTTATGAACATGATTTGAGATGCATTGAGTGCATATGCTTTAAATACGATTTGTGTTGATGTTTTAGCCTATACTGCACATATTTTGAGATTTCTATTTTTATGTGATACTTGGGTTTAGGCCGGGTATTCTACGTGCATGTGTTTATGTGATTTCGATGGTTTCACAGAGAGGCATGAAACTGAGGATTTAACTAACATTTTTGAATGATTTCAAGGAGATGGGTGAAATCGATATTCGGGCTTGAGTCCTAATTAGATGTTGACTTTGACTCGGATAATAGTCAAAGGAGATTTTGAACAATGATTTGAATAATGAAATGGTTTTCTGATTTGATAAATTATATTTCGGGCATGTGACCTAGATGTGGATTTGATAGGATTCGAGGAATCCCAGATTTATAAAGTGTTGCTAGACACTATTTTTATGATAGTTTTGTGGAAACTGATTTTATGAAATTATATTCCAGGCGTAGACCCTATTGAGATGATTTGAGATGATTTGTGAAATGTTTTCCACACGACAATCCGCTATGATGTGATTATAGCCTCCGGACGTCGACCATTCAGTGAGATGTTTGATCCTGGAGAGGTCACGGGGACACTGCCTGCAGGATTGTCAGAGATAGACATTTTACAAACATCGAGCCAGAGGTTCTAATCTTGTAGATGCCATCGCTCAGACGTCGACCATCATGTCTGATGTGTGATCTTGAGTTAGAACACCTAGACGTCGAGCCACGAGCTCCAATGCCAGTGTATATTAGAATGTGTAATCCCGAGTCGCATGCATAGCGCTGATATCGTGACTCTTGAGAGATGAGATATTGAGATGATTGGATAAAGAGGATTGGTTTATGTTTTCATGAGACTCCGAATGTGAGTCTATGTAGCGGGCAGAGACCCTATTGTGATGTTTTACGAGAATGAGTTGGGCTGAAACCCATGTGGTTTTGATTTGGGCTGAGACCCTACGTGATTTGGTTTTGGGCTGAGTCCATACTGAGGAAATGACTTTGATTGGGCCACGTTTTCGTTGTGTTTTGATTTGAAAAGCAATATGATTTGCTTTTAAGAAAGTATTTAAAATACTATTTTCTCTTGCATGCATGCTTTTACGTGAAGGGTATAAATGTCATTTTTGATAAATGATTTTATAAACTATTTATTTTTTTCCACTCACATCTTTTTATGGTTTTTGATACCCTTCAGTGTAACGACCTGTCCCGAATATCGTGATTGAATATGAATTAATTAAGGATTTAAGATGACTAATCAAGGATTAATTGAGGGTACTCGGGGAGTCAAACGTACGAGGACCGATGACCGTGATGTAGATCGGGACGTCATGACGTAGACCGGTGGCACGTCGAAATCGAAGGTTCGACAGAGAAGTTACGGGTCTAGAACGTTTTACGACACTATTCATGCAAACCGAGAAATTTACATGTGGCAGGTTTCGATCGGATTGGAAATCTGGGTGGACCAATCAGTGAGTGACATATGTCCCTTATCTTATTGGCCCATTCCCCTACATGGTGGGATATTTCTTCTTTCCCATTCGATCGATCATTCTTCATTTTTCTCCCAAAAATCCATGACCGTGCAACCATCCAATACCAACCCTTCAACCCTCAATATCTGGGCTTGGTATGTGAATGAAAGTGAGAGAGGGAAGTGAAACGAGGCTGGTGGTGGTCACGGTTCGAGCCGTCATGGATGGTGGCCGGCGAAACCATGATCGGTGGGTTTGATGTTTCAAAAATGGTAAGTTGTGTTTTAGAGTTTGTTGAATGGTTTTGTTAATGGAAAAGTGTTTTGGAGGTTGCTAGGAGGCTAATGGACTTGGAACGGTGGATGAAGGTGGCCGGAGGCAAGGGAACCGACGGGGGGATGTTGGCCAGTTCAAATATCAAAATAAAAGATATGTTTTTAGACTTTGGTTCCATGTTTTGAAATCATAAATAGATTAGGAATGATTAGAGGAAAGTTTAGGAATGAAAATGGACGAAAACAGACTGAAAACACGAGAGATATGGGGGTGAACCGGTCACACTGGTCTAGTTGGGCCAGCTGCACTATCGAACCGGACCAGACCGATTCATCACGAGGACAGGGATGATGAATACTAGGCGTGTGAGGGCCATGCGCAGTGCCTTTGGGGGGCACGTGGGGGTCTTTTTGGGGAAATGTTCAACATGTGAAATCATCCTTTCGATGTAACGAACATTTTGGGACTGGTTTCGTGTCGATCAGATATCATTTCGATATAGTTCGGGGTGTCCGAAGGTTTAGGATCGAGTTTAAATACGTTTAAAAATTCGAGAAAATTACGAGGATTTAATGAGAGGTTAATGAGGTAGTTAGTAACCCTCTAGTATGGTTTGGACAGGTTTGGAAGTTCCGGTGATAGTGATATTGTTCGGAAGGGCGTATGACACGCGTATTGAGGCGGCAGCGTAGAACGGTCTGTGAGTGGACAATGTTTTCTAAACTGTGATGCATGCATAACAGTTTTATATGCGATTTCTATAGTGATGATTGTGGCATTGGTAATTTACATGGTTACACGTATTTCGAGGTAATTTCATACTTGCACGTATTTTGATGTTACGATCTTATACTGTGGTTATACATGATTGTGGTTTTAATAATGGTTCAATGGTATGGTTTTGGATTTGGAAATGTGGTTTCGGGCTTGAGACCTATTTGGTTTACGCACTATCGGACTTGGAGTCCACTTGATTGAATGAGGTATCGAGCTATGGGCCTAGGTGATATATGAAATTGGGTATGAGGCCCAGTTGTGTTTTATGAATGTGATTTCGGGTCGGAGACCCATAAATGGATTTGGATAAATGGTTTTGGATTTGAGAATTCGGATTTGAGAAATCGGATTTGTGGATTTATGATGGTTTTATGAAAATTCCGGGCAGGGCCCTTTGAAATGTTTTGAAATGGCTTTATAAAGCTGTTTTCCATATACCATCTTGATACTAGGTTCTGTGGATGGTCTCCTCCAGGTGTCTGGGACACTGGGGAAGTCACGGTGCATTGCCTGCGAGGGGTTATTATACGGAGCGACCTACCGTATAGTGACTTAGGAGCAAGATTGCTATGATTTGACGTTTGGGACGTCAGACATCTGGGATGTCAGAGATATGGACCCGGAGAGACCCCGGGTAGAACGCGTTGCTTTGACCGTGAGATATGATTTCTGGGACGTCAGGCTTCTGGGACGCTGGGCATCTAGGATGCCGAGGATGGTTATGTGGTAGATATGAATTATTGGATTTATGAAATGGTATTTCAGTGTTGGTGATTTTAGGTAGTGGCCCACATGATTTGATTTACGGATTTTGGTATTCTATGGTTTTGGGCCGAGTCCCCACATATGTTTGGATTTACGGTTTTTGAGTTAAGGCCCTAATGATTTAATTAAGGACAAATGGCTTTCGATTGCATGCATACTTTTTAGTGAAGGACATAAATGTCTTTTTATGAAATGTGTTTTATTAAATTATTTATTTTCGTCCACTCATAGTTTTTAATGGTTTTGATGCCCTTCAGGTTGATCACTGATGCAGGCTGTAGTAAAGACCGAGACATCGCATTCCTCTACCAATCCTGGCGCGCTCTGGAAGCCCCGAACTGGTTGAGGGTTTGAGTTATCCCTTGTCTGACACTTTGTGTCAGACGGGAGCATGGCACATCCCTCGATAATCTGGGGGGGGGGGGAAGATTGGGATGGGTCGTGTCATTCAGGTTGATTGCGGATGCGGGTCGTAGTAGAGACCGAGACATCACATGCCGTTGCGTACTCCAAAAGTCACCGTGCACTAGGGTAACCCCGAGCAGGTTACGGGTTCATCCTTGGTCTGGCACGTGGTGCTAGATGGGAGTATGACACATCCCACAATAATCCAGGGGGTTTGGAATGAGTCGTGTTAGCTTGGTACAGAGCACTAGGTTGCTCATGTAGTGTTGCACATGTGTCAGATGTGATGTCTCTGGGCTGTTTTCATCCCGTCATCAACTAGATAGTGAGGGTGATAATAGGAAACTTAAGTGGGAATAAACCCCAGATAGATTCTGTTGGGCATAGTATCCTGTGTTTCAGTGAGGTTTGACCCCGAGTAGGGCCGAGTATGAATACTCTGCAAAGTTGAGATCGATGGACGGTCATGATTGATGTGGAGTCCGATAGCAGAGTGTTTCTTGGATTGGTCTGCACGAAGTTTCTGGCAGACTTTGCTATCAATGGACATAGATGAGTCTTATCAATCTTGATACACTCATGTTCCAGTGACGACTGAGTCGATGAGGATTTGTCAGTGTATCGATTTTCGATAGATGAGATTCCTGCATTTGGTGCATAGGTATGTGATTGTTGCTCGGTATGAGCAGAGATTTAGGGTTTTAGCTCGGTTCACACTGTGGGCGACGATGATAGGAGACGATGAGCTTTGGTCGGTGGCGGTTGTGTTGAGATGCCACATCATCTCTACTGAGATGCAATTGGTGGAAACCTAATGGAGATGACTGAGATGAGTTGGATGGAATCTAACAACGATCGAGATGAATGGATGAAATTTCAGCAGCGATCGGAATATTCTGGTTGCACTGATCTATGAGCTGGACAGAGAGGATCCCGAGTGGCTTAGTGAGATTTCAGTATCCAACCCAACATGGGGTATGCTTGGATTACTGGAGGCGCGGGGTATGCCTAGATTGGTGACAGGTACCCTAGTTATCTTTCGACATATTGCACTAGTGTTGTGTGCAGTAGGAGTTGATCCCATAGAGTTGGGATATACGAACTAGTACGGTGATGGAACCACATATTCCATCGATAGAAGACTTACCATAACCTAGTTCGTAATCACCTTGTCGAATGGTACTGATAGATTTGAGAGCGTTGGGAGTCCTGTAACTGGACATAGTGGACTTAGTGGAATTAGGGTTAAGTTGACTTGGAATGTCACTGATGGAAACCCCAGTGTTCCTTGTAAATATAGTTCCTTGTCTTAGAAGTTCTTAGTAAACTTCTCATCACTCATGGAGGTATAAGCTTGTAAAAGCTGAACTGATTTGAGGAGTGATACGACCGTGGAAGGATCACGACAGTAGTTATCAACATATATTCTTGGTTGGTGAAAGTGATTTCTCATTTCCAGCTGTGTGCCAGATTTGAATGAGTTGAAGAACGAAAGGTGACACCGTCACCTAACGTGACGAGTGAGTATCAGATTTAGATGGGTCATGTGATGTTGGCTGAAAGAACAAGTGTGGATCCACCGAGGGTCGGTGTGATTGAGGATCGATGAGGATCAAGACTATTAAGGATCGAGATGAGTATGGATCGAGGCGATTGAGGATCGCGGTGATTGTGGATCGAGAGAGTTGGGATTGGTGTTAGCCAATTATGACGATTGAAATTATATTCACTCAGACTGGATGAGTGTCATGGATTGTCGGGTGGAGGTTATCCCCGTGATTGCAGTCTGTTAACGGGGTTAACTCGGAAGAGAGTCAATCTGGTAGGAGATGATAATTGAATGAGAAGAATTGTGATCATTGCTCTAGATTGAATATTCCAGATGTTAGTGGGAGTTTTACCACAGTGGCGTGTAGGCAGGAGAGATGGATTCACTATCTCCCTGAGAGATGTGCAGGGTCTTAGAGATCACGGAGCCTTATGGGTTGGTACTCTGAGGGAATGGAATTAGAGATAGAGGAGACGGTTAGAGCTGATTGATAGATGATGAGGATGCATTGAGTAATATTTGGGAAAACATGAGTCGAGAAGCCAATCTCTCGTGTAGGATGTTTGCAGGCTCGTTATCTCTGATTTGTGGTTGGAGGTATTGTGTTGGTGGTAGATGATCATGGATCTTGAAGTTGTGATCTGACCCTTTACATTGTCAGGATGGGGGTCGATGTCAGGACCGCCCCCGGAAGGGGCATCGATAACCGTGCCCGGTCCTGCTCCCGTCTGGCAAGATGACAAAAATCTCCAAGTTACCCTTAGTACTTGCCAAACCAGGGATAGCCACACGTACATACTCATGCCTCCGCCCCTCGTACAGCCTCGAACAACGCGCCACGACCTGGAGGGTCAATAAAAACCAAAAGGTGTGAGTGGACAAAAAGAATTCAGTTCATAAAACAGTTACGGAAAGACGTTTTTACCCTCCAAGTAAAAACCAATGCATGCATACCAAAAATCATTTCGCAAACGGTTAACATTTCAACATAAGAAATCCGTATATGACAAATCAAAATCATTTTCCTTTCTTAACCTTCGAGTCATAGCCCGCACATTATAGACACAAGGCCACAGCCCAAAACCATAAAGTCCAATTCCAAGTATACGACATCAACCAATCCATCAACCATATAAACCGGGCCACTGCCCAACACATCCAATCATCCAAGAACATCAATGAATCACAATCAATCAGTTTGCTGGATATCGAGTGCGCCCGAGTCTTAAAACTCAAAACCATGCGCATTATCAGGCCTTCCCGGGATTTCAACGAGTCTTTAAACTCAAAACATAATCAATAGGCCTCGGGGGTATCACAATAACCGAGTCTTTAAACTCACGAGTCTTTAAACTCAATAAGGGCCCTCCCCCGTCATCCATTAACCGAGTCTTTAAACTCAAAACGTGCTCCAGCAATAGCACCGGGTTTTTAAACCCAAAACAGTTTCCAAACACAAAAACGGGTCGTTAAAACCCCAAGCAGTTTCCAACGGGTCTTTAAACCCCAAAACAGTTTTTCAATCACGACAACGCGGGATCCATCCCAAAATCGCATTTTTCACAACAGGACGCATGGTCCGAATTTCCACATTCATTTTCCCCAAATCAGACTTTACAAACATAATCAAATTATCATGAAACACGGGGCATGCAAAATCAGACCAAATCACTTTATTAAATCCTTTTTCATTCCCGAATTCGAATTCGCGATAATGAATCCGTAAGCCGGCATCCGGAAGCATCATCCCGAACCCAAACCAAGAATCCGCTTTATTATTTCCGAAAAACGAAATCGCGCAAATCAAAGTTACTTTTATGCCCCGAGCATCAAGCCCGAAATCGTATTTTCCAAAATCCATTTAAATTCCTTGAAATCACTTCATTTCTCAAATCTCATTATCAAAACATCCGAACCACAATCATAATTACCAAAATCACGATCCAAGCAAAACATACTCAAAACCCTCATTTAAAATCCTCAAAATCACAAGTCTCATTTTAATTCCCCAATTCAAACATCAACAGTGATCAAATCACAATAACTTGAAATCTCGTAAAACGTGCAAATCCGGAACATTCTCGAAAAACGTGTCAAAATCATAGGTCACACTCGCAAATCATAAACAACCTTCTTAAATCATTTTATACCCATTTCATATAACTTCTTTCATTAAACCATCATTAAGCACACGAGTGACCATAGTCTCGAAATACGAGTAATTTCACATGTATAGTAAAAAAATACGTATAAATACGGGAATCGAATACGTATAAATACGAAAATCAAAGTCAATCACAACTTATAATCATGATCATAAAATCATAGAAATAATTTATGCATGCATTAAATTTTGAAAGCAAGTCCACTCACACACCGTCCAATAGGGCTCGGTTTCGCGCCACACGCGGTTCCGTAATTTCCGACATTTTCCAAAAACCCGAATCCTGCCCGAAAACACATCCCCGGGTCATTAAAGTGTCAAAGAACAACATACTAATTTCCCATAATTTTCTGGGAATTAATCGTTAATTAAAAACGTAATAGAAATCTTCGGACCCTCGGAACCACATCGAGACGGTGTCCGATAATTTCGAAACCAACGCCAAAATGTTCGTTACATTGTATAGGACAAAAGTCGTGTTGAACTCACCTTGAAATTCGGGTCCACGCGCCGTCACGCGCCGCCGCAAGCGGCTACGCGTGACACCCACGCGCCAGCTACAGTGCCAGGTACAGTCGTCGTCCCTACCCGACTGTCTGGTAAATGGGTCCGGTTGACCCGCGGCGTGACCCGGCTGGAAATCCATCAATTTCAACCTACGAGCATCAATTCAAACGTTCAATAGAATCGCCAAGCATCTAATTTGGGTCCTGTGACCCCCAATCAGTGACATCATACCTGAATCCAGACGATTAGAAGTCAAATTTTGAAGAACAGGTGGGTACTGTTCAATCATCAAACTCGACCAACCTCGATTGTTTACCTGAAATTGGCCCACCCAGAAGCTTCGTAGTGTTCATATGAACTTGTTTCTCCTGCCAATTGCTCCTCTAAACTCTTCCAAAATCACAACTCAAGCTCGATTTTCTTCCCGGTCAGCAGGTCCCTTCAGAGTCGAAAACGGCATCAAATCACCTCCCACTAGTATGCGATCGACTTGAATTAATCCCAGAGGACTCATTGAAGCCTTAATTTGCCATGGGCTGGCCTACAATTCGAGTTGAAATTTTGATTTTGCTTGAACAAGAACTTCGGGTTTCCAGAGCATTTCTCACCCAGTCCGCTCGTTTCTCCTCTCTACCCATCACACTAGTTCTCACTAATTCTGTGTCTCCCTTTCATTGTCCCCGGAATGGATTGAACAATTAAATTCCTCCCACTCGCCCAGTGCTCTGTTCTGCAAAACGAAGGCCCGTGCTCCGCAATTCACCAGCACAGACAATTCCTTTTAGCCCTCAGTCACGTAAATGGATCCTTCTCACTCCCAACACTCTCAGTTAGCTGCAATGCGACCCAACATCCGTGGGGAACTCACTCAGACTTACTGAGTCTCTGTTTCCCGCAAAACAGACCCATCACCATTTTTAAAACCTGCCCGTGCTCCCCCTTCTCCGTCCAAGCGTGCCTCCATGCTCCCATTATCCTCAATTTTCTTAAACAATTCATGTTTCAGAGAATTCCTAAGCCATTTCCTTGATCAGAGGTCCAACTTAAACAATTACATCGCACTAACCCACGGCTGTTCAAACTGGGCTTGGCAATTTACCATTTTGCCCTTCTACTCAAAATTACCAAAATGCCCTTCATCATCCGTGACCCGTAACTCGATTACCCGATGTCCGTTTCCGGCGTGCCGCCTGTCGTTGTACTCGGGGCATCGAGACCTTCCTAACGGTCCTTGGCCCTCGGCCATTGGACCCCCCGATCGAAAAGTCAACATTTTCCCCTATTTAGTCCAAATACGGTAATGCCCCTGGACTTCCGACCGTCATAACTTCCGCCACGAACGTCGGAATCGAACGTGCCGTCTGTCTATGAACTCGTGACGTCCCAAACTACGTCACGGTCATCGGGAAAAGTCCATTTGACCGCCCGAATAAAAAGTCAACGTTTTGCCCACAACCAGGGGCAAAACGGTCATTTTACACCGTTTGTCCGATTTTTACCCAACTAATCACCGATTAACCCCATTAATCATGATTAGTTACAAATTTAATCTCGAATTCCGGGACGGGTCGTTACAATCTTCCCCCCTTAAATAATTTCGTCCCCGAAATTCCAACCGACCAAAACTCAACCGATCATCCTTCTAAAACCAGTTTCGTTCTCGAAATTCCAATTACGCTCATTCCACATCCACCACGTGGAAAACATTTGGCCCCACAACACGTGTACACCCGTACACCAGCTAAACTCATCCGTACTCAGAGGCCCCATCATAGTCCTATGTCGTACCGACCACACTCGACCACCTCGAGTGAAAATGATCACTTAATGACTGCTCCCACTGGGAGTCACCAAATCTCACTTGTCAGTCCGTGCTGACGCTACCAGCCAAACTGTCACCACTAGGCTTCACCACCCTGACAAGGCACCAACCATCAGCCAATCGGTGATAACACCTCATCCCGCTACTCGCTCAAGTAGCGTAAGATCAACCGCGTGATCTCATCTCGCAGGGCAACCCAATCCTGCGACATATCCATCTCAAGTCCATAACTGTCAATTCCCTCAGCGAACCACAACGCTGGAATCATTTCGGTGTGATAACATCATGCAAGGCCACACGTAGTGACGTCGTCACCAACTCACTCATCCTGAGTGTACGTATACCATCATCATACTCAATCAGGTGGTGTAACTGACACGCATTGAATACTAGCCCAACAGTGTTCGCCCAACTCCACACTGGGGTTCACTAGCCATCCGTGGCTAAGAGTGCATGCTCATGAATTCACTGAACCCAACAAAATTAACTCTGCCCAGTGCATAGTATTCAATGTCCAGTTCACACCCACCACTAAATCCAATGGTGTCGGAATTAAGCCGACCATCAACACGTATAACCATACGCCACTGGTACCTCACATGTGCTGTCACCATGCACCACACGACCAGTCCAATACCGATCCTTGTACACCGTGCAAGATACGTACATCCATTCCCCAGTAAGTCCACTGCATGGTCCGCAGTCAATCATGATTCGATACTGGGGTCCTCCGGTCCAATCTCATACTAGACAAATCGATCATTCCACTCATTATCCATTCTGGATCCCATGGTCACCCGACCAGTAACACAACATCAACTCCCCAACACGTCATCCAAGACGTACCAACCCAAGCACGCTCACCGAGGCGTGTGCAATCATGCCGAATGGGCACATAATCTCATTCACAAATACCGAGGCACACCAACTCAGAATCTATCGGATACCCGCTCAAACGGTTACCACATCACCTTTGATTGACTTCGAAAAGAAGCCAATCCCAATCGCACATATCTATAACTGACCAATTAGACCCTGTTGGGTATCCCCTCATCCACAAGTCAAGCCTCGAGTTCAACTCATAAACGTTCCCACTTGCTCGAGTACGGACTAACTTCGAAAAGAAGTTCGGTCCAACTACTCCCATACCCAAACATTCACAACAGAGCGATAAGCTCTTCACCTAGCCTGATCAAGGCGATCACAATTCGAGTCCGTTACCGCGTCACCCGACTGGTAACGCCACGATCCTAGATCGTCACCACGTTCAAGGCCCACAACCTCATCAACCAGATCCACCTAGGATCCACACATGCTCACAGCTAGCAATCCACCTGGAACCCGATAATAGGGTCTCACACCCACTAGATTTCTTGTCAATCACCCAACAACGTAACACATCCACTCTGTGGATCCCCTCCATTTACCTCATATTGATCCCTGCCACTCCACCTAGGAGAGGCCAAGGATGATCCACTACGATGTCAAGTCCAACCGCCGGACTCCCTACATCCGTAACTCACTTGGACAACCACGCGTCCACCATCAGCCCAATACTCAGACCTCACGTCAATTAATGACTAACTACGCACATACACTGATTCCGACAGGGAACTACTCAACTCTTGTCACCTCGTCACTGTTGGGACTCACCCCAATACCTCATAATCTCCGCTGGATCCTATCCAGTCCATGAGTCGTCCACTACCGAATCGCCAATACCAACACACTCTCATCATGACAGAGTCACACCCCAACTCGTGGCTCAACACAATCTCACTCACTGACACTAGCACCAGCACTAGTACCAGCACCAACGTACAATCATCCACACTAGCACACCGTGTGCAAAGCGGGTAGCCCTGGATCTCCGCTCATGCCGAGCGACGATCCCGCATCACTACTCGTACCCCGCAACCATGAGTACCACCATCCCGAAAATCCACATCAGGATAGACGGACGTCCCCCGAACGCCCCATAATCCCCAACTATTACCACTACACCAAGTACTCACGACAAACAGCCATCTGCCCAAGACCACCGTTCCACCAAATCGAGCCATAATTCCTAACTTATCCAATAAATGACCATAAATCGGTCCTTGGCATCCTAAGTGCCAAACGATCCTCATTCCGCCCTTCTGGCTCATCTCGAGCCTTGACACCATATCACGACTCATCTCACGTTCCTAACCCAAATTACTGACTCATCGTGAGTCCCACATCCACATCTCGACTCCTCCTGAGTCCAATCTCATACCAAACCAATCGTGTCATTACTGACATACCCAATCCCCGAGCAATATCCAATGCTCAACCACCTCCTATTCCAGCCACCGGTCTCGTTCGTCCTTGCGACCCACACAATTCTAGGTCCAGCAAGTCGCGCAAATCACAGTTCACTGCGTACACTACCTGACATCTGACCCTCATACCAGGGTCAATCTCACCCGAGATCTAACACGAGGTCCCAAATACCCTCGCCTACTCGTCTCACTATCAGGTCGCGCACGAGGCTTACGCTTTGGAGGCATGATGTGGCCACAGAATCAGCAACCTAGTGCTCTGATACCAATATGTCACGACCTGGCTCATCTAACACAATATTGTCCGCTTTGGGCCCAGCCCTCACGGTTTTGTTTTCGGGAGCTCATGGTGCAACTTCCCAGGGGGTCACCCATCATGGAATTGCACCAGCCTCAACTCGCTTAACTTTGGGGTTCCAATCCCCCCCAAAGCCACTGAGCTCCCAAAAGGCCTTGTGTTAGATAGATACGTGTCCACACATATAGGGTACTTCACCTTTCCCTCCCTGAGCGATGTGGGATTGTTCACCGATCTTACCTTTCCAAGCTCACGGGTCTTGCTCACCGTTCTTGCTTCTCAAGCTCACGGGTCTTGCTCACCGTTCTTGCTTCCAAGATCGGGTCTTACAATTGGTGCGGTGAAGGTGGATCGAACACCTGACCTTCAGAGACGGACCCTGACCGGAAGTGTGCCAGCGAGGACGCTGGGCCCCAAGGGGGGTGGATTGTAAGACCCGATCTTGGAAGCAAGAACGGTGAGCAAGACCCGTGAGCTTGAGAAGCAAGAACGGTGAGCAAGACCCGTGAGCTTGGAAAGGTAAGATCGGTGAACAATCCCACATCGCTCAGGGAGGGAAAGGTGAAGTACCCTATATGTGTGGACACGTATCTATCTAACACAAGGCCTTTTGGGAGCTCAGTGGCTTTGGGGGGGATTGGAACCCCAAAGTTAAGCGAGTTGAGGCTGGTGCAATTCCATGATGGGTGACCCCCTGGGAAGTTGCACCATGAGCTCCCGAAAACAAAACTGTGAGGGCTGGGCCCAAAGCGGACAATATTGTGTTAGATGAGCCAGGTCGTGACAGTCGAGGTTTGGATTGGTACGTCTTGGTAGATGCAAGTGGTTGGTCTCTGGAGTTGGTTAGGTGACCATGAGAACTTAGAGAGGACGTTGAGTATAGTGTACTGTCTGTCCAGTGCGGAGATCAGACATATAGGTTCCAATGTTGGATCATGAATGGCTACCATACCAGCCATATAATAGACGGACTAGATCCAAAATTGTTTGGGGGTGTGTGTGGACTGGATCGTGGATATTGGTACATGTATGGTTGGTACGTGTGCAGTCCCCGGACGAAGTTTAGATGTTGCATGAGTGTAATCATTGAGCAGACCTGACTAGTGCCTTTGTGATTGTTGTGATGTGGGTGCATTTGTGAGTAGTGCATGTTGGATAATGTGGTTGTTGTGTGTTGATCATCTGATTGATGTGGTATAATCATCATATTGAATCCGAGATGGACATGGTATGGTAATCAGACGGGGTCCGATGTTGATTGTACATTGAGTATGAGGACCAGACATTGAATAATGTGTGCTAGTGCGGAGTGGTTTTATAGGGTTCGGTGATTGTGGAGCTCAAGGCCATGATGGGCCAGAGGAACCCTAATGACTCTGATTATGATTATCCCTACTAGAGCAAGTATTCGATGGGGTCTAGATACATCCTGAGTGTAAAGGATGAGTGAAATGATAGTTTGGGACTCGAGAATAGTCAGGATCACATCGTTAGTCGCTGAGTAGCACGAGGTAGGGTACAAGGTACCCTGATAGGACTCGAAAGCGAGTTGAGTGTGTCGTTAGTGACCCGAGTAGTCACAGTGGAGCCATGAGTTACCTGCTGGACATGACAATGAGAGGTGAGTATGTTGAAAGTTGGGAACCGACTTGTGAGATAGAGGACTTATGCTACTCCTGCTAAATTGGAGGTCAGCATGGATTTTCAGCTGAGTAGGGTTGTCAGACTGAATGCTGAATAGAATGTCCACTTGGATTGTCAACTGAGAAGGATTAACAGATTGAATGCTGAGTAGGATGTCAGTGTGGTAGAGCAGGATTTTCCTATTGGATTCTAAGCACACCTGCGTGAGTGACAGGTGAGATCGACGAGTGTCGATGTCTCGCTTGATACTTGAGATTGAGCATTGGAGGTTTTCGATGACGACATGTCACTCTTGGATACGGTCACGGAGGATGAGCTGAGTTTCAGCATTGACTGCTAGATAGTGATTGACGTCAAGTGACGTTTGGTTATGTGGTGTGTTGTGGTTAGATGTTGGACGTGTACGTGTACACATAGAAGCCTCGGGTTAGGGGCATGATTGGATTTCCGTAGTGTGGATTTGGAGTAATGTAAATTTCGAGGATGAAATTTTTTAAGGAGGGTAGACTGTAACGACCCATCCTAAATTTTGAGATTAGCAAGAATTAATTAAGGATTAGTCAAGGATTAATTGGGAATTAATCGACGATTATTAGACAATTGAGGTGAAATAATGATTTTGCCCCTAGAAAGGGTGAAAAAGTTGACTTTTGGCCCGGAAGGTCAAATGCACGCGGATCGAGAATTGTTATGTAGATCAAGATGATACGAGTCTGTACACAGGTGGCATGTCAAAATCGAACATCGTATGGGAAAGTTTGGGGTCATAGAAGGTTTGATTGCATTTACTATTGTACGGTTTTCAAATTGGTTTGTCTTTAGTGGCCCCAAAATATCTGTTTTTAGACCATAGAATGAGTGGCACTTGTCACCCACCCTATGGCTCATTTTATTTTATTCATGCAACCATCATCATCTTCATTTCTTCTTCCTTCATCCATCCAAACCTGAACACCCACCCAAACCCAAACCATTCCTTCTTCTTGCTTCATCTTCTGGACCAGGGAGAGAGAGAGAGAGAGAGAGAGAGAGAGAGAGAGTGAGAGAGAGAGAGAGAGAGAGAAGAGAGAGGGAGGATAGAGACTGCGAGGATGGACGGAGGCCACGACGGAGGTGGCCGGAAAACATGGAAAAAGGTAAGGCCATGGAAGGTGTTTAATTTAGGCTTGTGATTTTGATGTTTTAGATCGATTCTAAGCCCATATTCATTTTCTTGGGGCTCATACGAGCATGTAGGTTCAAAAAGGAAAGGTTTTGGACGACGGGAGTGGCCGAAAGAAGGATTCAAAGTTTGGCGAAAACTTTGGGAGGCCATATCTTCAAAACCAGGTACTTTCTCTCAAATCTGGGTTCAGATTTGGATTCCTTGGCTCAAGTAAATAGATTTCCATACATAGAATGTAGGATTTAGTTGAGAAATGAGAGAGTTATGAAGGTTTAAAAAATTGGACGAAAATGGAGGATTCCGGCCACTGGCGGCCGAACCAGGCAGCAACGCACACCATCGTCTCCAGCGAACATGATGACGTGACCAATGATGTCAGCATTTATTTTATTGACGTCAGCGTTGACTTTGATGACTTCAGTGTTGACTTTGACCATTGACTTTATTGACATCAGTGTTGACTTTGATGACATCAGCATTGACTTTGACCGTTGGCCGAACTTTGACCAGTGCGTGGACACAAATTTCGAGGTCAAACTAATCTTGTTTAAAAGGTTTCGACATTCTGAATCCAATAGTGGTGGTTTTAGGTCGAACGGAGATCGTTTGATAGGTCATTTAGAGGTTTTAAGCCTCAAGAAGCGTGTTCAGGACGCGTTCTTCATTCTGAGGTAGTTAGGTTTTAGCCTCGTATTGGCTTACGATGCGAGATTTGGGCGCGCATAATGGACGGTTGGTGAGTGGACACTTTGTTTTATGAAATGATGCATGTATAACTATTTTATATGATTTATGAACATGATTTGAGATGCATTGAGTGCATATGCTTTAAATACGATTTGTGTTGATATTTTGGCTTATACTGCACGTATTTCAAGATTTTTGTTTTTATGTGATACTTGAGCTTAGACCGCGTATTCTACATGCATGTGTTTATGTGATTTCGATAGTTTCACGGAGAAGAGCGAAATCGAGGATATGACTAACAGTTTTGAATGATTTCATAGAAATGCGTGAAATCGATATTCAGGCATGAGTCCCAATTGAATGTTGACTTTGACTTGGGTGATAGTCAAAGGGGACTTTAAAAAATGATTTTAGTAATGAAATGGTTTTTTGTTTTGGAAATGTATTTCGGGCTTATGTCCCAGTTGATTTATGGTTTGACTTAGAGTACAGTTAAACGTGTAATATATCGGGCTTGTGACCCAATTATGATTTATGAGATTTTGGGTTGTGAGCCTATTTCAAATTTATGAACGATATTTCGAGCATGTGACCCAGTTGTGGATTTGATAGGATTCGAGGAATCCTGGATTTATAAATGTTGCTAGTCACTATTTTTATGATGGTTTTGTGCAAACTGATTTTATGAAATTATATTCCGGGCGTAGATTGAGATGATTTGAGATGATTTGTGAAATGTTTTCCACACGACCATCCTTTATGATGTGATGATAGCCTCCAGACGTCGACCATATAGTGGGATGCGTGATCTTGGAGAGGTCATGGGGATACTGCCTGCAAGAGTGTCAGAGATGAACATTTTTCAGATGTCAAGCTAGGGGTTCCGATCTTGTAGATGCCATTGCTCAGACGTCAACCATCCTGTGTGATGTGTGATCCTGAGTTAGAACACCTAGACATCAAGCCACGGGCTCTAGATCTAGGTGTATATTCGGATGTGTAATCCCAAGTCGTATGCGTAGCGCTGATATCATTACTGTTGAGATGAGATATTGAGATGATTGGATATAGAGGATTGGTTTGTTTTTTCATGAGACTCCGGATGTGAGTCTATGTAGCGAGTAAAGACCCTATTGTGATGTTTTATGAGAATGAGTTGGGCGGAAACCCATGTGGTTTTGATGATTCAAGTGGCATTGGACTCCATTTTCGAAGACGGTTGTTTCAAGATGCGAGAAGGCGTACTTCTAATAAAGTCGTAAATGGCTCGCTTTGTAGGAGTTTCCAATGATAGTTTCAAATGGTGATGTTGTGTTTCTTTGCCAAGCGTGGTGATTGGTTGGTGCAGAGAACATTTTACGACTTATATCAATATTGCGAGTGAGCTGATGTAAACTTAGGTTGCACTCTTCTGCCACAAAGTTAGCATCTGTGCACTCTCCTCCCACTCTCCGGAGCTGTCTGGCAGACTTGCATTTATGGGAGTATGGAGTTTCGCATAGTCAAAGTCTATTCAAGGGAAGGTTATGGAGTTTGAGAAACCCGAAGACTTGAAGGCATGGAAAGTTTGCAATCAGATTTCCTTTCCAATGGCGTCTATATGGAGCTTGGAAAAAGATGCTCTTCCATGTGGGCTCTTAGATGTTTCAATGGAAAAAATCTAGCTAGTGGTCAATAGAAAGACTTCCTTCTTTGGTCATCAGTTGAGGCTAAAAACTTTACTCATAAAAAGCTTGGACAGTGGAAGACCTTCCGAAAGCTTGATCGAGGAGTGGCTAAGCACTCCAGTGCACGTGATAATTGCTGTTATCCTGAAGAAGAATAACAAACAAAGACTTGGCATGTCTTCTAAGAACAAATTAAGTCCTGAATGGCCTTCCAAGTCTATTCTGGGGCATCGTTCCTGGTTGCCCAAGCCTAGCGAGGTTGTCCAACAAGCGCAAATTTTTCGTCGATCTTTCTGAGCACCAGATCAAGTTCTTAGCCGCGGAAATTTAACGATGGAAATCCGGTATTTGAGACTTGAATGGCTTTTACTATCATATGTGCAAAGACCTGAATCACAAGAAAAGTGAAATTAGGCAAGAAGAAGATTTTGTCCATGGAAAAATCAAAATGTTGACTTTTTGATTGAGACATCCGTCGAGAATTCCAAGAAGGTCATTACGTAGGTCTCAGGTTCCTGATTTCATAGATAAGCAGCATGCCAAAATTGGAGATCATATGAAATCATTATGGGTCAGAAATGGTCAAGGGAAAAATGGTAATTTTGCACCAAAGGCATTTTGGTCAATTTCTAGGCTACTCTAAAAGGTTCTAAAGTTTTCTTCTCATTTTTAATACTACCGACCTACCGCTACATACACACACACACACACACACACACACACACACACACACACACACACACACACACACACACACACACACACACACACACACACACACACACACACACACACACACACACACACACACACACACACACACACACACACACACACACACACATATACACTTAGACGTGTGTAGAAGAAAAAAGGGAGAAGAGTGAGTTGAGTTGGGGTTCGGTGCAGAGACACCGATAGAGAGAAAAATGGAAAAATATGGACATAACAAGAAAACGAGGGAGAAGTACAGAAAGGCACGGCCTAGAAAGAGGAGAAATGAAAGAGATAGATGAGTATAGTCTAGAGGAGAAGAGAAAAGCCTAACACTAGTCCGAGAGCAGGGGTTTCAATGCACTGAAAATGGGTCATGAAGGAACCCTTGGAACTGGTAGTTTGGGTTCATCGTTTGGGGGCCAAGACAAAGGCTAGGATACTTCGCAGGGCGAAAGCTTGGATTCTTTGCCGGACAAAGGCTTGGATGCTTCGCTGAACAAAGGTTAGGATGCTTCGCAAGGCGAAGGCTTGGATGCTTCACATGAGCGAAGGCTTTGGATTCTTCGTAGGAGCAAAGGCTTTGGATTCTTCGTAGGAGCAAAGGATTTGGATGCTTTGCGGGGGTAAAGGCTTTGGTGCTTTGCGGGGTGAAGGCTTTGATGCTTCGCATGAGTGAAGGCTTTGGATGCTTCAAGGGGCGAAGGCTTTGGATGCTTCACGAGGGCGAAGGCTTTGGCGCTTCGTGAGGGTGAAGGCTTTGATGCTTCATATGAGCGATTAGTTTGGATACTTTGCGGGGGCAAAGACTTTGGCACTTCACAGGGGCAAAGACTTTGGCACTTCACAGGGGCAAAGGCTTTGGATGCTTTACAGGAGAGAAGGCTTGGATGTTTTGCAAGGATGAAGGCTTTGGCTGCTTCGCATGAGCGAAGTCTTTGTATGCTTTGCATGAGCGAAGGCTTTGGATGCTTCGCGTGGGTGAAGCCTTTGATACTTTGCATGAGCGAAGGCTTTGGATGCTTAGCGGGGCCAAAGACTTTGGCGCTTCGTAGGGGACGAAGGCTTTGATGCTTCACATGAACGAAGGCTTTGGATGCTTTGCGGAGGCGAAGACTTTGGCACTTCGCCGGGGCGAAGGCTTTGGTGCTTCTCAAAAGCAAAGGCTTTGGCACTTCGCCCGGGCGAAGGCTTTTGTGCATCACAAGGGCAAATGCTTTTGTATTTCGCGGGGGCGAAGACTTTGGATGCTTCATTGGGGCAAAGGCTTTGGATGATTCGCAAGTTCTAAGGCTTGGATGTTTCACAAGACTGAATTCTTTAGATGTTTTGCAGGGGCGAAGGATTTAGCGCTTATCGGGGGCTAAGGCTTTGCTGCTTCGCTTGTGCGAAGGCTTGGATGCTTCGTAGGATGAAGGCTTAGGTGCTTCACGTGGCGAAGGCTTTGATTCGTATGGCGAAGGCTTGAAAGGAATGCTTAGTTTCTCAGCAAAGGAAGACTTGAATGCTTTCGAGTTAAGGATTCAAAGTGTTTCCTAGTGGGATACTTCTCAGAGGAAGGTTCACGATGCTTCTCGGAGAAATGCTTGGACTTGTTTAGAGTACTTCTTAGAAGAAGTTTCGAAAATTGTATATGATGTACAAGTATGTTTGTATGGATTCAGAACAATTTGTCAATCTTATTGAATGCATGGTACATGAATTTAGAAGAAAACATAAAAAGAAAAATTGAAACTTTCATAGACTTCTATGTCTCTTGAATTTTGACTTGCAGCTTGCGACAAGAGACGATGGGATCAATTCCATTGAGATGCTGCTAGTTGATGCGGATCACCTTTGATGTAGGCTCCTTCAGTTTTTTTTTCTCCATATGATATGCAGTCTTCTTTTTTATGTAGTCCGTGCAATGTCTTTCCTTCACGAGATTTATAAAATTTCTTTCAAAAGATATGCATGTGCTGATATTGCGCCCATAGCATTCTTGATAGGCACACCATTTGGTTTTATCAACTTTCTCCTGATCACCTTTGATGGGTCCTAGTTTTTTGAACCAAGCCTTGGCCTTGATTTCATTATGAATCTGGTGTAATAGTATTGAGAATTGCCTATTAGGCTACCCGATGTTTGAGGCATTGGGAGTTTTTCTCACCTTGTGTTCGTTGAACCCCCCATATGAAAATTTCTCTCCTCCTTAATATCTCTCATAAAGGGTGAGGATGACTGAATTTGGTGACGTAGATCGTCTTCTAGATCACCATCGCGCTGGATGTGGACGTTCCTATCCAAGAGCCTTTAGACATCATCATCTTGCAGTGCACCTCACTGAGGTGGAGAGTCAATACGCGCTATCCGTCGGGAAACTCCTCGAGTCTTAACCTTTGATGTATCAGATCGTGCGAGTGAGTAAGCCTCGTCCCCCTCCTCATTGTGATGGGTAATTCATCTTGGAGTATACTGAGAAGCCATGCGCTGCGTCCTACTACCATCTGAGTGTTTCGCTCGAGATGTCGCCCATATCCGCTTTCCAAGACATTTATGCACTGATGGCTTTGAGCGTTGTGGGCTCTTTGCTCTGTGGGTGTGTCTTTCTTCTCCAGAGTCACTTAGCCAAGTGTCTCAAGACATCATTCAGCATCAGACCGTTTCCTTTCCCGGGTGGCATAGAACGTCCTCTTACCTTCCACGCTAGGTGGAGTGTTTCTCAAGTTCCTGGGATGTTCGCTCTGCTAAGAGTCGTTGCAAAAGCTCTGATTGTATTTGAACTTGGCTACCCAACCGTTCGAATTATTGAGACAAGTTGTAACGACCCGGAAATTCAAGTAATGTAAGTTCGGAAAGTTGAATGCAAAATGACGTTTTTTCCTTTATGTATATTGTGGTCAAATGTTGAATTTTGACTCAGGAGGTCAAGTAAACGTGGACCAAGGTCCATTACGTAGATTGAGATGTTATGAGTCCATAGACAGGCGGCACGTCGTGATCGAACATCGTACATGGAAGTTACGGGTCAGGGAAGGTTTTTTAAACTATTACCATTACACATTTTACGAGACAGTTGACCGTGGTTTGACTTGTGGGACCCAAAAATATTTGTTTTGGGCACAATGGGATGAGTGACACTTGTCACCCACCCTATGGCCACCCTTTTTCATACATGCATCTACACCATTTTCCCTTCATTTTCCTTACAACCTGGAACCCACACCAACCATCGTCATTTCCTCCATCTGCTACCAGCTGAGGCCACAAAGAGTGATTGAGAGAGTGAGAGAGGTTGTGAAAGGGGGAAGGACATGGCAGAGCGGCGGTGGTGGCCAAAAAACCCGTGTCCTGTGACTTAGGGAAATTGGAATTTTGGTTTTGGACATTTGGGTCTCGTGTTGATGCCTTGGGTGTGTTCTTGGTGCTTGTGCGAGCTTTTAGGGACAAAAAGGAGAGGTTGAGGACCATTAGATGAGTATAGTCTTGAACGAAAAGTTTTTGTTGAATGATAAACAACGTTTAAGATCTTCGAACAATGTCGATGAACGAAAAATAAAGTAAGATGAACGATGAACAAAGTTTGAAAAACGATGAACAACGTTGAATACCGATGAACGATTGTGAGAGCTTCTCTTAAATATTTCTCAATTGGCTCTCAATGAAAACACCAATTGTTGAAGTTGAATTCGTCCGTACTCTTAAAAATCTCCTAAATCCCAACAAATAGTAAGCTATTGTTCACTCTAATCGAGGCCTCGCGGGGTTGTTAGACAAAAAACGCTACAATTCTTAAGTCAGTTTTGAAATAGAAATCTCAAGAGTTTAAGTAGCGTTGAATCGAATTCCCTTTGAAAGTGAAACAGTTATTAGGGAAAACTGCTTTCTCGAGACAAAGCTTGATGGGTATGTGAAAACTGCTTAACAGACATCGTTAGGTTGATTTTGTAATTAATAAATAATATATTTTTATTTAAATATATTATTTAATAATTGTAATAATTTCTCAAGATGATGATAATTAGTGTAATTTAAAATAATATTAATTGCCCATTATCAAGGAATAATGATAATTAATTTTCGGAGAGAATATTAATATTGTTGAGGCCTAACCTGATTAAATAATATATTTGGCTAGAAATATATTACCTAATGTGTAGGTGTTTTTGAGCTGTTAATATCATTACCAAGAGTACGTGACATCTCCACAATTTTTTGGTAATTTATGGTTCCACATATATAAATATAATTAGTTAAGTCAAATGCTTAATGTTAGGCTTGTCATTGTATTCCAACAAGTGGGCATTATATTTCTAGTTGTTGTAAATAAATTAAAGTTAGTGACTATTTATATAATTTACCTTGTAACCTTTAACCCCGCCATATATATATGGTGGGTATTTTTTCAATGAAAATTTATCCCTTCTCTCTACCTCTTAAACTCTTCTCTACCAATTATACTTATTTTCACAATATGTTATCAGTATGAATAACTTGAGAACTGAAGACTACTGAAAAGGTGGATTGTTGCTTTTCAATTACGTATGCTTTCATATTCCAATTTTAATATCATGGATATTATTGTGTCTTTGATTATTGTTGATCAAACCCTTGTGAACCCCAGCATATATACTTTGACATTTTTTTATTTGGAAAATATTTGCATCTCACATTGATGGTAGCTTCTCATATCACCTTTTATATTTATCGAATTGTATTTGTATGTATATGATAATCACATATCATTCATTCTCTAAATCATCACATTAAAATCATCTCCGTAAAAATCAACGAGATCGGAGGTTATTTAATCATATATATATATATATATATATCAAATAAATCAACGGTTTTGGTAAGAATTAAGAAAATTATCAGAACCGTCCATTTATTTGATGCATATGAATGCCTAAATTATTTCAAATCTTATTGATTTTTTTACGAAAATGATTTTGACATGATAATTTAGAAAATGAACAATTTCGATTATGATATATGTACAAATACAATTTAATACATAGTGAAAGCCGATGCCACATTAAATTGTGTAATGTTATTTATAAAGGTTAGAAATAAAATATTTCTTTCTTTATTATCAATTGAAATACAGTTTTACACCCGAATTTGATTTTATCATTAATCCAATCACCATTCATTGTTTATTGTTATTTTTTTTATCAATAAATAAATCTATTTATTTGTGTGGTTTAGATGATTCATATTTCTTAAAAAAAGTTATTCGATTGATTAGATGATCATCATTACATCTCACATTTGTGTCTTTTACTACTTTGTCTTCAAGTATTAAACTATCTTTTCTTTTTTCATAATTTTTGTTAACTAGGGTAAATTACGAATATATAAAAAATTTGGAAATGAATTTTTTTGGGGCAAAGAAAATAAAGTATTATTGATTATGCTTAATTGTTTTGAAAAGATGAACATCCTGTTGATTATGTTAAGCAGTTTTCACATCCCATCAAGCTTTGTCTCAACATCAACAGGGAATCAGCATCAACTTTGATTTGATAATGTGATTGATAATTTGGTAACCACCATATAATTACCATATATATGACTCATGCTTGGAACATTTGCACAAATCTTTTGGGGAAAAAAAAAATATCATTTTCACAAATCTACTGTGGATAGTTCGTAAAAATACTTGTACTTATCTTTTCAAGTATGTAAAATATCAGTAGGTTGGGCATACACTCCCACTTTCATTTGTCTCTTAGATTTTTTTTTTTCTTTTCGTCCTGGTCTTCATACTACTACTAGTTGAAGGAAGTGAAAATCACACATAAATAAAATTGTAACATTTGAACCATTATTCTAAGAGGTGTATGATCACTCTTTTAAGTCCCGTCAAGTGGAAAGATTGTTGTTACTGCCAATAATTCAAGAGGCGAGAAGTTGGAGGATTGTTGGGGACCAGAAGAGTAGTAGGTGTAGAGTTTTCAAATAAAACGATGAATTGAGGCCACATACGTTGCTACTTTTGATGGATGGTCCGTACGATAAGGAAGCAATGGATGTGAAACTGACTTGGTGACTTGGTGACCTGGTGACCTGGTGATGAAGGGACAGCCCTAGTTAATGCAGGGACACCCCTTCAGTCGTTGGGTCATAAATTCTCCATACATCAAGGGGTGAGTAAGTGAGTGAGCTTGCTTTTTATCTACTTAGTTATCACATTTTCTCCATCAATTCAATTATCAGTCCAGCAATCCACCCAGGACAGTCTCATTGCAAGATTAATTCACTGCATGTGATTCAAATTTCAAGTGGGGCACTTGCGCAGATGTTGCTCGAATTCATCAAACGGTCAAAATTCGTATATGCTTCATCAAAAGGTCAGAAATCACGCCCGTTTAATTAAAAAGTTGGAAATCACAAAGGTTAGCATAATCTAATCGATTGTTTGTAAATATTCTACTTCAAAGTTGTCATCATTGTTCATTGCTGTCGTGGACCGCTCTCCCGTCTCTAAATAGAATCAGAGTATTTTCATATATATATATATATGTATTTGAAGCTTAATGTGATTAATTAAACAACAAATACGATAATTACAGGACTTATTTTTTAATTTTGGACAAAAGGAGAGAGAAAAACTCATAAGAAACTCTTGAATCCTGAACAGAAACTAGAGATATATTCATCAAAGTTCGATGATTGAAAGAATCAGAACAAAACATTTGCACCCAAACCAACGCCAAGTTATGAACTTGTCGCTTCAATAAGTCGTAGTTTCAAAAGAAATGTAAAACCGAAGCAAGAAATATAAAAGCGGACCTAATCAAATGGCAGAATGGCCTTGTTGTCGCCACCAAGTTTGACAGAATGACATGAGACGACTCTCAATGACTTCCAAATGCTCATCATATCCGATCAGCAAGGTACTTCTTCAAAGAGTTGATTGGCTTTGTAGTGTCGATACATTCCACTCCACGGCGCTTAATCTTGATTCGAGCAAGGTAGTCCGCTGCAATCCAGGCAAAGCTCAGCATCGCCATACCTCTGGGACCATCTATTTCTTGCAAATGCAGCGATTTTTTCACCCAGTCAGGGTGGTAAGTAACCTGGTACCATGCTGATGCCTTCTGCTCATACAATGTGTTCTTCTCCTCATCACTAAGTTGGTCCATAACTGAATCTATATTCTCGAAAATTTGCCTGAATTCTTTCTTGAGAGCACTGTAAGAATGATGCAGCCGCTCCTTCAGATCCCCTTGCTTCCTGCTGTTGTACTTGGGCATTGACCAAATATGCCCAGTAACTATCTCTTCTTCTTGCTTAACTTTATACTGTGCCATTAGACCCTTCACCTGACCATCATAAGAGCACTTTTTCTCCCATGCATCGAATACAAACTCAGCCGCTCCAGCAACCTTGAGATCCATATCATATGGGATGTCACTGGGAACATCTTTTTGCAGAGAAGAGGCTTCCACATCTTCATTATAAACATCTCTAATTTGGCGATAGAGCCTCCCCAAAATTTTAGTTGACTTGTATGACTGGTGTGCCTCTTTCCCCATGAAATCTGGATACAACCTTGGCTTTAGGTGGGGCGGCATGGTAACAATCTTACCAGTTTTCGGAAAATCAACTGCTAATGCTGCTAACTCAGCTAGTGTGATGCATTTCTCATCCAAAGCTCCACATTCGCTGCGGTCTGCATGAACCACATGTGCGTTGCATATGGCCCCTAAGTGCTCATTTGCCATGTTTCTCACAAAAAATTCTATTAGATCCTGTGGTATAAACACAATAACCGTAAGAGAGTCTCCGTCGCAAATTTGGGATTTCAAGATAGCGTAAAGTGTAAACATGGCTTATATAGAATGCAAATCTAACATAAATCAAGAGCAAGTTACCAAAAAATCATAGCTAAATTGTAACTTAACTGTTTAAAATTCTACATATGTTGTCAGCATTGATTTTTCTGTAGACGTGTTTATTAACAAAATAAATTCTTATGAACCAAATGTAAGGAAACTGCACGATGACAAGTCCTGTTCTTAGCAAGGATCTTGATAGTTTAAATTTGGGATTTCAAGATAGCGTAAAGTGTAAACATGGCTTATATAGAATGTAAATCTAACATAAATCAAGAGCAAGTTACCAAAAAATCATAGCTAAATTGCAACTTAACTGTTTAAAATTCTACATATGTTGTCAGTATTGATTTTTCTGTAGACGTGTTTTTTAACAAAATAATTTCTTATGAACCAAATGTAAGGAAACTGCATGATGACAAGTCCTGTTCTTAACAAGGATCTTGATAGATTTTTTAATAACAATGATAAAGTAAGAACAAAATAACGAAAAAAATGGTATCACAGAGGGAGATGAATCCTTGAAACTGCAACCTTTGATATAAGTTCAACTCTACATGTTGGGCCCTTCAGTAGTGGAAAGAGGACAATGCAAAGGGGAAGTTTAGCATATAAAATACTGCAGTCCAACAACCACAAAAAAAATTTGGTGGCATCTAACGTGCTTCTAGGAAATCTGTTGGCAAAAGCGTACTCCTAAGGAGATTAAAAGAACAAATTCCATATTTGACTGACAGTGGTGATATCATCTATCAACTCTACAAGAAAATCCTTATAACATAGGAGTCTCACGTGATTTATCCAAGAAAATCCTTATATATATATATATATATATATCCGTAGCCATTGCAGTGCTCTTTAATTAATCTTTGCTATAACAACATACAGATAAGAGAGCGCTGCTTGGCAAAGAAAAAAGGGCATATGGTCCGTATAAGAGAGCAAACATGGAAAGAGAAAAGTTGATCATGTTCCCAAAATCAAATATGCACAGAATATCAGAGATAACAACAAAAAGAGCATGCACCTGCTGAGTGATAGGACGCCCATGAACTTTTGGTTCTGCAGGATCGTATGGCATAGGCATCCAGCTTCTCTTACTTGGGGGAATAAGATTTTCATCCCATGTGACAAAGTAAAGATCCCCATCAAGGTCACTTCCAGAAGCTTCGTTTGTGTGAGGCCTATCACCCTTTTGTGGGAAAACAAGGCAATCATGTAAGTGGTGTAAACCAGGGGCATCAACTGCTTCAAGAATCCTTATATCTCCAGGATGAAGGCAAGGATTCTTTGCTATCACAACATATCCTTTAACCACTTGTAGATTCTTCTCTATCTGAGTAAACCTAGAGCCATGCTTTGCAAAACAGTTCTCTAGTGAAGGGGTTGACACTTGGACAAAGCACTGGCCATGCTCAAGTACGCCGAGCTCATCTAGAATTCCCATAAGCCATCTCCCGGAAGGAACGAAAATCCTAGCCTTTTCCCTAAGACCCCACAGCTGTCCAGCTTGTATACAAGTTAACATGCCTCGTAGATGAGGTTCTGTCTGAGGCTTGAAACCTGCACTCAACATTATAGCTGCCGAATTTCCTTGATCAGCACAGGATGCAGTGAGAACCTCAAATGCCACATCTGTGTCCACAAGCATCTCATTTAATTTGCGAACCATTGTCTCCTGCATTCTCCAGAATATTTTATCTGGAACGTCCAGTGTGGAAAGCAATGTTATAATCTGCCTGTTTAAGAAACCTGGCTGCAACCTAGTCCAAGAACAGATTTCCAATGTGGTATGGTCAGACTCAAACTTGTTCATGCTATGCCTTACAGAAAGCCGGAACCCATTGCCTTTGGGTGGCCAACAAGCCACAACCCCTTTACAGCCAGCATATCTTATTTGATAGGCACAAGGTGGATCTCTGTCCAATTTCAATTTCTCTGCAACTTCCATTGCAAGGTCAGGAGTAATCATACCAATCCCATCCGAAAAAGTATACCCGTTCCTTTCAATATCAGGAAGATTATGATTGGCCTCGCTTGATGGAACTTCTACAGTTGCATATGTAGACGAGAAGCACTGCCCCATCCTAGCAGCACACTTTGCTACATTTTTGTTCGAAAACTTTCCCATCCAACTTTTGATGTGAAGGACACTAATTTCGGGCTCCTCCGCAAAAAACCAGGCAGAACGGTCTTTCAATTGATTCGATGAGAAGGCCAAAAAAGAGTACTTACGACCGCATAAGTAAAATCCATTGATCAGAATGGTCCTGACCCTTTTATACACGTTTGTTTTCTGAAGGAAAGAATTTGATGTGATTTCCTTTACAATAGGGGCAACATAGTAATTCAGAACATTCGAATTAATTGTCTGCATTCCTTCATCCATAAATGTAACCCTCAAAAACCGATCAGCAACTTCCTTATATTTTCTAAGAATCCTATTGGACAGTTCAACCTCGGGGGGAAGACAATAGGCTTTAGTAGGGGTGATAACCAACCTCCTAACTTCAGCAATATCATCCAACTGTTTAGGACCCTTGATAAGCTTGGGATTCTTCAGCAGCCAATCTTGGACAAGTTTTAACCTCTTACAAGCATCAAAAACCGGATGTCTGTAAGAACACAAGTGCTTCAATGCAGCTACATTGACATCCTTCGGTTGACTCCTCAGTAAATTAAAGAAGCTGTCTGACAAATGGTGCTGATTAAAAATTCCCTTGTGCATTACTGCATTCAGCAAGAACATAATCTCGAAGGAAATATCTTCCATGTAATGAATACAGAAGAAAGGATCTGGATTAGGCATTCCGAAATCAGGTTCCTCCAGAACTTTTGGTGGCCATTTGATGGAAACCTCCTGCACCCTTCTTTCTCTAAGAAAATTCATGGCCTTCTGCAACTTCACACCATGGCGGGGTGGTATTAAAACTCGGTAAGAATTACAACGCCCAATGGCCCCACTAGGAGTAAAATCTGTGGTTCTAATCCACGGATCATCATCATCCAACAAATCAAATGGAACTGATTGGTCAATGTCATCATCAGCAGTCCTATATGAAACCAAAGGTGATGAAGCTAGCCGCAGCAAAATTATACGATATGAGGTATCCATGTATTCTTTAATTTCAGCAATTTCTCTTACCATGAACTCCACCATAAAATCACATTTTATCACTGCGTGCTTCTTTGTGCCTTTAAATGCAAATGCAGTGTCCCTTGTAAAACAAAACTTGCATGTTCCATCAAAAGGGTCCACAATGAAATCAACCCCATAAGGAGGTCCTCTCCAAGCAACATAAAACTCATCTAGGCTTACTAAAGCTCCAATCTCAACACACACATGAGTTAACTTGAATGGGGTTGCGGTCCTCCTCCTCTTGTTCAAGAAATACGGATTCTCAGGACCCAAGCTTGCTTTCAACGGTTCGTTGTTGAAAAAAAGTTGACAACGCCCTGCTGCATCCATAACAGAAGCTGCTGCGTCAGGCAATGCAAAATGCACAAATGCATGGGGCTCTACCCTGTTATATTCTTCTGTTATTTCAACATCTTTAATATCAATGAGCTCGAAATTTGGGAAGGATTCTGGCGGGGTCCAAGAAGCTTTTAACCTGCACCTATATACAAGCCCAATTTCATCTTCCAAGTAGCTTACAAGATCTTTTGCCTTAACATGACGCGTAAATCCACCAAAACTAACTTGAGTAACTGTGGCCTTTTCACTTCCTTCAGATTCCATTTTCTCTAAGAAATATCCAGACACTTCAAATCTTGAGAACAAAAGAGAAAAAGGGAATGGAAAACCTCATCAGTCAACCTTACACAAATAAGAAAAACAGTTTGGAGCAAAGATGTTAACATAGATTAACATTCACATAAGAATTCAACAACCACCAAAGTTAGAGTCCATGAGCAGAAAATGAGGAAAAAAGCAACATTCGCCCACACAAAAGAATACAACCACCAAAGTTAGATTAACATTCACCCAAGAGGCCATCTGAATTTATTCCAACTGACATTTCAATTTCTGTCAGTCTCCTACACTTTTTAGTAACATGATCAGAACATAAATTACATGTTTGCTCAGAAAAAAAAAAAAAAAAAAGCAATCTGGATAGATAGTGAACTGATACTTATACAATTGAACTCAATTTCCACAATCCGCAGTTAATTTACCAAGTAAAATGGATCAAGGTTAAGTTTTGAAGTGTAATTCAAGATCATTCGCGGCCTGAGACAACAAATGCAAGCAACGTTGCACGAAATTTCAGTTTCTTCATCTTGTGTGAGTCCGAAGGTAACAGAACGAAGAGCGGAACACCCAATCATAGAGAATTTGACCAAAAATATCAAAAATTGAAAAGGGAAAATCAGAAATTCATCAGACCATGTACACAAAATAGAAACAAGAAACGAACAGTTATTATCCTTACAATTTCCCAACAAACAATCGCAGATTAACTGAAATCGGAGGGAGCAAAAGGGAAAAACCTCACTGAACTCTTGAGTTTGAGGTTGTAATTCGAAACGGGAGCGAGATATGTGTGCGTGAGAGGAAGAGCTTTTGAATGTGCGAGTGGGTATGAGTGTGAGTGAAGAAGACTTTGATTTGATGAATGAAAATAAGCGTGAGTTTGTCCTTTGCACCTTTTCAGTTGCCTTCTTGAAGAAGTTCCCGCCTGCGACTGTGACTAAAAGGGGAGAAGAAAATAAAAAAAGTAAAAGGATTGCTCGATCGGCAAGTGTCCAATCTGCTGTCATTAATATTTACTTAATTTTCTAAGTGATTAATGGTATTGGTTGCTTATCATAACAATGGAGGCAAACTTTCAATCATAACGTAATATTTTTAAATGTATTTATTTTTTACCTTTTTAAATAACAATTTTTTTTTATCTCTATCTTTATTATTATAAAATTAAAAGGCTCAAAACCTTGATAAAACATTTTTGATGAAATACCCTTAAAATTATTTAATAGTTAAGTATAATATAGGAAAAACTAAGGAGTATGGTAAGAGTTAAGGAGATGAGGAGGAGCGGGAGCAGAATCCAAGAACGAAATAAATCTTTTGGTATGGAATGATGGTTTAGGGATGAACATCTAGGGTATAGAAAGTAGGACTCTTGAAGAGAAAAGTAAAGCGTGTGGGTGGGTGGATGTGTTTCCCTCGATTTGACTAATCAAACCGATAGAAGAAATTTTGGTCCTCAAATGAATGCGCAGGCGTGGGACCACCCGGGCACCAAATGACCTTAATGAAATTGTAGATGTTGGGTGCGTCCATGAGGCTAACTTCTAACCATACGAATGTGCGATCAAGCAAGAAACGTCTTCTTGGTCTATGTTTTTTCACTCCCTCAAGGTCAAGGGTATTTATGTCTCAACTTATACATTTTTATATTTTTTAAAATATGTGAATGAAATGCAAGTGTAATAATTAAATCGAGTAAGAAAATTAGTTATGCTTAAAAAAAATAAACTTAAACGTAATAAATTGATACTTAAAAAAAAAGCAATAATTAAAATTAAAGACAAGGATAATAAACTAAAATTAACGAATCGATTAAGTAAATATATTAAACGAATGCTAATGAAACGAACTCGAATCAAAATAAAAATTGAATAACAATAAACTTGAATTTAAAATAAAATAATTAAAAGTATTCTGAAAAATAAACTTACTCTAAAAAATGAAGAACTTAACTACACTAGAACTTGAGTATAAAAATCTAGTCTAAGAATTAAAGAGGTGCAAGATAAGAGTAAGTTTGTGTTGATGTTGATGTCCTTTTTTTCTCTTCAGCCTAGCGATTTATAGGGTATAATCAACCTACGAATTGATCATGCTTGGCCTCCACGTTTCTGACTTGAAAAACCTTCCAAGTTGAGCCACTCAAACTTTCCAAGTTTGATCCAACCGAAATCCTTCCAAGTTGAGACCACCCAAATATTTCCAAGTCGGATTGGAAAAAACTTGCCTCGTTAAGATGACTTGAGTCACGGTGGATTGATACCGAAATGATTTGACCGAGATTCAATCAAAACCTTCTCTCTTTGGAAGATTCTAGGTTGACATAATCTTGGCTTGATTTGTTTCCTACTTTTAATGAAACGACCCACCCCCAATCCTCCGGGATTAAGGGTTAAGTCATGCTCCCGTCTAACTTACGCATGACTCGAAGGCTAAACCAACGTGCAACCTCCATGTACCACGTAAGCTGGACTAGGGATCCCCAAACGAACCGTCCAAAACTTCCGGACTTCCCAGAGCATGCAGAATCTACTGTGGATCGGGTGTGTGATGTCTCTGTCTCTGTCTCTCTCTACCAACAGCCCGCACCGTGAAAACTTAGAGGGTATTGAAAACATAAAAGACTGTGAGTAGATAAAAATAAATAATATGTTCTGAAAACACGTTACCCTCCACGCAAAACCAATGCATGCATATGAAAACCTTTCATAAAACCATTTCATATAAGGAAACCATCAATGAAAACCGGGATCATTTCCTTTTTCTCAAATCCGTAGCTCAAATTCAGGGTCTCAGCCCAAAATCATAAATCCTCATCAAAGTACGGGAACTCAGCCCAAAACTCATCAAATCCAAATCATTCGGGCCATTGCCCAAAACGTCTGAAATCCAGTGAAAAACCAGTGAAAAACATCAATCAATCAAGTTGCTAGATCTCAAGTGCACCCGAGTCTTAAACTCAAAACACATGCACATAATCAGGCCTTCTCGGGATATCAACGAGTCTTTAAACTCAAAACACAATCAATAGGCCTCCGGGGATATCACAATAACCAAGTCTTTAAAATCAAAATATATCAATCCAGGGCCCTCCCCCGTCAATCAACCGAGTCTTTAAACTCAAAACCAGATCCAGCCGTATCCGGGTCATTAAACCCAAAACCAAGTGAAAATCATAGAAAATCCATATCCGAATTCGCAATCATGATTCCGTAAGCTAGCATCTAGAATCATCATTCCGAACCCAAATCCAGAAATTCATTCCCAAGCTCCAAAATCAGAAATCATATTTCCGAAATCCGATTCCAAAATCCGAAATCACATTTATCGAAATCACATTTACGAACAGGGCTTCAAGCCCGAAATCACTTTTCCCAAAATCCATTATAAATTATTGAAATCAAATCATATTTCAAATTCCAAAGTCAAATCATCAAAACTATCATCAAACCACAGCAGAAAATCATATCTCGTAAAACGTGCAAAGCGTAAATATCTCGAAATACGTGCCAAACCGTAAATAAATCAAGGGCATAATCATAAACATAGAAATCACGTATAGAAAATATATAAAAACATTTATACATGCATCATAAGTTAGAAAGCAAAGTCCACTCACAAACCATTCGTGTCGCCACCTCGATACGTGCGCACTTAGGCTTTCCCGGCTAATCCACTATCACTGACTTTCCCGAACCTGTCGAAATCCCACAATAAGGTTACTAACTACTTCATTAAGCTTCTACTAAGTCCCCGTAATTTTCCTGAATTTTTAGCTATTTTTAAACAAGCCCTAAAACTTTCAGACATCCCGAAACATATCGAGACGATATCCGATCGACTCGAAACCAGTGCCAAAATGTTCGCTACATCGGATAATTTAAAAGTTGTGTTGGAACCTTCCTCAAAATCCTTGCCACGCGCCCACACTGTTCATCTTTAACCTTGGGTGAACCCAGTTCAGACCTGTCCAGACCCGAACCGACGTTCACGGGTTTTGTCCATTTTTAGTCCATTTTCAATCCTGGTTTCACCATTAGTGTCGTCTAAGGTTTTCCTACACAATTACGTTTTCAAAAATCACAATTAAAGTATATAGAGTACCTTCCCGATCAATGTTTCCTTCCTTCGAATCCTCCTTTCTGTTTTCATGGATCTGGCCATCTCTGCCTCTAAGTCCACATCCAGAAGTCTTCTTTTGACGTCCAAAACCGCACCCAAATAACCGGTTTGATTAATAGTTATCACAATCAAAGCTGCCATTTTTGAATTTAAAAGAAGGTTTCACGAGAAGTTGACTTACCGTTCAACTCGGGCTTCGAAAACAGGTCCAATTCATTCCTTACAACCTCAGATACAACACCCAGTGAACCATATCGATCATCTGCCCTTCAATCCATCTTTACCATTTTCTAACTCCAACAGAGAACTTCACGGGTGGTTTCAGGTTTTTCACCACCCCTCGCCGTCGTGGTCCACCTTCGTGATCACCGTCCTCATCATCTCTCTTCCACCTTCCACACATCGCTGTTTAGGGTTAAAGATTGGTTCACCTTCTCACCTTCAATCCTCCGTCTCACGCTAAATCCTCTGTTTTCCTCTGTCTCTATCCAACACCGTGCATAACACAACTCATCCCCTTTAAAATCATGTGAGGAAGCAGGGAGGTTTCCACAAGCCTCTAGAGAGGGCCAAATGTCCAGTTCTCTGTGGGCAACACTTCCAAGAACAGCCATGTGTCCAGATCCAACTGGGCACAGATCCCAACGCCTCAAAAGGACCAAAATGCCCCTGCCTTCTCAAATTACCATTTTGCCCCTCATATTCCTAGACCCGTAACTCCGTCGTCCGAACTCCAATTGTCTCATGCCATTTGTCGTTATATTCAGGAGATCGAGATCTACCTAACGGTCCTCGAAATGCATGACTATTCCATGCCGTATGAAAAGTCAACAGTTTGCCCCTTTTCGCCCAAATTACCAAAATACCCTCGAACTTCCGAACATCATAACTTTTTCCCCGAATGTCGGAATCAGACGTGCCACCTGTCTATGAACTCGTGACATCCCGAACTACGTCATAGGCATTGGTTAAAGTCCATTTGACTGTCCGAACAAAAGTCAAGCTTTTTGCCCATTATAGAGGCAAAACCGTCATTTCGCACTGTCCATTCGAAATCCCCCCAACTAATCACCGATTACCGTCACTAATCTGTCATTAATCACTAATCTAATCCTGATTCCCAGGACGGGTCGTTACATTTAACCATTTGAAGATCAAGGTCGGGTGAGGATCGATGAGAACCCGGTCTGCATCCATATTTTCTTTCAACCATTAGTGGCCACTACTTTACTTCTTAGTCTAAAAGTCATACGACCTGGCCAAAAATCAGACCACATGGTTGACCCAGCCAAGGAATTTTACTAAGGTCAACCAGCCAAGGACTTTTATTAAGGTCGACCTCGCCAAGAGATTAATTATCATGGTCGACCATATGACCCGATTGACAAAAAAACTCTTATATATTATATATATATAAACAAAAGCCCATTAATGTTTTAGTGGGTTCCCTGACTCTAAATTCAAATATATATATATATATATATATATATACACACAAAAACCAATACTGCCACAAAGGTGGGGTGTGGAGCTATGGAAACTATTCAACACTTTTGAATGGTCAAGGACACCTATATGTGACAACCCGCCCCGAATTTTGGGAGTAATTAAGAGTAAGCGTGATTAGTTAAGGGTAATAAGGATTAATTAAGGATAATTGGGGGTTAATTGAGAAAATTCTTCGTGTATTTGACCATTTGAAGAATCGCTGATAGACGGTGTAAAATGACCTTTTTTTCCCTTGGGAATGGAACAATGTTTACTTTTGACCTGGGGAGTCAAGTATACGAGGACCGAGGTCCATTACGTAGATCGGGTCATTACGAGTTCGTAGACAGGCGGCACGTCGAAATCGGACGTTCGACGAGAAAGTTACGGGACTAAAAAAAACTATTCACGTAAATCGAGAAATGTCGACACGTGGAATAATTTGACTGGATAAAAATTTGGTGGGGACCACCAGATGAGTGACAAGTGTCACTCATCTGATTGGCCCAAATTCCCAAATTGGGGGACATTATCTTCATTAGTCATCCTCATCCTCTTCTTTGTTTTTCATCCCCTAACCTGTGAAACCCATAAACCCATACAAACCCACACCACCAACCCTTCAATCCTCACCTGTTACTGATGGCTTGTGAATGAAAATGAGAGGGTAGACTGAGAAGATCATGATGATGGCAATGGGATGGACCGTCGTGGACGGTGGCTGGAAACCCGTTAAGGTACTGTTTTGAGTTCAAAAATCGAAAGTAGGATTTCAAGGTTTGTTGATCGATTTGATGGATGGAATGATGTTCTAGGGAAGGAGACGAGCTCAAAGGGCTTGGTTTCGAAGTCTGGGATGATTGGAGCTAGCCGGAATCCGCGTTTGCAGGTGGCCGGTTATTGTTCATCCATGAATGGGTTCGATTTGGTTAGTTTTTGGTAGTTTTGATCACATATATCTATTGGGAATGATTAGACGAGTCTGTAGGAACAATAAACGGGTTGAAATCGAAGGAATTAGGGCTGGTTTGGATCGCGGGTCTGTTCGACCCGGTTCAGAGGTTCCAACTGGAGGTCAAGGACGAGATGACATCATTATGTCAGGTCTGACATGTCAGACTGATAGCTGTCAGAGGTGGACCAATCGTGAGGGGACACGTGTCATATGTTAGTGCACAATCAGCACTGACATGTTAGTGACGTGGCCTAATCACGGGCTGCCACGTGTCATTGACATGCCAGTGTCATGGACCAGTACGCAGGTGACATGTGGCACTGTCAGATCTGACAGGTGTTAGATCTGACTACTGTCAGGGTTGTCAGTAATGACATCATGCTTGACGTCAACGTTGACTAACCGTTGACTAGCATTGACTTTGCATTAACCACGAGCGTGGGGGCATGTGGGCACGAATTTTGAGGTGGGACCAATGTCATTTTAGAGGCTTCGAAGATCCGAATCTAATGGTGGGGGTTTCAGGCCGATAAAAGATTGTTAGGTTGGTCAAATCGAGGGTTTTAGCCTCGAGAAACATGTCCAGGACACGTTGACTTTTTCGGGAGTTTTGAGGTTTTATCCTATAGACTTATTGTAACGACCCGTCCCGAATTCCGGGATTAGTTTAGTGACTAATCTTGATTAGTGAGGTTGAACGGTGGTTAGTAGGGCGGAATCGGACAAATTGTGCAAAATGACCATTTTGCCCCTGGTCGTGGGCAAAATGTTGACTTTTTGTTCGGGCGGTCAAATGGACTTTGACCGATGACCGTGACGTAGTTCGGGACGTCACGAGTTCATAGACAGGTGGCACGTTCGATTCCGACATTCGTAGAGAAAGTTATGGTGTTCGGAAGTTGAGGGGCATTTTGGTAATTTGGCTTATTAGGGGCCAAATGTTGACTTTTTGATCGGGTGGTCCGATGGGCGAGGGCCAAGGACCGTTACGTAGGTATCGTCGATACGAATCCAACGACAGGCGGCATGCCGAAATCGGAGATCCGACGACGACGTTATGGTCAAGGAAACGAACTAACGAACCGAGGCCGGGATTAAAATAATAATATAATAATGAATAGTGACCGTTGACCCTACCCACCTGGATGAGTGACAAGTGTCACTCATCCCTTGAAATCAGAATCCATGTTTTTGGGGGAGACCTCATCATGATGTTTAATTAATTTTTAATTAATTAATTAATCTTTTATTTCCATTAATCCCCATATTTTCCTTAACCGTGTACAACCAAATCCAACACTCTCCCAACCAATTCCTCTCCCATTGCTGAACCTGAGAGTGTGAATTTGTGAGCATTTTGAGTGTGATTTCAACTGGGTAAACACGAGAGATTGACGGTGAGGAAGAACTGAGAATTCGAAAGATTGAGTTTTGGGAGGGAAAATCAAATTGAAGGAATTGGGCTGTGATGATCGAATTGGAGGTTACAAACATCTTCCTGAGGTTGAGACGAGTCGATCCACATCAAAAACGAGAAGGAATGGTGCCGTTTTGGCTCTGATCGAGCTTGGTGACAGAGGAAGAAATCGAGGCTGAGTCGTGGAGTTTGGGGCTGTGATTGACTCAATTGTTGTGGGGAAATGACTCCTCATGATCCCACGATGCTTCTGGGTTCATCAATTGAAGGAAACCGATCGAGATCGATGGACCTCCATTGATGAACAGTGACGGTGCTCGAGTTTGTGTCGTGACGATTGAACACTGGATTGAAGCAATTGGGTTGGGGGAAATGATCTACGGAGTCCATGGAAGCTTCTGGTTGAATCAATTTCAGGATATCGATCGAAATGGATGGGGTTCGAAGGATGAACAATGGACGGGTGTTCTTGGTGTTCATCATCGAATCGTGGATTTGTAGGTAATGAATTGTGTAATCAATATTACAGAACTTAAATTAAACTTAAAACGAAGCTAATGGAATGATCAATTGTTGTAATTAAGGCGGAATTGATAGGATTGGAACCGGGTCGTATCGCGGGCAAACTGGACCCGTTTACCAGACATACGGGTTAGATGGTGACACTGTAGCAGGCGCGTGGGTTTCACGCGCAGCCACTCACGGCGGCGCGTGACGGCGCGTGGGCGCGAATCTCGAGGTGAGGTCAACATGACTTCTGTCCTATTTGAGTTATATTATCGGGCCAGGGGCCCAGTTGATTTGTGAATTCGGGCCGTGGGCCCAGTGGGTTTATAAGTCGGGCTGCGGGCCCAGTTGGTTACAAATCGGGCCGTGGGCCCAGTGGTTCATAAAATCGGGCATGAGGCCCAGTTGGATAATAAATGTGATTTTGGGTCAGGGACCCTATGTTTTATAATGGTGATTTTGGGTCAAGGACCCTAAATGGAATTATGTGGTTTTATGGAAATTTCGGGCAGGGCCCAATGGTAATAATGTGATAAAAGGATTTAATAAAACTGTTTTCCATATACCATCTGGATACAAGGATATATGATGGTCTCCTCCAGATGTCTGGGACACTGGGGAAGTCACGGTGCATTGCCTGCGAGGGGTCATTATACGGAGCAGCCGGACCGTATGATGACTCAGGAGCAGGATTGCTATGATTGACGTCAGGGACGTCAGACATCAGGGATGTCAGATATATGGACCCGGAGAGACCCCGGGCAGCACGCGTAGCTTATGAAACCGTGAGATATGACGTCAGGGACGTCTAGCGTCTGGGACGCTAAGCATCTAGGATGCTGGTGATGGTAATGGTAAAATATGGATTAATGAATAAAATGGCTTATTGGTTGGATATGTGTTATGTGGTAAAAATGGATTATTGGTTATGATATGGTATGTAGGGTCGGGGACCCTAAATGGTTTTGGATTTTTGAATTGATGTTCACCTATGGTCGTGGGTGGTGACCCACATGGTTTTAATATGTATGGTGGTGGTATTCCACGGTTTTGGGCTGAGTTTCCCACACTTGGTTTTTGGTTAACGGTTTTCGGGCTAAGGCCCTAATGGCTCGGTTGAGCAAACGTTTTGGTTACTGGTTTTTGGTGGCATGCATACGTTTTTATTGGAGGGCATAAATGTCTTATAAATGTATTTGGTAAACTTATTGGTTTTTGTCCACTCACAGCTTTTGGTTTTAATGCCCTTCAGGTTGATTACGGATGCGATTGCAGCAGAGACTGGGACATTGCACACCTCCTCCATCGGTCCTTGCGCACTCTGGATGGCCCGTTTGGGCAGTAGCTCTTGGTTATCCCTTGTCTGACACCCCTTGTTGGACGGGAGCAGGGCACATTCCATGGTAATCCCGGGGGGATTGGGATGGGTCCTGTCAACTTGGTATCAGAGCATGGTTGCTCTATTTGTGCGCGCAGGTCGAGGGTGTGATGTCTCATTGGGCTGCAATTCGTTATCAACCTGAGATAGTTTTTGGGTTTGGATAGTGGATGGAGTGCAATTGGCCCGATACGCCGTGCGTTAATGTGATTCGACCCAAGTGGGGTTGATTGTGGTGAACTGGTATAGTGGGACCGTCGGTTCGGTCATGTGATATTGGATTGTTGTGCTGCTAGGTGCAGCCAGGTTCGGGGAACCTCATGTGAGTAATGGTCTAAAATGTGAACCCTTGTGGTGGTTTCTAGTGTGAGGGATGTTGGTTCATCGGAGTTGGCCGATGGCCTAGTGGTGGAACCCACGTTGATGGGATGGTAGGATTGGATTTGACGTCTATTCGATGTCAGGACCGCTGGGTCGGTCAGGTTGTGGATTTTATATTACGGAAAACTGTTTGGTTCGGTTGAACCATAGGGTGTGATTGTGGAACCCTAGTATTAAAAAGGTAAACCTTAATTGTGGTTAGTGGATGAGAACTTGTGCTGCGACGAGTGGCTGAGGTCATGGATGACCATGTGGATGGCTCTGGTGAGTTTAGGCAGAACTATGGGATTCGATGTACGGATACGGTTCTGAGATAAATTATGGAATCCCGTGTTGGATCGGGTATTGGTGTGATGTGTGGATGCGGATCTCGATAGCAATGACAGTTAGTCGGAAGTCATATGGAGATGACTGGCTATCGAGGGTAATTAGTGTGGTTCTGATACTTGGGGATCAGGGGACGTTCAGGGAACGTTCATTTTCCTGATAAGGATTGTCAGAATAGTGGTACCCATAGTCGTGAGGTACGGGATCGTTGTTCGGTATGAACGGAGATCCAGGGTTGTCGTATTTGCACACGGTGTGCAAGTATGAATGTTTGTGGGTTAGTACTTTTGTGCTGATGCTAGTATGGATGCTTGTGTGCTGATACTAGTGTTGTTGATAGAGTGTTGGTGCTGGCACTAGCGCTGGTGCTAGTGTCGGTAATGGTGTTGACGATGAGCCACAAATTGGGGTGTGACTCCGTCATGATGAACATATGTTCGGTCTTTGAGATTCGGTAGTGGTTGAGGGATGGACTGGATGGGATCCAGTTAAGATTGTGCTGTGTTGGGATAAGTTCCAATAGTGGTAAGATAACCAGTAAGGAGTGGATTAAAAAGGGTGTAATTGAGACTTGAGTAATCTTGGGATGACGTCCCCTATGTCATGTTAATTGGTGGATTTGGGGGAGTTGTTGGCAACTCCAAAGTTAGTGTGATTTATGTTTTTAAATATCCCTAAAATGTACATAGAAATGATTAAAACTGGAAAAGACGAGGAAAACCATTAGTGGTATAAAGGTAGGAATTTGTAATTGAGAACTTGGAAAACCGAGTGTTGAACCTGTTGAGGTCGGGATGTGCGAACGGGACAATAACGGATCGATTGTGGACACGTCGTCCAAGTGAGTTGAGGAGGTAGGAAGTCTAGTGGTTAGATTTGACGTCTTGTTGGGAGCATGTCTGTTTCCAACATGGTTGGAACCTTAGTGTCGAAGAGCGTTGTGATTGTGATTCGGGAACGAGAGTGGTGCTCGTTTTTGGTGATTGGTATTCCGAAGTTATTGGGGTTGACTTCTTGCTTTCTGCCCTAGCAGACGTTGAGTGTAGTTACCAGTACGTTGAGCGTGTATTGGTTAGTGGGCCCATGTGTGTTTGTGGGTCATTAGGAGGAGCTACGTATTTGAACTTAGGTAAACGAGAATTCTCATTTTCTGCTTGGTGGCAGAGGATGTGGTGAGTGCAGTGAGTTTTGTTGCATCCACGTAGGATGAGTTTTGACGTCATCATTTTGGATCATCCTTGGTTTTCCTAGGTGGAATGACAAGGATTGATACAAGGTAATCCGTGAGAATCCGCAGTCTCGACGTGTCTCGTCGTTGACTGATCTGTCTAGTTGTGGGAGTCGGTTGTCGATCGTTGTGGCGATCTAAGATTTTGACGTTATTGTCAGGGACACAGTGTCTATCTGGGTCGTGATCTTGATGATTCAGATAGGGGGAGAGTATATCACTCTTACCTTGGTACATGAGTCGTAAATGACGAGGTTGAACTTCTTTTCGAAGTGGGGCCCGTATGGTATTCTACTCGGGTGAGTAGGTTTCCAAGGTAGTTGAATTTTGTCAACCTTAGACGTGTGGAGGTTGGATTGGCTTCCCTATGAAGTCAATCAAGTGTATTGAACGGGTAACCGATAGGTTAGGTTTTGGTGTGTCTTGGTAAATGTGAAGGAGATTTCGGGATTTGGAATCGAATTTCTGGGTGACGATTCAGGATTCGATTTTGAAACTTGAAAGTATATTTTCGGATTTGGGTACGGAATGATTATTCCAAATGCTAGCTTACGGAATAATGGTTTCGGATTCGGATTTGGATATGAATTAAAAGGTGATGTCTGGGTTTGGATCCGGGATTTCTTACGAAATTGCGGATTTGGATTCGGAATTGGAACTAGATGTTGGGTGGAGTTTCGTTTTGTCTCATGCTGGATTGGGCAAACGTACTCCATGATTGGAACGCGTTCGGCTATGACCTAGGTGGTTGTAGACTGGTTATTAGGTAGATGTGTGTACTTCGTACTTGGTTCGAGGTACGATACCTTGTAGACTTGTGATGTCTATTTACGGTATACGGGATATACCCGAGGTGTGTCGGTGAACGTGTTGGTACTCGGATTGGTTCCGATACCATGGGATTGGTTGTGGACCGGACATTACTATGCAATGGGTCACGGTAATTCCGATGTGTTTAATTACACACAGGTCGTGTGAAAGGTCGGTAATCGTTTACTAAGTTAAGTACGTTGGTGGCATGTGTAGCCACGAGTGAGTCTAGTGTCAGTTTTCGACTGACAACAACTGTGTGGTGACAGTTTGTCAGGATGTGTCAACATAGATTGTTGAGTGGGGTCAGCCGACTCCTAGTGGGAGTGGGAAAGGAACCGTCGAGTTGTTGCGTCAACGAGATGGTGGATTTGACAAGTGGTGTCAAATTCGAAACAAGTAGTTTTAGTCATTCGACGGGGTCGAATGTAATCGTTGCGTTTTGAGTACTAGTGGTACGTTTGGGTGTAGACAAGTTTTGTCTAAGTAGTTGGTGTGCGGGTGTACACGTGTTGCGTGGTCGATTCCACTTTCCACGGGGTGTTCGTGGAATCAGGGTAATCGAGTTTCGAGAGCGAAACTTTTTAAGGAGGGAAGTACGTTGAGTTTAGAGCGGTTGGAATTTCGAGGACGAAATTTATTAAGGAGGGAAGATTGTAACGACCCGTCCCGAATTTCGGGATTAGTTTAGTGACTAATCTTGATTAGTGAGGTTGAACGGTGGTTAGTAGGGCGGAATCGGACAAATTGTGCAAAATGACCATTTTGCCCCTGGTCGTGGGCAAAATGTTGACTTTTTGTTCGGGCGGTCAAATGGACTTTGACCGATGACCGTGACGTAGTTCGGGACGTCACGAGTTCATAGACAGGTGGCACGTTCGATTCCGACATTCGTAGAGAAAGTTATGGTGTTCGGAAGTTGAGGGGCATTTTGGTAATTTGGCTTATTAGGGGCCAAATGTTGACTTTTTGATCGGGTGATCCGATGGGCGAGGGCCAAGGACCGTTACGTAGGTATCGTCGATACGAATCCAACGACAGGCGGCATGCCGAAATCGGAGATCCGACGACGACGTTATGGTCAAGGAAACGAACTAACGAACCGAGGCCGGGATTAAAATAATAATATAATAATGAATAGTGACCGTTGACCCTACCCACCTGGATGAGTGACAAGTGTCACTCATCCCTTGAAATCAGAATCCATGTTTTTGGGGGAGACCTCATCATGATGTTTAATTAATTTTTAATTAATTAATTAATCTTTTATTTCCATTAATCCCCATATTTTCCTTAACCGTGTACAACCAAATCCAACACTCTCCCAACCAATTCCTCTCCCATTGCTGAACCTGAGAGTGTGAATTTGTGAGCATTTTGAGTGTGATTTCAACTGGGTAAACACGAGAGATTGACGGTGAGGAAGAACTGAGAATTCGAAAGATTGAGTTTTGGGAGGGAAAATCAAATTGAAGGAATTGGGCTGTGATGATCGAATTGGAGGTTACAAACATCTTCCTGAGGTTGAGACGAGTCGATCCACATCAAAAACGAGAAGGAATGGTGCCGTTTTGGCTCTGATCGAGCTTGGTGACAGAGGAAGAAATCGAGGCTGAGTCGTGGAGTTTGGGGCTGTGATTGACTCAATTGTTGTGGGGAAATGACTCCTCATGATCCCACGATGCTTCTGGGTTCATCAATTGAAGGAAACCGATCGAGATCGATGGACCTCCATTGATGAACAGTGACGGTGCTCGAGTTTGTGTCGTGACGATTGAACACTGGATTGAAGCAATTGGGTTGGGGGAAATGATCTACGGAGTCCATGGAAGCTTCTGGTTGAATCAATTTCAGGATATCGATCGAAATGGATGGGGTTCGAAGGATGAACAATGGACGGGTGTTCTTGGTGTTCATCATCGAATCGTGGATTTGTAGGTAATGAATTGTGTAATCAATATTACAGAACTTAAATTAAACTTAAAACGAAGCTAATGGAATGATCAATTGTTGTAATTAAGGCGGAATTGATAGGATTGGAACCGGGTCGTATCGCGGGCAAACTGGACCCGTTTACCAGACATACGGGTTAGATGGTGACACTGTAGCAGGCGCGTGGGTTTCACGCGCAGCCACTCACGGCGGCGCGTGACGGCGCGTGGGCGCGAATCTCGAGGTGAGGTCAACATGACTTCTGTCCTATTTGAGTTATATTATCGGGCCAGGGGCCCAGTTGATTTGTGAATTCGGGCCGTGGGCCCAGTGGGTTTATAAGTCGGGCTGCGGGCCCAGTTGGTTACAAATCGGGCCGTGGGCCCAGTGGTTCATAAAATCGGGCATGAGGCCCAGTTGGATAATAAATGTGATTTTGGGTCAGGGACCCTATGTTTTATAATGGTGATTTTGGGTCAAGGACCCTAAATGGAATTATGTGGTTTTATGGAAATTTCGGGCAGGGCCCAATGGTAATAATGTGATAAAAGGATTTAATAAAACTGTTTTCCATATACCATCTGGATACAAGGATATATGATGGTCTCCTCCAGATGTCTGGGACACTGGGGAAGTCACGGTGCATTGCCTGCGAGGGGTCATTATACGGAGCAGCCGGACCGTATGATGACTCAGGAGCAGGATTGCTATGATTGACGTCAGGGACGTCAGACATCAGGGATGTCAGATATATGGACCCGGAGAGACCCCGGGCAGCACGCGTAGCTTATGAAACCGTGAGATATGACGTCAGGGACGTCTAGCGTCTGGGACGCTAAGCATCTAGGATGCTGGTGATGGTAATGGTAAAATATGGATTAATGAATAAAATGGCTTATTGGTTGGATATGTGTTATGTGGTAAAAATGGATTATTGGTTATGATATGGTATGTAGGGTCGGGGACCCTAAATGGTTTTGGATTTTTGAATTGATGTTCACCTATGGTCGTGGGTGGTGACCCACATGGTTTTAATATGTATGGTGGTGGTATTCCACGGTTTTGGGCTGAGTTTCCCACACTTGGTTTTTGGTTAACGGTTTTCGGGCTAAGGCCCTAATGGCTCGGTTGAGCAAACGTTTTGGTTACTGGTTTTTGGTGGCATGCATACGTTTTTATTGGAGGGCATAAATGTCTTATAAATGTATTTGGTAAACTTATTGGTTTTTGTCCACTCACAGCTTTTGGTTTTAATGCCCTTCAGGTTGATTACGGATGCGATTGCAGCAGAGACTGGGACATTGCACACCTCCTCCATCGGTCCTTGCGCACTCTGGATGGCCCGTTTGGGCAGTAGCTCTTGGTTATCCCTTGTCTGACACCCCTTGTTGGACGGGAGCAGGGCACATTCCATGGTAATCCCGGGGGGATTGGGATGGGTCCTGTCACTTATATAGATGGTTAGTGATCTTCGAGTACAATTTGGACATGTACGGAAGTTCCAGAGATGGTGATTTAGCCTGGGGAGGCTTATGCACGAGTATCGAGGCGCAACAAGGACAGTCTGTGAGTGGACTTTTGTTTTCTAAATATGATGCATGCATAACTGTTTTATATGTTTTATATATGTGTTTTGTGATGATTGGATTATGGTATTTAATATGTATGTACTTGCACGTAGTTCGAGGTTTATGGTTTTATATAGTATTTATACGTGCTGGTGTTTCAATAATGGTTTGCTGGAATGGTTTTGGATTTAGAAATATGCAATCGAGTTTGAGACCTATTTGGTTTATGAACTCTCAGACTTGGAGTCCATTTGATTTAATGAGGAATCAGGCTGAGACCCATTTCACGATTTACGGTGGTTTTACAGAAATTCAAGGCATCGCCCCTTTGAAAGGTTTTGAAATGATTTTATAAATTTTTTTTTTCCATATACCATCCTTACATGTGGATATGTGGATGGTCTCCTCCAGTCGTCTGGGACGCTAGGGTAGTCATGGCGCATTGCCTGCGAGGGGTAATTGCACGGAGCGACCAAACTGTATAGTGACTCAGGAGCAGGATTGTCAGGACCCACCCCGGTTTCACCCCGAAACCCGAGGTAAATCCCGCTCCCGTCTGACTCCCCGCCACCTCACATTCTATCTAGTCAAACGCAGGAGTAATTAGACACAAAGTCCCGAAGGTAGCATTTACAAAACATAGTACGAACATACAAAGAAAATAACTCGGTAACTACACGCACATGGAAGCCTTTACTCTACTCAGGGAACCCTCACTTCACTTCTATGCCTCAGACTCTGCCTCGACGTCAAGACCCCGCGCTCGCTCCACAACCTGGAGGGCAAATAAAGCAGAAAATGTGAGTGGACCAGAAAGTACAAAAGTTCAAAACCCACTTTACAAGAAAACCGAGTTTAACCCTCCGTTTTGAAATCACATGCATAACCAGCAGTTATAAACACATTTATAAAATAATCATTATAAACATCATAAGAAACAGAAACACTATAAAAGATCATAAGAAACCATAGCATGAGTATCAGAAACTGTATCAAATCCTCATTTTCCGATCGAACCTGCTGGACCTATCCGAGTCTTTAAACTCCCGAGTCTTTAAACTCAATCCAGGCCTTAATAATATCCGAGTCTTTAAACTCCCGAGTCTTTAAACTCAAGGCCTACGGGGGGAAAATCAATATATATCCGAGTCTTTAAACTCCCGAGTCTTTAAACTCAATCTGGGTCTTTAAACCCAATCCGGCCGGTCCCCCGTCACATATATCCGGGTCTTTAAACCCAATAATCAGATCCAGCAAATCCAATCCCAAAACCATTTGAAAACCATTTACCAAATCCTCATCCAAACCCGAATCCGAAATCACTGGTCCGATGCTCTCCCGGCATCTAGAACCGTCATTCCGAACCCAAATCCGGAAAATATCTATTTTCATACCAAAACCCCATGTAATCACAAATCACAGTTCATAACCCATATATCACTATTAGAAAACCTTTATCAGTGGAAATCCTCAATTGTGGCATCAAAATCCGAAAACCAACATTTTCTCGAAAACCGTGCCAAAACCATTTTTTTCTCGAAAAACGTGCAAATACATAAAATCATCATATCATATTCAATAAACATAGATTTATGAGTAAAACCATAAAACACGTATATAAAAATAGTTATGCATGCTCGAGTTTAAGGAAAGGGTCCACTCACAGTACTGAGCCCTACTCACGTCCCGAACGTCCAGCCCGTTCCTCGGCTTCCTCGGGAAATCCCGATCCTGTCAAACACCGCCAAATTACGTCACTAACACGTCTACGAAGGTTCACCTAAATTCCTTCAAAATTCCCCGAATCCTAAACATAAGAACCCGTGACCCTAAACTTTCACCCTCGCGGAACTCAACTCAAACGACTTCCGATTGACCCGAAACCAACTCCATTGAACTCACAACAACTCCTAGACCAAAACCTATGTTGACCGTTTCTCCCAGAACCGCCGCACGCGCCTCCACGCGCCGCCCAAAGTGGCTGCGCGTGGCCCTCACGCGCCTGCTACAGTGCCACCGTCAACCTCGCGTAAACCGGGCTCGATACAGTGCCTGCTGTTTGAACCGGCGAGAGCGGTTCACCGCCGTGCCTGCACCATTTTCCTCCCTCTCTTCACCATCCTCTTCGTCCAACCTTAAGCTATCCATCCCCCTCCTCCTTAGAACTCGACACGGCCCCTACACCGTCGACTCAAGCTCGAACCAGACGGCCTGAACTCCCCTGTTTCACAATCCAGACACTCCGGTCACCCCCCCGTCACGGTGACTGTCCCAGACTCTTCCTAGGACCTCACTGAACCTAATCCAACTCTTCTAAACCTTCGACTCAGTCCCTGGGATCACGACTCTTGGATTGAAACAAAACGGAAAAACAGGGCACACAGAGTCCCTCCGTCGCGCCAACCACCACCGTGCACCTCTCGTCACGGCAACACAACCAGACGGTTCCTAGGACTCAACTAAATCCCCTAAACCACTATAGACCCATCGATTCAACCCCTAGACTCACGACTTTCGATTCAAAACTCGACGGGAAAACAGGGCAAGTTTACAAGGATAAGGGATTACCTGCAACCGTCCACCACCGTGCTCGCCGCCGCGGTTCCTGGAGTCCACAACGTCGCCTCAGCCTCCTCTCGAGGTCAATCGCACTCACACACGGCCACAGCACCACCAGCTCCCTCAGTTCCTCTCTGTTTTTCTCTGAAGTTCCCGTGGCTCTCAACTCACTCACACACCACCTGCACACTTCTAACCTTCTCAGCACCACCCCAGCATCTCTCAACCTCTTTCTGATCACTCTTCACTCACCAGAACTCATCAACATCCACGATCACCTTCCAATTTTCCTCACCGCCTCACTCTGTTTCTATCTGGGTCGAAGAAACTCACACTTGCACGGTTGCACCCAAATAATTGGACCGTGCACACACTGGAACCCCCCAGAAACCACTCCACCTTTAGCACGTGTCACCATCCTACCCTTCAGCTCACATGTGGCTCAATCTCAACCCTTCATCTGTCCTTACCTGTTGCACACACCCCAGAGCACAAAAGACCAAAATGCCCTTCTGTTTTACCCAAAATTACAACTTTGCCACTACCTTTCTAGACCTGTAACTCCCACATCGTACGTCCGATGAATACGTGCCGCCTATCATCGAACTCGGGACGACGAGATCTATCTAACGGTCTTAGGTCAACTTACCAAAACCCGTTCGTATAAAAAGTCAACGTTTCCCCCCTAATTTTCCAAATTACGGTTATGCCCTCAACATTCCGAACATCACAACTTCCTCCTCGGATGTCGGAATCGGGCGTGCCACCTGCCTACGGATTCGTAACATCCTCAACTACGTCCTGGTCACCGGTCAACTCCCATTTGACCACCCGAAATAAAAGTCAACATTTCTGCCCGACCCAGGGGCAAAATCGTCATTCTAAGTTCCCGGACCCCTCGGGACCACCCAACCCTTGATTAATCTTACTAATCACACCTTAATCACTCTACTTATCCCAATTCTCGGGACGGGTTGTTACAATCTACCCACCTAAAAAGAATTTCGTCCCCGAAATTCCACAGCTAGTCCCCGACACCTAGGGTCTCCTAAGGAACAACCTCTCCTAGGTTTCCTGTCTATCATCTCCACCTTGGGTATTTCACTCCATCCCCAGCTACTGTTACCACAGCCAACCCTAGCTATGTAACAACTACATGGTGTACGCAAGGGAAACTCTATGAACAGAAAACAAAGGTATTATACAATACCTCATGTCACAATACCCGACAGAAGTCATAGAGTACATCCTCGTATACAACCACCCATCTCCCTCGGCTACTACTCCGGCCACGGTCGGACTAACTCCACAAAGTCCAAAAGGCAAACTCTAGCTTGTGGGTTCTCTCCTTCCACAGGCTCAGATCGATCAGTTATAGTCACTCCTTTCCTATACTTCCCGTCAACCTACTACGGAACTTAACTCCTAGACTCTACCCCGAAATCCAAACACCAAACCAACAGGACAACCCAAAAGTAAAACAAGTACCTGTCTCCGTATCCGGTATCGACTGACCCTCCTGCTGAGTCATCGAGAACACCCGGGCCTGAGATCCTGACGCTCTACCACGTCCCCTCGAACTACTCGTGGCTGTGCCACCACCTCCTCTAGTGCCCGCTGTCCCTGATGCTGTACTCTGTCCGGACTCCGCTACTCCTCTGCCTACCCCACCTTCCTGTGGCAACAGTGGACACTCACGTCGGAAATGACCTCGCTCCCCGCAGTAGAAACACACATTCCAGCCTGGTCCACTACTCGGTCTCCCTGTGGATGCTACCGACGTCGCACTCGCTTGCGGAGTCGGCGGTACTCGATAACCCCAAAATCCTGAACTCTGGGCACTACCAGGTCTACCAAAACGATCATCGCCCGACGAGGACGATCCACCGAAGTTACCTCTTTTCGGTGTCCGCTGGCTCGAAGCTCCAGGAATAGAAGGTTCCCGGCGTCGCACCGGCAAACTAGCCTCAACTCGCACCGCAGCATCCGACAGATCTCGGAGGGTAGCAAAAGATCCAGCCGTCACTACGGCTCGAATCTCACCGCGCAAACCCAACTCAAACCTACGGCACTTCTCGGCTTCAGTGGCCACAAAAGCAGGAGCAAACCGAGACAACATCTGGAACTTCCGTTCATACTCTGCCACGGTCATATTCCCCTGCTGGAGCTGCAGAAACTCCGCCTCCTTGGCATCCCGGAAAGAACGGGGATAATACTGTTCCAGAAACCGTTCCCTGAACGTCTCCCAGGTCACACTGTGGACATCCCAACCGGACAACTCGAGGTTATACCACCACTCGTACGCCGCACCATCTAGTAAAAATGCAGCCAACAATACTCGCTCCTCCAGCGGACAATGCATCACCGCAAAAATCCGCTCCAGTCTAGTAATCCACCTCTGGGCTTCCTCAGGATCAGCCCCACCACTAAAAGTAGTAGCCCCGAGCCGCTGGGCTCGCTCAATCGTAGCACTCTCCGTCTCTCTGGCTACTTCTTCAGGTTGTGGAGAGGGTCTACGTCTCGGAGGCATCGTCAACCGCACGCTGAAAGAGGCATAGAAGTAGTCAAACAACTGAAACACAACCTCACAAACCGACAGACCCAACAAACTCGACAGACCTATGCTCTGATACCAATTGTCAGGACCCACCCCGGTTTCACCCCGAAACCCGAGGTAAATCCCGCTCCCGTCTGACTCCCCGCCACCTCACATTCTATCTAGTCAAACGCAGGAGTAATTAGACACAAAGTCCCGAAGGTAGCATTTACAAAACATAGTACGAACATACAAAGAAAATAACTCGGTAACTACACGCACATGGAAGCCTTTACTCTACTCAGGGAACCCTCACTTCACTTCTATGCCTCAGACTCTGCCTCGACGTCAAGACCCCGCGCTCGCTCCACAACCTGGAGGGCAAATAAAACAGAAAATGTGAGTGGACCAGAAAGTACAAAAGTTCAAAACCCACTTTACAAGAAAACCGAGTTTAACCCTCCGTTTTAAAATCACATGCATAACCAGCAGTTATAAACACATTTATAAAATAATCATTATAAACATCATAAGAAACAGAAACACTATAAAAGATCATAAGAAACCATAGCATGAGTATCAGAAACTGTATCAAATCCTCATTTCCCGATCGAACCTGCTGGACCTATCCGAGTCTTTAAACTCCCGAGTCTTTAAACTCAATCCAGGCCTTAATAATATCCGAGTCTTTAAACTCCCGAGTCTTTAAACTCAAGGCCTACGGGGGGAAAATCAATATATATCCGAGTCTTTAAACTCCCGAGTCTTTAAACTCAATCCGGGTCTTTAAACCCAATCCGGCCGGTCCCCCGTCACATATATCCGGGTCTTTAAACCCAATAATCAGATCCAGCAAATCCAATCCCAAAACCATTTGAAAACCATTTACCAAATCCTCATCCAAACCCGAATCCGAAATCACTGGTCTGATGCTCTCCCGGCATCTAGAACCGTCATTCCGAACCCAAATCCGAAAAATATCTATTTTCATACCAAAACCCCATGTAATCACAAATCACAGTTCATAACCCATATATCACTATTAGAAAACCTTTATCAGTGGAAATCCTCAATTGTGGCATCAAAATCCGAAAACCAACATTTTCTCGAAAACCGTGCCAAAACCGTTTTTTTCTCGAAAAACGTGCAAATACATAAAATCATCATATCATATTCAATAAACATAGATTTATGAGTAAAACCATAAAACACGTATATAAAAATAGTTATGCATGCTCGAGTTTAAGGAAAGGGTCCACTCACAGTACTGAGCCCTACTCACGTCCCGAACGTCCAGCCCGTTCCTCGGCTTCCTCGGGAAATCCCGATCCTGTCAAACACCGCCAAATTACGTCACTAACACGTCTACGAAGGTTCACCTAAATTCCTTCAAAATTCCCCGAATCCTAAACATAAGAACCCGGGACCCTAAACTTTCACCCTCGCGGAACTCAACTCAAACGACTTCCGATTGACCCGAAACTAACTCCATTGAACTCACAACAACTCCTAGACCAAAACCTATGTTGACCGTTTCTCCCAGAACCGCCGCACGCGCCTCCACGCGCCGCCCAAAGTGGCTGCGCGTGGCCCTCACGCGCCTGCTACAGTGCCACCGTCAACCTCGCGTAAACCGGGCTCGATACAGTGCCTGCTGTTTGAACCGGCGAGAGCGGTTCACCGCCGTGCCTGCACCATTTTCCTCCCTCTCTTCACCATCCTCTTCGTCCAACCTTAAGCTATCCATCCCCCTCCTCCTTAGAACTCGACACGGCCCCTACACCGTCGACTCAAGCTCGAACCAGACGGCCTGAACTCCCCTGTTTCACAATCCAGACACTCCGGTCACCCCCCCGTCACGGTGACTGTCCCAGACTCTTCCTAGGACCTCACTGAACCTAATCCAACTCTTCTAAACCTTCGACTCAGTCCCTGGGATCACGACTCTTGGATTGAAACAAAACGGAAAAACAGGGCACACAGAGTCCCTCCGTCGCGCCAACCACCACCGTGCACCTCTCGTCACGGCAACACAACCAGACGGTTCCTAGGACTCAACTAAATCCCCTAAACCACTATAGACCCATCGATTCAACCCCTAGACTCACGACTTTCGATTCAAAACTCGACGGGAAAACAGGGCAAGTTTACAAGGATAAGGGATTACCTGCAACCGTCCACCACCGTGCTCGCCGCCGCGGTTCCTGGAGTCCACAACGTCGCCTCAGCCTCCTCTCGAGGTCAATCGCACTCACACACGGCCACAGCACCACCAGCTCCCTCAGTTCCTCTCTGTTTTTCTCTGAAGTTCCCGTGGCTCTCAACTCACTCACACACCACCTGCACACTTCTAACCTTCTCAGCACCACCCCAGCATCTCTCAACCTCCTTCTGATCACTCTTCACTCACCAGAACTCATCAACATCCACGATCACCTTCCAATTTTCCTCACCGCCTCACTCTGTTTCTATCTGGGTCGAAGAAACTCACACTTGCACGGTTGCACCCAAATAATTGGACCGTGCACACACTGGAACCCCCCAGAAACCACTCCACCTTTAGCACGTGTCACCATCCTACCCTTCAGCTCACATGTGGCTCAATCTCAACCCTTCATCTGTCCTTACCTGTTGCACACACCCCAGAGCACAAAAGACCAAAATGCCCTTCTGTTTTACCCAAAATTACAACTTTGCCACTACCTTTCTAGACCTGTAACTCCCACATCGTACGTCCGATGAATACGTGCCGCCTGTCATCGAACTCGGGACGACGAGATCTATCTAACGGTCTTAGGTCAACTTACCAAAACCCGTTCGTATAAAAAGTCAACGTTTCCCCCCTAATTTTCCAAATTATGGTTATGCCCTCAACATTCCGAACATCACAACTTCCTCCTCGGATGTCGGAATCGGGCGTGCCACCTGCCTACGGATTCGTAACATCCTCAACTACGTCCTGGTCACCGGTCAACTCCCATTTGACCACCCGAAATAAAAGTCAACATTTCTGCCCGACCCAGGGGCAAAATCGTCATTCTAAGTTCCCGGACCCCTCGGGACCACCCAACCCTTGATTAATCTTACTAATCACACCTTAATCACTCTACTTATCCCAATTCTCGGGACGGGTTGTTACAAGGATTGCTATGATTAGACGTTTGTGACGTCAGACATCTGGGACGTCAGACATCTGGGATGTCATAGATAGGCTCGGAGAGACCCTGAGCGGCACACGTAGTGTTAGACCGTGACATGACGTCTGACACGTCAGGCGTCTTGGACGCTAGGCATCTGGGATGCTAAGGTTTAGTATAAACATGTTTTATTGGATTTATGTATTTACGGATTTCTATGTTTATAGATTTGGGCAGTGACCCACATGATTTGGATTTATGGTTTTGGTGAGTTTCCATACGGTTGGTTTTATGTTTTGGGCTAAGGCCCTAATGATTTGAGGAAGGAAATGGTTTTGGTTTATAAACTATTTTATTATATCTACTTTGATTTGAGTTAACTGGTTTTGAATGCATGCATGGTTTTTAGTTAAGGGCATAAATGTATTTTATGAAATGTGTTTTATTAAATTATTTATTTTCGTCCACTCATAGCTTTTATGGTTTTTAATGCCCTTCAGGTTGATTGCGGATGCGGGCTGTAGTAGCGACTGAGACATCACAGTCCTCCACTGATCCTGGCGCACTCTGGAAGCCCCGTTTGGACTAATGGTTTGGATTATCCCTTGTCTGGCCTTCTTGTCACACGTGCGTGTCACACGCGGGTTATACGGGAGCATGGTATATCCCGTGTTAATCCTGAGGGGATTGGGATGTATCGTGTCATATATGTATATGATAAAGCAAAGGGATTTGGTGGTGGAGAAGAATTCACAATTCTCTCAGTGAGTGAGCCAACTACACTCATTCTCTTTATCTGACTTTCTTATTTTTTTTAAACCTCTTTTCTATTCATATCCCAACTAAAATAACAAGTGTGGATGATGGACCATTCCTATAAGTAAATTGAAATAGCGAATGGATAGTAAAAACCTATAACCCACCTGCTTTTTTTTAATCAAAACCAAAACACCCAACCACACCTTTACTTCAACATCCAGCCATCTCTCCATAAAAAATCCACCCAAAACCCACATCATCTTCCACCTGAAAACAATAAGCAAAATCCAGCCAAAAATCAAGAAATCCCAGCCAAAACCCACACAAAATCAGGCCGAAACCCACTAAAAAATCAACCTGAAAATCCTCCTTTGCTTCATATATTGGGTGGGTGGAAAAAGTTTACACCACCAGCAAACATTGCCCCTTTCAATTGGTTATTCGAATTCTAAGGGTGAGCAATTAAAATTGGAGCTTCTTCCCAACTCCATTGATGAGGTAAACACCCAAGCTCTTGTCTTCAATTTGTGCATTTAATTTTGTAGTTATGAGTATTAAACTTAGTTTAATTTTGGCTATTAATCTTCCATGCTCATTCATCTTCCTCATTGAGACTATAAATACATTGCATCATCTCCATTTTCAAAAGCTCAAACCAAAGCCATTTTAGGGTTCTCCAAAAACTTCCTCTTGGCCCTTTTCAAACTCTCTCATTTCCCAACAAAAACTATCCCAAATTTCTCCAAGAAGCGACTCCAAGCAACATTTGAGGTAGTTTGCACTTAACTTTGGCTTGAATGCTTGAGTTTTGGTTGAATTTGAGCTTGAATTTTCGGATTGAGACTTATAATGTTCTTGATGTTCTTGACATTTCCTTCTCACATGTTTGGTGGAATCCAAAATTTCCTTGTATTCATGAATTTTGATGTTTTTTTTTTGTAAGGAACAAATGGCCCCAAATCATGTGGAATCCAAAATTTCCTTGTATTCATGAATTTTGATGTTTTTTTTTTGTAAGGAACAAATGGCCCCAAATCATGTGCTTAACCAAGTCAAGAAGGTCCAAAAAATTATGGACACACATTCGACCAACTTAGATGACCATTTCCATTACATGTGGCCTGACCGTCCCGGCTCCAATCTTGGTCTGAATTTCAAAAAGATTCCACCCGGCTTCTTGGAGGTTTTAGAGGAGAGTGGGGACGATGCCTCTTTGTTCTTACGTGAGAACCTATATTGGCCTCCCTAATGGGGCCTTTCTAAGCCAACAAAAAGCTGGCCACTTAGGTTATCTTGCAAGCCGGTTGGGTCAAAGCCAAAAAATCCATCCCCGGCCGCATCTAATCCATACATTCCACCCCCCCCCCCCCCCCTCCCCTCCCTAAGGCAAACAAAAATGATGTGACTGGTACAAAGCCCTCAAGCTGAAGTTGAGTGGGTTTTGGGATGAAATCGGGATCTCTCGTACATTGGAGCTTTGTGCGGCCGAGAACTTCATATGCGACCTTGCACTCATTCAAGCCGGGCTATGTTTTTGGTCTTCATCCAACAATTGCATGAGGCTTCATTTCGCGATGATGACTACAACCTTACTGGACTTGGCCGCTATGCTCGGCCTGTGCCCACATGGAGTGCACTACTCAGCTGCTAGCCTCCTCGACTCAACACTCGACTTGAACTATGACAAGCACATCAAGGCTTACAATGGTTGGGTAAACTTTTACTATGGCTTTGATGGCGACACTCTTGGGTAACCAATTCCTCCTACCAATGAGGTCTCTCGTGTGGAGCATGTTGCCTTCTTACAACTCTTGCTATGTAAGTTCTTTTTCTGCCCCGTATCTCTTTCGGTTACTAAAGACGTTCAACCCTTGACCGAGGCCCTTGTAGACGGCCAATGTGTAGACTTAGGACCCTTGATTTTGGGCTACATGTATAGGTCACTAGCCACCATTGTCCACCCTACACCCATGTCAACCAATGTCTCTAGGCCATTATGGATTTTCCAACTCTGGCTTCAACTTTACTTTCCTAAGTTAGGGCCCTCGATCCCAAACTTTACCCATGACAAACTCCTTGGAAACACCCTACTTTCACTTCCTCTACCCGACCATAGTGTAGAAGAGTGCTTTAAGTTCTTATACCATTATGAAGATAGGACAAATCATCAATTCTCCATTTGTCTAACCCGACGTCACCCAAGCTATCTAGCTCTATGCCTAGACACTATTCTTACAGACAATGTTGCCGATCAGCACGAGCAATTCTGGGCCAGTATCCTTGTCACCCGAGACATCCCATTTGGCCTCCTAGCCAGTCCATCAAACAAGTATGACTGTGGTTGTGAGTTGTATTACCCAACGATCGTGGGTCACCAGTTTGGGTTTACTCAGGCCATCCCAAGCCCAATTACGGAGTTTGAAAACCTCTTCTCAGCTTGGAGAATTTATTTTAAGAAAGCAGAAGATGCTTAGCATATTGATGGCTTCCAAGCCCTCCAATTCGACGAATTTGACATTGAGAATCGCCTTCCGGACTTCGGTTGCCTCAAGGAGTTTCGTGACTTTTGGACCAAACTATCAGCCACCTGGTTTAGTAAGCCATATGAGGTCCACTTTGTGAGAATTTTTAAGACTTGCCCCGCTCTCCCTAAGCGATTTAATCCCAAGCCGGTGGCCTCAAGCTCCAATGGTATTTATAAGAACTTTCCAATTTTTCGACTTGGCATTTTTTTCATAATTAAATGCAATATCGTGACTTTTGTTTGGATTGGTCTTTTGAAGCTCAATACAAAGCCGCCAGCTCTCCTACTCTGTACCTGCTTACCAACCATGGCGAGAAGAGACAATCTCCATCTACCTAGGGTATGATCCATCTTACTTGAATTCTTCGCTATATTTTCCTCTTTCGGCTTCACCAACTTCTACTTCCAATTTAAGAGGCCACTGAAGATTCAACTCGAAATAAATAAAATTAGCCGAGAAAAGCGTCTAAACACCCAAAGCTTGTCTCGAATGCCCCCAAACCGGTTAAAGCTTCAGCCTCGACCATAGGAACCCATTCGGCCAGCTCAACATCTGGCCTTTAGGTACGCCACTATTTTTATGAGATTTTTTTTATTTTTCACCCCACAACTATTTTATGTGATTACTTATGTTCCGCTCTTATAGGAGTTTATGGCACCGACCACTAAAAGCCCAGTCACTTCGACTAGGGGAATTGGAGTATGTACCTGCTACTCTTTTTCCCTTTTTCCCGTGGTATCAATTTCGTTCTCTAAAGTATCATATTCATAGGTTGGGAAGACAAACCGCATCTTGCAGCTGGTCGAAGATAGTGTGGCCGAATCAATGTCATTCACACTGGCCCAAGTGAGTTAACTTCACCCTATCATTATTTTTATAAAGATCCTGTACTTCTCACTCATCCCTCCTTCATTCTAGGGTGGTGCCTTAGACCTGGAGAGGATCCATGCAAGTATGTGTGTGCCATCATCTCTCCACCAATGCCTCAACTTTTGGCATGAAGATGGATCTACCGAAATGGTTGAGGCCGACTCACGGCCATTCATGGCTTCAGCTAATGCAGTAGAGGCCAAGTTTTATGATGAGGATATTGGTCCGCTTTACTTTATTGGTTCAGACAAGAACGGCCGACCTACGGGAGTCTCGACCCAGAAGCTAGTCGACTTTAGGGCACATGATGCGCAAACCGACGAAAAGCAACCTACAATTGATGATTTTTTCATTCTTAATGAATAGTATAAAAAGTAGGGAGGATGAAAAGAATACCACGATGGAAGACACTTTGAGACAGCTATATGGTTTTAGCACCGAAAGAGCGGCTGAACATCGGTCATCGGCCAACTTGGTGGAATTTCTTCAAGAAGGCCCGGAAGAGGATTCCCTTGAGATTGAAGAGCTAGACTTAGCACCGGAAAAGATAGATGACTCGAAGGCCGAAGTTCAAGACCCTTTGAAAGAAATAAATTTGGGGACGGAAGAGGAGCCAAAGCCAATCTATATGAGTGGCCTACTGGAGCCGAGTCTACAGACCAAGATGGAAGAGTTGCTTTGGGAGTTCAAGGATTACTTTGCTTGGGACTACACCGAGATGCTCGGGTTAAGCCGAGACTTAGTAGAACACCGTTTTCCTATTTTGGAGCACTTCAAGCCATTCAAGCAGCCACCACACCGGATGACGACGGAAGTAGAGCTACAGGTCAATGAAGAAATTTTAAAATCTCTATAAAGCTTAATTCATTAGGCTAGCTAGGTATGTAGAATGGCTTTCAAATATTGTACCTGTAAAAAGAAAATGGGAACAATAAGAATTTGTGTTGATTTTCGCAAATTAAATCATGCTACTCCGAAAGATGAGTATACAATGCCCATGGCCGACCTCTTAGTTGATGGAGCGGCCAAACATGAATATTTGTCTTTTATGGACGGACATTCAGGCTACAACCAAATTTATATATCCGAAGAAGACGTTCACAAAACCGCGTTTAGGTGTCCAGGGTCTATTAGTACGTTTGAGTATGTGGTGATGTCTTTCGGCTTGAGTATGTGGCAATCTTCCATGACATTATCAGTCAAAATTTGGAAGTCTATATTGACGATGTAGTAGTAAAGTCCGAATCAAGCCCGGGTCACTTAGATAACCATCGAACGACCTTCGAGAGAGAATGAGGAACCATCAATTGAAGATCAATCCCAAGAAGTGTGTCTTTGGGGTCTCGGCCAGGAATTTCCTCGGCTTTCTAGTGCACCAATGTGGAATTGAGATTGATAAAAAAAAGCCAAAGCCATCATTGATGCGCCACCCCGAAGGAATAAGAAATACTTGCAAAGTCTTCTCTGTCGGATAAATTTTCTCAGAAGATTTATCGCTAACTCGGCCGGAAAGATTGAACTATTCTATTCTTTGTTAAGACTCAAAGGGGAAGAGAAGTTTCGATGGGAAGAGTCCCACCAAAAGGCTTTTGACTCAATTAAGGGCTATTTTACCAGTTCTCCGGTGTCAATTCCCCCAAAGCGAGGCCGCACATTTAGACTCTATATCTCAGCCGCGAAACATTCTATTGGCAGCCTACTGACCCAAAATAACGATGAGGGGAAAAAGCAAGCCGTGTATTATCTAAGTCGAATACTAAAGGCCACAGAAAGGAATTACTCGCCTATTGAAAAGCTTTGCTTGGCATTTTATTTCACGGCCACTAAGCTTAGGCATTATATGTTTCCATCCGTGGTTCATATAATTGCCAAAATCGATTTGATAAAATACATCCTTTCTTGGCCTACCAATAGAGGCCGGATTGGAAAGTGGATGATGGCTCTAGCCAAATTCACCTTTCACTACGTACCCTAACAAGCCGTAAAAGGCCAAGCACTGACCGACTTTTTGGCTTCCCACCTAAGTGTGGAGATTGAGAGCATGGAGAATGTTGAAATTAATAACATCACTTTAATCCCATGGCAACTCTACTTCGATTGGTCTCAGATGACAAATATGTTTAGAGCCGAGATTATTATTGAAACGTCGTTTGGTTTTAGACTGCATTATGCTTTCCAATTTGATTTCGAATGTTCTAACAATGAGGCAGAGTATGAAACTTTGATTATTAGGTTGGAAATTCTTTGTGAAATGAAGGTCACCAACATATTAGTTATGGGAGACTCCTTGTTGGTTCTAAAACAACTATATGGAGACTATAAGGTATCTACCCAAAAAAATTTGGCTTACCACACGATGGCAATGCAACTATTGGATGATTTTGACGAGGTGGAGTTGAAGCACTTACCAAGGGATCGTAATTCTCAGGTCAACGCAATGGCTCAATTGGCCTCTAGGGTTCAAATTTCGGAAGGACTTTCGGAAGAAATGTTCAAAGTAGAGAAAAGATCTTTACCCTCGGTTGCTGAAAGAAGGATTCCTTTGGATGTGTTGGTATTGATCGTCGACCTGGATAATAGGAGAAACAAAATTATAGAGTATCTAAAAAATCCAAGTGTCCCTTCTAGTCGACAAACCCGGGGAATAGCTCGTAACCACGTCTCACAGAACAATGAACTTTTTTGTATCGGCTTTAATGAGTTATTAATGAGTTCTTTGGGTAAAGAGATCAATTCTTGGCCATAGGTGAAATCCACGAAGGGATCTGTGGAGCTCATCAAGCCGGGATCAAAATGAGGTGGCTTTTAAGGAGGCATGACTATTATTGGCCAATAATCATAAAGATTGCATCGACTATGCCAAAGGGTGCCAAGCATGCCAAAGGCATGGCCCAATCCAACATGTCCCAGCTGGGCCAATGAACCCGATAGTGAAAGCATGGTTATTCAAAGGTTGGGCGATGGACATAATTGGCCAAATCCACCCAAAGTCATCCAAGGGCCATGAATATATCTTAGTGGCTACCGATTTTTTCACCAAGTGGGTGGAGGCAATTCCGTTGAAGAAGGTCACTCACACTGAAGTGATATAGTTCATAGAGAAACACATTATTCATCCATTTGGGATGCTAGAGTCCATCATGATGGATGATGGAAAGTCCTTTACAAGAACAACGATTGAAGCGGCTGGGACCAACTGGGGTTTAAGGCTAGTACATTCTACAACTTTATAATCCGCAATCCAATGGTTAAGCTGAGGCTAGCAACAAGGTCATTGAGGGAATCTTAGAGAGAATGATTGAAGAAAATCCTCGAGAGTGGCATTCATTCTTGTCGAACACTTTGTGGGCCTACCGAACCTCAAAGAGGGCGGCCACTAGGATAACTTACGGCCATGATGTCGTGCTGCCACTCGAGATGAATTTAAAATCCTTAAGGGTAGCACGCCATGCCGAATGGAGTGAGGATGAATACAACCTGTCCATGTTTCAAGAATTGGATGAATTAGATGAAGTAAGGTTGAGTGCCTTGGAAAAGTTGAAAGCTCAAAAAGAGATGGTGGCCAGGGCCTATGATAAGAGAACTAAGGCCAAAAGTTTTGGTGTAGGAGACTTGGTTTGGAAAACAATATTGCCAGTGGGAACTAAAGATCGTAGGTTTAGAAAATGGTCTCCAAATTGGACAGGACCATTTTTAGTTCACCAAGTACTAGGAAAAGGGGCATATATGTTGAGTTATATGAGTGGCCGAATTCATGATCTCCCAATAAATGGTCGGTATCTTAAGAAATATTACCTCAAGTCTTGGGAAATGGCAGCGACCAATTAGAAATCAAGTTGCAGTTAATAAAAATGCACATTGGTCATGACATATCATGCAATGGTAATGATTGAATTCAATATCTAATGATTTTTCATTATAAGATAGGTCAACATGTGACCAAAGTTAAACAAATCTACCAAAAAATGGTGGCTAGAAAGCTTTCAACATAAACTACTTAGGGTATTCTAGTGGCTACAAAAATATGCCAATAGATGGCAAAGTGACTACCAAGTCAAGAAAAATAGCCTCATAGTTTTCAAAATATGGTGGCCAAGCCGATAATAAAAGTAGACTAGTGGACCGACATACATATCTAATGGCTAAGGAAGTGATACCGCAATATCAACTTGAGGGTGGCCCATTGGTGGTCTCCACGAGCTTTCGTAGCCAAATGTGCCTCTCTCTTAGAGTTAACCTTTTTGAACTTTGTCTTTTTCACCATGAGTCGGGTCTCAAGTGGAGGTAACAAATCGAGCAACCCACTAGCGGCTTGACGAGCTTACTACTGAAATGAACAACCAACGACTGAATGTTCGCAACCAGTTTGCTCAGGTGAATAGTAGACTGGGCCAACATCCTATCCAACATGGACGCCCAGTGATTAGGGGTCAAGTGGGTGCTCAAGCCGGTGAATTTTGGAGCGAACGAGCAACCTAACAACAACCCAGTGGGTAACAATCAGGGTATAAATATCCCAAATCACAATAATCTCCCAGGTTGGAATAATCAGTTTGGGCCGAACCCATATCAAGCTTTCCACCAAGCTCGACCACAGGCCAACCCAGCGCTCGGGGGCAACTTTGCTGGTCCATTCATAAATCAGATTGTCGGCCTACGTGGTTGGGGAAACCATGGAGGAAATCATCTGAATGGTCATGCCAACGAACTCGGCCAACAAAGGGCTCTCGACCTGGGTGTGGTCGAGTCTCTTATCATGACCATTTAGATGATTTCCTCCATGGTTTCCCCAACCACCTAGGCCGGAAATCTGATTTATGAATGGACCATCAAAGTTGCCCCCAGGCGCTGGGTTGGCCTGTGGTTGAGCTTGGTGGAAAGCATGATATGGGTTCGGCCCAAAATTATTATTCCAACCTGGGAGATTATTGTGATTTGGTATATTTGCACCCTGGTTGTTACCCATTGGGTTGTTGTTAGGTTTCTCGTTCGCTCCAAAAATCTCGTCTTGAGCACCCAATTGACCCCTTGTCGCTGGGTGTCCATTTTGGAAAGGATGTTGGCGGAGTCTATCGTTCACCTGAGCAAACTAGTTGCGAACATCCAGTCGTTGGTTATTCATTTCAGTAGTAAGTTCGTCAAGTCGCTGGTGGGTTGCTCGATTTGTTACCTCCAACGTTCGAATCAATTGTTGGAAGACTAACTTGGTTGGCGGATTTGGCTGGAAGACCGGCTCTACAAGGCCCCGAGTAGTCTCAACTGAGGTAGTGGTTGTAGCCACGGGCGATGTTCGACCGACTTGTAATTGGCCGCTATGCTCTGCTTGAGAAGTTGGCATACCAAAGAGCTGGGTCGACATTCGGAGTGTTCCAACCATGTTTATTCTCCTTCGCCTTACTATTAAATTAGGCGGCTGGATTTCTTGGTCGTTTCTAGGATTCTCCCTAGTGCCAACGACCATGCAATATCAAAACCTAGTGTGTCCCACCGGGCGTGCCAAAATATGTTTCCCTTGATTTGACTTATCAAACCGATAGAAGTGATTTTGGTCCTTCTTCGAATCAATGCGTAGGCGGGCCACCATGATAGGTCGTTAATTAGGTATTATTTTATATTATTTTATACCTTTTACACTTTAATTTTAATATTAAAATAATAAACAATTGGAGAAAATAATTTCTTTTGTGATATTTTTATAGAAACTAATAAAGTTTGGAATTTGGAGCGTTTTGGCGAAAGAATCGTCCCGATCGGAGTTCGAACGATGAAATTATGGACGAAATTCGGTGGATTTATTTAAATCCATTTTAAAATTTTTGCAGAAGCCCAATCCAAGTTTGCAGCCCTATCAATCGGCCCATAAACCCAATCTACACAGCCCAGTCCATCGCGAGTTGTAGCCCAGCCCACGCACGGCCCAAGAAACCACGGCTCAACTCCTACACATCAGCCCAGTCGCAGCCTTTTGACCAGCGCTGGCTAAGCTCCTCTCCTCTCATTCAGCGCGTGCGTACCAAAGATACCTTCCCTTATCAACGCACGTGCACCGAAGATCACCTCCATGTTAGCGCGTCAGCTGCTGAGTCCTCCTACTCTCCTGAGCTACTCCTCACCAACTCCACCAACTTCCTGTCAGCCACTTGCCACCGATATCAATGCCTGATTTTCAGCCTGCACCTGCCGAGTCATTTCCTGCACCAAACCACTGTAAACCTGCTCCACTTTTGCATGTTTTCAGCTATATTTCAGCCCAAAATCAGCTTCCATTCATCATTTCTTCATTTTATTTATTTATTTATTTATATTTAATGTTTGTATTTTATTATTTGAATTTTTGGCACTCGCTCTATAAATAGGGAGGCCATTTCAGTTGTTAAGGGGTCCCCAATTTTGTCACAATTTTAGTACTCATTTTGTTCATGTTAGTTTCATTTAGTAGTTCTTTTTCTCTCTTATTTTAGTTCATCATCTTTCTATTTTGTTCTTTATTTTTGGGACCATTTGTAACTTCTTTTAATTTTATTCTTATATTTTCTTTTAATCTTTGTTCTTAGGTTTTTCTTTTTACTTATTTGACTTTTTTTTAGATACAATTTTGTGTCTTTTAAATGTTTGAGAATATGAATACAATCTCTATGTGTTTTTACTTTCTAAATTTCATTTATTTCATAACTTTTAGTGCTTCATACTTCAATTTGATGCTAAGTGTCGCCTGTTGTCGGTGCACTTAGCATTTGATTGAAAAGATTTTAATGTCGGCCACTGTCGGTGCATTTAATCACAAATTTAAGGTGAATCATGTTGTAAGTGTTTGATGCATATTAATATTTGACGCACATTAATGGTTGATGCATTTATAATAATGAAAAACGTATATATGTACTTGGGATAATGAAGGTAAAATTTTATGATTGGTACAATATGAGCATAATGTTAGAGTGTTGATAAAAATTGTATGTGAAGAATGTCCACTTGTACAAAGGTTAAAGTAGAAGTAGAATTAAGTTCTTAATTATTTTTACTTGTTTTCTTTATTTTATGATTACAACCTTTTCAAACCCCTCATTTCATTCTTTTATTCTTTAATTATTTATTATTTATTATTTATTCTTTAATTCTTTAATTCACGTAATTCTTTAATTCTTTAATTCATTAATTAATTTATTCATTAATTCATTAATTCTTTTATTCTTTTATTCATTAATTCTTTCATTCATTAATTCATTAATTCTTTCATTCATTAATTCATTTATTCTTTTATTCATTAATCTATTTATTAATTTATTCATTATTTTTTCTCACTAACACATTATTAATGTTCCCTAATTTCCCCGGTTAAGAACGATCTCTATTTACCAATACTACATCTACATAAAAAGGGTTTAAATTTCATAATACTTGAATTATGTGTTTAATTTAATGCATAGTTTGAGGCTTATCACACCACCCGGCCACCAAATGGTCTGAATGGAATTATAGATGTTAGCTGCATCCCTAAGGCTGACTTCTAACCTCGAGATTGTGCAACCAAGTAAGGAACTTATTCTTGGTCTGGGTTCTTTCACTCCCTCAAGGTCAAAGGTGTTTAGGTCTCAACTTATATACTTTTATATTTTTAAAAATATGTGAATGAAATGCAAGTACAATAATTAAATCGAGTAAGAAAATTAGCTATGCTTAAAGAAAAAAAACTTAAACGTAATAAATTGATATTTAAAAGAAAAACAATAATTAAAATTAAAGACAAGGATAATAAACTAAAATTAACGAAGCGATTAAGTAAAGGTATTAAACGAATGCTAATGAAGCGAACTCGAATCAAAATAAAAATTGAATAAGAATAAACTTGAATGTAAAACAAAATAATTAAAATAATTATGAAAAATAAACTTACTCTATAAAATGAAGAACTTGACTACACTAGAACTTGAGTATAAAAATCTAGTCTAAGAATTGAAGAGGTGTAAGATAAGAGTAAGTTTTTGTGTTGATGTTGATGTCCTTTTCTTCTCTTCACCCTAGCTATTTATAGGGTTTAATCAACCCACAAATTGACCATACTTAGCCTCCATGTTTCTAACTTGAAAAACCTTCCATGTTGGGCCACTCAAACTTTCTAAGTTTGATCCACCTGAAATCCTTCGCAAGATGAGACCACCCAAATCTTTCGAAGTCGGATTGGAAAAAACTTGTCTCGTTAAGATGACTTGAGTTACGGTGGATTAATACCGAAATGATTTGACCGAGATTTAATCAAAACCTTCTCTCTTTGGAAGATTCTAGGTTGACATCATCTTTGCTTGATTTGTTTTCCTACTTTCAACCATTTGAAGATCAAGGTCAGGTGAGAATTGAAGAGAATTCGGCCCGCATCCATATTTTCTTTCAAGCTTTGGGTCGGGACGAAGAACTAGATTTAGTAACACTAAAGGCCAACCCAAATTAGATTGAGTGTCATTACACCATTAACTGCCACCACTTTATTTCTTGGTATACAAGCCATATGACCTGGGCAACAATCAGACCAGATGGTTGACTGGGCCAAGGAATTTTACTAAGGTCGACTGACCAAGGACTTTTATCAAGGTCGACTCGGCCAAGAGATTAATTATCAAGGCCAACCATGTGACCCAATTGACAAAAAAACTCTTATATATTATATATATAAACAAAAGCTCATTAATGTTTTAGTGGGTTCCCTGACTCTAAATTCAAATATATATATATATATATATATTTACCCAAAAGCCAATACTGCCATAAAGGTGACGTGTAGAGCTATGGGAACAATTCAACACTTTTGAATTGTCAAAGACATACATATATGTATAAAGCAAAGGGATTTGGTATGCCCTGACTCTAAATTTATATATATATATATATATATATATATATATATATATATACACACACCTATACTGCCACAAAGGTGGCGTGTGGAGCTATGGGAACAATTCAACACTTTTGAATTGTCAAGGACACATATATGTATATAATAAAGTAAAGGGATTTGGTGGTGGAGAAGAATTCATAATTCTCACAGTGAGTGAGCCACCTACACTCATTCTCTTTATCCGAATTTCTTATTTTTTAAACGTCTCTTCTGTTCATATCCCAACTAAAATAACAGGCGTGGATGATGGACCATTCCATAAGCAAATTGAAATAGCGAATGGACAGTAAAAACTTATAACCCACCTGCTATTTTTTTTTAATCAAAACCAAAACACTTAGCCATGCCTTTACTTCAACATCCAGCCAACTCTCCTTAAAAAAATCCACCCAAAACCCACATCATCTTCCACCCGAAAATAATATCCAGCAAAAAATCGAGAAATCCCAGCCAAAGTCCACACAAAATCAGGTCGAAACCCACCAAGAAATCCAGCAAAAAATCCTCCTTTGCTTCATATATTGGGTGGGTGGAAAAAGTTCACACCACCACCAAACAGGATGATAATAAAGGTGTAATGATTAATTGGTGGTTGCAAGATTTATCTTGGTTTTTTTTTTGAGCCATTCTTCTTTGCAGCTCACTGGGTTTGTTTATGAGAGCATGTCTACACGTAGAAGTAAGGGCAATAAGCTATATGCAAAGTTTAGTTCCTTAAATGATATTGTTCATGATATTTTGCTACATATTATTTGCTGTGTTTCTATTGGGGAGGGCTAGGGGTAAGAATTCATAATTTTAAAAATTATTTTCTCAAAGATAATAATGTAGAAATATTATATAATGTATATATTTTTTCTTACTTAATTTATATAGATATAAAAACGATAATTATAATATCATAATGAAGGCATTTTAAATTATACTAAAAAATATATGATATATGAAAAATATATGAAAAATTAAAAAATATTCAAAAATAAAGATCTTGACATGTGGCAGCTTTTTATTGAGTGTCATTTAGCCCAACCAAGGCAATAGGAGGGGCTAGGATAGCCCTAGTCCCATCCCCTAACCCAGTTAAGGCAACGCCAGCCCCTTCCATTAGAAACCTAGACATCTTGTAACGACCCGGAAATTTGAAAAAGGAAAATTTGGAAATACTTGAAGGAAATGACGATTTTGCCCCTGGTTATAAGGGTCGAAAGTTGACTTTTTGATCGGGACCTTGTTTGGACTTTTCGGAAGTACCGTCGGATAGGTCTCGGGACGCTGAATCCGTAGACAGGCGGCATGCGTCAATCGGAGTTCGGATGTGAAAGTTATGGGTCTGCAAAGGCTAAGGGTATTTTGGTAATTTATTATGGCAAGGGCAAAATGGTAATTTGCCACAGCAGGGTATATGGGACGGTTAAACTAGCTGATTCAGCTAAATTGGATGAGGATTTTTATTTAGGTGACATTTGTCACTTGCTTCTGTTAATTAGTGGTAATTGGGATAAGTGTTTGAATTAAGAATTCATATGTTTGTACAAGAATAAAACGGAGACCATGTTCTTTGATCAATCTCACCAGCAGCAGCCACAACCCAATTGAGAATTGGAGATTGAGAGAAAAATAAAGAGAAGGAATCAGTGAGTTAGAAAACGTGAATTTAGCTGAAACCAAACTGAAAAACCCAGAAAAACCCGAAAAAAAAACCCTTAAATGGGCCGTAGGATCGAATTTGAACTTGTGGACGTAATTGAGTGAAATTGACCTTTGGTTTAGCCTCCTGGGAGTGAGACGAGTCGAACTCAATGAAAATGGAAGGCAATTCGATGTGTTTTGCCTTAGAACAGAACAGGGGAGGATGCTGGATTTTCGAGGTTGCGTCGTGGAATTGAGGACATGGAAGCATGAAATTGATCGTTGAAATACGTTTATTTGGACTCCAAGATGCTTCCTGATGCATCAATTGAAGGAAACAAGTGAGAAATTGTGGAGATTGGATGATGAACAGTGCTTCGGTGTTCTTCGAATAATCAAGCTTGATTCGATTGAATTAAGGTAAGGTATGTGGCATGATTATGTGTGATTGAATGATTATTTTAATCTGTCTTTCGGACACGTTTTTCAAGGAAATGTGAAAATGGTATTTTGGGCTAGGCCCGGAGTCAAAAAGGTTTTGAAAAGGATATTTGACTTAAGTGGTTAGTCAATGATGATTTCTAGATTATTTTAATGTTTTCCATGTGATTTTACGGATTTACGTATAATTGGTATTTGAACTTAAACACCCTGTCGGGAATGCTTATGACTTGATTTGAGGTCATGGATATGATTGATATGTGTTATGATATGGATTGTGTTTGTGATTATGGATCCTGGATACTGGATCATGTGTCGGATGGTGCGAGTGCAGTTCCTAGACGGGACTCGGATGTTGTGTGAGTGCAGTTCCCGAGTATGTGGTACATCTAGATGGTGCGTGTGCAGTTCCCAGACATGATGGATATGACTCGGATGGTGCCTGAGTGCAGTTCCTGAGATTGTCCTACGCGTAGTGCGGATGTGACTGTGTGATTGATTGTGCACTTGTGAATAGTGCGGATTGATGGATTGATTGATTGATTGGTTGTATTGTTTGATGTTGATTGTGATTACGTACTGGTATTGAGTACGGGATTTTAGTCTGTGTGGCCAGGTGCTTATGTTTTCATATGTTTTGGTCTGAGAGCCGGGATTTGATTTGTTATGTGATTTGGCTAGAAAGCTGGAGATTGTGATTCATATGTTTTTCCCTATGCATGCATGGTTTGATAAACTGGAGGGTAACTGATGCGTTTCAAAATTGTTTTAAATGATATTATTTTTGTCCACTCACACCTTTTCTGTTTTGATGACCCTCCAGGCCGTGGCACGATGTTCGGGGGCTGATTGAGAGGCAGAGGCATGAGCAGAAATCAATGTCGTTATCCCTTGTCTGATAGGTGCTGAAGGGTACTTTCGGGACTTCAGTTGACTTGTCAGACGGGAGCAGGACCGGGCACGGTTATCGACGTCCAGTTGGGACAGGTCCTGTCACACCTAGTCTGTGGGCTGAAATATGCATTTCCTAGGCCAAAACACCATATTAGATATGCTCTGATAATTTTCCCTTTTCAATTCAATTTTGATTTATTAAAAAAAACACTGTTATAATTTATTTTTCCCATTCTTCCACCAATTAACCAGGAGTTGGTTGAATGCTAACAACTCATCTTTGACCTTTTGTTTACAGTATATATTTTTAATAAACATTAGAAATTGGATTATTTTTCTAAATTAAAATTTTAGTTATACAATACTATTTAGTGCGAGATTTTTACTAAATTGTATGTGGTTTCAAATGACACATGTGGAACCCAAAATCACCGGAAGAATGTGGAGCTACCACGTGGCCCATAATTCCCAAAATGACCAAATTGCCCCTAGCAATAATACTTAAAGCCCAAGTACCGAACATGGCTCAAGCCCACAATGCTTACATAGCCCAAACATTGGGCCCAAACCGGGATGACATGTGGAAGCCTCTCACCCTCGATTTTCGTAACATGTGTCAGCACACAAATCGAGGAGCATTTATCCCACATTGAAACTATGGAAATTGAACATCCCACTCACCCCTACATAAGGGGTACATATTTCTCAATAAAGGTAATTCAATTCAAAGCTACTTAAGCTATTAAGATTTCTCTTTCGAAACTGACTTAAGTATCACAGCATTTTCGGTTGAACCACCCCCACCCCCCCGGGATTCAACCTTAACCCCGTTTGATTTTCGTTCTTGTGTGTAGGGATTGAGAAGGAACTTCATAGAGCCGGACGATTTCTGCATCAAAAACTGGTGGTTTCATTGAGAGCCGATTTGAGAAATACTCAAAGCGTGCTCCTTAGTTTTTCCTCGAAAAAAGCTCCATTCTACTTTCAACACTTACCATTCCTCAGATGGCCAGAACACGCTGATCCGCACGGGTCTCTGAGGGTGCCACATCCGCTACTGCGATTGCTGCCGTGAGTGAAGCGCTACCTGAGATTCTAGAGGAACCACTTTCCCGTCTCCCGCACGGCCCAAGCCACGCATCAATTCACCTATCATCCGGAATGCCAGATTGGACACCTACGTTCAGTTTCGGAACATTCCCCATAGCTACTACTACCGTGAATCCCCTACCTTCGACGAGGGTGGGGGCGGTTTTTTTTTCAATGAATAGATGGACTGCTAGCGGGAGAAACATCTCTAAGAGTCTTGAATCATCTCCCTACCGACTTGGACCTACGGAGGCACTTGGACGTCCTGCGCAACCCGCATGCCAACACCTAAGCTCCAGAGAGACGTGGCCTATCACATCCGACTGAAGGCGCGCGACGTGTGTCCTGACATGCTACTCATCACGAGTAAGCATCTAGGGGCTCGCCTCCGCGACTTGGACTAATGCAATAGGTTGAGCAACTGAGCAACCAAGTTCGGGCACAATCAGAGCTCCTACAACAACTATTGGGAGACATCGGGACATCTAGAACCTCTGAGAAGTGTAGTGAACCTCGAGGGGTACCAAGGGATATCCTGAGACGAGCCGGCAAGGAGCATGTTCGTTGTCGAACAATATCCCGAGACACGTCGCTAATGAGGCACTTGGACGCCCTGCGCAACCCGCAGGCCAACACCCAAGCTTCAGAGAGACGTGGCCCATCACATCCGACTGAAGGCGCACGACGTGTGCCTCACCATGCTACTCGTCACGAGAAAGAATCTAGGGGCTCGCCTTCATGACTTGGACTAATGTAGCAGGTTTAGCAACTGAGCAACCAAGTTTGGGCCCAATCAGAGCTCCTACAACAACTATTGAAAGACATCGGGACATCTAGAATCTTCAAGAAGTGCAGTGAACCTCGCAGGGCACCAAGGGGCATCCTGAGACGCGCCAGCAAGAAGCACGTTCACTGCCGGACAATGTCCCGAGACACATCACTAAGCGACTTAGGGAAAGAAAGCTGCACTTCCAGAGCAAAAGGCCAAGAACGATCAAGGCTTCCAGCTCGAGAGCGACTTGGAGGACGCCCTGGAGCACTTTCGTGTATTGCATACCCGCGCAACAGCCGACGGTAGCAAACAGTCTCCCATGCGTCACACACTCACTCTGATGGACAGACCCATCGTAACTCAAGAAGCATAGACGATCGTAGCGAAGATGACGAGACCTACTCGCCAACACGCTCGAGTGTCATTCCCGCTGCAACTCGAGGGAGTCAACGCCACTTGACCTGACGTGGAAATCCCCATCACAAAGGTCCATTGCATGCTGAAGACGTCCGAAGGATGCTAGACCGACGCCTCTAAGATGTTCAGCGCAATAGAGACATGGAAGATGACCTTTAGTGCCAGATTCAGACGTCATCATCTTCACCATTTGTGAGGGACATTGAGGAAGAGCCGTTCCCACATCGATTTTTAACTACCAACTTAAATCGGTACAAAGGAACCTCTGAGCTAGTGAAGCACATCAATTACTATCGGGGGGTCATGGTACCTCACATGCACAGTGACGTGCTCATGTGCAAAGTTTTCCAAGCCTCACTGCAAGGTCAGGCGACGACATGGTTCAACCATCTCCTCCGGAGATCAATCACTTCCTTCAAAGAGTTGGCCCTTGCTTTCGTGAAGGAGTACTCACAGTTTCACACCGTCAAAGTTAAGGATGACCACCACTTCACCATCGGAAAGAGGTCTAAGAAAACCTTACGGCAATACATCTGGAGGTATTGCGAAGAGAAGTCCCGCATTATTGGTTGCAGTGATCTCATCACAGCCATGGCATTTAAGCAAGGCCTACCGCAGGAGAGCCAGCTCTACAGAGACATCGTCATGAGCAACGCCCGAAATCTCATCAAGATACTATCCCTGGCAGAGCGACATGTATGCTGGGAGGATGAGAAAAACACCACACATTCTGCCAACCACGTCGAGGAAGATGGACATCCCACAAAGGCGTTTGCGCAGCCAAAGGATGATGCCCACCGAGGAAACTCAGTCGAGAAAGCCAATAAGCGCAAAGGGAACCCGTCCTCCAACACATTTGGGGTGCAAAGCCAAACACACAGTTTTTGGTACCTTTCATCCAAATATATAACCAGATAAAGGAAAAGTCGTGGTTCGAAAGACCAGCTCCTGTCAAAGGCGACCAAGAGAGGGCCGACAAGATAAAATGGTGTGCCTATCACAATTGCTATGGGCACGACATAAGCTCTTGCCAAACTTTCGAAAGATACCTCTGGGATCTCTTGAAGGAAGGACACTGCACCGAGTACATCAGAAAAAAAGGCAACGGATCGTCTCGGAAACAAAGGCCCCCAGGAACCCACACAAAAGATTATCCGCATGGACACCATCATTGTCGAGTCCGAGTTGCAGGGAACAACCATGAAACTGAATCAGTGACCAAGTCATCATCAAAGACACAAATTTTGTGGTTAAAATTAGACTCAGTGCCTACTTTGCTCACAAGGCATCTTTCAATAAGATTCAAGATGTTTTGTCTACGCTTTTGTTTAGAAAGCACTCTAAGTCTTCGCCATGTGAAGCACTCTAAGCCTTTGCCAAGCAAAGCACCTAAGCCTTTGCCACGCAAAGCACCCGAGTCTTCGCCACGCGAAGCACTCTAAACCTTTGTCATGTGAAGCACTTTAAGCCTTTGCCACACAAAGCACCCGAGTCTTCGCCACGCGAAGTACTCCAAGCCTTTGCCACACAAAGCACCCGAGTCTTCGCCTTGTGAAGCACTCCAAGCCTTCCCCATGTGAAGCACTCCAAGCCTTCGCCATGCGAAGTACTCCAAGCCTTCACGTGGCGAAGCACTCCAAGCCTTTGCCACGCAAAGCATTCGAGTCTTTGCCATGCGAATGCGAAGACTTGAATGCTTCGCCACGGGAAGCACTCTAAGTCTTCACCACGCGAAGTATTCTAAGTCTTTACCATGTGAAGCACTCCAAGCCTTCGTCATGCGAAGTACACCAAGCCTTCACCATGCGAAGCAGTCCAAGCCTTCGCCACGCGAAGCACTCTAAGCCTTCGTCACGCGAAGTACTTTAAGCCTTTGCCACACAAAGCACCCGAGTCTTTGCCACACGAAACACTCCAAATCTCTACCACGCAAAGAACCCGAGTCTTCGCCATGCTAAACACTTCAAGCCTTCGCCACGCGAAGTACTATAAGCCTTCACCACGTGAAGCACTCGAAGCCTTCGACACGCGAAGCACTCTAAGATTTCGCCACGCAAAGCACTCTAAGCCTTCTCCACGTGAAGTACTTTAAGCCTTCGCCCCACGAAGCACTCCAAGCCTTCGTCATGCGAAGCACTCAAAGTTTTTGCCTTCGCCATACGAAGCACTCCAAGCCTTCGCCATAAGAAGCACTCCAAGCCTTCACTATGCGAAGAACTCAAAGTTTTTGCCACGCAAAGCACAACAAGTCTTCACCATGCGGACCACACCACGAATTCGCCACGCAAAGCGGTCAAGGCTCGTCCCAGCGAGGCACATGAAACCATCCAAGAACTTGACTTGGTGGAGTCTGAAAGGTACTAAAAAAAACGCTTCCAACCCCACCAAGATGGGCAACCACTCGACCATGACAAACAATGGACAAATGTTTTAACATACGAAGTCCAATTCTGCATTTCAGTGCACGGGATCGAGATTCATTCGATCATAGATCGCTCAATTTTGATCACCCTAACATGAGCTTGATGATCCTAAAAAGATACGGAAGTCAGATTTCCAACGCTGTTGACCTCACTCAATTCCGAGTTGTGACGAGTTCCCAGCGAACGTTTTTGTACACGAAGATCAACTGCACATACCAGCGCACGAGTACGAGATTCATTCAGTCATAGACCACTGAATTTTGATCACCCTGACATGAGGTCGAAGGATTTGGAAATCTATGGAAGTCAGCTTTCCAACTCCATTGATCTCACTCAATTCTAAGTTGTGACGAGTTCCTCGCGAACATTTTTGTACACAAAGGTCAAATCTGCCGAAAATCACAAAACACTCAAAACACTCAAACATGTATTCAATGCTAAGATCAAGCTACGAGCCAACAAGAATCATGAAGCTCATCATCAAGACCGGCACGACCTCAGAGTCTCTCCATCAACCTATGAGCAAGCCTTGGAGGCCTTCAATCATCCCATCGTGGACTTCCAGTGACACATCGTCCATGACCTTGTTCAAACAATGGGGGCAACCTCCTCAACATCGCCTACTTGGCATAGTTGACTTCACAAAATCAACTTCACCACTGCTTGACTTGGCGAGGGCTACAAAGCAGCTTGACTTTCAACTCCAAGACGAAACAATGGTTTGGTGTCATGTGTCTTCACGCCACTTGGCTTCAGCGTCTAGATGATGGCATCTCCAAGCTATCTTCCTTCAATTAGGCAATGATGTACAATATCTTGAGCTTTGCAGGGGGCATGATCGATCCTCTATTCTATTGTTCCGCCTTACTACACGCCATTTTGAGCTCAATAAGGCATTGAAGATCAAGTCTCTGGAAGGTCATCCGTCATTCAAAGCAACTCCTTGGAAAATTTCAGTTACTTCATGGCACCACATGCACTTCATCTCGCGTCATGGGAAGCCTTACTTTGAAGATGAAGCACATCTCGCCTTTTAGCTGCAACACACATTGCCTTGCAGCTGGAACAAGCCACATACTGGGTTGTGGCACGTTGCACTCCAAGTGATGGGACTCATCACCGCGAACTTGCAGCATGTCTCGCCTTGCACTCTGCTGCACCTCGTCTTGCACTCTGCTGCACCTCGTCTTACACCCTACTGCACCTCGTCTCGCACTCTGCTGCACCTCGGCTTGCACTCGGTTGCACCTCGTCTTGCACTCTGTTACACCTCGTGTTGCATTCTGTTGCACTTCCCCTGTTGAAGACCTTGATGTTGGCTCCGCCCGCACTTGAAGATGACAAGTGCGTTGATGCGCTAAGTTCTTCCATCCACAAAGCACTACAAGCATGTCAACTGGAGGAGCGTCTTGATGTCAAGTCCGCCATCTCATGAAGTCGGAGGCTCTAACAAGACCCGGACACGCCACCAGATGGTACTCCACAAAGTGAGGTCTTTAAGACTACAACAGAAGTATGCCTTCATACATCTTAAAATGATCGTCTCGAAGAGTAGAGCGCACCTCCGCTTGAATAATTGCCATTGGACTCATACAGCTCTCTGAATGTGGAAAAATGTAAAGCTCAATAATTAAAGAAATATTCAAAAGTCTCTCGGACAAGCGTGGAGCTTACTGCGACATCAGAGACTCCTAGATAGAGGTAAAACGAAATTGAATATCAAGCGGAGTCCTACTCATATATATAATTTATCAGAACCACAATACAAATTACATCCCTTAGGATTCCCTGAATTTCTAAGCGATGTGGGGGCATTTATGGAACCCAAAATCGCCGGAAGAATGTGGAGCTACCACGCGGCCCATAATTTCCGAAATGACCAAATTGCCCTTGGCAATAATATTTAAAGCCCAAGTACCGAACATGGCTCAAGCCCACAATGCTTACATAGCCCAAACATTAGGCCCAAACCGGAATGACATGTGGAAGCCTCTCACCTTCGATTTTCGTAACATGTGTCAGTACACAAATCAAGGATCATTTATCCCACATCGAAACTATGGAAATTGAACATCCCACTCACCCCTACATAAAGGGTACACATTTCTCAATAAAGGTAATTCAATTCAACGCTACTTAAGCTATTAAGATTTCTCTTTCGAAGCTGACTTAAGTATCGGAGCGTTTTCGATTGAACCACCCCCACCCCCACCCCCCCGGGATTCAACCTTAACCCCGTTTGATTTTCGTTCTTGTGTGTAGGGACCGAGAAGGAAATTCACAGAGCCGGACGATTTCTGCATCAACAACACATATACATATAACTATAGTATATGTATTAGATATATAATGACATTATATATGTAAGATTGGTTGAAACTATAATATCTATTCAAAATAGACAGTAACTACCCTATATAAAAAATAATTTGAAGCATATATATGCTCAAAATAGATTGCAACTACATTATGTCTTCTTTTTTATTTTATTTTATCTGCAATATATATTATAATTTCCTTATTAAGGCTAAAAAAATTGAAAATGCATAATATGTTCAAGATAGGCCGTAACTGTTCTATGCACAATATAAATTATAACTGACATCATGTAAATGCAAAAAAAAAAAAATCAAAATGTTCCTATATATGCTACACGACCAAGCGTAATTGCTTTATGCGTATAACATAAACCACAATTACTCTATGTCCAAGATAAATTGAAACTGCACACTACCAAGATGATAGTAACTACTCAATATATGCAAGATATATTGTAATCCTTTTTATGTTCAAATAAATCGAAGCTGAATTATCTATCCAATATCGACTATAACTGCTCTATATACCTAAAATAGTTGCGTTTATAATTAAACGTAATAGTTTTTAGGATTTTCTCATTTAATAGCCCATATATTATTCAGGAGCTTAAAGGCATAGTGGGGAAATTGATGTTTGGTGTGATTCTAGCCCTAGAAGAAAAATTATATAATAATTTATATTTATATTAGAAGCAAGTGGGTAGCAAATATTATGGGTCCATGTCGAAGATGGATGACTACAAGATCCGCATTGATGCTGTGAATAGATCCATCTACTCCATGGCGTCTATCTACTATGATTACTCAGATCAAGAAACATTCTTTTGGCTTTGATCGCATTTCCTTTAAACATGTTTATAGAGAAGCAAACTTTGTTGCTGATGTTCTCGCCTAATTAGTCCACAGTTGTCAAGATAGCTTGTTTTGGGAGGCTTCTCTCCCGACTAGTGCTCGTGGAGCATAGTTGTTTGACTTGTTTGGGGGTGGTTGCCCCCGTGATTTTACTTTGTAGTTATTTCTTTTAGCATAAAAATAAATAAATAAATAAAATTAGATTTAACTAATAGCTAATGCCATTGCAACCAACATGAAATAGCTAGAAACTACAAACGGCAAAATTGGAGGCTTTAAACCTTTATAGCCACATTAAAAAAAAAAAAAAAATCGGTGGAGGTTCAGTTAGAGAGCGTGTTTTTGTTTAGGTTCAGTGACACACTACGTAATTTTTTGTTCATTTATTTTGGGCCATAATCTAAGGACTGAAAAATTGAATTTTGACTAATGCAAGTTTATCATTAAATGTAATAATTGTCCAGGGTTTCTCATTTAATAGCCAACATTTAGAACTGAGTCCAATTATAATAGCCAATATTTAGGGATATTTATTTATCAGAATAGTGAGTAATGAAATAAGTAGACAATCAAAGAAGTGGATAATCAAATAAGCGGGTAATCATTCTCATTGACGTGTTTACAAACCATATAGAATTAAGAAATTAATGGAATGATTTTCATTGTTATTTTTTACTAATTTCTATGGATTGGAATAAAAACTAGCTTAATTACTATATTGCCTTTATACAAAAAAAATTTCATTTTCATTAATGTGTATTCTAGTACAACAAAAAATACTAAATACCACCATTATGTAGACCCTAGTATTACTCAACACAAGATTTTCATTATAGATCGAATGACCGAATTTTTAATATTAAACATATTTTCTTTGGCCAAATATTAAATATACTTATTTGGCAAACATGATTCAGAAGTATGGTGCACATAGTTGACATCATTAAAAAAAATTATTTAGCCACTAATAACAAATCCAAAATGTCATATATCTTTTTTGTGATTATTCATTAATAAAATCGGAGAAAATATGCATTTTTTTTGTAGTACAAAGCTCATTGATAAATATTGTAAATAATAATTTAAAAGAAAAACTACATAAAAGATCTCAGACAATAGGCTCACCACAGACTCATATCTAAACTATCAAAATTTTCAAATAACTGCCCAACATATATGACCAACCACATTGAATTACCTCCCTCAAGTTTTCTATCCATTTGGTCGGCAAAATATCACGTGTCAAAATTTTTTTCTAGTGAGCTACTGATGTGACAAAAAACATAGCGGCATTTTCGGGATTTCAAAAATACCAATTAACAATCACTTGAAACCCTAAAACTAAATTGAACTCACAACCCCCCAAATCGTATTCGCATCCCTCCCCCAAATCGAATTCCCAGAATCCTCTTTCAAATCCTATTTTCTTCTTCCTCAACATGTCTATATACAACTTCGAAGATTCAGAGAAAGATGCGATGCCTCAGAGGTCCAAGGAAGACGACTAAGAACTGCAAAATGATTCGCCCAAAACATGAAGAAAAGGGAAAACGATAGTAGTCCAAAAACTCCAAAATCTACTGACATGGACAAGAAATTGATGCACAAACAGGGGGGAAAATTGATTGAGGTTGAATCATTGAAGGCGAGTGTGATAGCAACTTCAGTTTCTCCATCAGCATCGAAGAAGTGATGGTCATTCAGGAAATTGACTAAAGAATTGGTGATGGCGACTGTGTTAGCAGCTTAGTTCACCGAATATGTTGGTGATGACATGACTGGAACTTACTCGTGTCGGTGACTGAGGGTTGGCCGACTTCGAGCTAGACATGAACTCGCTCGTGTCACCATTAAATCCTTGTCTCACTGAAACTCGCATGTGACGCAGAGAGTGGCGTGGTCAGCCTCGCATCTGATGTGAGAAGGAGCTTCCTCGCATACCTAGTAGAGCCAAACTCGGTCGTGGCGGGATGCGAGCTTGTTCGCTGCGTGAACTTGGCATTGGAAGGGGTGATGGGAATTGGAATTGGGGGTGAGGGGAGATCACGAATTGGGTGTTAATTATTATTTTTAAAATCCCAAAAATGCCCCTCTGTTTTTTGCTACATCAGTAGCTGACTAGAAATATTTTTGACACGTAGCATTTTAACAGCCAAATGGATAGAAAACTTGACAGAGGTAGTTAAATATGGCTGGTCATATAGATTGGGTAATTATTTGAAAATTTTAATAGTTTGGATATAAGTTTGTGGTGAGCTATATAGTCTGAAATTTTTTATAGTTTTTCCTATATTTAATTGTTAATGAGGTGACTAGGAAAATAAGGATTTATTCACGTTAGAAAATAATTACTTAGACTTTTATAATTAATACCTCTAAACTATGTTCTTAATTTTTTAATTATTTTATTGGGTTATTTAGAATTATTTTAAATTTGTAGGGTATTTTAGTAAAAAACTATCATAAAAAAAGGTAATGTGAATAAATAATACCTCTCATTAAGTAAGCTCATTATCCCAAAATGGGAATGAGAATACCTATTATGAATGGCCTCCATACATTTATTGATTACCTATTCGTAAGTAAACGTAAAAATATTAGGTAATGTGTATCATTCCTTTTGATTTCATTCCCATTATTGATAAGTAAACACATCCTTAAAAGAGAGGATTATGAACCAAGGAATTGGTGAAATCAACTCTATACTAGCCCCGCCGAATCCAGTAGAGTGAAAGCAAAATGAGAGGGCCATGAACCAAACTGGCGCTGACTGCACACGGATCGACTACACTTTTTCAATTGTGGTATCTAGGGAACTTCTATAATGACCCAACCCGCAATCACAGGATTATTAGGAGATTATCGAGAATAATCAGGATTAGTCGAGGTAAAATGATGATTTTGCCCATAGAAAGGGGAAACTGTTGACTTTTGACTTGGTGGATATTTGCACGTGGATCGAGGTCCATTACGTAGATCGAGGGATACCGATTTCGTAGACAGGCGGCACGTCAATTTTGGACATCGTACAATGATTTTACGGGTCAAGGATGGCTTAATTAGTTTTTACGGTTACATGATTTACGAGGCAGGTTGACCTTCATTATGTTGTGGGCCTAGATATTGGTCTCCAGGTTCAATGGATGAGTGACACTTGTCACTCATCCACTGATCCTTATCCTTTAAGTCTTGCACCTTTCTCCTTGGTTTTCAATACACACATCCGTACCGCCCTACCTCACTATTTCTCATTATCTTCTTCATTGTAGTTATGGTTTGAGGGACACATACAGTAAAGGAGAGGTTGTGCGTGATGTTTGGACTGAGAATAATGAAGGAAAGAGAACAAGGGCTGCTGGAAACAGGTAAAAATCCATATATGTTGAATTTTAGGTCTAGGATTTTAGGGGCTGAAACTCTGGTTTCTAGCCACCTTCATCTTCTTTGAGTTCACACGAGCTTATAGGGTAAAAAATGGAAGAGTTGGACGCTGGAACCGCCTTGGGAGGAAGCTCAAAAGAGGATCATGAAGGGTCGAGCTTGTCCAAGAGGTTTCAATTATGGTTTCTTAGTTTTAAGGCCATAGGCCGGTTTTTGGGTAGGCTAGAATTCTTTTGGTGAAAGAATGGTGAAGTTTAGTTGAGAAATGGTCGATTTAGAACCAGGTTTCAATTCAAGTCGAGTGACCCAGTTGCAAGGCCGCGGGCTGATCTGCTAGAGGTAGAAGATGATGATGTGGCAATCCATGTCATCGCTGTTAGGCCATGTGGCAAATAAGATGATGCCACATGGAAACTTGTCAGGACATGTCAGTGATGACGTGGTAGATGCTAGTATCAGCAGTGGCATCAGCAGACACGTGGACGTGTCAGGTGGTGACACATGATACCAACCAAGGGGTGCCACGTCGCAGGTTGTCAAACATTGTCAAATGTCAAGTTGTCAGGATGACATCTCCAGTGATGTCAACGTTGACTAGCGTTAACCAGCGGTGACCAACCTTTCGAGGTCAAACCAGTCTTGTTTGAAAGATTTTGATGTCCTGAATCCAATGGTGGTGGTTTCAAGTCGATCAGAGATCATATGATTGCTGCTTTTGAGGTTTTTCTCCTTGGGAAACATGTTCGGGATGAGTTTTTTATTTTAGGGTTTCTGAAGGTGTGTTGTATGGACTTTATGGATTGTTAGTGACAGGACCCATCCCAATCCCCCTATATTATCGTGGGATGTGCCTGCTCCCGTCTGACACCACGTGCTAGATAAGGGATTAAACCGTAACCCACTTGGGTTATCTAGAGTACGCAAGGATCTGTGGCGACATGTGATGTCTCGATTTCTGCTACAGCCCACATCCACAATCAACCTCAAGGGTATCAAAAACAGTAAAAACTGTGAGTAGACAAAAATATTAGTTTATAAAAACAATTTATTGAAAGACATTTATACCCTTTACGTAAAAGTATGCACGTATCCGAAAACAATATTTCAAATACTTTCTCAAAGGCAAGATGTATTGCTTTTCAAATCAAAACACAGTGAAAATGCTTCTCAATCGAAGCCATTTCCTCATTAGAGTCTCAGTCCAAAACCAAATCACACAGGGTCTCAGCCCAAATCAATAACATATGGGATCTCAGCCCAAAAACGTAAACAAGTGGGATCTCAGCCCAAATCAAATCACGGTGTCAAAATCTGAGTCTTTAAACTCCTGGGTCTTTAAACTCAATATCATATGATCAGTCATGATTCCAATCCCAGCAACTCGTGCCCATAAGATCAAGGACTGCTCTGATCTTGAGCATGTCATCATGAACACATCACCAGCCGACAATCTCCAGATCATCGTGAACATATCAACGACCGATCTCATATACCGCACTTCTGAGTCGAGACTCCCTCGACTGCCGCCTCTCTAGGCTGCTCGACAGCAGGCGCATCGTGTCCTCTCTGTACCTCAGATGCGAGCATTATCTCCATAGTGCTCTCCGGGGAAATATATTCACAACCGGAGACCCTCTAATAAAATTCAGATCTTTAAACTCAAAATGATAGGGACATAAGCCCGAATATCATCAATAGGGTCACAAGCCTGAAATATCATCAAATGGGTCACAAGCCCAAAAACAGTGTCTTTCAACACTTCATAAACCCAGGATTCCTCGAATCCTATCAAATCCACAACTGGGTCTCATGCCCGAAATATCTTCCATAAATCTCATAAATGGGTCACAACCTTATATATCTTACATTTGACTATACACTAAGTCAAAAAAATAAACCAACTAGGTCATACGCTCTAAAGATATTTCCAAATTCGAAAACCATTTCACGATTCGAAACACTTTCCAAAATCATCCTTGACTACAATCCAAGTGAATTCTTATCAACTAAGACTGACACGACCCATTCCAATCCCCTCGGGATTAACGCGGGATGTGCCATACTCCCGTCTGACACCTTGTGCTAGACCAGGGATACACCAAAACCCTCTCGGGTGGCCAGAGTGCGCCTGGATCTGTGATAGCATGTGATGTCTCGGTCTCTCCTACAACTAGCATCCAAAATCAACCTGAAAGGTATTAAAAACATCAAAAGCTGTGAATGACGAAAATAAACAGTTTTATAAAACACATTTTTGAAAAGCCATTTATACCCTTCATTAAAAACATGTATACATATAAAACCAGTTACCACAACCATTTCTTTAAAGCAAATCATATGGATTTTCAAATCAATACAAAGTAAAATAGAGTGGGGTCTTAGCCCAAAACCAAAACACATGGGGTCTCTTACCAAATCGATAAAATACAATTTAACCAATCATTGGCGTCCCATATTCCTAACATCCCAGATGTCTAATCAACCTGATACCATAAACCAATTGGGCCTTAAATCCAATATCTTCTAAATAAACTAGGCCTCAATCCCGGGATAATATTTCCAAATTCGAAATCATTTCATCATTCAAATCATTTGAAAACCAAAGCACGTATCAAATCCAGCATAAGCCCAAACCCCAACATAAAGTATAAACTTTCGAAATACGTGCAATCCACATAAGTACAAAAATGAAAAACACCACAATCATATGCACTAAAGGCATATCAAATCAGATATATAAAACAGTTATGCATGCATCATATTTAGAAAAAAAATGTCCACTTACAGACCGCCCTTGATGCGCGCATGCAAGCTACGCCGTAGCCGTTCTGGCTATACTGAACTCTTAAAGTCGTCCGGACCTTTCCAAAACATACTTAAAGGTCACCACCAACCTAGACAAGTTCTAAGAAAAAACCCTCAAAACTTCGTGAAAAGTCAACATTCCCGGACACGCATCCCTAGGCTAAAAACCTCCATTTGACCTATCAAATGATCTCCGATCGACCCGAAACCACCACCATTGGATACGGATCGTTGAAACCTTGGTCAACGCTGGTCAAAGTCAACGGCTGAAGTCAAAAAGTCAACGCTGACGTCATTTCTCAACGGTCAACTGGTCAAGTCAAGTCAACTCGGTCAAGTCAATGGGCCAACTCGGTCAACGGCTCACTATTTTTGCCTGAAACTTCAAACCTTGATATCTCACCCATTTCTCAACCAAATTCAACATTCTACCTATATAAATTTATCTACTCAAGCTAAGGAATCCAAATCTGAAAACCCAGAAATTGAAGAAAGTACATGGATTTAAAGTTATGGTCTCCTAAAGTTTCAGCCAACATTTGAACTTGTATTCCGGCCACCTTCGTCATCCAAAATCGTCCATTCTTGCGCCTACAAGCTCATATAAGCGCCAAGAACATGTTTTTGGGCTTAGAATCTATCAAAACCATCAAAATTCAAAACAAAAATTTCAAACCCATGGTTTTACCTTGGTTTGTCGCGATTCTAGCTATCCACGTGGTGGCTCTGCCGTCCTTGGTCGTTCCCGAGTCTCTCTCTCACGTCCTCTTTACCTCTCTGTGGTCTCAATAAAGTGAGTTGATGACGATGGAAGGATGGTGGGGGTGGGTGTTCGGGTTGGAGAAAGAAAATGGGAGAAATGAAGATGAAAAAGGTGAAGGGGAAATGGTTGCATGAATAAAATAAAATAGGCCATAGCGTGGGCACCAAGTGTCACTCATCCTATGGTTCAAAATCAGATATTTGGGTCCCTTTAAAAACAAACCTTTTTGAAAACCGAACGATCTATGAATAATTCCTGATTTTTTTCGTGAACCATAACTGTCCCGTCGAACATCCGATTTCGACGTGATGCCTATCTACAAACTCGTAATCCCGATCTACGTAATGGTCCTCGGTCCTCGTGCATTTGACCTCTTGGATTAAAAGTTAACTTTTTGCCCATTCTAGGTGTAAAATCGTCATTGTACGCTGACCGTCCGAAAATCCTCGACTAATTCCTGATTAGCCCTGATAATCCTTAATTAATTCTTAATTAATCTCCCAAACTTGGGATAGGTCGTTACAATCTTCCCCCTTAAAGAATATCGTCCTCGAAATTCAAATTGACCCAAAGTTACATCCAAACTGTGGAAATCCAATCCTGCCTCAAACTCAAGGTGCTCACGTGTAAATGTACACGTCCACTAACTAGCCATAGTACTCGTCCGTACCCAAACGTCACTCAACGTTAACCACAATCCAACGGTCAATGTTGAGACTCAGCTCAGTCTCTATGATTGGATATGGTCACAACCCAAGTCTCAGGAATCCAAACATCAACCTAGATATCAAGACACATCAAACTCACCTGTAGGTCCAACTCACTTGTGGTCCAACATATCGGTTAGTCTAATTCACCTGTGGGTCCAACACACCTATAGGTCCAATTCACCTGTCAGCTACACAGATACATTCAGAATCCAAACAGACGAGTCACTTACCTTCCTATACCACTTTGACACTTTCCAAGCTAACAGGTCAACTTACTGTCCTGCTCAGCTGGCAAGCTGACAATTCCGTTAACTAAACTGACACCTTTTAGCTTTCAGCCTGACAACTTTTAGCTTTCAGCCTGACAACCCTTCTCATTTATCGATCCACAGTCGACATCAAGCTGTCATTCTGCTCTCAGTGAGATTTGAAACCTCTCACGACATACTGTCGCTAGACAGTTTCCTAACCGTACACCACGCTCGTGACACACTATCACGCTCCGCTGGGACTCACGACTCCACTATCACTGATCGAGTTACCAACACAACCTTGACTCACTTTAAAGTCCTACTAGGGTACCTCGTACCAAACCTCATCTTACTCAGCGTCCAACACTATAATCCTGACTCGAGAGATGTTCCAAACTGTCATCTCACTCATCATGTGGTTACACTAACCACCAACTCACTCAACATATGGATACATAAACCGACATCTCACTTATCCTGAGTGTATCAGGACACCATCGAACGCTTACCCCAGCAGTGATAACACAACTCAAACCCTAGGGTTCCACTGGCCAACAACGGCTATGAGCTCCATCTCATACAATCACTAAACCCTCATAAGATCACTCTGGTCTAGTGTACAATATTCGATGTCCAGTTCACATTCTCAATAAACCAACAATATCAGATTCAATCTGATTACCCACAACAGCGAAACTAATCTGATTACCAACACTTCCACCTCGAACTCCACCTAGTACCTTAGTGCACAGTATAAATGTCAAGTTACTCAACACTCCACAACTACACTGTTCAACGTGAGTAGGGCCCAGGTACACACAACACACAACCACGAGCCACTAGTCCAGTCTATTAGAGAACTGCCCTCACGTACAAACATAGTACTGACAAACAACTGAGAACTAGTCCACGCACCACAAAAACCTCGGATCTAGAGGAAAATCTAGTCTGTCCACTACATGGTTACCAGCCAATCACGCTTCGACTTTGGAGCCTGTCTGTTAGATCTTGTCTGATCCTGTCCAGAGCAGGATAGCTTAGTCAGTTCACTAACCAATCTTATCCCTGGGTTCATTCCAAAGGTCAAACGACACACGCCACCAAGACGTACCAATCCTGAATCTATCGGTTACTTGCCTCCATTCAACAACACTCCAATAGGTGCGATAATGAACCTGCCCATATCTTACTTAAGGCGTCAGCTATTCATCTCATCCTAAATGATACTCAACGTATCGTCTCATTTAACACGGAATAACCTCTACCTAATCATCACTGCCATTCATCCAATCCGAGTAAATCCAAACTCCATCATACTGATTGACCACCGCCAATCCCAAACTCTCTCACTATCCTCAAACCACTCGAGCTCCAACCAACTCAACCAACAACTCGCCCACTAAGTCTCGATCACCTCGATCATCCCAACATCTGAATTTGTTATCCTTTTGATCCTCTCAATCCACAAATTGATCCGATCATTCCTATACTACACCACCAGATCCCTCGGGGATTTACACTGACCCACAACCAATGATCCAAACCATCACTGATCCACCAATCTGATGCTCAATCAACACACTGGTGACACCAAGCACTAACCAGTAATATATGTTGATAACTACTATCGTGATTCTTCCACGACCAAGTCATTCCTCACTTCAGCTCAACCTTGACAATTCATGCCTCTCATAGTGATGAAAAGTTCACTAAGAACTTTCAGGAGAAGTAAATATATTTATTAGCAGTCTAACTAGAACCAACTCCCGAAGTTCTGCCAAAAAGGGCATTGGGTCTCATAATAGTGACACTTAGTTCACTTGGAGTGTCAAGTCTTACCACTAGACTATCAAGTCCTCAACTCACTCAGACATCAATCCATGTGTCTTGGAACCAATCCAACTCAAAGCCAAACCTCGCATGTCTTTCATTATACCATTTATGCACATTCAATTGGCAGTGATGGAACCACTTGATTCTCATGTTCCAACCTTTATGGGCTCAACTCCTAGGTACAACACTCGGAAAACGGTTTCAAAACTACTAGGGAACTTGTCACCAAACCAGGCATCTCGTACCCCTGGTTTACTAGAGGTACTCTAACTCACCGAGTGAACCAACAACCTCCAATTCACTGAGAAACTCGGGATCCTCTCTGTCCCGTTCAATGACTACTGTACTCATCTAACTGCCACTCAAGTCTCGGAGCTAACGGTAACTCTCGTCTAATCTCCCAAAATTCACGAATCCCCATGAAGCCTCTGCATGTCCAAAACCACTCAGTCACTGATGGAATTCCACCCAACTCACCTCAGTAATCTCTATCGGGTTTCCCCCAATCACCACTCAGTGGAGATGAGGTGGCATCTAGACACTATTCCCACCTGTGCTCATTGTCTCCTATCGACGTGTTCATTATCATCTCTGTCACTACAGTGACATGAGCATACCACGACTGGGTCGCAACATCTCTGCTCATGTCGGAAGAACTCTTCCTCCCTCGCAACTTAATAACACTATACAAAACCACATAAGGAACATTCCTCAAACATCGCCCAACTCTCAACAGTCTCGACTAGGGTCGTCCACGACCTCGGTTGCTCCCCGCAGCACAACTAACCTGACCAATGGATGGTCTCGACTGAGAATAGTAGTCATCTCTAGCCTTCTTGGGGGGTCTAATCTCACTGAACCACGACATACCGTCCCAAACGTAACCTAACCGAGGTTTGTTTCTAATAAATTCCCCTACTCTTACCCTAACTATCAGGTTGATGTCAGACTGTTTCCTCATAGAGACATCACATCCTATACTTGCGTAACATTCTAAGAGTAACCTAGTGCTCTTATAACACGCTGACACGACCCATCCCAATCCCCTCGGTATTAATGCAGGATGTTCCATGATCTTAGCTAACACCTCGTGCCTGACCAGGGATACACCAAAACTTTCTCGGGGCAGCCAGAGTGCGCTAGGATCTGTGGAGGCAAGTGATGTCTCGATCAACCTGAAGGTTATTAAAAACATCAAAAGCTGTGAGTGGATGAAAATAAACAGTTTTATAAAACACATTTCTGAAAAGACGTTTATACCCTTCATTAAAAACATGCATGCATATAAAACCAGTTACCACAACCATTTCTTTACATCAAATCATATGGATTTTCAAATCAATACACAGTGAAATAGAGTGGGGTCTTATCCTAAAACCAAAACACGTGGGGTCTATGCCCAAATTAGTAAAATACAGTTTAACCACTCGTTGGCATCCCAAATGCTTAACATTCCAGATGTCTAATCAATATTGTCACGGTTCTAAAGCTACACATGCTACTCGGGTTCTCAAGTCCGAGGGTTCCCTTGTGTCAACCAGTGTCTGAGACGGTACCATAATGGTATGCTTCCCCTGGATCACTGTTAGGGGTATATCGATCTCTAGCAATCCTGATCTTGAGCCTCTCCTAAAAGTGGCCCCTCCTAGGCAATGCTTCGTGACTACTCTAGGATACTACGTGACGTCTGGAGGGGACAACCACTCGTAAGAATTGTATATTTAAAAACCAAAATCAAAGCAGTGGAAGACCATCGTAAAACCGTTTATAAATATTTCAACAGGGTCTCAGCCCGAGGTAAACCTTTCATAAACCATTTCCAAAAATCAGGATTCCTTAAATCCGATCCAATGCAAATCCAAATCTCATTAGGGTCTCAAACTCGAAATGTCATTACATACCACAACTCGGACTCAGCCCGATACCATAAGCCAATTAGGCCTTAAGCCCGATATCTCGTAAATCAATTGGGCCTCAAACCCTGGGTAATATTTCCAAATCCAAAATAGTTTCATGGTTCAAATCATTTGAAAACCAAAGCACGTATCAAATCCGACATAAGCCCAAAGTACACCATAAAGTATAAACTCTCGAAATACGTGCAATTGACATTCATACAAAAATGCCAAATGCCTCTATAACAAACCGTCCCGAAGTTACAGATTAATTAAGGATTAACGAGACTAATCGGGAATTAGTTGTGGATTTTCAAACGGTCAATGTAAAATGATGATTTTTCCCCAGAGAATGGGCAAAAAGTTAACTTTTAATCCGGGGGGTCAGATGCACGAGGATCAAGGACCGTTACGTAGATCGAGATGTTACGAGTCAGTAGACAAGCGGCGCGTCAAATTCGAACGTTTGACGGAAAGTTATGGTTCACGGAAGGAAACTAATATTATTCATATTTTACGAGAAAATTGTACAAGTGGCTGTTTTTAGATTGGGTTGAAATCTGGGGGGACCACTTGATGAGTGACAAGTGTCACCTAGCTGGTTGGCCCAAACCCCAATTGTTTGGGATATTTGTTCTTCATTTTCTTTTGTTCTCTCAACCCGAAACCCATAACAAACCTACCCCAAACTCAAATCCATCTCCCTCAAACCTCAACCATTGCTTTTGGATTGTGAAGGGAATTGACAGAGTAAGAGGAGGCGATCATGGTGGTTGCAACGGCAAGGGCTGTCGTGGATGGTGGCCAAAAAACCGAAAGGGTAAGTTTTTAAGGTACAAATTTCGAATTCAAGTTTAGAGGGTTTGTTGGACTATTTGATTGATCAAATATTCTTCCTTGGGAGTGTGTGGGGCTGTAGGAAAAAAAAACCAAGGACGGAGGAGGCCAGTATCGACGGGGAAGGATGGTTGCAGGTGGACCGTCACTGTTCATCGTGGGAGGTAAAAATCTAGACTTTTTCTTGGATTTCTGGGTTCATAGATTGGTTCTAGAGGTCAAGATGAGTCGGTAGGTCAAAAAATGGTGGTAAATGGTGGTCGGAGGAGTGAAAACTGATCGGGTCGAGTCACGGGTTCGGCTCACCCGATTTTAGAGGTTCGGGTCGACCCGTTGAGAGGTTGAAGGTGATGATGTTAGCATGTGACATCATCATCCTGTTAGAGGCGTCAGAGCATGTGACCAATCAGGGGCTGCCATGTGGCAGATGTTAGGTCTAGTCAGCACTGACATGTGTCAGACACATGGACCAATCAAGTGCTGACACATGGCACTGTCAGACTTGACATGTTTCAGACCTGACAGGTGTCAGACCTGTCAGGCTGACATCAGCATGACGTCAGCGTTGACCGTTGATCGTTGACCATGACATCATTGTTGACTTTTATTGACGTCAACATTGACTAGAATCTTTGACCAGCGCGTGGAGGCATGTGGGCACGAATTTGGCGGTGGATTAATCTTGTTGGAAAGGTTTCGATGATCTAAATCCAATGGTGGTGGTTTCAGGTCTATCGGAGATCGTTTGGTTGGTCAAAATGAGGTTTTTATCCTAGGGATGCATGTCTGGGACGCTTTGAATTTTTCAGGAGTTTTGAGGGTTCTTGATTAGGACTTGTCTAGGTTGGTAGTGACCTTCAAGTATGGTTTGGATAGGTCTGAATGATCCAGAGAGTTCAGTATAGCCCCGAGTGGTTTGGATAGGTTGGTAGTGACCTTCAAGTATGGTTTGTAGGCACGCAGCAAGGACGGTATGTGAGTGGACATTTTCTTTCTACATACGATGCATGCATAACTATTTTATATGTTTTATATCTATGATTTGATATGCCTTGAGTGCATATGATTGTGGTGTTTTGGTAATTTCATATTAATATGATGTTACACGTATATCGAGGATTTATGCTTTATGTTGTGGTTTTTATACCTGATTATGGTTTCAAATGATTTGAACAATGAAATTATCTTGAATTTGGAAACATTATTCAGGACTTGAGGCCCAATTGATTTTACGCTATAGAGCTTGAAGCTCAATTGTGGTTTATAAAATGTGATTTCGAGTTTGGAGACCCTAATGAGAATTGGATTGGAAATAGTTTTGAAAAGTTTTGTGGAAATGGTTTATGGAAGTTATACCTCGGGTGGAGCTGAAATGGTTTTGATTATGTTTTTAAATACACCATCCTTAAAGAGTGGATTGTCTCCTCCAGATGTCAGGGACACTAGAGTAGTCATGACGCATTGCCTGATAGGGGCTGCGCTACGGAGATACTGTAAAGAGGTTCACGTAGAGAGGCTCAGGATCAGGATTGCTATTGATTAGACATCTGAGATGTCATACCCCGGACAGTGATCCAGGAAGGCATACCATTATGGTATTGCACGGACAATAGTGGACCTAGGAGATTACTCGGACTTGAGACCTCCGAGAGGCACGCGTAGCCTTAGACCGTGACAATATTGATTAGGCATTTGGGATACTGAGGATTGGTTAACTACAATTTATCGTATTGGTTATTCTGTGTTTATTGATTTGGGCTGTGACCCATATGATATGGTTTTGGGCTAAGTTCCCACGTGGTTTATGTTTTGGGCTGAGTTTCCACATGGTAATAAAATGATTTTGGGCCAAGGTCCTATCGGTTAGAATGAAGAAATGGTTTTGATTAAGAAGCATTTTTTACTAAGTTTTGATTTGGAAAAACCGATGATTTGATTTAAGGTAATTTGTTGTAATAACCGGTTCTTCCGATGCATGCATGCATTTTAATGAGGGGTATAAATGTCTTTTTGTGAAATGTGTTATGAATTATTTATTTTCGTCCACTAACAGATTTTCCTATTTTTAATACCCTTCAGGTTGATCGTAGACGCGGGCGGAAATGAAGACAGAGATATCACATGCCGCCACTGATCCTTGCGCACTCTAGATGCCCCGAGAGGGTTTGGGTGTATCCCTGGTCTGGCAAAAGGTGTCAGACGGGAGCATGGCATATCTCGCATTAGTCCTAGGGGGATTAGGATGGGTCATGTCAACAACAATCATATTCACTAAAGGTATCTCAAATCACATATATAAAACATATAAAATAGTTATGCATGCATCATATTTAGAAAAGAAATGTCCACTGTAACGACCCATCCAGAATATCGGGATTAAATAATAATTAATTATGTTTTATAATGACTAATCTTGGATTAGTTGAGGGAAATCGGACGAAATGTGCAAAATGACCAAGGGCAAAATGTTGACTTTTAACCTGGCAGGTTCGATGGCCGAGGGTCGAGGACCGTTACATAGATCGGATCGATGCGAATTTATAGACAAGCGGCACGTTGAAATCGGAGGTTCGACGAAAAAGTAATGGTCATAGGAGCGAAATCGGGGATTTACGTTTCGGGATCTGAATAAAATATTACTTAAAGCTAATTGGGCAGATATTTAGTGTGGGGCCCTTGGATGAACCCCCCAAAATATGGATCTATGTCTATTGGTCATCAATTATTTATTTAATTAAACTCTCATCTCTCATCCTAACCATTAATCTCTATCTCTCATCTCATCCTCACTGTCCATTCTATAATTTGATTATCATCATCGATCTTCATCATTTTCACATTGTCCTTCAATGAAACCCGAGCACCCAAAATTCATCCATAAACCTTCCAATAGTCAATTAATGTAAGTAAAGTGTGAAGGTAAAAGTGTGAGTGTGTGGTGAGCAACGTACTGGTGTCACCGTGGAGGGCCGCCGTGTACGGTGGCAGAAACGGGCAGGTGAGCCGTGTGCTCTGTTTCTCAGAATTCGAAAATGGTGGGTCTAGTTTTACGTGGTTTGTTTGATGTTATGGAGGGTAGGACGAAGTTATAGGTGGTCATAGAGGTGCAAAAATGCGACGGTAAGCCATTTCCCGTAAATTTCGAATTTGAGTTCAAAAATGGAAAATCACAAATTGGGCTTTGTTAATCGAATTGGTTGCTCAGGTGAGCATCTGTGAGTTTCCAGGAATCTATCGAGACTGGTTTCAGGGTCTAAGGTGACCTATAGTGGCCGAAGACGGTGGAGGAAAATGGAGGTTTGGGTTGTCGAACGTGGAGGTAATTATGAGTCCCTAAGTTCAAGTTTCAACATCATTAATCGATCAGAATCAGTAGGACAAAACTATAGGAATTAAAAAGGACCAAAAATGGACTGAAGATGGAGGAAAACCGGGGATGCCAGTTCAGGTTAGACCGAACTAGTCTGAACCGGTCTGAACTGGGTCGACTAGAGTTTGACGATGAAGAGTGTTTGGCGCGTGAGGGCACGTGGGACACTTTTGGGTCATGATTTCAACATGTGAGGTAATCTATTCGATGTAACTAACATTTTGGGACTGATTTCATGTCGATCGGACACCGTCTCGATATGTTTCGGGGTGTTCGAAGGTTTTGAATCGAGTTTAAAAATAGTTAAAATTTTGGAAAAATTACGGGGCTATAGTAGGAGGTTAATGAAGAGGTTATTAACCCTCTAGTTCAATTTGGACAGGTTTGGAAGTCCCGGTGATAGTGGTGGGGCCCGGGAAGGCTTATGGCACGTATATCGAGGCAGGAGCGTAGGACGGTTTGTGAGTGGGCTTCGGTTTCTAAGCTGTGTTGCATGCATAACTGTTTTATATGTTTTACATACATGATTTCTATGATGATGATGGGGCACTAATGGATTATACGATTACACATATTTCGAGGTAAACCCATATTTACACGTATATCGAGGTTTAAGAGTTTATACTATTACTATGTGATTGTGAGTTCAATAATGATTATGTGGCATGGTTTTGGTTTTGGAAAGATGAATTCGGGCATGAGACCCATTTGAATTATGTAATCGGGCCCAGGGCCCAGTTGGTTTACGAAATCTGGCTGAGACCCTTTTCATTGATGTGATCGGGCTAGAGGGCCCAATGGTTTACAAATCGGGCATGAGGCCCAGTTGAGTTTTATAAATGTGATTTCGAGTCTGGGACCCTATGTTTCATAAACGTGATTTCGGGCTGGGGACCCTAAATGGATTTGTGATGTTTTGGAGATTTCGGGCAGGACCCATTGAGATGTTTTGAAATGACTTTGTAAAACAGTTTTCCATATACCATCTTGATACGAGGATATGTGATGGTCTCCTCCAGGTGTCTGGGACACTAGGTAAGTCATGGTGCATTTCCTGCGAGGGGTCATTATACGGAGCTACCGGACTGTATGGTGACTCAGGAGTAGGAATGCTATTATTAGACGTCTGGGACGTCAGACATATGGGATGTCAGAGATATTGACCCGGAGAGACCCCGGGTATCACGCATTGCTTATTACCGTGAGATATGATGTTTGGGACGCTAGGCATCTGGGATGTCGAGGATGGTTATGTGGTAAATATGGACTATTGGATCTATGAAATGGTTTTTCGATTGGATTTGTGTTTATGGATTTGAGCAGTAGCCCCACTTGGTTTGTGTTTATGGATTTGGTATTCTACTGTTTTGGGCTGAGTTCCCAAATTTGGTTTTGAGTTACGGTTTTTGGGCTAAGGCCCTAATGGTCTATTAAGTAAATGTTTTGTTTACTAATTTTCGATGCATGCATACTTTTTAGAGAAGGGCATAAATATCTTTATGAAATGTGTTTTATGAACTTGTTGATTTTCGTTCACTCATAGTTCTGAATGGTTTTATTGCCCTTCAGGTTGATCATGGATGCGGGTTGTAGCAGAGACCAAGACATCGCACTCCTCCACTGATCCTGGCGTGCTCTAGGAGCCCCGTATGTGCTGAGGTACGCATTATCCCTTGTCTAACACTTCGTGCCAGATGGCAGCATGACACATCCCAAGTTTAATATTGGGGGGGATTGGGATGGGTCGTTTCAAGTGGTATCAGAGCGAGGTTATCGCTATTCGGTAGTTCTTGATGTACGCGCTGGTCGAGGATGTGATGTCTCTATGTGGTCAGCCCTTTATCAACCTGATAGTAGGATGCCTGATTGGTAATTATTGGGATTGAATAATGAATAGTGTTTGATTGGCTCGATATGTCGTGCGTTAGTGTGATTCGACCCAAGTGGGGTTATATATGATGACTGATATTGTGGGACCGTTGGTTCGGTCATGCGATGTTAGATTGTGGTGCTTCAGAGAGCAGCTGCGTTCGGGGAACCCCATTTGAGTAGTGATCTGGAAATGTGAACCTCAGTCGAGTGATGGTCTGAGAATGTGAACCATGGTGGCGATTGCTGATATGGGGAATGTTAGTACATGAGTTAGCTGATGACCTTAGTAGTGGAAACCCCGTTGAGTTGATGGTAGGATTAGATTGACGTCCATGCTATGTCAGGACCGCAAGGTCGGTCAGATTGTGGATTTATTGCAAAGAGCAGTTGGGTTCAGAGGAACCCTAGGGTGTGATTGTGGAACCCTAAATTATGATTGATGGATTGGAAAGGTGAACCTTAGTTGTGATTGATGAACTAGTATTGTGAGTCCAGAGTTGTTGAGGATTGGACGACTTTCCGAAGTCGGGGTGGTATGTCGAGTCGAACCCCAGATTGTGACTGTTGGATTAGAACTTGTGTTGCGACGAGCAGTTGAGGTCGTGAATGACCATGTGGATGACTTTAGTGAGTCTAGTCAAAACTATGGAGATTGGTTGGCCGGCATGAAGTGAAATGATGGGATTTGATCCATGAGTACAGTTTTGAGATAAGATATGGAATCCCGAGTTAGACAGGATAATAGTGTGATGTGTGGATGCGGATCTCGATAGTGATGACTGTTGGTCGACAGTCGGGTGGCGGTGACTGGCTATCGAGGGTGATTGATGTCGTTGTGGTAGTTGAGGACCAGGGGACGTTCCAGGAACGTTCATTATCTTGCTGTGGATTGTCAGAATGGTGGTACCCATAGTTGTGGGGTACGAGAGAGGCAGAGTTCGTTTCACCTGAGCGCAGATACGGGGTTGTTGCTTGGTATGAGTAACGACCCAGGGTTGTCTGATTCGTACACTGTGTGCTAGTGGTTGTGATGACGATGAGTCATGAGTTGGGATGTGACTCTGTCGTGATGGGCATATGTTCGGTATCTGAAATTCGGTAATGGTTGAATGATGGACTGGATGGGATCCAGTAGAGATTGTGATGTGCTGGGATAAATCCCAATAATTATGAAATGAAAAAGTGATGAATGGATGAAAGGGTATGATTGAGACATGAAGAGTCTTTGGATGACGCAGGGACGTCATGGAAATTAGTGGATTCGGGGAGTTGTCGCCAACTCCGAAACATGTGTGGTTGTGTGTTTCTAGTATCATGAGGAAGTGCAAAGAAATTATTGAAATTGGAAGAAGCCGAAAGGAATCAATGGTGGTATTAATGTGAGATTGTAAGATTGTGAATAACATGGAAACCCGAGAGTTGAGCCTGTAAAGGTTGAGATATAAGAACGAGATAGTAACGAATGACATCCTTCCGGATGTGTGTAAACGTTTATGAACAGACAGGAGGTGTGAGTAATTGATTGATTGCGGACACGTGGTTGTCCAAGTGAGTTGAGGATTTTGGAAGTCCAGTGGTTGGACTTGACATCCCGTTGGAAGCATATCTGTTCCTAACATGGTTGGAACTTCAGATTCGAGGAGAGTTGTGATTGAGGAGGCGAGATGAGTGTTTGTTTCAGCATTGGTGATGGCTATTCTGAAGTCACTGGGGTGGCTTCTTATTCTCTACTCGTGGTAGACGATGGTTGTTGTTACCAGTACGTTGAGCGTGTATTAGTTGGTGGACCCGTGAATTATCTTGGGTCATCAGGAGGAGTTGGGTACTTCGAGCCTCGGTGATTGAGATTCCCATTTTCTGCTTGGTGGCAAATGAGGTTGGGTTACTTGTTGCGGTGGGTTCTGTGAGTTGTGGTTGCACTCACGTTGGATGGATGTTGATGCCATCGTCTTGGATCATCCTTGATTTTTCCTAGGTGGAATGACAAGGATCGATATGAGAAATCGGAAAGAACCCACAGTGTAGATGAGTTCATTTTTGACTGAATGATTATATGTGAAAACAGCTGAGAAGTGATGTGACTGAAAAAGGATTCAAAGAAGGTGAAGACCCTACGATCAGATTTCAGGTAGATTATTAGCTAAGTAAGCATGTACGGATCCTATGTGGATCTGGATGCTGATGTTGTGGACATTGGGCATTGTGACGATCTAGGATAACCATGTTACTAGTCGGGTGACGTGGTGATGGACCTAGATCGTGTTCTTGTTGATCAGGTTAGGTGGAGAGTTTATTGCCCTGTTATGAATGTCTGGCTATGGGAATGTTGGGACTAAACTTCTTTTCAAAGTTAATCCGGTATGAGACGGTACTTGAGTGAGTTGAAATGTTTACGAATTGACTTGAGTATTTGATTTGTGAACTAATGGATATCCGACGGGGTCGGACTGGTCAGTATTGGATATGTGGACAAGGGGATTGGCTTCCTTTCGAAGTCAATCAAATGTGGCACAAAAATCGTTTGAACAGGTAACCGATAGGTTCGGTGTTAGTGCGTCTTGGTAGACGTGGGTGAGTTTGGATGCTTAATTGGCATGAATGGATACGCCTTGGTAGGCGAGAGGCAGTACGTGTTGGTTTACGTGTTTGGGAGTAGACAATGTGACGTTGGTCGGGTGACCATGGGAATCAGAATGGATGATGAGTTGGAGTAATCGATTTGTCTAGTACTGGATTGGACAGATGAACCCCAGAATTATATCGTGATTGACTACGAACCATGTAGTGGACTAGTTGGAGGATGGATGTATGTACCCTATACGTTGTGTGAGGATTGATACTGGATGGGCCGAGTGGTGCCTGGTGACGGTACATAGGATGTACTAGTGGTGTGTGGATGAGCGTGTTGGTAGTCGGCTTAGTTCCGATATCATTGGATTGGTTGAGAACGTGAACTGGACATTGAGTACTATGCGCTGGGTAGAGTGATTTTTGATGGATTCAGTGATTTTGTGAGTAGGTACTCAAAGCCGTGGATGGCTAATGGAACCCTAGAGATAGGATGTGTATTGCTGCTGGGCAGGTATTCGATGGGGTCCATTTACATGCAGATCGAGTGAGATGTTGGTATACATATACTTAGGTTGAGTGAGGTTGTGGTTGGTGTAACCATGGGTTGTTTTACGTAGATCGGCTGCCCTGTGACTCTCATTAATGGTAACATGAATTATGAGGAAATTTTGGTACGAGGTACCTTGGTGCGACTCTAGAGTGAGTCAGGGTGTGTCGGTAATTTGATTTGTGACCATGAAGCCGTGAGTGACGGCTGAACGCGAAATTATGGAGCGTGTAATGTTGACATGGAAAAATTCGGGAAATGCGGACATATTGTGAGATTTTGTAACTCTCGATGTGAGGGGGATGTTGGAGTGACTTATGACTAGCCGAGTGCTGACGGTTTGGCTGAATGTGTCAGTGTGGATTGATGAGTAGGATTTGGTGACTCCCAGTGGGAGCAGATGTCAGAGTGGATTGGTGATTAAGATGAACCTTCAAGCTGAGTGTGTCAGCTAAATTGGTCAGCGTAATTGTAGACTTGTCTTAACTCGGATTGTGTGGTCAATTTCGCTCGACGTGATCAAGTGTATAGGATGTGACATGAGTATTGGTGAAACTTCTGGGTGCAGACGAGTATTGTGCTGGTTAGTGGGTGTACACGCGTACACATGATGTGAGGTCGAACTTGTTTTCCACGAGGTGGATGTGGAATCGAGTTAGTTAAATTTGGAGGACGAAATTATTTAAGGGGAGAAGGTTGTAACGACCCGTCCTGAATATCGGGATTAAATATTAATTAATTATGGTTTAGAATGACTAATCCGAGATTAGTTGAGGGAAATCGGATGAAATGTACAAAATAACCATTTTGCCCTTAGGTGTGGGTAAAGTGTTGACTTTTGACCTAGGAGGTCCGAGGGCTTATGGTCGAGGACCGTTACGTAGATCGGGTCGATAGGAATTCATAGAGAGGCGGCACGTCGAAATCGAAGGTCCGACAAAAAAGTTATGGTCACGGGAGCGAAATCGGGAATTTACATTTTGGGATCCGAATAAAATATTATTTAAAGCTAATTAGGCAGATATTTAGTGTGGGGCTCTTGCATGAGTGAAAAGTGTCACTCATCCCATGGCTTGGAACCCCCAAAATGCGGATCTATGTCTATTGGTCATCAATTATTTAATTAATTAAACTCTCATCTCTCATCCTAACCATTAATCTCTATCTCTCATCTCATCCTCACCGTCCATTCTATCATCTGATTATCATCATCGATCTTCATCATTTTCACATTGTCCTTCAATGAAACCTGAGCACCCAAACTTCATCCATAAACTTTTCAATACTCAACTAATGCAAGTAAAGTGTGAAGGGAAAAGTGTGAGTGAGTGGTGAGGAACCTACTGGTGCCACCGTGGGGGGCTGCCGTGTACGGTGGCAGAAACGGGCAGGTGAGCCGTGTGCTCTGTTTCTCAGAATTCGAAAATGGTGGGCCGAGTTTTACTAATGATAGACTATTTTGGTGGTTTGTTTGAGCTTATGGAGGATAGGACGAAGTTATTGGTGGCCATGGAGGTGCACAAATGCGACGGTAAGCCATTTCCCGTAAATTTCGAATTTGAGTTCAAAAATGGCAAATCAAAAATTAGGCTTTGTTAATTGAATTGGTTGCTCAGGTGAGCATCTGGGAGTTTCCAGGAATCGATCGAGACTGGTTTCAGGGTCTGAGGTGACCTGTAGTGGCCGGAGACGACGGAGGAAAATGGAGGTTTGGTTTGTCGATCGAGGAGGTAATTTTGAGTCCCTAAGTTCAAGTTTTGACATCATTAATCAATCTGAATCAGTAGGACCAAGCTACAGGAATTAAAAAGGACCAAAAATGGACTGAAAATGGAGGAAAACTGGGGACGCCGGTTCGGGTTACACCGGACTAGTCTGAACCGGTCTAAATGATAGGTCCTTAAATAAGCATTATTTTATATTATTTTATACCCTTTATACTTAGCTTTTAATATTAAAATAATAAATAATTAGATAAAATAATTTATTTTTGTGATATTTTTGTTTAAATAAATAAAACTTGTTATTTGGAGCATTTTTGCGAAAGAATCGTCCCGATCGGATTTATAACGAATAAATTATGGACGAGTTTAGATGAAATTATATATTAATTATTTTTTATTTTTCTATTCTTGCAGGCCCAAATTAATAAATGAAAGAACAAACCCAAATCCACAATTTCTCCGAAGCCCAGCACGCAACACCAGCTACCTGCCCACGCGTGCGATCGGCCCATCCGTCTGCTTCCAGCCTGCACCTTCAACCCAACGGCCCGCTCGAGCCCATGTCACACCTCGGATTCAGCTACCCAGCCCAGACCCGCTGCACCTGTACACAGCCACCTACTCCACCTACCGTACCAGTCCATCACGAAGCCTGCATGCGGCCCACTTGCGAGATTAGCCCAGCCTGCCCTCACCTGTCCAATCCGCCCGTACACTGCACAGTCCAACCCGTCAGCCCCACTGATGCGCCAGCCCACCTACCACCTGCTCGGCCTGCATCTCTCTAAAGCCCAACCACCCACAGCAGCTAAACCAGCCCACTTTTTCCTGCTCTGATTTCCCAAACTAGCCCAACTACTCAAAACTGCTCCAACCTATCCTATTTTGCATCAGAAAATCAGATTTTTCAGCCCTAACCCATCCCTAATTTCATCATTATTCATCATTATTCATCATTTCACGTTTAATTATTTTTATTGTAATTTTTATTTCTTTTTTTTTAGCTTTTTGTCCCTATAAATAGGGGTTCAATTCATGTAACCAGGGTCCCCATTTTTCCATTTTGTTTCTCTCTTTAGTTTAGGTTTCATTATTTCTCTCTAGTTTCTCTTCTTTTAGTTCATCTTCTTTCTTTAATTTTGGGGACCATTTTAACTTCTTGTAGTTTCTTTTATTTAATTAACTTTCTTTTAAATTCTTGTTCTTAATTTATGTTATATAATTTATGTTATTTCTTAATTTCATTTCTTCTTTACTTTGTTCTTGTGATTTATCTTTGAGATCTCTTAAATACATTTTTATGCTTTCCTTAAGAAATACCCAGGCCAAGTATTTCCGAAATAATTCTAGAATTTAAGTCCGTATTCTTATGTTTTATCCTCCATCTTCATAAGGTTCTTGCCGCTGTTCGGTGTTCCTTATGAATAACATTCCATTGTTTCCATCCACTTTCGGAATCACAAACTGTTCTTGGGTTCCGAAAGTGTAACTTTTCTCCATTTACTTAAATTCTTGTTATTATTTTGGTTTTACTTATTATTCAATATATGTGTTGGTATTTTCTTTCTAGCATTTGTAAATGTGAATACAATCTCCATGTGTTTTACTTTTTTAATTTCATCTACTTCATATGTTTTAGTGTTTAACCTTAAATTTAACACTAAGTGTTTATGACCGCTGTTCGGTGCACTTAGAATAGGATTGAAGAGATTTAGATATTTGACACACATTGAAATCACAAACTTAAGGTGAATCGTATTATAAGTGTTTATGACCGCTGTTCGGTGCATTTATAATATTGAAAAATGTATGCATGTATTTGTGATGATTAAGGTAGAATTTCGTAATTGGTTCACTATGAGCATGATGTTAGAGTGTTGGTAAAAATATGTGTTTGAAGAAAGTTCACTTGCATAAAAGTTAAAGTAGAAGTAGAATTAAGTTCTTAATTATTTTTACTTGCTTTCTTTATTATATGATTACAATCTTTCAAACCCCCCATCTAATTCTTTATTCTTTTATTCTTTATTTCATTAATTCATTAATTCTTTTATTCTTTTATTCTTTAATTCATTTATTCTTTAATTCGTTATTATTTAATTGTTTAATTATTTAATTATTTAATTCTTTAATTCTTTATTCTTTGATTATTCATTATTCTTTCTCACTAACATATTATTAATATTCCCTAATTTCCCCGGTTAAGAACGATCCCTATTTACCAATACTATAACTACACAAAAAGGGTTTAAATTGCATAACACCCGAATTACCTGTTTAATTTAATGCGTAGTTTGGGCATTATCACTGAACCGGGTCGACCAGAGGTTGACGATGAACAGTGTTTGGCGCGTGGCTTTCACGCGCAGTCGATTGCGACGGCACGTGAGGGTATGTGGGACACTTTTCGGTCATGATGTGAACATATGAAATAATGTATTCGATGTAGCGAACATTTTGGGACTGGTTTCGTGTCGATCGGACACTGTCTCGATATGTTTCGGGGTGTCCGAAGGTTTTGAATCGAGTTTAAAAATAGTTAAAAATTTGGAAAAATTACGGGTCTTTAAAAGGAGGTTAATGAAGAGGTTAGTAACCCTCTAGTGTGATTTGGACTGGTTTGGAAGTCCCGGTGATAGTGGTGGGGCCCGGGAAGGCATACGGCACGCATATTGAGGCAGCAGCGTAGGATGGACTGTGAGTGGACTTCATTTTCTAAACTGGGATGCATGCATAACTATTTTATATGTTTTACATACGTGATTTCTATGATGATGATTGTGGCACTGATGGATTATACGATTGCACGTATTTCGAGGTAAACTCGTATTTACACGTATTTCGAGGTTTACGAGTTTATGCTATTGCTATGTGATTGTGAGTTCAATAATGATTCTGTTGCATGGTTTTGGTTTTAGAAAGATGAATTCGGGCATGAGACCCATTTGAATTATGTAATCGGGTCGGGGGCCCAGTTGGTTTGCGAAATCGGGCTAAGACCCTTTTCAGTTATGTGATCTGGTCAGGGGGGCCAGTGGTTTACAAAATCGGGCATGAGGCCCAGTTAAGTTTTATAAATGTGATTTCGGGTCTGTGACCCTATGTTGCATAAAAGTGATTTTGGGTCGGGGACCCTAAATGGATTTGTGATGTTTTATGGAGATTTTGGGCAGGGCCTATTGAGATGTTTTGAAATGACTTTGTGACACTGTTTTCCATATACAATCTTAATACGAGGATATATGATGGTCTCCTCCAGGTGTCTGGGACACTGGGGAAGTCACGGTGCATTGCCTGCGAGGGGTCATTATACGGAGCTACCAGACCGTATGGTGACTCAGGAGCATGAATACTATGATTAGACATCTGGGATGTCAGAGATATTGACCCGTAGAGACCCCAGGTAGCAGGCGTTGCTTATTACCGTGAGATATGTCGTCTGAGACATCAAGCATCTGGGATGCCAAGGATGGTTATGTGGTAAATATGGACTATTGGATCTATGAAATGGTTTTTCGATTGGACTTGTGTTTACTGATTTGGGTAGTGGCCCACTTGGTTTGTGTTTACGGATTTGGTATTCTACTGTTTTGGGCTGAGTTCCCACACTTGGTTTTGAGTTACGGCTTTTGGGCTAAGGCCCTAATGGTCTATTGAGTAAATGTTTTGATTACTGATTTTCGATGCATGCATACTTTTTAGTGAAGGGCAAAAATATCTTTATGAAATGTGTTTTATGGACTTGTTGATTTTCGTCCACTTACAGTTCTGAATGGTTTTATTGCCCTTCAGGTTGATCATGGATTTGGGCTGGAGCAGAGACCGAGACATCGCACTCTTCCACCGATCCTAGAACGCTCTGGGAGCCCGTATGGACTGAGGTACGTATTATCCCTTGTCTGACACTTCGTGTCAGATGGGAGCATGACACATCCAAGGTTAATCCCAGGGGGATTGGGGTGGGTCGTGTCATCCACTCATAGACTATCCTTGCTAAGCGCCTACAAGTTACGCCATAAGCCGTTCTAGCAATAATGAACTCTTTGGGTTGTCCAAACCTATCCAAAACATACTTAACCAACCTAGACAAGTCTGAAGGAAAAACCCTCAAAACTCCCTGAAAAGTTAACATGTCCCGAACACGCATCCCTAGGCTAAAACGTCAATTTAACTTATCAAATGATCTCCGATCGACCCGAAACAATCTCCATTGGATCCGGATCATCAAAACCTTTCAAATTCAACAACTAACATCAACAAGTACATGATGACGTCATTCATCAAAGGTCAATGATCAATAGGTCTAGTCAACGGGTTAAGTCAACGGGTCAAGTCAACGGCTCGTCAGAAAACACCATTTTTGCCCGAAACTTCAAACCTTGATATCTCACTCGTTTCTCATTCAAATTCAACATTCCACCTATGTAAATTCATTTACTCAAGCCAAGGAATCCAAATCTGAACCTAGAAATTGAAGAGAAGTACTTGGATTTAAAGTTATGGCTTCCCAAAGTATCGACCAACCTTTGAACTTGTATTTCGGCCACCTCCGTTGTCCAAAATCGTCCATTCTTGCCAAAGGTTTCTCGCGAGGTAAAATCTTGTATTCTGAAATCGTCCTTAGACTCGAGCAAAACCATCAAAATCCGAAACCCAAATTTGAAACCCAAGATTTTACCTTGGTTTCTCGCGATTCCGGCCATCCCCGCGATGGCTCCGTCGTCTCTCGCCACTCCCCAGTCTCTCTCTCACGTCCTTTTTACCTCTCTGTGGTCTCAAGAAGGTGAGGTTATGAAGATGGAAGAACGGTGGGGGTGGGTGTTCGGGTTGGAGAAGGAAAATGTGAGAAATAAAGATGAAAAAGGTGAAGGGAAATGGTTGCATGAATAAAATAAAATAGGACATAGGGTGGGTGACAAATGTCACTCATCTTATGGTCCAAAATCAAATATTTGGGTTCCACTAAAAACAAACCTTTTTGAAAATCGAACGATCTATGAATAGTTCCTGATTCCTTTCGTGAACCATAACTTTCCCGTCGAACATCTGATTTCAACGTGCCTCTTGTCTACAGACTCGTAAACCTGATCTTTGTAATGTTCCTTGATCCTCGTGCATTTGACCTCCCGGGTTAAAAGTCAACTTTTTTCCTATTCTAGGGGCAAAATTTTCATTTTACACCTACTGTCCAAAAATCCTCGACTAATTCCTGATTAGTCCTCATAATCCTTATTTAATCCTTAATTAATCTCACAAACTTGGGACGGGTCGTTACAGGGACTCATGCCCGAATATCAATTTCATGCATCTCCGTGAAATCATTCAAAATCGATAATTAATCCTCGATTTCACGCCTCTCCGTGAAACCATCAAAATCTCATAAAACACATGCACGTATAAAACTCAGCCTAAGCCCAAATAATACATAAAAACTCAGTCAACCAAAAAATCAACGGTCAATGATGACGTCAGCAACATCAACATTGACGTCATCATGGTCAACGCTGACATCATCTGCTGACGTCAGCCTGACAGGTCTGACACCTGTCAGATCTGACTGCCTACCACGTGGCACTCCTTGACTAGTGCCATGTGTCCTGACACGTATCCTGACACGTGTCTCTGACATCTCTAACACACAACCGCGTGGCACCTCCCGATTGGGGCACGTGGTCTGACAATGATGGCGTGGACCAAATACGTCAGTTGCCACGTCGTCTTACAGCCTCTGACATGTGCCACGTGGCACCACACCACTATTCCACGTGGTCTGACATGTCTGACGTAAAACTACCACGTCACTGCTGATTGGAGCTAACAGTCTACCACGTGTCACCCTTTGGTTGGCCACATGGACTACCACGTCATCACCTTCAACCTCTGGCTGGGTCGACCCGTTTGACTGTAATGGGTCGTTTGACCCGCGACCTTGACTGACAGGACCCGTCCCAACTAGACCTCGATAACCGTGCCTGGTCCTGCTCCCATCTGACAAGTTAACTGAAGTCCCGAAACTATCCTTCAGCACCTATCAAACAAGGGATTATCTCCGCTTATGCCTCTGCCTCTCGGTTAGTCCCGAACGTCGTGCCACGGCCTGGAGGGTCATCAAAAACAGAAAAGTGTGAGTGAACAAAATTATATTCATTAAAACACATTTTAAAAGACATCATTTACCCTCCAGTTTATCAAACCTGCATGCATAGGGAAAAACACATGGACAACAATTACTGGCCTTCCAGCCAAAATAGATAACAAATTAAATTCCTGGCTCTCAGGCCAAACATACGAAAAACATAATCACCTGGCCACACAAACCAGAACTCGTACTCAATACCAGTACGTAATCACAATCAATCAATTAAACAATCCATCAAGCAATCTGCACCATTCACAAGTGCACAGACCACCAAATAATCACATCCACACTACGCGTAGGCCATAACCCCGAGAATTAGCCGTCTGGGAACACCCCGAGCTTCGGATATCTGGGAATACATATCACCCTGAGTATCAGCCGTCTGGGAACACCCCTAGCTTCGGCTGCCTGGGAACAATCACAATCATATCCCCGAGCTTCGGTCATCTGGGAACACCCCTAGCTTCGACCGTCTGGGCACTCACAATCACAATGAAAATCATCCCGGGATCATATCCCAGAACATCTCAATCAAATCCTTGACTTCAAACCAAGTCAAAATCGATACCAACCGGGACTCAATCCCAAATATCATTTATCCATAAATCCGTAAAATCATATCGAAAACATTAAAATAATCCTAAAATTATCCTTGACTCACCCATTAAGTTAAAATACTCCTTTGGAAACCTTTTTGACTCCGGGCCTAGCCCAAAATATCATTTACGTATTTCTCGTAAAACGTGCCTGAAATATCGATTAAAATAATCATTAAATCATAAATAATTATCCAAACAAATCATAACATCATTGCAAACCAAATCATGCAATCAATCATGTAAAACATTTAACTATGAATGCATATCAATTTATAAAACAAACGTCCACTCACACACCGTCCAAACTGCTCGTTTCCCGAGCTGCACGCGTTTCCGTAATTTCCGACACTTTCCAGGAATCCTGAATCCTGTCCAAAATCATTACTCAGGGTTACTAACAACTCAATTCACATCATATCAATTCCCCATAATTTTCTGGGTATTTAATATTAATTTAAAATATAACATAAATCTTCGGACCCTCGAAACATAATCGAGACGATGTCCGATTGACTCGAAACCAACGCCAAAATGATCGTTACACTGTATAGAGTACATCACCTGTTGGACACTTTCCCAGAAACCTCACCAAGCGCCCTCACGCGCAGCCGTAAGCAGCTGCGCATGAGTCCACGCGCTGCTATAGTACCAGGAACAGTGTCGTCCCTGTAACCCGTTTTCCCTGTTATCCGGGTCTGCAACCCACGGTGCAACCCGATTCATTCCTAGCCAATTCGAACTCAATTTCTCCAATTCTTTCACTCATTACCATCCATTCCATGTCTATAATTGATCTGTGACTTCAATTTCATAAATTGAAACTTAGAAGCTCTCGACTCAAGATGAACACCTGACGGGTCTAAAATCGAGTCTTACCCCAGTTCACGTTATATCATTAAATTGATCATACAGGGAGCATTCTCTATTCATTCTAAGCATAATTTCAAACCCAATTTGAAGCTTCCGTACCTCCAAGTGATCAAACTCAAGCTCCAAATTTCAAAGAAGTCGCAGGACCTGTTCTTCGTTGATTCTCCACCAATTTCCGTTCCAGTTAAGGTGGTTCGCTTCGTTGAACTCCCAGAAGACTAAATCCTTCGTCAATTTCAATTGAAACCTCCTAAGAATTCAAATTCGATATTTATGTATTTAGATGGATTTTCGGGTGTTCTCAATACCATTCGATTAGGATTTTCTTGGTTCCTCTTTCGGTTTTTCTCTCCGAAGCACACTTAATTGGCCACTCAATTTCACTTGTTTCCTTATGTTGCTGCTAATTGATCACAGGGATGGGTTTTGGGTGTTTTCAGTATGTTTAGCACACACACACGCCTAACATGTTTAAACCATAGCCTAGGCGGCATTAATGCCACTAGGTGTCACTTAGGCAGTCATCCTCATCCCATAAGCTGAATCAGCCGATTAGAAGATAATTTATCAGTTAATTGCACCGTTAAAGACAAATTACTGTTTTACCCTTATCATAACACATTACCAAAATGCCCTTCCTCGTTCTAGACCCATAACTTTCTCGTTCGGACTCCGATTGACGCATGCCGCCTGTCTACAGATTCAGCGTCCCGAGACCTATCCAACGATACTCTCGGAAAAGCCAAACGAGGTCCCGAACAAAAAGTCAACTTCCAGCCCTTATAACCAGGAACAAAATTGTCATTTTACTCAAAATTTCCAAAGTTTCCTTTTTCAAATTTCCTGGTCGTCACATTGACCCGACCATATCTCTGTCGTTCGACACCTTTTTCAGCCATTCTTTCACCATTAGACTCGTCTTGATCCCAGAAAGGGTTCTATGACTTCAAATCACTAAATAAGGGCTAAAAAGTACCTGTTCGACTTAATCTTCACGGGCCCAGTTTCAAATCTCCACCCAGGGTCGTCCAGTGATCCTCCGCCTCTGGTTTTCGATTCTTACAGCTCGTACGAGCTCATTGAACACATACCAAGTGTTAAAAGCAACCCCAAACGTCCAGAAATTGAATTCTAATTTCAAACTAAAAAAGGGTTTCGGGTTACCATGTTTCACAGGCTCCTCCGCCGTCCACAACGGCCATGTTGTCCTGCCACCGTCCGCTTTCTCTCTCTCTCTCTCTCTCTCACTCACTCTCACTCTGTCTCCAGCAGCAAGAAATGAAGATGATGGTTTGGGTTTATGGTGGGTACGGGTTTTGTTGGAAATGGGGAAGGGAATGGGAGTTGGTGCAAGTATGTATGGGTTTGGGCCAAGGGATGAGTGACACTTGTCACTCATCTATTGGTCAAGGCCAGATCTTTTGGGCCCACTAAGGATAAACCAAAAGTCAACCATCTTGATTTTTGTGCAATTGTGAATAGTTCCTAGAACCTTCAGTGACCCGTAACTTTCCTATACGATCTCTGATTTCGACGTGTCGCTTATCTACAGACTCGTATCGTCTCGATCTACGTAGCGATCCTCAATTTTCATGTAAAATTGTCATTTTACCCCGATCATCTGATAATCCTCGACTAATCTATCATTAATACTTAATAAATCCTGTAAATTCGGGATGGGTTGTTGCAATTAGTGACCCTCGGGTATGACTTTGATAGGCCCAAACATCTCGGAGGCTTTGGGTTGGCTTGCAGCTCATGTTTTGAGCGAGCGGCGGTACTGTGAGTGGACTTTTGTTTTCTTAACCCTATGAATGCATTTTATATGGTTTTTATATGATTTATTATGAGAATTGTTTGATGATTGGTTACCTATGATTTATATGGATTTCTTAGGAGTTTTATGAATATTTAAGGAAAGTGTTATTAAAACGTTTTGAGAGAAAATTGGGTTTATTAAACTCTAGTTCCTCAATGAGTTGTGGTTTTGGGCTTAGGCTTGAGCCAGGAGTGTGACTTTGGTTTTGATTTCTGGTCTTGAAGTGTTGTTGATATGGATATGTGGTTCCTCGATAATTGTGACTATTGTGATGTTTGTGATGATGACGGTTTGAATTGATGCTGATGTGGTCCCTTGGTATTTGAGATCTTTGTGATGATGTTTGATGATGTGAGTTGTGATGTAATGACCCTCCCCGCAATGCCGATTGTGATGCATAGTCTCGAACGTGGAGTTGGGCTCCGTCATTCCTGAGACTTGTCTCAAACGTCGAGCCTGGGGCTCCTTAATTCCTAAGACTAGGACCATGACTTAGACGTCGAGCTGGGCTCAGTAATTCCAGAGCCAGTCCACCCTTGGACGTCGAGCTGGGCTCCTTAATTCTTGAACGATATGAGCCTAACAGTAGTGCACATTTGAGATGATGATTCAGTTGCTGACTTCGAGGATGGGTCTGTTGATGTGATTGATTGATTCAGTGCGCCGATGGATCTAGTGTGACTGGTTTGGTTGTGTTGGCGTGGTTACATTTGTATTAGTAATTGATATGGTTTCATGTTAAACAGGTTTCTAAAATTACTAGTTTTCTTATTATTACACGTATTTTGAGATTGATGTTTTATTCGTAAATTCGAGGCATGCATAGCTTTATTAAACGGAGGGTTTAATGATTGATTTCGGAAACTGTTTTTTTTTTCAAACCTTTGTTTTTATCCACCCACACTATTTGTTGGTTTTGGCACCCTCCAAGTTGATCGCGGATGCAGGCTGTGTAACGACCCGTCCCGAATCTACGAGATTAATTAACGTTAATGACGGATTATTAAGGATTAAGAAAGGATTCATTGGGATTAACTCCGGATTATCGGACGATCAGGGTAAATGATGATTCTGCCCTTGGAAAGGGTAAAAAGTTAATTTTTGACTCGGGAGTTCAAATACATGAGGACCGAAGTTCATTATGTAGATCGAGATGATACGAGTGTGTAGACTAGCGGCATGTAGAAATCGAACGTTGTACGGAAAAGTTACGAGTCTATAACGAATTTGGGAACTATTTATAGTTGCACAAAAATCGAGACAGTTGACTTTTGGTTCGTCCTTAGTGGACCCAGAAGATCTGGCCTGGACCTATAGATGAGTGACGAGTGTCACTCATCTCTTAATTCATAACCCAGATACATGCATCTACCATTTCATTTCATCTTCTTCATTTTCTTTGTACCGGAAGCCCCAACCCAACCATTTTTCCCCTTCCTTCAGCCCCTACTCCGGCCTTAGAGAAAGACTGAGAGTGAGGGAGGACTGAGAGACGACAAAGGACGGCGGAGTTGCGCGCTGGTCTGAGGAAAAAGGTAAACGTGAAACCCTTTTGAAATTTGAAATTCGAATTTGATGTTTTGGACGTTTCGTAATGACCCGTCCCGGAAGTTGGGATTAGATTAGTAGCTAATGACGGATTAACGAAGGTAATCAGTGATTAGTTGGATACTTTTGGACGAACGGTGCAGAATGACGATTTTGGCCCTAGAATGGGCAAAATGTTGACTTTTAGTTCGGGCGGTCAAATGGACTTAGGCCGATGACCGTGACGTAGTTCGAGACGTCACGAGTCCATAGACAGGTGGCACGTCCAATTCCGACATCCGAGGAGGAAGTTATGATGTTCGGAAGGTCGAGGGCATTTTCGTAAATTGGTTAAAAAGGGGGGAATTGTTGACTTTTTGCACGACAAGTTTTCTTCATGCAAACCGAGGATCGTTAGATAGGTTTCGATGTCCTGAGTACATTGACAGGTGGCACGCTGTCATCGGACATCAGACGGATAAGATATGGTTCTAGAATGTGAAGGGTAAAAAGGTAATTGTGAAGGTAGGGGCAATTTGGGCTTTTCACTGCATTGGCATCTGTGCCAATAACAAATGGACAAGTGGCTGCCCTGGAGTTGATGCCCACTGGTTTTGGGACATCTGTCATTCTCTGGAAGGTGGGGGAAACCTTCCCACCGCCACATAATCGATCATATGGGTTTAAAAATGGGAAATTGTTGCACGGTTAAGGAAAAAACAGAGAGCAGAGTAACCCTGAGAAACCATTCTTATAAACCTCTAAATCTTCAATAATTGTCTGTGGGTTGTGAAGGGGAGTGAGTGAGGATGCTAAGGTGATTGTGGTGGTGTTGCCATGGACGGTTATTTGAACCGTGAGACAAAACAGAGGAAGCCGCGAACTAATCCAACCAAACTCCTTCGATCCTCACCCTTGGTTCTTGATGTGTGAAGGAAAGTTGATGAGAGTGAAGGAATGAGTACGGTGGTCACCGCGGCAGTGCACGATAACTTGATAAGGTGAGTTTCCGTGAATCTTGAGATTGAATTCAAAAATGGTGGCTTTTGAATTGGGGGTTATTATTTGTTTTGATTCATTGGAAATTGGTTTGGAGGTTGTTAGGAGTCGTTCAGGCTTGGAGGGAAGCCTGAGACAGGCTGTGGAGACCAGAACAGAAATTTGAAAATGGCCGGTTCGACAGTTGCTATGGGGAGGTAATATCTAGCTCCATTTTTCACGATTTAACTAAGTGAAAATGATTAGAATTGAAAGGATGAAAGTATTAGATTAATTAGGAGGGAAACGGATTAAAAAGGAACAGGAAATGGACAAAACCGCTCATGCCGGTTCACGGCTGGACCGGATTTACAGAACCTGTCTGAACTGGTTGAACACGGGTTGAAGAAGGTGAACAGGGTCAGCGCGTGAGGGCGCGTGATGGCTCTTTTGGAAAATTTTCCAACATGACTTTTAAAGTATTCAATGTAACGAACATTTTGGCGCTGGTTTCGAGTCAATCGGACATCGGCTCGATATGTTTTGGGTTGTCCGAAGGTTTTAGGGCTCGGTTAAAAATAGTTAAAAATACGGGAAAATTGTGGGGCTTTAGTATGAGTATTGTGAAGTAGTTAGTGACCTTAGTATGGGTTTTGGATAGGTTCGGGAAAGCCGAGGATAACGAAATGGCCGGGAACAGTGTAAGTGCGCGCGTATCGAGGCGACGTTGGAATGGTCTGTGAGTGGTCTTTGGTTTATAACTCTTGATGCATGCATATATGTTTTTATATGTTTTCTATACGTGATTCTACGATTTGATTTATGATTTTGATGGTTTACAATTTTGCTCGTTTTTCGAGATATTTACGGGATTTCGAATGTTCTTGTGATTTGATCATGGTTTTAATGATTTGATTTCGGGATTTGAAATATGATTTGATTTCAAGGATTTGAAATGGATTTTGAAAAAGTGATTTTGGGCCTGGAGCCCTGTTTATGTGATTTCGAAAATTATGTTTCGGATTTGGTTTTGAGACTTGAAAGGGAAAGTCTGGATTTGGGTTCGGGATGATGGTTCCAGAAGCTAGCTTACGGAATCATTGTTGTGAATTCGGATAAGGATTTTCGATGGTTTTCACTGATTGAATGAAAAATGGTTTTGGGTTTAAAGACCCGGAAAAACAGAAAAACCCACTGGATCTGGTTTTGAGTTTAAAGACTCGGATTGATTGATGGGGGGAAGGCCCTGGATTGATATGTTTTGAGTTTAAAGACTCAGTATATGTTTTGAGTTTAAAGACTCGGTATATGTTTTGAGTTTAAAGACTCAGTTATGATACCCCCTGAGGCTTGTGATTGTGTTATGAGTTTAAAGACTCGTTGATATCCCGGAAAGGCCTGGTTATTTGCGCATGGTTTGTAGTTTAAAGACTTAGGCGCACTTGAGATCCACTAAACTTGTATGATTGATGTTTTTCATTAGTTTTCCAATGTTGTGGGCAGTGGCCCGGATGATATGGATTTGATGACTTTTGGGACCGAGTTCCCGTACTTTGAGATTGTTTTTTTTTTTTGTGATTTGAGGCTGAGGCCTGGTTTTGAATGACGAATTTGATTCGGGTTTTCGATATTGGTTTTCGTTGATGGTTTTTGATGAGAAATGGTTTCATAACATGGCTTGATATGCATGCATTCGTTTTTGCGTGGAGGGTAAAAATGTAACTGTTTTATTCAACTATTTTTGAACTTATACCTTATTTTTGTCCTCTCACAGTCTTTTTGTGTTTTCGATACCCTCCAAGTTGTTTGCGGTACGGGCTGTTGGTCGAGAGAGACGGAGACATCACATGTACGATCCACAGTAGATTCGGTGCACTCTGGGAAGTTTCGGATGCTATTGGACCGTCGAATCGGGAATCCCTTGTCCGACTTACGTGTCACATGAAGGTTGGACGTTAGTTTAGCCTTCGTGTCATGCGTAAGTTAGACGGGAACAGGGTTTAGTCCTTAATCCCGGGGGATTAGGGGTGGGTCCTGTCACGTTTGGGACGTGTTTTAATGCCTTGGTCATGTTTTCTAAGATTGGGAGAGTTCATAGGCTCAAGAATCGAGGAGAATAGACGACGGAACCGACCTGGAAGAAGGCTGGAAGTTTGGCCGCGACGATTCATGTTTGAACAAGTATTTCTAGGCCATTCATCTGGTTTTGAGGTCGTAGATCCCTTTCTGGGAGTGAGACGAGTCTGTAGGAAGAAAAAAAGGGGAAAATGGTGCTTGGATGGCCAATATACGACTAGGTCAGGGTTGCTGGTCAAACGACCCTTTACAAAGGTTCTCGTCGACCCAGCCAGAGGTTGACGATGATGACGTGGCAGTCCACGTCATCATCTGTCAGACCTACCAAGCCATATGGCCAACCAGAGGGTGACACGTGGCCAGGTGTCAGGTCCAGTCAGTAGTTACATGGTAGTGCCACGTCAGACATGTCAGATGATAGGTCATAATTTATGCATGTTTTATCCATGATTTAATACCCTTTTACTTATGTTTTATTAATAATTCATTCTATGCAACTGGAGAAAATAATATATTTTGTGAGAAACACATAGATCAAATAGTGTTTAGAATTACAAGAATTTAGGCGAAAGAATCACCTAAATTGGTGTTGAAACGAAGACGTTATGAAGGATAGAAAATGGCAAAAGAATTCGATGGCCATCCACCGAAATCAGCATCAGGGAGTCCTTGCGCATGCACTGTAGCGCGTTCTCCAATTCGGTGCACGCCTACCGACCACACTTACTGAGCCCTGGCGCACGCACGTTGAAGTTCTTCTTCCCGATTCGGTGGGCTACCACCGAAACCTCCAAACAAAAGCCCTGATGCCTTTATCCAGGGTTGACCACGCCTTTGACCTCCCAGATTTCGGTGGTTGACCATCGAAAACGATCCCTGAAGGTTTATTCCGATTTTTTGGCCTTTTTGAGGATAATTCCACGTTGCTTTCACATTTATTCACCATATTGTATAAGGATTTTAGTCTTACTTCCTTTTATATTCTAATTTTCAATTCCTTTACTTGTAGGAAAGCTTTTAATTAGATTTCTTAATTATTTAGGAAGGCGTTTCCTTATGGAATTTAATTGTAAACTTCTATTTGTAGGAGGATTAATTATTCACTTATAAATAGAGGTATTAGGGTTTATGGGAAAGGGGCCGAATTTACGTCTTGAAGGTCCTCGAAACTCTGTCAAAATTCGTACTTCAATTCACGTTCTTAGTTTAGAGTTTTGTAATATTAATTCAAGCACTATTTACAATTCAAGCATCTTAATTTCAGCACGTCTACCTTGAGGGAGTTTTCCTTCATCTCTTTTATTCATTGTCTTTTTATAATTTCTTGCTTTATTTATGTTTATGCACCTTTTAATTATGTCCTTGTTTTATTCAATAATGTTTGAGTAGTGTAATTAGGGCTAGGGGTACTTGAAGCCCTAGCCATGTTAGTTCTTACTTAAATTTCTAGCTATTGATTATGATTGTTATGTATGCCTAGATTTTTTGGATTAATGCGCTTCATGAACTCAATTTATGCCTATAAACTTAGCTACCTTATTTGTGTATAATTGTCGATATAATTTCTTGACGGATCATCTCGATGTTTGTGTTCACCCTGTAATTTGTAGCATCACATTTAAAGGGGGGACTCTTATTCGTAATCTAAACTCATGACTCCCTAGGATTGCACATCACTTTTCTAGGGATAGTGTAGTGTCATTAAATCTTCTTCATGTTTCATGCATTATCACGCACCATCGGTAATAGACGTTTAAGGGCGGGCACATCACGCTTAAACATGCAATCTAAGAAAAGATCATATGTGTGGGGTGAGCCTTAACCGGACCCCTGCACGGGCACTTAATTCAGAAACATGCATAGTAATCTAATCAAGGAAATCTAATGGAACTATAATTGGTAAAGGTAAGTAAAAACCCTAGTTTGACTTAGTTCGTTAATATTAGTTGATTCACTTTCATTCCCAACTTCATAAACCCCCGATTTGTTCTATAATTAGTTCTCTAAAGTCACTCGAACCAACATGAATTGCACAATGTTAACCAAGTCTCTGTGGGATCGACCTTTACTTGCATCTATACTATCTACACGTCTTGTGCGCTTGCAAATTTATTACATGTAGAGGTTTTTCCTAGTACATCTATTGTGCTTGGCAAAATCTCTATCATTAGACCACGTGGACTAGTGGGGTCGTGCCACGTGGAAACATGTCAGAAGGTGTCAGATGATGTGGCAGTTAACGTGGCAGATCCACATCAGCATTGTCAGACCACGTGGACCAATGAGGTGGTACCACGTGGTAGTGTGTTAGGTTGTCAGACCTGACAAATGTTACACATGTCAGGTCGACATCAGCAGATGACATCAATAGATGATGTTAGCATGACGTCAGCGTTGACTAGCGCATGTGAACTTTGATCGGCGCATGAGGGCACGTGGGTATGAATTTCGAGGTCAAATTGATCTTATTCAAAATATTTCGACGTTCTAAATCCAACGAAGGTGGTTTCAGGTCGATCGGAGATCGTTTGATAAGTCATTTTGAGGTTTTTAACCTCGGGAAGCGTGTTCGGGAGACGTTGACCATTCCAGGAGTTTTGAGAGTTTATGATTAGGTTTTGTATAGGTTGGTAGTAACCTTTGGATGTGATTTGGACAGGACCGGACGTCCCGGAGATTGTGGATTAGCCCCGGAATGGCTTACAGCGTGGGTTTCGGAACGCGCAGCTTGGACAATCTGTGAGTGGACACTTTGTTTTATGAAAGGATGCATGCATAAATGTTGTTTTATATATTTTATGAACATGATTTGAGATGCCTTGAATGCATATGATTTGGATATGGTTTATGTTGTTGATTAGGCATTTTTGTAGAAAATGCGATATTGCACGTAATTCAAGATTTATGTTTTATATGATATTTGGGCTTAGGCCAAGTAATCTACGTGCATGTATTTTATGTGATTTTGATGGTTTCATAGAGAGGCGTGAAATCGGGGATTTGACTATCGGTTTTGAATGAATTCACTAAGATGCGTGAAATCGATATTTGGGCATGAGTCCTAGTTGAATATGGACTTTGACTTGGATTAGAGTCAAATATGGTTTTGAATAAAGATTTGAACAGTGGAATGCTTTTCAAAGTTGGAAAGAATATTCGAGCTTGTGTCTCAGTTGATTTATGGTTTGACTTAGAGTATAGTCAAACAGGAAACCAAACGAGGTTTTGTTTTGGAAATGAGAATTCTGGCTTGTGACCCTGTTATGGATTTATGAAATGGGAATCGGGTTTGAGACCCTTTTGGAAAGATTTTGGACTCCAGGAGAAAGTCCATGTGGTTTGAAAGTTATGCTTCGGGCTACGGGCCCTATTGAGATTATTTTGGGCTAAGTCCCTACAAGATTTGGATTTTTGGTGAGTCCCTACGTGATTTGATTACTGTTTTCACTGAGACCATCCTTTTTAGACCATAAGTGAGCTCAGTAGTAGAAGTCAGTGGAATTGTTGTATATTAGACCTAGAGGAGAAAGGTGAATATTTTTTTTTTCTTGATTGGAATAAGTGTTTGAGAACTAATGTGACTAAGGTCCTTTTTTGGATCCGAAATGTGTGGTAATGTTTTGGTTAATAATTAATGACAACAGACTTGTTGGGTTGGTAATTACCAGGGGGACTCCAATAGGAGTTTGGATATCCGATTGTGGTTTGGATGTAAATTGTGTTGCTAAAATAAGATATGTGAAAAATTGGAAGGTACTACAATTGAGTACATCAAGTGTAATGGTTTTGTGTTGATTAAAAGAAATGATTGTATGGCAGAAACACACCCCTGCCTTAAATAAGTGATATGTCTTCATAAGCTAGGCAATTTGTGACCATTTAATCGTGATTCGTAAGTCGAATAATTAAAGGGAAGTTTTCCAGATGGACCTTATATGAAGGGCTATAATATGTTGATAATGTTTTTGTTGTTGGGATTCACTTATTCCTTATGATGCTTCGGGAATTAGTGAAGATATGTTGATTTCCCTTGACTTGTGATAAGGAACTTTACCCTAATAGATTTCATGGTATACATTGGTTCGTGTTCGTTGTCTTGGTGATGTAATTCCTTGAGATTGAGAGAATTTTGTGGAAGGACTGTGTGAATACAATGAAAGACCTATTGAAGGGAACTTGAAAATAAGAAGAAAGAAAGTCTGAGATATAGAGAACTGTGAAGGAAGTGAATCCGGAAGCCGGTAGGTTCATAAGTTGGGTAGTGGGCCATAGGATGGAGTGCGTCATGTTTATGGCTCCTATTTATGAGTGTGTGATGCTTGCTATGGCCTTATGATTCTTGAATTGTGCAACCTGGAGATTGGTTGGTTGTGGTTTTAGTGTATGGCTATGGTTATTCCTTGTAAACTAGGTTATCTTATCTCTGAGCTGGAATGGGAGATTGGATCGGTGATATGTTAGTTGGTTATTTAAAGAAATATGTGAAGCGGATAATACCTCAAGTGAGGAAAATGACATTTCAGCCTCCAAGTACTCAGTGGTATGGTAGTAAGAATTGAGGATTGGGTATGTTTTTGTGTATCACTTTTTGTGTCCGAATATTTATCGTATGAGTTGATATAATTTGAGACAATTTGATAATTTGATGGATTTTGGTTTAGTAAATGACTTCTGGACACCATGTCCTAAAAAGCTATGTTTGAACCCAAACCCTATTGAAATGTTTGACTCGATTGAGGCACAAATGCTTATGAAAATGAGTTTATTGGATTTGATGATTGTATTCCACACGAGCCATCCTTTCGTATGTTTTTTTTTCCTCCAGACATTTGTTATTTTCCTCTAGCTTGGCACCAAAATTTAACAGAGCCTTGTAGGCAGCCGAGCCCTTGAACTCCTCATTACCGACCTGCTTGGTCGATACCAGCTGCTCAACGAGCCTCGCATTGGCCAACTCAAGCTCCCGTTCATGAGCCTTTGCTGCCTACAGCTCTTGCTCTTTAAGTTTGGCCTCCCTAGTCTGGGCAGCAACTTATTTCTCTAGCTTCATAACCCTAAGCTCCAGATCGACCTTCACGCCTAGAGCCTTGCATGACCTTAAGCTTCAGATCGGCTGCTTGCTGTCGTACGTGGAGGAGCCTTCCCTGTTGACTTGGCCGATCAGGAGAAGGCCGAGGAGAATAGCAGGAATTCCTAGAGAAATAAGTTGCTGCCCAGATCGGCCGCTTGTTGTCGGACGTGGCTCACATGCCCAAAGGTGGTGAAGACCTCACCAAGGAATTGCAAATAAACAAACCAAGTTAGAACAACTTGAAGAAAATTGAACAAAAAAATAAAAGACACTGGCTGAGACACTTACATGAGCACCAATGCCCATTGTCTTATCGCATCAGTCAGCAAAGTCCTTTGGCTTTAGGGTCGCTATCTTATCTAGCTCAAACTGAGACCTATGAACAACGGTGTTCATGAAGTGGAGCTAAGAGGGATGGAAAGTCACGGACAGCTGCCTTTACCTCTTCAGCTTCTTAGGGACGACTCAACCTTCCAATAAAGAGACCTCCTTAAGGTAGATAACCCTCCGAACGTCTTCTAGGACATTCACCTCGACCTCCTTCTTTTGAACCACGACCGTCTTTAGATTCTCAAGCTTCTCGGTCCCTTTCTCTTATTCTTGTTCCTTACATCGGCCATCGGTCGCTGATGCTCCTTGGCCTCGTCATCCACATTGATGTTTGGGACTTGACGAGCTCAACTTGATGAGGGAGTAGCACCCATTTTCTTAGCATCAGCCGAAAGTGGGGAAGTTGTGAATAAAGGGGCTATGGGCTCACCAGTCGTCTGATCCACACTGACTGAGGTAATACGATTTTCATCTTAGGCTTCCACATTGGTCGGCTACAGTATGATCCAGGGCACATTGGAGGCCTCTTGAGTCTTAACTGGCTGGCGGTAGTCCACCCTGGACGAGGCACCAGCCTTCTCAGCGTCAACTCTATCAACCTTAGCCTGCTGCAGTATCTCCTCGATCTTTCCCATCCTCTTGACACATTTCTCAATCGCATCGACTACAAAGTCAGGGGAAGCTAAAAGAACAAAATAGAGTTAGAAGTTTTTCAAAAAACAAACAAACAAGAATAAGAGGCCATCAACGGCCGAGACACTTACGAAGTTCTTTTATTAGACCGGCCCCCAAAAAGTTTCTCGACAGATGAAGACTATCCCTATTTCTTTCTACTCAGTTAAGCTTCTCAAAGAGTTCAGCACAATCAACATTATGCTGAGACGTTATGGTAGGGCACTTGAAAACTTCTGCGAAGAAAACCCAAGTCAAATAGTAACGACATACCTAAAATACCTCAGCATAAGCCACCACATCCTCCCATGTGACCATGCCCACTTGCAGATCAACCTCATACCATGACATGGAAAGGGTAACCCCATTTACTATCTTCTCAATATTTATCTCCATGGGCTTCAGCCTTGAGCTCGACCCTTTCTTGGCCTTACGTTTCAACATCTCCTTACCCTTTCACTTTCCTTTGGGGAGAGAAGAATCTGCTGAGATAGCATCGAAGATCTCAATTTGGTCAACTGATGTCACTTTGGTTTACATCTTCTCGACCCCATCAACGGCCGAGGCAAATTGCGTCCCAATATTTTGAAGGCTTTGTGGAGCTCCTCCTACAGCTTTTGACCCAACCCATCCCCTTAAGCCTCCTCAGGGACTAGACCCTTCAACTTCAAACACACTTCTGGCAAAGATAAATGGAAGTAGAAGCTGAATCATTTGACCTCAACTATGAATTAGACTTGGCCGATATCACCGCCGATTCACCATCGTAGGCATTGTAATACCGATCATCCATCCCTTGAAAATATTCTTAGGAAGACGTCTACAAATACAAAAAAAAAATAAGAAGGTAAACATGTAAGAAAAAATGGGTAGGACATCTAGACGATCAAAAACAAAGTTCATACGAAGTTTATGCAAGTTCATACCAAATTCATGCAAACCTTACTCTTTCAATCGAAAACAGGAAGACAAAATCAAACATACCTTGTTTGTTCAAAGAATTAGGCCATGAGCACTGTTGCACAAGAAAATCGAAAATCTCCTAAAGGTGGTCGGAAATTGCCTAAGCCTTCTCTCAAAACTCACTCAAATGCTAAAAGTGAAATAGTGAAAGTCAAAAGTCCTTTTATACTTTTCAAAAAGTAATCGTTGTAAACCCACTCAACCAGCTAAGGGGTCGCACATTTACCCATGGCATGCGTGCTCGTCACCTAGAAAATACTCAGTGTTAGAGCATGACATCACAAGTGTGTCTAGGTCGATCCATGGCCATGCCTAGGCTGATCGGCCACCTCATCGTGTTAGGGTCCGCGCAAGTTTTCCAAGCAAGGTGGCATACACTTACTTTGTACAAGTGTGTCTCAGTAAGTCCATGGTCATGCCTAACCCGATCGACTACCTCATTACATGAGGGTACACACAAATGGGCCGAGAAATGTGACATAAAGTCACCTTGCCCAAGTGTGTCTTGGTTAGTCCATGGTCATGCCTAGGCCGAAGAAATTCCTTCGACAACCCTTCCAACCAAGGGCTAGGGGGATTAGGGACAAGCATGGTGCACACCCACATAGGCCAACAAGCCCTCGACCTAGGAAATCCACCTTAGTCAATGAATTGGGGGACTTCTATTCATACCTAATCTGTTCAGCTTGAATCAAGGCTAAGTAGTCTTGTCTTAGAACAGCCTAAGCCCTCAGTTAGACAAACATACAAGACTATGCCTCTACGCAAACAATACATTACTGACCGACCACAACTGGTCGACTTGAACATTGCTTGGCCAACCAAGCCCTCGGCCAAACATACTACCTACCACCTAGGTCGAGATAGCGCATGTCAACCTCATCTAGTCGGCCTACTCACTATTCGGCCAATCAAGTAAAAAATGCTCCTCAGGACCACATGATGACTTGTGTCAGCTCCTAGAACAATGACATTAATCCCACATCAAATTGTTAGGCTGTTAGGTTGGCACCACATTCAATGCTACTATATACAAGGGTGCCTCCCTTTCAAAAGTTAATGACAATCTTGCACTCATGCTGCCTAAATTACTAGAGTACCCCTCTACACTTAATATGACTTGAATATCGAAAATTGTTAGGCTGGCACCACACCGGTGCTCATTTCCTCTCATCTCTCTCTACGTAAGTCTCGCCACCAGCGAGACGAGCCTAAGTTGGTCCATTTATTGCATCAACACACACTACCCTTCCTTTTTTTCTTTTCTATTAATTATTGCCTACTAACCTAGTACCTTTTTCCATGTAAAATTTGATGAAAATTATGGTCAACATATGAGTAAAAAAAATATGGTATCGATATTCAAGGTGGTTTTAAAAAAAGTAGGTTCACTCATGATTACTATCGGAATTTTTTCGTTGAAACAATTCATTACCGTAACTTGTGGATTTGTTCTTCTCAGCTTAGATATATTCATTACTATATGAACCTAAGGGTGGACACGAATTCGTTAAAACTGTTAACTGGTCAATTTCAAGCCGTTATTTATCCAACGAATTAGATTTGACGGGATAAAAGTCAAACGATTTAAAAATCAAACTGCTCTGTTAGTAACAGTTTGAATTTAGCTTAATAACGATTTGAGTTTTGATTTTCATTTTGTAAATCCGTTAAATCCAAACAGAAACGTTAAGGAATATATTAACGAATAAATATATTCTTAAGAAAAAATGGATTCTAAGACAAAGTAATTTAACATTCTATTTGTCTACTTTTTTGTTTATACACTTCTCCACCAGTTTATGACCATTAATACGAATAGAAAGATTCAAAGACAAAGTGATTTTTGAGTATTGATCCAATCAACTCTCATGTAAATACATTTTGAGTACTTATGTTCAGCAAAACCACTTATGCAACGACCTGGATCTGCGACGAGGGTAAAATTGGAAAGTTGGAAGAAATTGACCCATTTTGCCCCTGGTCAAAGTCAAAAGGTTGAATTTTAACCGGGGATAGTTTTTGGCGATTCCGAGAATGCTGTTGGAGAGATTTCAATCTCTCGAGTACATTGACAAGCGGCATGCTGAAAACGGAGATCGAATGAATTCGTTATTGGTCTAAGTTACCTAGGGGCTTTTTCGTAATTTTTCATGGACGGGTATCTTGGTCTTTTCATATGAGATATTTTGAGCAAGGGTCATGTGTCCTAGATATTTTTCACTCACTTATCTCCTCGGGAAATCCCTACCAAATTGGATTGTGCCATGGTGGTCGTGTAGGTGTGTGTGCAAATTGTGAGAAAGGAAACCAAACCAGAGAGAAAGGGGAGTGATCCAGTGATAAAAGTGAGGGAAATTGAGAAAGAAAACGAAAGGAATTGATAAGGATCAATGAACAGACCTAAGCCGTGAAACCCATAATTTGGTTGTGGAGCTTAAAATTGAATTTCTCGATTTTGAGCATGGTTGTTCGAATTGAGGTTATAAACCTCTTTCTGCGATTGCTGCAAGAAGAATCATCGAAAAATCAAAGGTAATTATTTAAGGTTAGCCCTGTAATCGAGTTCGAACTTTGAATTTTAACTTTGAATGAGTTCGATGATTTATTGTGAATAAATCCTTAAATTGAACTTATTATAGAGTTTAAAGGTTGACTTCAAGTACATCAGTGTTTAATTACGAAAAGTAGTGTGAAATTCGATGGATTTGAAACCAGGTCGGGACCCGAGTTGCAGACCTGATTCTTGAGGAAGACGATGTACAATAGTCTGGCACGTGGCTCCCACGCGCAGCCACATTGGGCAGCGTGTGGGGGCGTGTGGGAATGAACCTCGAGGTGATGTCAACATGAATATTATAGTATTTAATCATACTAGTCCAACGACACATTTATTGAGCAAATCGGACATCATCTCAGGATAGTTTTGAATGACCAGATGTTTAGGGTCCGTTTAAATTCATTTAAAAATCCAGGAAAAATTATGGGATTCTCGTATTAGTTAAGTAGGGTGATTAGTGACCCTTCGGGGTGACTTGTGGCAAGAATTAACGTTCTTGGATTTTAAGAAAAAGCGTGTAGTTCGGTTCGGTCGCCAAAAAGGTTCGTGTGAGTGGACTTTTGTTTTCCGAAACCCTATACATGCATTTTTACTTGATTTTATATGATTTTTTATGAGAATTGTTTGATGGTTGGTTACGTACGATTTATATGGATTTCTTGGGGAATTTTTATGAATATTTAGGAAAAGTGTTATTAAAACATTTTATGAGGAAATTGGGTTTAATAAAACCCGGATCTTCAATGGGATATGGGAAATGATTTTATACTTATTATGTCATGTTTATATAATTTGGATGATGATTGGTAGACTTGGATTGTACATGATTTTCTGGAATATTTTAATGGTTGTGTTACGAGGTTATGCTTAAGTTGTGGTTTGTTTGAGGCCTGGGATGTTGAACTGTTTGATTGTTGTTGTGATGGTTATGTGGTTCCTCGGTGTTTGTGATGATTGAGAGATGTGATTGTGGATTCTAACTATATGTGAATGGGTTATGATGTGACGTGTGGTGATTGTGACTGTGAGATGATATTGTGGAAACCCTCCACAAGTTGCCATTTGGTCGAACGATCTCGAACGTTGAGGTAATGCTCCATCATTCCCGGGATCGATAGTCTAGGACGTCGAGCTAGGCTCCGTCATTCCTGAGATTCGTCTTAGATGTCGAGCTTGGGGCTCTGTAATTCTTGAGACTAGGACCGTGACTCGGGAGTCGAGCTTGGGGCTCCATAATTCCTGAGCCTGTTCATACTCGGAAGTCGAGCTGGGCTCCTTAATTTTCTAGTGATATTAGCCTACCGGTAGTGCAAGTTTGATATGATGATTCAGTTACAGATATCGAGGATGGGTCATGTGATACGATTGGTTGAATCGGTATGATTGACGAGTTTAGTATGCTTGACTGGTTCCGTGTGACGGATATGGTTATGTGTTGGTATGTTTGCATTTGTGTTGATACTTGCTATGGGTTTTAGATGGAACAGTTTTCTGATGTTATTAATCTTCTGAGTATTACACTTTTTTGAGATTCCATTTTATTTACACATCACTACATGAAAAGTTTTCTAAAACGGAGGCATGAGCTCACGAGTATGCAAGTATCTCTTGTCTAATAGGGTTTCGAGGGTAATTTTGGTATTTAAGGTTACTTGTCATATGGGAGCAGGACCCGGTTATGTTATACATGGTGTTTTCTGGGTCAGGTCCTGTCAACATGGTATCAGAGCCTAGGTTCTTATTTGTGCCTGAAATTATCATGCCTCCGAGATGTGAGCCTCGTGCACGGCCTGGTAGTGAGATGAGAATAAGAGCCTCGAGGTAATTTTGAGACTGGAATTGAATTGTTTGTTTGTGATATGTGTTGTTCATATGACTTACCTGGGTTAGTTGAGGTGTTGTATGTATTTTAGGATTGTGTGTTTCTTTGATATTTGTGATATTGGGCTAGATTAGTGGTGTGAATAGTGGATATCTTGTACTAAGGAGGGAAATAGTTGAACGACTCCCAACAATACGTGAGTTGACTAAAGAGTAAGTGATAATATGTTGAGAAGGGTGAATGTGTTTCTCTGGTTAGATTAAGTGTTTGAGGACTTGTGTGATGGAAGGCTTCTTGTCGGATCCGACGTGTATGTAATGTGTTGACCAAACAAGTAGAGGTGACATGAATTGTCTAATTGGGAATGTCAATTGGAAGTCCGATAGGAATTCAGATACCCAGTAGTGGTTTGGAGGAATTGTATTTCCGGAAGACACGTATGCTTTGTGACCAAGTGTATCAGATGTCATGATTTTGTGTAGTTTGGAAACAATGGTAGTACGGAAAAAACACCCCCTTCCTTGATGATTGACTACTGATTCGTAAATGGATTGGTATAGGCATATTAGTTACCTTCGACTTGATTGTGATAAGGATAATGACCCTAATAGAGAAATTGGTCGTATATACCTGATTGTGTTCCTTTAATCTGATAAGGCGAATGTTGATGACAGAATGCAGAAATATCGTCCGTATACTGTGTAATGTCTATTGGACGGAACTTGAAAACAAGGAGAAAGAAAAGTCTTTAGCCATAGAATGGATTCCCTTGTGTTTGGGGTCTATATTTACGAAGGTATAGTTGTTAGTACATGCTGAGAAAGGAATGTGTGATGGTTGTTATAGCCCCATTACCCATGATTGGTGGATTGTGGAAATTAATTGTTATTGTTTCAATGTATGTGTATGATTGTGCCTAGTGACCTAGATTACCTTATCTAGGTACTAGAATGGTAAATTTAATTGGCGATAGAGATATCGCATTCAAATTCTCGATATTTTAGTAAGTATGTTATTTGATGTCTAAAGAAGGGTGACAGAGTTGAAGTATACATTTTGTTACGCTAAGGTGTAATGTAGGTCGTATTAAAAGCTAAATAAATGTAGTGGTTACCTGTGAGTTATAGGAAGATGTGGGAACTGTTAGTGGGGAATGTTGGAACTCCAGCTTTTGAGTACCTAAAGGAATGGGAGAAGGAGATTGAGGATTGGTTATGTTTAATTTTCGATGTGTGTGTCCAGATGTGTTCTTCTTGATATGGTTGAGGAATACGGATTTTGGGAAACCATGAGCCACAGGAATTTTGGAAACGTGATACAATTTTCCCAGTCCATTGTATTTATGTACTTGGTTTTCAACCATTGTTTAGAAATCATAATACACTTGTGATTCGATTGAAATAATTTCTTGACACTATGGTTTGTGGAAACTATTTCTGGGAAGCCATGTTTCAGGACAGACCTTGTTGGAATGTCTATGGGAATGAGTGTGTTGGATCTGGTGTCTAGTCTCCACAGGAGCCACCTTTAAGTATGTTGTGGTTTCCCTCCGAATTTCTGGTGACTCCAAAGAGGTCACGATTAGACTACCTTAAGATGAGTAGCCCCCGCGGGAGACTCAGTTTGGGGAGTGTTAAGTTATGACGTCGCTCGGATGTTGTAGATTCCAGGGATGTACCCAGATGTGAGGATCTCAAATTTCTATACATAGTATTGATATCGTGACTGATGTTAGATCTTGACGATTGAAGATCAATTGATAAGGCATGTCAATTATATGAGCAGTAATAGTGAATGTGTTTAATTAGAATGTAAGGAGGTATACGATTAGTCCAATAAGATTACCCAATTTAGGGGAAGTGTATAGAGAATATTGTGTGACATCCTTATTCGCATATGACCTCGTGGAATTGTTGGAAGGGTAAGTTGAATGGTTGCATTACTTTAAGAGTTCCCCTGGTGATTTTGGTGTTATGAGAACTTTAAGCATAGTAAAACATCGGTGATGAAGTGACAATTGGATAAATATCGAAAGATTTGGAGAGTTGGGGAATTAATTGTGCAAATTTTAGATAGATAAGAAAATTGAACAAGAAATAAAGTTTTTTTTTGTCATGTTGGAACCTTTGTGTTTAATTTGGGGATGGAGAGTGGTGACAATGGTATGTGTGAGGAAGGATGATAGAGTCGTCATTAGATGTTAATCCAGAACTTAGAGACATGACCAAAACCCAAGAATTGAGAACTTCGGCTGAAGCCGGGAAGCGAACCAGCTGGCTAGTGTCTTTGATAATGACTAGAAGTTCGGAATGAACTCAAGTGTGATAATTTCTCGATTTAAGGAATACATTAAAAATCCAAGTTGAGATTGAATTGAGCCTGTTTATGAGATTGTATTTGGTTACTGTGTTTGTGATATGGATTTTGTAAAATGTTGACTTAGTGCTACTGTTCTTGGTATAATGTAAGGTATGGATTATTATTACTATTGTGATGCGAGTTTGATTGAGGCCCGAACAATATGTAGAACCATTTTTGAAGTTCTTTTTGCAGTTTGAGATTAGTACCTATGGGTTGTAGATTAGAGGGATAGATTGTGAAGTTTAAAATTGAATATTTTCAGGATAGTGTTTGAGAAGGTTGTAATAATCGGACACCTACGGATTTGGTGATGGGAGGAAGATGGGAGACCCAATTTAGTCAAGATTTTAACTTATGAATTTGATTTTTATTGTTAGGGTTGACATGATTCCATGTAACATGGTTGATAATTATAGAATTTGAAGCATCAGTGATCGTTGACTTCCACCTTGGGTGATGATTTTTATCGTTATGCCTTTTCTTGTTGTTCTTTATAGCGCTGAATTAAGTTAGTAATTAGTGTTGTTTGACTGGTAGAGGCCAAGTTTCAAAAGAGATACTTGGATTTTCAACATACTACAAGGTATGGAGTGACATATTTGTCACGGCCAAGTGACGATGAATTTGGTTCCTGGAAAGTTCATGCATAAAAACTTATGATACCTTGAGATACTATTTGAGGACCGGTCCCAAATCCCCCGGGATTAACGTGGGACCCGCCTGATCCCATCTGACACGAAGTGTCAGACTAGGGAGAATTTCATCTCTAGCCCTCGCTGGGGCTGTCAGAGTGCGTCAGGATCGTAGGAGGAGGGGAGTGATGTCTCGTCTCTGCTACAACCCGCATCCGCGACCAACCTGAAGGGCATTAAAACACGAAAACTGTGAGTGGACAAAAAATAATATTTTATTTAAAACATTTTCATACAAAGACCTTTATGCCCTTCATAAAAGCATATGCATGCATTCAAAAATCATTTATCAAACATCTCAAAATTTTTCAAGGGTTCATACCCGGCCCCATAAACCGTCATGACCCGTAAATCCAATTGGGTCCTTGACCCGAAGTCACAATTCAAAACCATCAACTATCACAGGTGGGGACTCAGCCCAAAACCGTTCTTAGTGAAATATAAAGCATAGAATACGGGGTCTCCGCCCCAAACCCTTTCTAAAACATCATACACGGGGTCTCCGCCCCTAATCACTTTCTAAATCATAAAACCTCATACGTATCAACATACGTATAACCCATCTGCGGCACTTTCGAGAAGATGCCAACTCGGGGCACACAGCCCCTAAGGAACACATCCCCGAAAAATGTCACGATATCATATCTATACTAGTGTGCACACTACTCGGGGTCTCACTCCGAGTCTTCTCCCAGGAATCTCCATCTGGGAGGCTCAATTACTGGATCTAGTCCGAGCTCTCTCTCTGGATCTAGTCCACACATCTCTCCGAAATCTGGTCCGGGACCACATCATAATAAGTAACCACCACCCCTGGAACGGGATCCCTATGAGGATACCCACTCTGGTCTGTGGATCGTGACTCTCCAGGTCGACGGTGGAGGAGACCATATAATCAAATGGAGGGTTCATTCACTTTTTCAAATACTCTTTTCTTTCGTTCTCAAATCACATTTCTCAATTGGGTCTCATACCCGATTCATCTCAATAGGATTCCTCGAATTCGATTCAAATCACTTTCACAGGCCTCGGCCTAAATCCTCAGTTCAACTGGGTCTCATGCCTGAATACTCATTTCACAAATCGAACTGGGACTCAAGCCCGATGTCACAATCAACTGGGCCCTAGGCCCGAAACCATTACTCAACAGGACCTCACGTTCGATTTCACAACCAACGGGGCGTTAAGCCCGAAATCTCAACTAAATGGGTCTCAGGCCCGATATCATAAATCAATGGGGCATCAAGCCCGATAGTACCATTAACTGGGCCTCAAACCCGAATCGTAAATCAAATGGACCCTCGGTCCGATCGTATAGCTCAAATGGACCCTAGGTCAAATTCCTCGTCAAATCAAATGGACTCCAAGTCCGAGAGTTCGTAAATCAAATGGGTCTCGTGCCCGATTTCATATTTTCAAATCCAAAATCCATTCATTAAACCCTCGTTGAAAACATGGTACGCAAAGGTACGACATAAAGCCGAAAACCTCGAAAAACGTGCAAATATGTCGATCCTAAGCTACCACAATCAAATGCACTCAAGGCATCACAAAATATATTCTAAAACAATTATAAAACATTTATGCATGTATCAAATTCGAAAGAAAGGTCCACTCACAGACCGTCCGAAGCCGCGCCTCAATTTGTGTGCTATAGGCTCTCCCGAGCCAATCACTATCATCGGGACTTCCAAACCTATCCAAATTTTAATAGAAGGTTACTAACTACCTTATTAACCTCCTACCAAAGCCCCGTAATTTTCCCGAACTTTTAACTATTTTTAAACCGATCCTAAACCTTCCGACAGCCCGAAACCTATCGAAATGATGTTCGATTGATGCGAGACCAGTCCCAAAATCTTTGTTACATCGAATAGAAGATTTTTCGTGTTGAACACTTCCTTAAATTATGGCCCACGCGCCCCAAGAATGCTCAAAACACTATTCATCGTCTTCAAGCTCCAGCCGGTTCAGATGGCCGGTTCACCTGGTTTAGCCGGTCTAACTGGACCGGCGTGACCCATTGACGGCCCTAGACACCCCATTTTTCATCCTACTTCTTCCTTTTTTATTTCTTCCTATTTTCATATTTTCTATCCATTTCAATCCTTAAACGCAACCGAAAACGTCTAAATCCTATGGTTTGATTTTGAACCAAACGGTTCAATGTTTTCCCAGCCACCCTCACGGCTGCTCAGCCCAAACCACCACCCAAAACCTCCTTAATAACTTCCTAACAACCTAAAAACCAATTCCTAATCACCCAAAATAGCCCATAATGCACAAATAGAATTAAAATGGAAATTGGGCCTAACCGTGAAATCCTCTCGGTTCATGGCTCCACCGTCCATGGTGGCGTGCCCTTAGCCGGCCACCAGCATCCACACATCCTCTCCTCACTCTCTGGTCCTCTCAGTCTTGATCAAATAGGGTTGGCTTGGATTTGGGTGAAGGTTTACACGGTTTGGGTTTGTTTGGAAACAAAGAAAATGAATGATCGATGAAGGTGGGAAGTGCATGAATGAAAGCTAAGGGCCAGTGGATGGGTGACACTTGTCACTCATCCATTGGTCCACTGAAAAGTGACTGGGCCCACTAAAGACAAAACTTCACTTTTTGTCTCGAAACACGTGTCGCCGTAAATAGTAACCCGGAACTTCCGTGAACCGTAACTTCGTCGTCGAACGTCCGAATTTGACGTGCCTCCTGTCTACGGATTCGTATCGTCGTGATCTACGTAACGGTCTGCAGACCTCGGCCATTGGACCTTTCCGGTCAAAAGTCAACTTTTAGCCCAAATTACTAAAATGCCCTCGAACTTCCGAACATCATAATTTCCTCCTAGAATGTCGGAATTGAGAGTGCCACCTGTCTATAAACTCGTGACGTCACGAACTACGTCATAGTCATTGGCCAAAGTCAATTTGACTGTCCGAATGAAAAGTCAACGATTCGCCCCTTTCTAGGGGCAAAATCGTCATTTCGCCCAAACGTCCGTTAATCCTCGTCTAATCTCCGATTAGTCTCGCTAATTCGTAATTAATCCTTAATTAATCCCGTTAATTTGGGACGGGTCGTCACATACTATAGATGATACTTGTGTATGTTAATGGACAGTGGATGCTATACTTATGTATGATGATTTGGTCTTGCGAATGTGGATACTAGTATGAATAAGTGCAGTCCCCGAGCTCGCCTATGCATAGTGTTGTTATTGTGATATTGTAACCAATGTCTCTACACTGATGAGCAGTGCAATTTAATCACTGTGATTAATGATTGATTATCATTGACGCTATGAGTTGTGACTTAGGTGCTAATCTACATAGTTTTTGAGGTCGGCTGGTCTCTGATAGAAGATTTTTGAACCTTGATGAAAGAATGTAGCAGGCTGGCTCTTATATTGGTTTGAGAGTTTTGATTGCTATTATTGTTGATTTTACCCTTTGAGGAGTGAATATGACACGACCTACCCCCAATCCCCCGGGATTAAGGGATAAGTCATACTCCCGTCTAACTTATATGCGACATAAAGGCAAACCGACGTTCAACCTTCATGTAACACGTAAGCCGGACAAGTGATTCCCAAGCGAACTAGATTCCTAGAAGGCACAGAACCTACTATAGATTGCATGTGTGATGTCTCCGTCTCTCTAACAATAGCCCGCACCGCAACAACATGGAGGGTATCGAAAAACATAAAAGACTGTGAGTAGACAAAATAAACAATACGTTCTGAAAACAGGTTATAGAAAAGTACATTTATACCCTCCACGCAAAAACCAATGCATGCATATGAAAACCTTTTCATAAAACCATTTCATATCCAAGATAAGAAAACCATCAATAAAAACTGAAATCATTTCTTTTTCTCAACCGGTGGTTCCACTAATCACCAACACAACTAACCATTGGGAACACCATCCACGTTCCACACTACCTATCTGCAATTGGTCCCTATCACATACCTGTTTAATCATGCTCATACATCTCAATGTCAGGGTCCCTCCAGCCACTCATGGCTCTGAGAATCCAGCTCACATCAGTACTGACTCCTACCAACCAGTCAGATCACTCAGGATCACTCGGGTCCAGTCCATATCTCAACCAATCAATCACATCAAAACTGTTCTGATTCACCAAGACAACCAACAACATACCTCGGCACCCAGCTGATCAATAACACCTCTACCAGAACATCACGATGCACGTCCGATCGCATCAGAATGGTTTCGACCCTTGCATAATCATCACGCACACACTCCCAAGATATGCACCAAACACACGCAACAAAAATTCTACGAACTTTGAATCAAACAGAGATATTTTAGAATACCTCAATCATAGAGATTGTATCGTACATCCTCAAGTACTTCCAATGACGTCCTACTGTACGTCTACCGATCAACCATATCGGCATCAGCCGAACTCTACTACACCCAAAATCCATCCAACAACACTATAGTGTACCCGTCACCCTCACGGTGTATCTTCATGGCACACAAACATCCTCGTATCCACACTGACTACCACCTGGCTACAAGCCAATAAAAGTTCATCGACCCAATCCTGGCACGCGGATCTACATATCTTCTGAGGAAGACCAACTCAAGTCCATTCCGAGTCTCCCGGTCTCTTGGGTCTCTCAACCAACATCAATCCAATCACATAACTCAGGGCAGACCCAGCACTAGATCCAAGTCCAATACCCATACGTCTGCAAAATAGAACACACGCGTTTTGCCCCATTCCAAGATGATCAAGGTATCCAGCCACTTCTACCCCTACAAGACAGAGCAATCTCCTTCGCTGTATGTCCAACATATACAACCTCTATCTTGTCCTCCTACACACTTATCCAAGTTCTGTCTTGCATACGATTCTCCTAATCCACAATGACTCGATCCTGAGCCAGGAGCAATCCAATCCCGATCCACTCACTCCTAAGTGGATCCCTCTTCTCGTCCATACAACTCTTACTATCAGACCATCACAACAGATTAAATTAAACTAGAGTACCATACATCTCGAGGCACGTCTAGATTGTGGGTTCACTTCAATAACCTCATATCAATCTGTTATCAGCTTCCTTTTGTCATCCTACAACGGAGCACACAATGGTCCTCAACCATGTCATCACAAGTCAGCCTACCTTAATCTAACTTAATACAATCCCACGACACTCGCCACACAGGCCACTCCAGGCGTCATCAAGTACTCTCTTCTCCTAAACATCTCCACACATGTCCACGAACAAGGGGGGTTTACAACTCCTAAAGTTCCTCCAAACACCAACTCGGAATCCACACCATATTTCATCGTCTAAATCGCAACATGTCCTGATGCCGAGATTCTAACCATGTTGGAAGTATGTCCATCTTTACCACCCAAGGGACTGCCTCCTCAAGTATAACACCTCCGGACTAACTGTCCAAACGTCATCTTCTCTACTACACTTAGGAAATCTACAACTCCTACGGATCACAACCACGTGTCCGTAGCCAAACCAACTCACCAACCAATTCGCTTGTTGGTTTTCCCCGTTTATGCACATCCAAAAGGATGTCAATCGTCACTTCTTCTGATGATCGTGTCTCAACCTTTTCGAGGTTCAACTTCGAGCACCACTATCATACGAGTAACCAATGCTCGAGATAACAATCAACGATCACTCACCTCGGACTCCTGAGTCACTATCCACGAGGTCGTCAATCACCAATCTCAGGAAATCACCAAATACGGGCCTCGACATCACCCAAATGTCAACCCTAGCATCTCTAACACATCAGGATGAGTCCACGAAAACCAACCTCACGGATGGTCAAACCCGACCAAACCAACCTAGCCCAAACCAACATGAAGCAAAGGTCTACCGCTCTTCCGCTGCGCTACTCTGATCAAACCAACGACATCCTAACCGTTCATACCGAACATGACCAGCCCATGGTCATCATATCTCCCAGCTCTGTTCGTGGTTCATACCAGACACCGGCACCTCACGCCTGGTCACAACCTCAACTCACGATGTTCCCATCGTACCATTACAAGTGTCCCGGCTCGTGGCACATCATCTCCTATCTCAGGCTCACAGCACACCAATCCCGAATCTCTGCTCAAACCGAACCGAAACCCTTAATCTACGCTCAGGTCGGGGAAACTAACCTCCTTCATTGTCCAATACTCTGAGCAACTTAATGCTCAACCAAATACCGCCATCTCATTGGACTCGTCCAGAGTCATCCACTACCTCGGCTGCACCTAGCAGCACCATCTCCAATCCGGCCGTAAATCGGCCCAACCACAACAACTACCTAACCACAAACCCCAGCTCACGTTTTCCAGACTAAGCACTTACTCTAGGGTTTCTCACTAAGGTACTCACAGTCCAAACTAGTTACCCCACGGGGTTCCTTAAGTCCTCATCCTCACTCGGATTATCAAAACCCACGACTTCCACTAGCTTACAACAACCTCACCATTCGGGTCGTCACACCCGACTACAAACACCACTAGTAACCAACACTAGGGGGAATCCCTAAAATCCTAAAAGCAGGTTCCTTTACCCCCTCAACTCGAGGCATCCAGCTACTTGTAGCCGCACAAGTCCAATCTCAACTAGAGTGACCAAGGGTCACAAATCCAATCCCCATCCAGCCCCACAGGCCACCGTCAGTTGGCCCATGAGTACCATTCAGTTCAACAGGCCACCGTCAGACTGACCCATCTGGTTTGTGGTGTTCCTCATAATCCGTGCCACGCACCCTCACGCACCGCCGAAAGAGGCTACGCGTGGGAGCCATGCACCAGTACTATTCATCATTGTCTACCTTCAGTCAGACCGGTTCAGACCGGTCCTAATCGACCCAGTCCAACTGAACCGGTGCTCGCGATTTTCCTTCATTTTCAGACCATTTTCAATCCATCTAAATCATATAGCTTCGTCCCTTCGTTTCGAATTGATCTAGCTATTTAAATCAAGGAATGAGGTCCTGAATTATACCTTCCAAATTGAAGAAGAAAGCTAGAAATTTCCTCCTCTGTGTCCTCGACATTCCGGCCATCTCCAGCCTTAGTTTTGGTTCCACTAGACTCCTAGGACCTCTAGGGCCTTCATCTCAACCACCAAATCGACTGTTAATCACCAAAACACGATGTGCCATTTTCAATCGAAATAAGACGGTTACGGCTTCAGCTCACACCTTCATCGTCGAGCCCCGTCGTGGTCATCACCAAACTCGCCTTGACCTCTTCTCCATCATTCCTTCACGAATCAGAAGCAAAAGGAAAGTTTTAAGGGCAGTTGTGAAGATTGGTGGCACTCGATCTTTGCTTCCCACGGTTTTAGAGCCACCGTCGTGGACGACCCTCCACGGTGGCACCACCAGCTTCATCCAGCCTCCCCTTCCATCATTCATTCAAAAACCACCGGTTGAGGATGAAGTTTGAGAGGTTTGGATGGGTTGGATTTCACTTGCACATTAGGTACTCTGTTTTTCTGTTTTCAACCCGTGCAACCAAGTTTAAATCGTGTGAGACAATTGTGAGAGGCGGTGAACACATTCCACAACCATCCAGAGAAGGGACAAGTGTCCAATTTCTGGTGGACACAGTCTCCAAGCATCCAAGTGTCCCAAATTTAATGGGCACATATCCCTAGGCCATCAAATGACCAAAATGCCCCCTTGATGCCCAAATTACCATTTTTCCCTGGGCCTTTTAGACCAAAATCCAAACCTTCCGAACTCCAATTGACGCATGCCGCTTGTCGTTGTATTCGGGGGGTGAGACCTTCTTAACGGTCCTAAAAATGCGTGACAAATCCATATTGGATGAAAAGTCAACAGTTTGCCCTTTTTTAACCAAATTACTAAAATACCCACGAACTTCTGAACCTCATAACTTCTTCCTCGAATGTCAGAATCAGATGGGCCACCTGTCTATGAACTCGCGACGTCCTGAACTACGTCACAGTCATCGGCCAAAGTCCATTTAACCGTCCGACCTAAAAGTCAACCCTTTTACCCATTCTAGGGGCAAAATCGTCATTCCGCACCGTCCGTCCGAAATCACCCAACTAAACACTGATTAACTTCACTATTCCGTCATTAAGCGCTAATCTAATCCCGGTTTCTGGGACGGGTCATTACAATCTCCCCCCTTAAAGAATTTCATCCCCGAAATTCTGAATCTCGTCCGTCCACAACTTACTAGGGGAAAGCCAATTGATCTCACACCTGGGTCTCCTACCCGGTGTCCATCACCTGCCAATCCAACTTATCCTGACAGTTCCCAAACTGTCACCTCAACTCGGCCAAGCGAACCAACTCAACCGACTATTGGTCCATCTGACGATCATTTCATTCTCACTGAGGTCAACACATTCCAACTCGTACCCACGATACTTCGAACATCGCACCAGCCGATACTCACGGCTCCACTAACAGGAGGTACGCCACAACACCACTGCTACCAGTCTCATCATCCTTGATCCTTTTTTGAGTCAAGCGTACCTCGTGCCAACGCCTCAGTCAATCGTGCGAGTCTGCCGTTAACAGGCACGAATCTCCTCGCAACCAATTTGCAAGACGGCATCTACCTACCTCGGTACTTCTATTTTGTAATATCCGTACAACGATCTGTACTACTTCCATCAGCGATCCGCGATGACCTTACTAAAGTCGCAATGTAACCCAACTAAACACTGATTAACTTCACTATTCCTTCATTAAGCGTTAATCTAATCCTGATTTCTAGGACGAGTCGTTAGAGAATAACATGTTTGTGATAATTTGGAAATTCCTTGTGAGCCGGAAAAACTATTATTGCTTAGCGTCTACGAAACTTAATGATTCTCAAGAGTTATGTTCTACTGAGAATTTGCGGGTCTACCACAATTAGTCTCTGAAATTTCGAGGACGAAATTCTTTTAAGGGGGCAGATTGTAACGACACAGACCTTCGACGAGGGTAAAATTGGGAAGTTGGATGAAATGGACCACTTTTCCCCTGGTCAAAGTCAAAAGGTTGACTTTTTGGTCAATGTCAAAATGTTGACTTTTTTGTCAAAGTCAAAGGTTGACTTTTAATCGGGATAGTTTTTGACGATTCTAGGAACACCATTAGAATGCTCTCGATCTTCCGAGTACGTTGACAGGTTGGCATGTCAGAAACAAAGATCGATTGAATTCGTTATTGGTCTATGTTACCTAGGGGTATTTTCGTAATTTTTCATGAAGGGCTATTTTGGTCTTTTCACATGATATATTTTTAGCAAATGACAAGTGACCTAGATATTTGTCACTCTCTTATCTCCTCGGGCAATCCCCACCGACTTGGATTGTTCCATGTTATATACTTGTGCCATGGTGGTCGTGTGTGTGTGTGTGTGTGTGTGTGTGTGTGTGTGTGTGTGTGTGTGTGTGTGTGTGTGTGTGTGTGTGTGTGTGTGTGTGTGTGTGTGTGTGTGTGTGTGTGTGTGTGTGTGTGTGTGCAAATTTTGAGAAAGGAAACCAAACCAGAAAGGAATGGGAGTGATCCAATGATAAAAGTGATAAAAGTGAGGGAAATTGAAAAAGAAAACGAAAGGAATTGATGAGGATCGATGAACAGACTTGTGAGGTGGAACCCAGAATTTGGCTGTGGAGCTTAAAATCGAATTTCTCAATTTTGAGCTTGGTTGTTCGAATTGAGGTTATAAACCTCTTTCCGGGATTGCTGCAAGCAGAATCATCAAAAAATCGAAGGTAATTATTTAAGGTTAGCCTTGTAATCGAGTTCGAACTTTGAATTTTAACTTTGAATGAGTTTGATGATTTATAAATCCTTAAATTGAACTTATAATAGAGTTTACAAGTTGACTTCAAGTACATCAGTGTGTTTAATTACGAAAATTAGTGAGAAATTAGACGGATTTGAAAATGGGTCGCGAAACTAGGTCGGGGCCCAAGTTGCAGAACTGATTCCTAAGGAAGACGATGAACAGTAGTCTAGCGCCTGGCTCCCACACACAACCTCGTTGGGCGGCACGTGGGAACGAATCTTGAGGTGATGTCAACATGAATATTATAGTATTTAATCATACAAGTCCAACGACTCAATTTTCAAGGAAATTGGACATCGTCTTGGGATAATTTTGAATGTCCAAATGTTTAGGGTCTGTTTTAATTCATTTAAAAATCCCAAAAACAAATATGGAATTCTCGTATTAGATAATTCGGGTGATTAGTGACCCTTCGAGGTGATTTGTGGCAGGATTTTACGTTTTTGGATTTTACGGAAAAGTGTGCAGTTCGGTTCGATCGCGAAAAAGGTACGTTTGAGTGGACTTTTGTTTTTCTGAAACCCTATGCATGCATTTTTACATGATTTTATATGATTTGTTATGAGAATTGCTTGATGGTTGGTTACGTAAGATTTATATGGTTTTTTTGGAAAATATTTATGAATATTAACGAAAAGTGTTATTAAAACGTTTTGCGAGTAAATTGGGTTTAATAAACCCCAGATCTTCAATGGGTTGTGGGAAATGGTTTTATACTTATTATGTCATGTTTATATAATTTGGATGATGATTGGTAGACTTGGATTGTACATGATTTTCTGAAATAGTTTAATGGTTGTGTTACGAGGTTATGCTTTGAGTTGTGGTTTGGCTTAGGCCCGAGATGTTGAACTGTGATTTGATTGTTATTGTGATGGTTATGTGGTTCCTCGGTGTTTGTGATAATTGAGAGATGTGATTGTGGATTCTGACTATGTGTGACTGGGATATGATGTAATGTGTGGTGATTGTGATTGTGAGATGATGTTGAGGAAACCTTCCGCGAGTTGCCGTTTGGTCGAATAGTCTCGGATGTTGAGGTAATACTCCGTCATTCACGAGACTGATAGTCTCAAACTTCAAGCGGGGCTCCGTCATTCCCGAGACTTATCTTAGACGTTGAGCCTGGGGCTCCGTAATTCCTGATACTAGGATCATGACTCGGACATCGAGCTTGGGGCTCCATAATTCCTAAGTCGGTCCGCACTCGAACGTCGAGCTGGGCTCCATAAGTCACAAGTGATATTAGCTTACCGGTAGTGCACATTTGATATGATGATCCAGTTACAGATATTGAGGATGGGTCAGGTGATATGATTGGTTGATTTGGTATGATTGACGGCTTCAGTATGCATGACTAGTTCACAGTGGCATGTAACAACTCGTCCCAAAATTTTGGGATTAATTTAAGATTAAATTGAGGATTAGCGAGGCTAATCCAGGATTCGTCGAGGATCGTCGGAAATTCAGGGCGAAATTACAATTTTGCCCCTAGACGAAGGTAAAAAGTTAACTTATGACCCAGGAGGTCCAATGCACGAGGACCGAGGGCTATTACGTAGATCGAGTCGATACGAATCCGTAGACAAGCAACAAGTCAAAATCGAACATTCGATGGGAAAATTACGGATCGCGGAAGGTTTGAGGTACTATTGCACGAATTTCAAGGTGATTGAGCATTTATCCCTAGTGGACCCAGATATTTTGGGTCAGATCCAATGGATGCGTGACAAGTGTCACTCATCCATTGTCCATCCCTTTGTATACATGCACTTAACCTTTTTGTCTCTCTTTTGTGCACCAAAAACCCGAAACCCAAACCACCCAAATTCCCCTCCCCCCCTTTGCTGGTTCGGTTGAGGAACCTTGAGAAATTGAGAGTGAAGCTGAGGGTGTGACGGTGAGGCTGAGAGGGTGGTGGTAGGCGGCGGAGCTAAGCGGTGGTTGGAAAACCGTGAAGAAGGTAAAACCCGAAACCCATGACCTTTCAAAATTCAAATTGGTGTTTGGATGTTTGATGAATGGTTTGGTTGACTAGATTATGTTTATAGGACTTGGGCAAGCTCGTGGAGATTAAAAGTAACGTGTTTAGATGGCTGGACAGCCTTGGAAGGGTGGTGGTAGCTTGGCCGTGGCTTGTGGCCTAAGATAGGTACATTATAAGCCCTATTTCGTGAGTTTAGTCCATAGAGGGTTCCAAGAATTGAGACGAAGAGAATGGGACTAATGGGACCGAAAAAGATGGTCGGAGGTGGAAGAACGAACCGGGTCAAGGTCGCGAGTCTGCGCGACCTAGTTCAGAGAAATGGGCCGACCCGGATAGAGGTTAGGGGTGATAATGTCATCAGCTAACGTCATCACCTGTCAGATTGTCAGGTGACATGGCCCAATGAGGGATGGACATGTGGCAGTTTTTAGTGCACAATTAGCTTGACATTTCAGTGACGTGGACCAATCAAATGGTGCCACGTGTCACTTACATGTCAGACACGTGGAGCCATTAGCTACTGACACATGGCACTGTCAGCTAACACCTGTCAGATGACAGACTGTCAGAGATGAAATCATGCTGATGTCAACAGTGACGTCAGCGTTGACTTTGACTGGTGACTTTGCTGATGTCAGCGTTGACTTTTTGGTCAACGTTGACTGTACCTTTGATCCGTATATGGGGCACGTGGACACGTATTTCGAGTTGTGACCATGGCCATTTTTAATATTTCAACGATATGAATCCAATGGTGGTGGATTCGAGTCGATCGGAGATCGTTAGGTTGGTCAAATTGAGGTTTAAACCCTATGGAAGCGTGTCTGGGACACGTTGACTTTTTCAGGAATGTTGGGGGTTCTTGATTAGGACTTTTCTCGGTTAGTGGTAACCTTTGAGTGTGTTTTGGATAGGTCTGGATTACCCGGAAAGGTTGGATGAGCCCGAAGAATATGTGAGTGGACTTGATTAAAGTATCGAGGCGCAACTTGGACGGTCTGTGAGTGGACTTTGTTTATGAATATGCTGCATGTATAAATGTTTTATAGGTGTTTGTGAACATGTTTTGAGATGCCATGAGTGCATGTGATTTAAATATGAATTGTTTGGCATTTTTGGAGGAAAATTCATTATTGCACGTAATTCGAGATTTCTATTTTATATGATGTTTGGTCATCGGCCGAGTATACTATGTGCATGAGTTATATGTGATTCCTAAGGTTTCACAAAGAGGCATGAAATTGAGGAACTGATTTACGATTTTGAAGGATTTCATGGAGATGCGTGAAATCGAGATTCGGGCACGAGTCCCAGTTGAACGCCCTTGACTTGATTAAAGTCAAGGGTGTTTCTGAAAGTGAGATAAGTTGGGCTACGACCCAGTTATGTGATTTATGAAAGATATTTCGGGCAAGAGATCCAGTTGTGGATTTTATAGGATTCGAGAAATCCTGATATATGAAGTGTCGTGGGACGCTAGATTTTCGGGTTGTGACCCATTTGGTGAAATTTTGGGCTGTGACCCATTTGCTAATATTTCATGCTGTGACCCATTTGATGATATTTCGGGCAGATGGCCCTATGTGTGATGTTACGGGTTAGTCTCGAACGATCGGATTAGAGTCCTGATTGATGATGATGACATTCGGGTTAGTGTCCCGAGTGTTACGGCGCTCACCTCCAGACTGTGGTTGTGTTCCTTCCGAAGAGGTCACAATGCATTGTCTATTGTCTAGCAACCGTTGGAGGCTCTGATACCATAGGGAGGCTAAACTTAGGAGTGCTGAGGTTATCCTCTGAGATCGATCTGTGTTGTGTCCACGATGATCTAGAGATGGTCGCGGCGAGTGATGTGTTCACGGGGACATGATAGGATTGTGTGGTCCTAAGCTATTTGCACATGTGCAAGGATTGGATTCGTGACTGACATTGAGATGAGGATCAAATTTGTATTCTATGATTTGGGCTGAGGCCCCGTACTTGTTTTATATGATTCAGTTTTTGGGCTGAGGCCCTGTATGTGTTTTATATTTTAGGCTGAGACCCTACTTAGATGCTATCTTCGATTGAGAAACATTTTTCACTGGATTTGATTTGGGAAGCAATACGTCTTACTTCCGATAAAGTATTTGAAATAACTGTTTTATGATGCATGCATACTTTTACGTGAAGGGTATAAATATGATTTCGATAAATTATTTTCGAACTGTTTATTTTTGTCCACTCACAATTTTTATGGTTTTTAATACCCTTCAGGTTGATCACAAATGCGGGTTGTAGTCAAGATTGAGACATCACAGGGCACCACCGATCCTAGCGTACTCTGATTGACCCTGAGCGGTGGACGAGTTTATCCCTGGTCTGACACACGGTGTCAGAAGGGAGCAGGCACATCCCACAAAAATCCAAGGGGATCGGGATGGGTGCTGTCAAGGTGGTATCAGAGAATGAGATTGGGCTTAGAGTGACGCGCATGTGTTGGATGTGATGTCCTTGCAGTGGTGCGATTTTTGACACGTGGTTATCCGTGGAATCGAACCCTGGTCAGGTCATGTTTGACACGTGGTGTGATTTTTTAGGGTTTGATTGGCACAGAATGCCGTGTTTTGGTGATGTTTGATCCAGAGTAGGATCGATGTGCATGTGAATCCAACGGCTTAGAGTCGTAGTGTTACTGGTGGATGGGACCTAGTCGACTAGTTGTCCCAGTATGACGACTTTGAGAGTCGGGACTGTTGAGCAGTCATGTCAGATAGGGGATTATGTCAAGCGATATCAGTGGAGGTCGTGGATGACCCTAGTTGTGATGGTTGGGAATAGGAATGGTTGAGCCTATTTGGTGTGAGATGACATGTTTCAGTGTGTCGAGTTCTGAAGGGATGTCAACTGGCAGGGGAATCCACGGTATAGATGTTATGTAGTATGGCATGTCATGATTATAACATGCCATGGTTGAGCAGGTATGGTATGGCCCTACTCAGTGCCAAGTTCTTGTGGGTCAAATGGCTGGAAGCTGTAGAGTTACGAGTGGATGTGATCCTTGGGTAGTTATTACCGGTTGGTTGGATACCAGTATCAGAGTATGACAACTTTTCGAAGTCCCGGGTGATGGATCGGTTAGGATGGACGTGTTGCAGTGAGCAGCCGAGTTTGTGATAACCCTAGTTTGAGATTGATTGGACAAGTTACCAAGAGTGTGATACTTGTGGACTGGATCCTGCGGTGGACCGATCAGTGGATATTGCGTTTTGAGCGGTTGGTGCCTGCGATGAGTTGACTGCATGGGTATGGAGTCTCGATAGCAGAGTGTTTATGGGATTGGTCTGCTGGCGGTTATGGCAGACGCTGCTGTCAATAGACGTGGATGAGTCCTATCGGTATGAATATGCTCGCATTATAGTGACGACTGTGACGATGGGGATTCACCAGTCGTGATAATGATGCAGAGGTATGTGAGTGTCGCTTAGTGCGAGCAGAGATTTCAGGATTTGACTCGGTTACAACCGAGTGCGATCCCAGAAGGAGATGTTGGGTTCTGGGTGTTGGCGAGTGTGTCGCACTACCTCAGTGGAGGTAACTGAGATGAGTTGGAAATGCCAGAGACGTACTGGATGGAATCCAATAGTGATCGGATAGTTCCGAATGACACTGAGTGTGTCTGAGTGATGTAATGCCAAGGAGGGCTTGGATTGTGACCGAGAGGGTAAACATGCCCTAAGGGGTAAACATGAAAGTTTGGTGGACATTGAACGGGACAGAGAGGATCCTGAGTGGCTCAGTGCAAGGCATGGGTATACCTAGATTAGTGACAGGTACCCTAGCTCATTTTGGACTGATTACCCGAGTATGGGTGCAGGAGTTGAACCTATAAAGGTTGAAACGTGGAAATTAGGTAGTGATGGATGACATCCTTTTGGATATGAATAAACGATATAAACAGACAAGTGAGTTGGATACTAAGGTTGATAGTTTGCGGACACGTGGTTGATGTCCACGTGAGTAACGGCTTTGAGGCTGAGAGAATACGATTGAACGGTCGTGAAGGATGGGGGACACATGTGTGATGCCCTTAGTTAGCTCAACGAGCATGGAGTGAGTTTTGGGTTGTGCCGGTGTTTCTCAATGTTTTGTTGGCGAGAGTGGGGGTTACCACATTCAGAGAGTTTGTAACGACTCGTCCCGAATATCGAGATTAAATATTAATTAATTATGGATTAATGTGACTAATCAGGGATTAGTCGAGAAAAATCAGACGGACGGTGTAAAGTGATCGTTTTGCCCATGGAATTGGGCAAAATATTGACTTTTGATCCGGGGAGTCAAACATACAAGGATCGATGACCATGATGTAGTTGGGACGTCACGAGTCCATAGATAGGCGGCACGTCGAAGTCGGACGACGAACAGGGAAGTTATGGTCACGGCATCGAAATCGGGATATTTAACGTCTCGGGATTTGCATTAATTAATGATTAAACCTGATTGGTTGAGAGAATTGATGTGGACCTTTAGATGAGTGACAAGTGGAACTCATCCCATTGGTGATTTTTCCCCAAAATGTGGATCTTGGTCTGATTGGTTATTTTTTTTTATTGTTTAATTCCCATATCTCACATCTCTCACCGTTCATCAATGATCATCTTCTTCATCATCGATCATCTTCTCTGTTTCCTCTTAAAACCGGTGAGAAACCATTAAACCGTGAACCCAATCCCTTACAAACACCCCTCAAACCTCACCTGATGCTTGTGACCCGTGAATGAAAAAAAAAAAAAAAAAAAGGAGGTCGAGACGATGTTGACGGTGGCCACAGTGATGCTCGCAATGGTGAGGTAAGGGGCAAAACCCGAAGGCCCGTATTTCATTCGAAAATGGAAATCTTAGTTATGGTGTTTATTGTTCGTTTCTGCTGATTGGATGAGGTACTAGGGAGTGAGACGAGTCAACTGGGATTGGAATCGATGTCAACGGTGGTCAGAGTCCATAACAGTTCGAGGTTGCAGGTCGTGGTTTTGGTGCCCGTTCAAAATGGTCCAGGAGTTCCGGAGATGGTGATTTAGCCAGGGAGGCTTATGGCACACATATTAATGTGACAGCTTGGACGGTCTGTGAGTGGACATTGGTTTCTAAATATGATGCATGCATAACTATTTTTATATGTTTTATACATGTGATTTCTATGATTATGATAGTGGTATTGATGGCTTACGTATTCGCACGTATTTCGAGATTTAAGGCTTTATACTATGCTTATATGTGCTGGTATTTCTATGATATTTTAATGGAATGGTTTTGGATTTGGAAATATGGAACCGGGCATGAGACCCATTTAATTTGTAAACTATCAAACTTGGAGTCCATTTGGTTTAATGTGGCATCGGGCTGGAGGCCCAATTGACTTACCTGATCGGGCTTGAGGCCCAGTTGGTTTATGAAATGAAATTTCGAACTGAGTCCCTTGGATTTGGAAATTGGATTTGCTGAAATAATTTATGAAAGTTGTACTTCGGGCACGAGACCCAATTGTGGATTTACGATGGTTTTATGGAAATCCCAGGCATAGGTCCCTTTGAACGGTTTTGAGATGATTTATGTAATTTTTTTCCATATACCATCATCACGATTGGTTGCCCTCTAGACGTCTCGTATTACCCTAGAGTGATTTGTTGTCTCCTCTAGACGTCTCGCAGTATCCCAGAGTAGTCACAGCGCACTACCTGAGAGGGGCTGCCCCGAGGCGCAGCTCATGATCAGGAGTGCATTTATGGTTGATACCTCTAGGGAGGGTCATTGATCTATGGATCATTGACCTGGGTGGATCCTAGGGAGACTCGGGATTGAGACCCCGAGTAGCACGCGTATCTTGGAAAACCGTGACAGTGGTATTGATTAGGCATCAGGGATGTCGAGGATTGGTTTTTGGCTGAGTTCCCACATGATTGGTTTTGGGCTGAGTTCCCACATGATTGATTTTGGGCTGAGTTCCCACATGATTTGGATTTACGATTTTGGGCTGAGTGCCCATACGATTGGTTTTGTGGTTTTGGGCTAAGGCCCTAATGATTTGAGGAAGGAAATGACTTTGGTTTTATAAACGGTTTTTATTACATTTGATAAGATTGAGGTAACTGGTTTTCGAATGCATGCATACTTTTTAGTGAAGGGCATAAATGTCTTCTTATGAAATGTGTTTTTATTAAACTATTTATTTTCGTCCACTCACAGCTTTTAATGGTTTTTAATGCCCTTCAGGTTGATCGCGGATGCGGGCTGTAGCAGTGACGGAGACTTCACACTCCTCCACTGATCCTGGCGCGCTCTAGAAGCCCCAAACGGGCTAAGGTTTGAGTTATCCCTTGTCTTACACTTCGTGTAAGATGGGAGCATGGTACATCCTGCGTTAATCCTGGAGGGATTGGGATGGGCCGTGTCAGAGTTGGTCTGGAACCAACTGTAATAAATACACTTTCTTTTCCTGGAAGTTCTCACTCAGGGATGTGTGAGTTGATGAGCGCTGAGTTGAGGACTTGAGAGTCCATTGGGAATTGGTTTGGTTGATTGTGGGTGACCATACCTCCTGAGTTTTATATAAGCTTGTTTGAGGAAAAATCTGATTGATGAGATAGGATCATCAGTATGAGTATGCTTCCAACATGGTTGAAACTTCGAGACCAAGAGAAGTTATGATCGAGACAATGAGACAAGTGCTTGCTTCCGCATTAGTGATGGGTTTTCTGAAATCAATGAAGGAGACTTCTCATTTTCTGCTCTTTAGCAGGTGGTGCTTGGTGCCGCAGGATGACATAGGATGAATTTTGATGTCATCATCTTGGATCATCCTTGATTTTTCCCTATGTAGGATGAAGATGAGTGATATGACAGTGAAAAGGGTTTAAAGAGGGTGTAAGACCATGTGAACCGAAATCTGGTCGTTATCTAGGAATGAGTTAGTATGGATCCACCTAGGATCGAATGGATCAGGTGGTGTTGTAATGATCGAGATGATCAAGGTGATTGTGGTGAACGTGAGTCGAGTAAACCGAAGCGAATTGGAATCACAAGAATGATGAGGTATGAGAATACATGACAGAGGCTGGATATGTGAATAAGTATGAGACAAGGACGATACGTGGGTATCAATCAGGAAGTGATGAGTAGCTGATGCCTCGAGTAGGATGTTGGCAGGTTCATTGCCACTCTGGATGGAGCGATTGTATGGAGTGTTGTTGGACAGTGACAGGTAATCGACAGGTTCGAGTTTGGTACGTCTTCGTGACGTGAGTCGGCTAACCTTTGGAACAAACAAAAGAATGAGATTGGTTAGAGAACTGGATGGATTATCCCTGGAGTTGGTTAGGTGACTTCGATGACTCCGAGAGGACGTTAAGTATAGTGAGGTTTGGCCGGGATAAATGATTGGAACGTGGTCGGTAATATGTGATTGGTACGTGAATGGACGTTTCCTGAGTGCAGTCCTTGAGCAGGCTGGGTAGTGCCTTGATGATTGTATGATATGGGTGCACCTTTTAGTAATGCACATGAGATGGTAATCGGACAGGGTCCGATGTTGATTGTACATTGTGTACAGGGATCGGTCATTGAATACGGTGCCTAGTGCAGAGTGGATTGAGAGGGTTTAGTGATGATGTGAGCCAGGAGCTCAGGGCCATGTGGGCCAAAGGAACCCTAGTGTTTATGCATGTGACTATCCCTGCTAAGGCAAGTATTCAATGGGGTCCAGATACACCCAGGATGGGTGAGATGTCGATTGGTGTATCGACAGGATGAGTGTTATGACAATTTGAGACTCGAGACGAGTCAGGATTTCAGCATAGGTCACTGAGTGACAGGAGATGCGATGTGGAGACTCGAGAGCGTGTCGACATCAGAGTGGGGCAACAAAACCGCAGTGGAGCCGGGAGTTACCGACTGGTCACGATGGTTGTCGATGGGATTGGCTTACTTGTGAAGTCAATCTGGCATATTGTGGTGATTGAATAAATCGGTATCCGACATATACAGATTGGTATGTAGTGATGGGACTGAGTGTGAGTCAGCATGAGTATGGCCTGCGAGGTGAGATTCCTGCCATTGTGATGGCAGGATCTAGAGGTTGTTTGTCTGATCAGACGCTGAGAAAAATTTCATCTTGGATGTGATCGCCCTCAGTGGGAGTGTGTAGTTCAGCCTAACGACTAAAGGTTGGAAAGTGTCTGAGTGGAAGGCTGAGAAGCTGACTACGATGTCAACTTAGATTGTCAACTGAGAAAAACCATCAGGCAGAAAAGCCGACTTTGATGTCAGCTTAGTATAGCTGATCAGTCAGAGCGAGTGACAAGTGGGTACCGACGGGTACTGTGGTTGTGTTAGACGTGTACGTTTACACGAGAGTGCCCCGAGTTGGAGGTAAGATTGGATTTCCACGGTTTCATTGTGGAATTGGGTTAGTTTGAATTTCGAGGACGAAATTCTTAAGGAGGGAAGATTGTAATGACCCGTCCCAAAATTTTGGGATTAATTTAAGATTAAATTGAGGATTAACGAGGTTAATCGGAGATTAGTCGAGGATCGCCGGATGTTAAGGGTGAAATTATAATTTTGCCCCTAGACGGGGGCAAAAAGTTAACTTTTGACCCGGGAGGTCCAATTCACGAGGCCTGAGGACTGTTATGTAGATCGAGTCGATACGAGTCCGTAGACAGGTGGCACGTCAAAATCGAACATTCGACGGGAAAGTTACGGATCACGGAAGGTTCGAGGTACTATTGCATGAATTACAAGGCGATTAAGCATTTCTCCCTAGTGGGCCCAGATATTTTGGGTCAGGTCCAATGGATGAGTGACAAGTGTCATTCATCCATTGCCCATCCCTTTTGCATACATGCACCTAACCTCTCTGTCTCTCTTTTGTTCACCAAAAACCCGAAACCCAAACCACCCAAATTTCGCCTCTTACTGGTTCCGTTGAGGAACCTTGAGAGACTTAGAGTGAAGCTGAGGGTGAGACATTAAGGCTGAGAGGTAGGTGGTAGGCGACGGAGCTAAGTGGTGGCTGGAAAACCGTGAAGAAGGTAAACCCGAAACCCTTGACGTTTCAAAATTCGAATTGGTGTTTGGACATTTGATGAATAGTTTGGCTGACTGGGTTATGTTTATGGGACTTGGACGAGCTCGTGGAGATTAAAAGTAAGGTGTTTGGACAGCTAGACAGCCCTGGAAGGGTGGCGGAACCTTGGTCATGACTAGTGGCCCAAGACAGGTACATTCTAAGCCCTATTTCATGATTTTGAGTCCACATAGAGGTTCCTGGGATTGAGACAAAGAAAATGGCACTAACGGGATCGAAAAAATGGTCGGGGTGGAAGAACCAACCAAGTCAGGGTCGCGGGTTTGTGCGACCCGGTTCAGAGAAATGGGCCGACCCAGATAAAGGTTAGGGGTGATGACATCAGTTGATGATGTCATCACCTGTCAGATTTTCAAGCGACGTGGCCCAATCAGATGGTGCCACGTGTCACTGACATGTCAGACACGTGGATCTGTGAACTGCTGACACGTGGCACTATCAGTTGACATGTGTCAGATGTCAGACTGTCAAAGATGACGTCAGTAGTGACGTCAACATTGACTTTGTTGACGTCAGCGTTGACTTTTGGATTAACGTTGACCGTACATTTGACTCGCGCGTGGGGGTGTGTGGACAAGTATTTCAAGGTGGGACCAGGATCATTTCAAATGTTTTGACGATACGAATCCAATGGTGATGGTTTCGAGTAAATCAGAGATCATTATGTTGGTCAAATTGAGGTTTAAAGCCTAAGGAAGCATGTCCGGGACACATTGACTTTTCTGGGAATGTTGGGGGTTCTTGATTAGGACTTATCTAGGTTAGTAGTAACCTTTGAGTGTGTTATGGACAGGTCCGGATGGCCCGAAGAGGTTGAATTTGCTTGGAGAGATTTATGGCATTTGTATCGAGGCGCAACTTGGATGGTCTGTGAGTGGACGTTGTTTATGAATATGATGCATGTATAAATGTTTTATAGGTGTTTATGAACATGTTTTGAGATGCCATGAGTGCATGTGATTTAGTTCGGGCAGTCAAACAGACTTTGGTCGATAACTGTGACGTAGTTTGGGACGTTACGAGTCCATAAACAGGCAGCACGTCCGATTCGGACATTCGAGGAAGAAGTTATGGCGTTCGAATGTATAGGGGCATTTTGGTAATTTAGCCTCAAGGGAATTTTGATCATTTGGTTGCCTAGGGATCTGTGCCAATTGATAATTGGATACTTGGTTGTCTTGGGAAGTGTGCCCAATGGATGTGGAACACTTGTAGCTTACTGGAAGGCCATGGAAGCCTCTTCACCGTCTCTCATTAGGTTTTAAAATGGTTGCAAGATTTTGCGAAGAAAAAAAACAAAGAATCAGAGTGGCCGTGTGTGTGTGAGTGAAACCCAACCTCCTCAAACGTCCTCTTATGCCCATGGTGTTTGATTGACACAGAGAGATTAGATGGTGAGGAGGATGGTAGTGCCACCGTAGTGAGTGGCCGTGAGTGACCTCTTCTGTACCCGTGAGGCACAGCATGAAAACAAGGGACTTGTGGACCTGTGAGAAACACTTGATCCAGACACCTTGAAAACGTGATCGTTTGTTCATTATTTCTCCATAGAAATAAGAAGTGAAGTTGAGACAAGTCCAGTAGTGATGGTGACGGTAGTGTACATAGCTGTGAAATTCTCGATTGAATTTTAAAATGGTAAATTTACTTTTATTTGTTTTTGACTCATGTGGTTAATTGTAACATGTTTTGGAGCTCAAACCAAGGCTGTTGGGCTTGGACTCACCGCCAATAGTGGCCGAAATCGCTGGAACTGGACGAAGGGAACTCGACGGTTTAATCAGAAATCGAGAAGGTGAGTTTCAACATTGGTTCCATTATTTTGAGATCATATAAGGATAGGGGATAATTAGACGAACTTATAGGAGTGATTAGAATCGAAAACGGACTGAAAATAAAAAAAACTATGGAGTCGAACCGCTCAAGCCAGTTCGGTTGGACTGGACCGGTCTGAACCAGTCTGGACCAGCCTGAGCAGAGGTTGAAGATGATGAACAGTGCAGGCGCATGAGGCCCACACGCAGTACCTTTATGTAATCGCTGTAACAAACGTTTTGGAACTAGTTTCGAGTCGATCGGGCATCGTTTCGATATGATTGGGGATGTCCGAAGGTTTAAGGGCAATTTTAAAAATAGTTAAAAATTCGGGAAAATTACGGAGATTTAGTAGAAGCATTATGAAGTAGTTAGTGACCTTAGTATGTGATATGGACAGGTTTGGGAAGTTCGGTGATAGTGGATTAGCTGGGAACGGTGTATGGAATGCGTATCGAGGCGGCAGCAGGAATGGTCTGTGAGTGGACTTTGCTTTCTAACTTATGATGCATGCATAAATGTTTTTATATATTTTCTATACGTTATTGCTATGATTATGATTGTGATATCTATGCTTTCTGATTTACAAGTATTTCGAGATATTTTTACATATTTACACGTTTTACGAGATTATGGTTTGAAGCTATGATTTGATAATGGTTTTGATGCTATGATTTTGGGATTTGAATTATGAATTGATTTCAATGGTTATAAATGGATTTGGAAAAGTGATTTCGATAAATGTGATTTCTGGATTTGGATTCGGAATGATGAGTTCGGATTTGGATTTGGAAATGGATTTATGGATTTGGATTTGATAAAATGGTTTTGGATTGGATTTGTTGGATCTGGTATTGGGTTTAAAGACTCGGATATGATATGTGACGGGGACGGGCTCGGATATGTGATTTGGGTTTAAAGATCAGGTGAGTTCAAAGACTCGGGAGTTTAAAGACTCGGATATTGTGATTTCCCCCGTAGGCCTATTGAGTTTAAAGACTCGGGAGTTTAAAGACTTGGATTGATATTAAGACCTGTTGAGTTTAAAGACTCAGATATATATTGAGTTTAAAGACTCGGATAGATCCAACAGGTTCGATTTATGGAAATATGGTTTAAATGATTTTGGATTTCTGTGATACACTGATGGTTTTCAAATGGTTTTCAGATGTTTTGGATTATGACCCGGATGACATGGATTTGATGGTTTTGGGCTGAGGCCCTGGATTAGAGGAAACAAAAATGATTTTGGTTTTCATAAACGGTTTTTATTATCTCAGAAATGAAACGGTTTTCGAATGCATGCATTGGTTTTACGTGGAAGGTATAAATGTCTTTTCATATAAAATGTTTTCTGAACTTGTTATTTATTTTTTTTGTGTTCACTCACAGTCTTTTCTGTTTTTGATACCCTCCCGGTTGATGCGGTGCGGGCTGTTGTTGGTGAGACTTACACATCACACACACGATCCACAGTGGTTCTGCGCACCCTGGGAAGTCGGAAGTTAGTTTTGGATGGTTCGCTTGGGTATCCCTTGTCTGGATTATGTGTTCCATGGAGGTTAGATAGGTGTTTCTCCTTCGTTTTGCACGTGGGTTAGACGGGAGCATGACTTATCCCTTAATCCCGGGGGATTCGGGGTAGGTCGTGTCAATTGGTATCAGAGCGCAGTTAGTGCGCTCTACGTGAGGTTATGGCTTCCAGAGTAGTTGGTTAGTCGACTTGTGTGTTATGATGTTGATGTGGATGTGATGTCTCGACGCGGAACAGCCCGTCATCAACCTGGATGCTTGAGTAATAGTACGTGAGTTAGTGGCTTTGTTAGTGCCAAGATCACTAGCGACAGGGTTCTGGTTGCTCGATAAACGATGTGGGTGTGACGTGTGCCTGCTTAGGGCTGGCAAGGATAGCGTGTAAGCCGGAAAGGATAGTGTGTTTGGCATTGGATATGATCGATAGGTTGATGGACCTTAGGGTCGGATGTGTGTCAGGGTGGTTAACCCGGATGGTAACCAGTGAGTTAGATGTGATGGGATCGTTACGGTCGATGGTTGGCTAGTTGGCCTATAGGGCCGGATGACGATAATATGGAATTGTGACCATTTGGTCAAATCGGTTGAGATTGGATTTGTGCGGCTACGAGTAGCCGGATGCCTCGAGTTACGGGGGTAAAGGAATTTGACATCCTATGAGTTGAGAAATTTCCTCTAGTGATAATTACTGGATTGACGATTGAGACGACATTGGGTTAATAGATGTTCCTAGCCGAATTAGTCGGTTATAACGACCCGAGTAGTGAGGTTGTTGTGAGCTAGTGGATGTTGTGGGTTTTGATAACCCAAGTGGTGATGATGATTTGAGGAACCCCGTTGGGATTGCTGACTTGGTAAGTGTGAGTGCACCTAAGCTAGTTGATGGCCTTAATAAGAAACCCCAGTATAAGTGCTTAGTCTGGAAAACATGAGTTGGGGTTTGTAGTTGTCATGATTTGGATCGACGATTCGGCCAGACTGGAGTTTTTGCTGCTGGGTGCAGCTAAGGTTATTGATGATCTGGTGGATGACCCCGATTGAGTCAATGTGACTATGATGCTTGGTTGAGTATGGTTTGCTCAGAGTTGTGGAATACGAGGGAGGTGAGTTGCCGCGACCCGAGTGCAGATTTAGGGTTTTAGCTCGGTACGAGCAGAGCTTCAGGGTTTGGTGCGCTGTGAGCACTAGATAGGAGATTATGTGCCACGAGCTGGGATGTTTATGAAGGGAAGGATGGGCACATCGTGGATTGAGGTTGTAATCAGTCGTGAGGTGCTGGTATGTGGTCCCTACCATTAACCGAGCCGGGATAGTCGATGACCATTGGCAGGTCATGTTTCCGTACGATTGGTTAGGATGGTTTTGGTTTGATCAGAGTAGTGCAGTAGAAGCACGATGGACCTATGGTGTTGAATCTGGCTAGGTTGGTATGGTCAGGTTTGACCACGCCTGAGTTTGGTTCTCATGGACACCTCGAGATGGGACGTATGAGCTAGCAGATGTTGGATATGTCAGGTGTGTTGGAATGTTTCGGCATATGCGAGGATGGCATATGGTGCTACCGAGGATAATCATGGGTGATGTCGAGGCCAGTACTTGGTGATTCCCCGAGATTGGTAATTGACGACTTCGAGGATAGTGACTGAGGAGTCCGAGGTTAGTGATGGATGGTTGATGATTCCGAGAATGGATAATTGAGGATAGTGGTGCTCGGGAGTTGAACCTCAGAAAGGTTGAGACGTGACAATCTAGATAAGTGATGAGTGACATCCTTTTGGATGTACATAAACGGTAGTAACCGACATGCGAGTTGGTTAGTAAGTTGGGTTGTGGATTTCCTATGACCGATAGAGGAGTTGACGTATGGATGGTTAGTCCTGTGGTGGCTTTCGTGTTGAGGAGATGGATACGTTTCCAACATGGTTGGAATCTTAGAATCAGGAGACGTGGTAATTGAGACGATGAGCTGTTGTGGTTGATTCCGAGTTGGTTTTAGATGTTGAGTAGTGAGTCATGGATACTCTGGAGTTGGTATGGGAGACTCATGGTGGTGTATGATGGGACTTCGGGAATTGTGAACCCCCATTGATCGTGGACACGTGTGGATGTGTTAAGGAGTAGAGAGAGTACTTGGTGACGCCATGTTTGGCGTGTGTGGTGAGTGGAATGGGGTTGTGTTAAGTTGGATTAAGGTAGGATGAATTGTGATGTCATGGTTATGGCTTGTCTTGAGTTCCGTTGTAGGATGACGAAAAGGAAGATAATAAGGAAGGGTGATAAGGAGTGACTATAACTGATCAATATGAGGTAATGGAAGAGAACCCTCAGTCTAGACGTGTTATATGCTTGAGAAATCATTTGAGGGACTTGCATGGGACTCACATGAGAAGTGATGTGCTTGTAATGGGTTCGATGATAGTCTTACACCTACGGACGAGAAGTGGGATCCACTTAGGAGCGGATGGATCAGGTTTGGGTAATTACTGTTGTCGAGGTGTTAGTTGATGAATGGGATGAAATTAAAATCCAACCTCTGTCTTAGTCACACGAGTGGTTTGACTTGGTTCTGTGTGTGAGTAGGATATAAGTTGTCTTGAGTGTAGGTTAGATATGTTGGACATAAGGATGATGTGATTGCTCTGTTTTGCAAGAGTGAACGTGGCTGGATATCGAAAGTGATATGATGTGGACATAGTGATGGGTAGGTTAGATGTTGGATTGGTGCAGGATGAGTGTGGTCTATCTTGCATACGCATGGGTATATGGACTTGGATCTAGTGCTGGGTCTGTCTTGTACCTGTAAGTGAGACGTGATTGGATTAGATATTTTGGATGTTGGTCGGGAAACCCAGGAGACCAGGAGAATCGGAATGGACTTGAGTTGGTATTCCTCGGAAGACATGTAGATCGACCTAGTGTTAGGATCGGACCAATGGACTTCAAAGGTGAAGCGTGATTGGCTCGTAGTCTGGTGGTAATCAGTGTCGATACGAGGATCTTTTGTGTGCCCCGGAGCTACACTGTGAGGGTTGACGGATACACTATGGTGTTGTTGGATGGAATTAGGATACATCGTGGGTGTTTGAGTGATTGGCTAATGCCAATGAGATTGAGGATATATTGTACGATGGATGTGATTTCGATGACACTGTGATGTTTTTGTGGTATGTACCGTTATTCTTATTCGATGTGATTGGTCCCTACTCCTGAGATTTGTGTTAACGGTTGAATTAGTGGTCAAAACCCTTCCGATGAGATTTGGACTTGCATCATGATGGTCTGGTAGACGTGTTGATGATTGGTTATGGCAGGATTCAGTGTTGATGTGAGCTGGATGTTCAGACCCATGAGTGGCTGGTAGGACCCTGACGCTAAGATGTGTGGTCAGAGATGTGTGATCACGGTTTGATAAGCATTCGATGGGGTCCAGTTGCAGACAAGTAGTGTGGGACGTGGATGGTGTTCCCATAGGCTGATGCTGTTAGTGGTTAGTGGAACCACCGGTGTCATGGCTTGTCGAGTTGTTCGGTGAGCGATGGTGTTGCTACTCCGGTGAGGTCGGCACGGATCGCTAACGGAGTCAGTATGGATCGTTAAGTGGATGGTGACGGAGAAGAGCACCGAGGCCAATGGATGTCGTCTTGAGGATTAGTTTTACGAGGTGAGATTCGTGTCTGGTGGTAGCAGAAGCTTACGTTACTAAGGGAATTGGTACGAGGTATGCATGACTCGAGAATGAGTCGAGGTTAGTGTGACTAGTAAATATAGTGATTCGATTGGTGATGATTGAGCCGTGAGTGTCGACTGGTATGATGGTAGAGGTGCCTCGAGTATGAGTTGGTCCGCTTGGCAGAGATGTGATGACATATGTGGTGATAGTGTGGTGACAGTTTGGGAACTTTCAGGGTACAACAGGACGGGCAGCAGTTGTACACCAGGAAGGAGGCCCAAGTGTGAGACAGATTGGATTCCCTCAATGAGTTGCGGACGTACGAGAATCTAAATTTCGGGGACGAAATTCTTTTAAGGGGGAAAGATTGTAACGACCCGTCCCAGATTTCAGGATTAGATTAGTGATTAATGACGGATTAGTGAGATTAATCGGTGATTAGTTGAGTGATTTGGGATGGACGCTGCGAAATGACCGTTTTGCCCTTAAATTGGGCGAAATATTGACTTTTAGTTTAGGCCGTCAAACGGTCTTTGTTCGATGACTGTGACGTAGTTTGGGACATCACGAGTCCATAGATAGGCAGCACGTCCGATTCCTACATTTGAGGAAGAAGTTATGACGTTCGGATATATAGGGGCATTTTGGTAATTTAGCATCAAGGGCATTTTGATCATTTGGTTGCCTAGGGATCTGTGCCCAATGATAATTGGGCACTTGGCTATCTTGGGAAGTGTGCCCAATGGATGTGGGACACTTGACCTTTACTGGAAGGTCGTGGAAGCCTTTTCATCGTCTCTCATCAGTTTTTAAAATGGTTGCACGATTTTGGGAAAAAAAAAACAGAGAAACAGAGTGGCCGTGTGTGTGTTAGTGAAACCCAACCCCCTCAAACATCCTCTTCTGCCCATGGTGTGGGATTGAAACAGAGAGATTAGATGGTGAGGAGGATGGTGGTGCCACCGTAGTGAGTGGTCCTGGAAGGTGGCCCTAAACCCAGGAGGCACATCATGAAAATAGGGGACATGTGGACCCGTGAGAAACACTTGATCCAAACACCTTGAAAACGTGATCGTTTGCTCATTGTTTCTGCATAGAAATAAGAGGTGAAGTTGAGACAAGTCTAGTGGTGGCAACGGTGGCCCACGATGGTGACGGCAGGGTACGTAGCCGTGAAATTCTCGATTGAATTCAAAAATGGTAAATTTAGTTTTAGTTGTTTTTAACTCATGTCGTTAATTGGAACATGTTTTGGAGCTCAAACCAAGGCTGTTGGGCTTGGACTCACGGCTAATGGTGGCCGAAATCGCTGGAACTGGATGGAGGGAACTCGACGGTTTAATCACGAATCAATAAAGTGAGTTTCAGCATTGGCTCCATTATTTTGAGGTCATACAAGGATAGGGGATAGTTAGACGAAGCTATAGGAGTGATTAGAATCAAAAACGGACTGAAAACAAAGAAACTATGGAGTCGAACCGCTTACGCTGGTTCGGTTGGACCGGACCGGTTTGAGTAGAGGTTGAAGACGATGAACAGTTCAGGCGCGTGAGGCCCACGCGCAGCCTCTTTGGGCGGAGCGTGAGGGCGTTTGGAGCTGTGTTTGGGGAATTTGTCAACATATGATTTTATGTAATCGCTGTAACGAACATTTTGGGACTGGTTTCGAGTTGATCGCACATCGTTTCGATATGATTCGGGATGTCCGAAGGTTTAAGGGCAAGTTTAAAAATAGTTAAAAATTCGGAAAAATTACGAGAATTTAGTAGAAGCGTTATGAATTAGTTAGTGACCTTAGTATGTGATATGGACAGGTTCGGGAAATCCGGTGATAGTGGATTCACCGGGAACAGTGTATGGCACGCATATCGAGGCGACAACAGGAATGGTCTGTGAGTGGATTTTGCTTTCTAACTTATGATGCATGCATAAATGTTTTTATATATTTACGTGATTGCTATGATTATGATTGTGATATCTATGCTTTCTAATTTGCACGTATTTCAAGATATTTTTACGTATTTACACGTTTTACGAGATTATGGTTTTATGCTATGATTTGATAATGGTTTCGATGCTATGATTTTGGGATTTGAATTATGAATTGATTTTAATGGTTATAAATGGATTTGGAAAAATGATTTCGATAAACGTGATTTCTGGATTTGGATTTGATAAAATGGTTTTGAATTGGATTTGTTGGATCTGGTATTGGGTTTAAAGACCCGGATATGATATGTGACGGGGGCGGGCCCGGATATGTGATTTGGGTTTAAAGACCCGATGAGTTTAAAGACTCGGGAGTTTAAAGACTTGAATATTGTGATTCCCCCATAGGCCTATTGAGTTTAAAGACTCGGGAGTTTAAAGACTCGGATTGATATTGAGGCCTGTTGAGTTTAAAGACTCGGATATATATTGAGTTTAAAGACTCGGATAGATACAGCAAGTTCGATTTATGTAAATGTGGTTTAAATGATTTTGGATTTCTGTGATACACTGATGGTTTTCTAATGGTTTTCAGATGTTTTGGGTTGTGATCCGGATGACATGGATTTGATGGTTTTGGGCTGAGGCCCGGAATTAGAGGAAACGGAAATGATTTTGGTTTTCATAAACGGTTTTTATTATCTCGAAAATGAAATGGTTTTCAAATGCATGCATTGGTTTTTCGTGGAGGGTATAAATGTCTTTTCTTATAAAATGTTTTTTGAACTTGTTATTTATTTTGTTTGTGTCCACTCACAGTCTTTTCTATTTTTGATACCCTCCAGGTTGATGCGGTGCGGGCTGTTTTTAGTGAGACGGAAACATCACACACATGATCCACAGTGGTTCTGCGCACTCTAGGAAGTCGGAAGTTAATTTTGGACGGTTCACCTGGTTATCCCTTGTTTGGCTTACGTGTTCCATAAAGGTTAGACAGGTGTTTAGCCTTCGTGTCGCAGGTGGGTTAGACGAGAGCATAAGTTATCCCTTAATCCCGGGGGATTGGGGGTGGGTCGTTTCATTATTAATCTTCTCAGTATTACATGTATTTCGAGATTTCCATTTTATTAACACATCAATGTATGCATAGTTTTTTTAAACGGAGACATGAGCTCACGAGTATGCAAGTATCCCTTGTCTGATAGAGTTTCGAGGGTAATTTTGGTATTTGAGGTTATCTATCAGGCAGGAGCAGGACCCGGGTACGTTATAAAAAGTGTTTTTCGGGTCAGGTCCTGTCAACTTATGTATTTGCAAATATATTTTGCTGAGTTTATAGAAATAACTGATGTAGTTGCAGCTTTTTAGTAGACAAAGTGATTTTTGAGTACTTATATTTTTTTGTCTTAGAATTTACTGGATACAATCCTCCTCAAATTGAATATAAAAAAATTTGAGTATTGATTATTTTTCTATTTTTTGTATCCTTGATTTTTATTTTTTGTATTTATTTGCTATTTTGTTTTTTTAAGTCTAAACGGTTTCAAACTGGTCTAATCCAAACCGAACTGTTAGTAACAGTTTGAATCGAAACGGTTTCATTCCTAATTTTTTATAATTCAATACATATCGAACCGTTAAGATTTTAACAGTTTGGATTTGAATATTGCACGACGGTATCCACCTCTATAAGAATCTATATTTGTGAGAATTTCGTAAAATTCCAACATTATTCAAGAAATTTGAATTTTTCAATGCATGTTTCATACAATAAAACCCGAGCACTAATATTAATGATCAATTTTAGATGTATAGTCATGGAGTCATTTGTCATTCATTTAAATGGGATTGGAAAATAATGGTGTCAAATGTAGCCCTGTTAATCGGTTTTTCGGTTCGATTTTTTTACCGAAATTGAAACCGAATCAGTTTCGATTTAGTTTGGCTTTTCCGCATAAAATTGACTAAAATCGGAACCAAAATGTTTGTTTCGGTTCGGTTCGATTTCGTATAAAATCGACTATTTTCGATTCAATCAGGTCGAACCGATTCAATTTTTCCTGAAAACTGTTTTTTTAAGAATCTTGTAATCAATATTTATATTGCCCAATTAATGTCCATTACAACTAATCAAAATCATCCGGAAATCAAAATTCAACCTAAATGTTCATTATAAACAACCAAATCAACAAGCATCAAAATCTAACATAGAATGTCCATTACAAGACCATACCATTCAAGTGAACAAAATAATAGAAATATCATGAAAATCAGGAAGGCAGCAAGGAGCAAGGCAGCAAAAATCAGCTTAGCAGCTACTAGCTAGTACGACCATTTACCATTTCTACATATGAGACAAGCAAAGTTAATTACATACATAAATTCACAATTAATAACAAACAAATATATTAAAAATAATAAAAAGATACAACAATTACCATGTGCAAGAGCATGATAGCACTCCACTTCTTCAACACTCGGCTCCAAATGTAATGCAATATTAATACTCAAAAACCAATTTTGAGTACATATCAATGCCTCCACAACTTCAGGGCTCAACGAACTCCTATACGAATTAATTACCCTTCCACTTGTGCAAAAGCATGACTCCGAAGCTATTGTTGAAGTGGGTATAGCTAGAACATCTCGTGCAACTCGCGATAAGATTGGATATTTGGATACCCCAATCATTTTCCACCAACCCAAAATATCGAACGTTGAATCCTCAATATCTTCGATAGGATCTGATAGCTATCTATCCAAATCATTACAAATAATTTCCTTCTTTTCATCCTCCTCATCCTTCTTGCTCTAAGATCTGTATCACCACTCAAACCCATCTTGTCCTTTGCTACTACAGAGGAGCTGCCACTAACTTTGTCCTCTCTTGCAGAATCCCCTCTCTCGCCGTCTTCATAGAGTTTATAAAGATTAGTCAATAAATCTTCAATCTGAAATAGCATGACATTTCTAATACTTTGAATAGAATCATTCAACACATTCAAGCCATCATTGACAATCAAGTTCAAGATATGAGCAATACATCTAATATGAAAATTTTCCCCATTATTCAAAAGTGCCACCGGACATTTCCATTTAGGCATTCTCTTCATCAAAAAAGACAACCCAGCATCATTCGAAGAAGCATTATCTACTGTAACAGTTAGAAGCTTTTCAATACCCCATCCAATTAAACAATCCTCCAAAAGCCTCCCAATTGATTCTTCCTTATGGTTTGGAATCACACAAAAGTTGATAATTTTTTTTATGCAATACCCAATCACTGTCAATAAAATGAGCATTGATAACCATATAATTGATGTTTTGAAGGGATGTCCATGTATCAGTAGTTACACAAACCCTATAAGACTTGAACAATTCTTTAAGGGACTCATTCTCAGCATAATACATATTAAACACCTCATTTGCAACTGTCTGACGACATGGAATTTTAAACCTAGGACAACCTACGGAACAGAAATCACGAAACCCGTCTCCTTCCCCAAAAGAAAAAGGTAACTCATCAACTATGACCATCCGAACAAATTTCTTAACAAGCTCATTCTGACTAAACTCAACAGCAACTTCTGTGGGCTTTTCTACAGATAGAACATTCTGATTTCTTTTGACAATCGTATTAGGGGGATATTTAGGACATTTCTGAAGGTGACTAATCAAGGCCCTAGTTCCATTTCTAATAGAATCAGCAGCATACGTATTAGGGCAATAATTACATCTAGCCCTAGTGAAACCAATCTCAGCTTTGTACCTTTCAAAATGATCTCATATGCTTGCACGCTGCCTTTTCTTCGCATACTTCAGAAACTGCGCATTAATTTCAGCCCTGGTCAGTGGTTTGACATTCTAATTCAACTCCGACTCAAAGTCATCTGCTTGTGAATCATGAACATTGTCCGCCTACAAAATGAAAAAACAGTAAGTATGAAAACTACAATCATATAATGGAATCCAGCAAGTCTGAGAATAAATAACTCTTCAGCCAATTCTGATGAGGCAGCAGACGTAACACTAGAAGCATTCCCAGAGGTAAGTTCTATTCTTATTTCTTAGGGTTTGGTTTCGATCTGTAGCAATAAACACCATTCACAGAGGTTAAAATAGATATGGTGAGGCCCAAACAAAAAGAAATAAAAAAAACAACATTCACAAAACAGCATATACAAATCATATCTGCAACAAAAACATCATGGATAATATAGTTCCAAATCCAATCCCCTGATTTCATCCTGGAAAAACTGCATACATGTAAAAATTAAGAAGGCTAATTGAACTAATTGGTTACATGATTGCTAACGAGACGATTCGAGTTAAAAAGGGCAAGTTCAAATTCAAACTTGAACATGTGCCGTTCATCAGAGAACCAAACATTTCATAAAGCTCCACACATTAATAAGATAGCAGGACATGCTAGGTAATGCTAAGCTCTACCTAAGAATGACCCAACGTACACATATATCGACAAGACAATCCGAAAGTACCATACTCTAACCAGGCTAGGCACAAGTGGCTTTCTTCGTTCCACAACGAATGAATTAGCCACCGCCAGACTTGAGTATGTTACTCAACCTACAATAACCAGTATTTTATTCCACAAGGTTTTACAAAGCAATGAAATGCTTAAGAAAAAGGAGAAAAAAATACTTTACACATTCTATCACCGCACCAGGTCTAAAATACTACCTTCACACCACAAATATGAAAGAAATGAAATGTCCTGCAAAGCACTAGCACATTATTAAAATTAAAATGACTCAAGAATGCCTTAGAAGTCATAAAGAATCTTAATCTTTACCAATTGCTTGAAAGTTGTACTAAATTTAGGGAACATATGTTACTCATTATTGTTATAATTACTACCTTCATGCATAATCCTTTTTTAGGGTTGCGGTATGTGTATATTCAAACACTACTACGGATTCTAATTTTCCTAATTCCAAGTCATTAGAGATTCAACTCACAAATTATCACACTTGGTTCTAATAGTTCATGCTCTCCATGATTACTAAAAGTTCACTGGAACATCATTACCTACAATAATACATATTACTAAACTGTAGGCCAATGCTATGGGACACATCTGGCGTGTAATAATGGACTGAGTTGAATTGAGCATAAAAACCAGAAAGATTTTCCCCATTTTTTTTTCTTTATTTGCTCTGCATAAGGGAAGCATAAGGGATGTGGAGAGGATATGCAAGCACTACTAGTTCAATCATCTATGATTTTACAACTGTAGCGATTTTTTATCTAGTGGATCAACATGCAATGCATGAACTATTGAATCTAAACATATGTAACTGCAATAGAGGATATCCCATGTTTAACTATTATATTAAAAATTTGAAAAAATATAATTATAAAATATACATGTATATGTTCTATTACTAAATGGATGTAAAGAATTTGACGCGTAGTAGTGCATACCAGTCTAATCCCTCAAATAGGCCTTCCCCTTTTATGGAAGAAGTTTTAAAAATAGACCACTGGCGGTTTTTTAGCTCGTGCAACTCTAACGCCTCCGTTATTGCAACATCATCAAGCTCACCAGGAAGATCCTAAATAAACCAAAAACAAATATAATGAGAACCACAACAAAATGCAAAACTGACTGAACAATTTTATTCGAATGCAACCTACATACACGAAGCTGAAACAGGTTTACATCAATTAATTCCCTCCACCGCAACAAAAAAATGTGAAAATATAATTGTTGAGTTTCAAAGATTGAATAAATGTAAGTAGAAAAATATTGAATACATAAATTGATAGAGACATAATATTAGTGAATTCTTAACTTTGAGAGGATGGGGGGAATGTGTAAATAGAATGGTTGGATTCAAGTTGCTGGAACCAGATGCTGGAATCAATTTATTCACTAGTACCCACTGCCAAAAAGATACCCACTCCATTGAAATACTTAGAGTCAATTTATTCACAAATTAATACATAAAATCAAGAATCAAGCTTTTCACAATTTGAAGATAAAATCAACATCCCTTAATTGATTTCAATGTCGTCCCAAAGATAGAAATAAACAAGTGAGGCCATTCAATTAAAACCCATTTGAAATTTTCAACATCAACGTCGTCCAAAGGAGACCCAACCACCGTCGTTCTGATGGAAGAAAGAAACGAAAACCCTAATACTTATAGTGCAATGAATTTCAGAGATTTTGAGCAGAAGAAGCAAACCTAAGAAAGCGAGACGAACGGGCGACTGAGCGAGAGCTTTGGAGTTTGGAATTCTTTTCCTAGTTTGATTGCGAGCAACCGATCAACGGTGAAGTGGGAGAGGTAGAAAGCTAGAGAACAACGGATCTTGATCTTGAGAGCTAGAGAGAAAGAGTGTGAGAGCAAGCAAAGCGAATGAATGAGGTGGAGGAGGTGGAGGAGGCGTCGGTCGAAAGTCGAAGACAAAGTCGGACTTGGAAGTTGGAAGTGGGAAGTATCAAATGATTTCTCTAGGGTTTCCTAATTCATACAACAACAATACTAAAAATGACGCCCTTTTTGAAGATTTTAATTATTAAGGTTCGGTCAGGGCCGGTACAGTTCAATTCTAGCCGGTACAGTTCGGTCTTTATCTCTTTCCGATCCAGTCTGGTCTAGTCCGATGTAATGATACCGAAAATTGAAATCGAATCGAGGGCTATCCGGTTCGGTTCGATTTTTTCCAACCAGTCTCGGTTTTACAACGATTCGGTATTGTTCAGTTCGGTCCCTATTCAGTATGGTTTTTCGGTCGGTTTTTCTAGACAAATTAACAGGGCTAGTCAAATGTACGAGAAAACCACGGTATTAGTGGTGGCTCTCACGGCCGTGGATTTCATGGTGCCTCAAATCCTCACATCAACATGCTTGGCTTTTTTCTCTCCGATCGATGCCAAAAACCGCCCAAAATCGCTCAAAACTGAAACCCAAAACCGCCCATAACCGTCCATAACCGCCCCCACTTCTTCGTAAGGCTCGGAGATTATCGACGTTACCTCCAATTGTCAGGCAACACTCGCAGTTTTGGCTTTCTTCAATCTAACTACCATTTGCAGGCTTTAATTTTATTTACTAATCAATCTTCCTACAGGATTTTCAATTAATCACTGACTTTTCTTTCCTTATTCACTTTTAAATGTATATCTTCTTTGGTGGATATTAAAATGAATGCAGGATCTACGATTTCATTTTCTCATCCACTCAAGCCATACCCACTAATTATAATTTCTTGCATTGGCCTAATGTTATCTCAATGATCTATCATCTAGAGGGTTGGATGGTTATACTTCAAACCCCAGCAGACATCCAGATGAGTTTTTATTATTTTTTTCCCCTGTGCTGCTTGTTTCATTCCTTATTGTTAGATTTATTTATTTCTCACTTTGATAACTTGCAACATCCGAGGATCATTTTTTTGTGTGAAGTATGTGTTTCACGAGATCTTTTTTATCTGGAAATTATTTTTTGCATCTCTCTTTTTCGGTACTACTTCAGCACGTTCACACGTGCATTATTAAACTTTGTGTGAGATCATTAGGATGTTTTAAAAATTAGGTTGCAAACACAAGTTGCATGGAGGCAGTTGAGAGAGGTTTTGTATATGTTGTCGGCAGCCAGAGGCATTTTGAGGGCTGTTTTCTAGCAGTAAAATTAATTTCCAGGGAAGCTTTTTCACTGTTTTATATTTATAGCTATCTATGTTATTTCAATCACTTTTCTTATTTTACCAGTTTTATGCTTGATGGTTATGGCCTCAAAATAAGTATGGAAATTTCTCCATTTCAATGGATGATTCATGTTCGCACTTTACTACCGTGATTCCACTCTTGCCCTATTTGGTTATCCTTTATATCATTGTCCTTTATTTCATTTGTTTTTTTAACCATAATTACATTCTTTATTCAACTTGTTTTAGATTTACTTTAATTTAACATACGTTTTGAAGTTTTGTATGATTCTAGTATTTTTTTTTTTATCTCTTTTATAGTCTTTATACCAATTCATTTTTTAGCTACTTTGATTGTGAAGTGATGGTGATACTTTATACCACTTTATCTTTCTCTATTTTTTTATTGTGGGGTGATGGTGTTGGTGGGGTGATGGTGACTGTGGACCGGTGGTGTTTTCTTTATTTATAATTTTATTATTTTTTATTCTTATTCTTATTTAATTTTTTAATTTTTTTAAAATTTTTAATTTTTTTTAATTTTTATTTCTTTCCTAAATTTTTTTATTTTAATTCTCATATATCCATGGTCTCCCTTGCTCCGAATCACATCAGCTCTTTGTTCATTCGCCTCTCATAATCTTGATATGTCAACCTCATATTTTATGTACTAATGTTTGCTCTCCTTGTATTGCAGCTCACCAGATGACTAACTCTTCATTGTCAACTACAAGCTCACCTCAAACTTTTCTTTACCTGCTGACAGCTGCACTTTTTTGTCCTTCGACTAGGTTTTTATCTCAAGAGATTTTTTCTAGTAAGGTTTTTTAACGAGGCAGCACCTTAAGTTTTGTCAACCTTCTCGCTTGAGCAATTTTTGTATTGTTAGTATGGTACCTAGGAAGTAGTCGACTTTTTCTTGTATTTTATCATCCGTGAATCATTTCAGGCCACCAATCTTTTGATTGTGATACTGTTCCTGGTAATCATGTTTGGATTCATGATAGCTTTCATACTTATCTGTTGTACTATTTCTAAATGTTTACAATAAAAAATATGGTACCTAGCAAGTAATCAGCTTTTTCTTGTATTTTATCCTCCATAAATCATTTCAGGCCGCCAATCTTTTGATTGTGTTATTATGCCTGGTGATCATATTTAGATTCATGATAAGTTTCATACTTATCTGTTGTACTATTTCTAGATGTTTCCACTAGAACGTCTTTTCTATACAAAAGAAAAAAAGTCAATAATAAGAATATTCCCCCTAACCCACTTGAAAGGTCAATAATAAGAATATTCCCCATAACCCACTTGACGAATATTCTAATTTCTATTCTAAATATAATCACCTCTCTGTCCCTCATCTCCCCCTTCCTCTCTCTTCACAAACGAACGTCGCCGTCCCGGACCCGACATTCCGGAAAATTTCCACACTCAGGAATTGCAAGAGCATGAAGTTCTCGAAGAGCCTCGGAATCTTGATTGAGGAGGCCTTACCCGAATGGCGGGACAAGTTCTTGTCCTACAAGGACTTGAAGAAACAGCTGAAGCTGATCTACCCCAAAGATGGAGACAAGCCGCCGAGTAAACGGCCCAGATTGGGGGAAGACGATGACCGTACCGAAGGTGGAGATTTGACCGCCGAGAGCGGCGAAGGTGGTGAGGTTTCCAAGGAGGTTAGCGATTTCGTGAGGTTGTTAGAGAACGAAATGGAAAAGTTCAATGCTTTCTTTGAGGAGAAAGAGGAAGAATACGTAATTAGATGGAAGGTATATATAATTTCTTTCTTTTCAAAATTCTCCCTCTCTGTTTATGGGGTATAAGAATATGATTTGGCTTTTGGAATATGATAAATTGTTTACAAATTCATAGATTGAAATGCTTCTAGGATTTTAGAAACTTAATATTCACTTTTTCATAATAATTTTGGTTTAGGAGATTAAAAGATTTTGTGTTTGATACATAATTTTGAATTTTGGATGAAACTGTTTACATTATTCACTGTCTTATGATTAGCATAAATTCTGGAAATGTTTGTGTATGTAACTATGTTGTAGAATATGTCTAGCCAATTGAAGACCGAAAAGGAGCCCACTTTTCATTTTGTGACCCTTCAATTATTTTTAGTACGACTTGCAATTTCAATAGCTCAAGCAGTTAGCCTGTAGTTCAGGTTTATAAATTTGATTAGTTAGTCCAATTGAAAAACTTAGGGCCCACCTTTCGTTTTTATGACCCTCAACTTAGTTTTTTCGTGGCATCTGATTCTTATTTCTCATCATCCTTAATGACCTTACCCAATTGGGTTAAGGAATAGTCTGAAATGCTTAGGCACTGTCCTAAAGCACTGCCACAACCACCATGAACTGTGCGGTATTATGTATGTGATAATGCAAAACTCTACTTTCTTCTTTGGATGTTGCTGTGGAATTTGCCCATTGGTGAAGAATCTGTGCTAAGATACAGACACTTGTGGTGTAGATTGATTCTTCATTTTGGAACCTTGTGGATTGGTTTTGGAATGCAGGAGCTGCAGGACAGGGTAGCAGATGCCAAGGATTCAAATGAGGAGTTGATGAAAGTAGGGAGAGAGATAGTGGATTTTCATGGAGAGATGATTTTGTTAGAGAATTACAGCGCCCTTAACTATACAGGTGCACATCTTTATCTTCTGTATTTTAAGACTTGTAATGAGATGTCTAGTTTGCAAAGACGCATGAGCCCATCAACCATTGAATCTCTTATTGTTGTGATTTCAAAATAATAATTCTTAAGTTTATCATGTTTATGAAGATGTACAGCACAGTAAAGCAAACATGTCGAGTTTAATTCTTAAGTATATGGTTTTGGTTTATATGCTATATTTTTGGTTTATATGCTATTTGTTTTTCCTCTACGCACAAAATGGATGACCAAATTGATAGAGGACTGATCGTTAGAAGCCTGAAACGTGTGTGTCGGTGTTTTTGCTTTCTAATTTCTCCGCAGGACTATTGAAGATACTGAAGAAGCATGACAAGCGAGCTGGGGCGCTAATTCGCTTCCCCTTTGTCCAGAGGGTCATGCAACAGCCATTCTTCACTACTGATGTGCTCAACAAGCTTGTGAAGGAGTGTGAGGCGATGCTCGATCATGTTTTCTCCAAGAACAGCCCATCAGGCTCATCTGCAGCTACTACTAAAGTGGAAGAACAATGCGATTCTAAGACTGTTGTGACTGAAAATAGAGGCAGACTATTTAAAGCTCCACAAGAACTTGCAGAAATAAAGCACATGGAGAGTGTGTATGTGAAGCAAACTTTAAATGCATTGCGGGTGTTGAAAGATGTTCGGAGTGGAAGCTCAACCGTCAGCGCCTTCTCATTGCCCCCTTTGCAAAATAATGTGGAGGAAGATTTGAAGATTGTACCTCCTATCTTAGAACAAGCGGCCAAATAAAAGTTGTTTTGACAAAGTTTGTGACGTAGATTTTGTGTTTTCTACTGAGTTTAGATCAAATTAGATACCATTGTAAATCTCTATGTCCATGTGTGATGTTTGCTAGTCAAACTGAGGTACAAGAATATTGTGACTCAAGCAACCATGATTGTTTCCGCTTCTGTGACACTCGTATGAATTTGAACGAGGGTCTCTCTTTCTTGTGAAAATGAAAACGTCACCGAGCCATCCTACCTGAAACCTTCTCACTCAGACACGCACAATGCACTCTTTGACCTCCAAACTTGTGATTTCCTGTCACGTTCTACCAACCCTTTTTCTACTACTGACTCCTCTCACCATGCACTGCACTTGACACGTGGGGAACCGAACATCGAACTGCACCAGAACCTATCTTACTATTGGTTTTCTAATCCTTCATTACTGGTTCATGCTAGTAATATGCAAAAGGCAGAGCTTTGACAATGCTCAATAAACCTATATAAACCCCCAAAAGCCGGTGACATTCATGTGAATTTTGGTGCATTGTAATCTTTCACGCTCCAAAAGATGTCCATAGTTGAAGAAGCACCAGATTTTCTTCAAGTCTTCTCCGATGGATCTGTAAAAGGCTTTGTACCCGGAATAGCTACTGCCTGTGCTGAATCAAAGTACGGATACAAGTCCAAGGACGTGACCATAGACTCATCTAAACCAATTACTGGAAGGATTTTCCTTCCAAGCACTCCAAATTCCTCCAATCCCCTTCCAGTAGTGGTTTATTTTCACGACGGTGGCTTCTGCATTGGCTCAACCACATGGCTTGGCTACCACCATTTCCTAGGGAGCTTCTCCGTTGCGTCCCAATCCATTGTTGTTTCGGTTGACTATCGTCTAGCTCCAGAGAATCGGCTCCCCATTGCTTATGAAGACTCCTATTATGCCCTTGGTTGGCTTGGTCAGCAAGTAAGCTCCGAGGCCTGGCTGCACCAAGCTGACCTCTCCCGAGTTTTCCTCTCCGGGGACAGTGCTGGAGGAAACATAACCCACAATGTAGCTGTGAAAACGATTCACAATAGAATCAGTCAATTCAAGATAAGAGGTTTGTTGCTAATACATCCTTATTTTGGGAGTGAAAAGAGAACTGAGCAAGAGATGGGTGAGGAGGGAGCATTGGATGTGGCAAGCAATGACATGTTCTGGAGACTAAGTATACCCCAAGCTTCAAATCGTGACTATTTTGGATGCAACTTTGAGAAGACAGATCTATCGCCACCCGAATGGACCGATGAGTTTCCTGCTTTGGTTGTTTATGTTGCTGGATTGGATTTTATGAAAGAGGAGAGTTATGTATGCCGAGTTTCTGCAGTACAAAAAAGTTAAACAAGTAAAGCTGGCGGAGACTGAGAATGAGTCGCATGTGTTTCATGTTTATCATCCGGAATCTGATGCAGCCCGTTTGCTTCCTCGAAACACCACTGAATTTATCAAAACTTGTTAGCCATTTTGTGAAACCATAAATTACCGAAAAATCATGTAGCTGCCACGTGGCCCATGAAATATATAATATCTAAATTTTCTATAGTAATGACATTAACGGCTCAAAAATGCCCACACATTAAATAACGTATTTCCAGTTAAATATGTTATTTAATCGGGTTAAAAACCTCAATAATATTAATTGTCATTATTCATAATAATGAACCATTAATATGAATATTAAGTTGCTTTAATTATCATCAAAATGAGCCATTATTATAATAATTAAATAATATATTTTATTAATAATATTATTTATTGCAAAATTAACCAACCAATCAGAACGCTCCGCGGTTCCCAAGGATTCTTTATAAATAGAGGCGATCATTTCACTTTCAAGGTAATTCTGTTCAACGCTACTTAAGCTTTTGAGATTTCTCTTTCAAAGTTGACTTAAACATTGCAGCGTTCTTGGTCGAACAACCCCCCGAGTCTCGATTATTGAACGAACAATAGCTTACTGTTTGTTGTTAGCAGGTATCCTTGAGTTTTTTGAGTTTAAATGACGAATTCTGTTTTAAAAATTAGTGTTTTCAATGAAAGCTTGAAGATATTCAAGAAGAAGCTCTCACGATCGTTCATCGTTCATCTTACTTCGTTCATCGTTCATAACATTGTTCAAAGATCTTGAATGTTTTTCATCGTTCGACAACAACTTTCCATTCAAGATTCTCTTATTCAACATGGCTAGGGTTCGTCGATCTGTTCGATCAGCCGGACAAGGTGTTTTTGCCTCAACTGTTCAAACAAGAAATGAAGCTCACATAGAGACTCCGGAGGAACGCCCAATTCGTCCCTGATGTGTGTCCTTAGAAGCGCCCACGGAGATTCAGGGAAGGATGCCAACCTTCAGTTTCGGAGCGTTCCCTTCTCCAATAGCCTAAGTGCCTGCGCTAGGGGAAGAAGCTTCAACCTTGCAACAAACAAGCGGGCGGATGGTGGGAGGAGCATCAAGGCAGAGTCAGCCCACTACAAACATGGATCTGCGGGATTTCCTAGATGGGCGCCATGACATCTCAGGGAGGAGTCACCACCAACCTCTTCAGGACAATTTAGTACAACAAGTAGAAAGGTTGAGCAGTCAAGTTCAACTTCAGTCGAAGCTCTTGCAATGACTCCTGGCAAAAAGAACAGCTAAAGAACTAGAGAGACATTCCACTTCACTTGGAAGACAAGATAATGTTCCAAGGCGTCCAAGGAAGGAAATGGACCGATGCCGAACATTGTCTCGGGACACCTCGCTAAGTGACTCCTGTGAGGAAAGTCACACCCATAGAGAAAAGAGTCCACAGCGCCCAAGGCCATCAGTACATGAGCGGCTTGGAAGTAGGGTCGGGACAACTTTACGGGTGAAACACTCATATGGGAGCAGAAGGGAACATCAGACTCCCAGAAAACTCCAAGACGATCTACCCATGGCAGTGAGGGGGAGGACGAGGCTTATTCACCTACGCGACCTCAGAGGACAATGGTGGAAACTCGCGCAGGTTCCCGACGATTAGTGTAACGACCCGTCCCAAATTCCAGGATTAGATTAAGGAGTAATCACGATTAGTGAGGCTAATCCGTGATTAGTTGGGCGAAATCGGACGAACGGCGCGAAATGACCGTTTTGCCCCTGATGGTGGCAAAATGTTGACTTTTTAATCGGACAGTCAAATGGACTTTGACCGATGACCGTGACGTAGTTCGTGACGTCACGAGTTCATAGACAGGTGGCACGTTCAATTCCGACGTTCGAGGAAGAAGTTATGACGTTCGGAAGTTTAGGGGCATTTTGGTAATTTGGGTGAATAGGGGGTCAACAGTTGACTTTTTGACCGGGAGGTCCGATGGCCGAGGGCCGAAGACCGTTACGTAGATAAGGACGATACGAATCCATAGACAGGCGGCACACTGAAATCGGACTTCGAACGGGAGAGTTATAGGTCACGGAAGTTCGATTTCACTATGCACGAACTTCGAGACGGGGACGATTCGGCGAAATCTGATTTGGGCAGATATTTTGGTGGGTCCCATGGATGAGTGACAAGTGTCACTCATCCTATTGGCTAAATCCCCCAAAATGTGGATCTAAGTAATTAAATAATAATATTTTAATTATTTTATAATAAATCCTAACAACCTTAAATCTTAACCATCCATTCTATTTTAATCATTCAATCCTCACCCTCCATTTCCCATTCTCTCATCAGCCATCAAACTTCATCACTTCATCATTTTCATTTCTTTGTTTTTCCTCACATAACCCCAACCCCCCCTCCATATTTTTCTTCATTTTCTTCTTTGTTCTTCGAACAAGCACACCACACACATACCACCACACCTCACCATTTATCTTGTGGCTGACTTGGAGGGATGACGGTGATGATGAGGAGGACATGACGGCCGGCCATGGTGGCTCACGGTGGTGGCCACGGTGGAGAGAAACCGTGAGGTAAGAAATTGCCCAAAAATTCAAATTTCGATTTTATTAGTTTTTGTTCGATTATAAGGATTAGGAATGGTTTCTGGGGACCCTAGGAGTAGAATGGGATTAGTTTTGGGGCTTGGGATGGCCGGAAATGGCCATGAACGGCCGGAGAAATTCCGGCCACCATTGATGGAGGATGGAAGCTCGGTTTCGGGTGGTTTTCTTAGTTTTAGGGATTGAGTTAGTTAGGAAATGAAGAAATAGGAATTTAGGAATTAAAATGGGATGAAACGGACCCCGAATCAGTCCAGAAATCGGAGAAAACCCGAGATGAACAGTACTGCTACAGTAAACTGGTTCAGTTCTCTGAGGTTGATGCCGATGAACAGTGTTTTCGATTTTCTAGGGGCTCGTGAGGGCCCGTAGGCCATAATTTGGGAAAGTGTTCAACACGGGAAATCTTCTATTCGATGTAACGAAGATTTTGGGACTAGTCTCGTGTCAATCAGACATCGTTTCGATAGTTTTCGGGGTGTCGGAAGGTTTAGGGTCGGTTTAAAAATAGTTAAAAGTTCGGGAAAATTTCGGGGCTTTGGTAGGAGGTTAATTAAGTAGTTAGTAACCTTCTATTAAAATTTGGACAGGTTTGGGAGTCCCGGTGATGGTGATCGGCTCGGAGAGCCGAATGGCACGCAAATCGAGGCGGCAGCTCGGACGGTCTGTGAGTGGACCTTGTTTTATAAATTGGTGCATGCATAAATGTTTATTATATGTTTTATTACTTGTTTGATGATGCCATGGGTGCATTTTTATGTGGTTACGTATAAGCACGTATTTCGAGGTTTCGGCCTTATACGGTGCTTATACGGGTCTGTATTTCTGTATTGATTTAAATGAAATGGATTTGGATTTCAAAATGATAAACTCGGGTGTGAGACCCATTTGGTTTTGTCTCGGGCATATGACCTCAGATATCGGGCACGGTGCCCAACTGATGTCCTATGTTCGGGTACGAGACCCAGTCACTTTACGGTTTTGATTTCAGGTCAGGGAACCTTAAATGGATTCCCAGGTTCATGACGGTTTATGGGAACCGGCATGAACCCTTGTTATGGTATCGTGGTTCATGACGGTTTATGGGAACCGGCATGAACCCTTGTTGGTTATTACGGTACATGACGGTTTATGGGAACCGGCATGTTACCTCGGTTATGTTATTACGGTACATGACGGTTTATGGGAACCGGCATGTTACCTGATTATGGATATTATGGATTCATGACGGTTCAGGGGAACCGGTCATGAATGTTTATGTTATGTATATATATGTTCGTCTACCTTCCTTTACATGTTCTACTATCTCCTCCGGTGAGGGTCGTTGGCCTGGGTGGACCCCGGAGTAGTCACGGAGCACCGACTGAGTGGAGTCACCCCCCAGTTGGGTTCCTTACTCTCAGGAAGGCTATGGTTACTATTACCTCGGGTAGGGTCAGTGGTCTGCGGACATTGACCTTGACCTCGAGATGACTCGGATTGAGACCCGGGTAGCGCGCACGTAGCTTTGGATACCGTGACAGGATTGGTTGTGTGACTTATATATATATGTATGTGATGGATATATGATATATGATATGTGGTGTGTACAGGTGTGCACAGGATTTGGGCAGTGGCCCGTATGGTCGTTTTCATTGTGGTCCTTTCGACCTTAGTTTATATCTGCTTTGGGCTTAGTCCCACATATGGTTGTTTTGGATAAATGGTTTTCGAATGCATGCATGCTTTTTAGTGGAGGGTACAAATGTCTTCCTTATTAAATGTTTTTATAAACTCTTTGTTTTGTCCACTCACAGTTTTTAATGTTTTGACTGCCCTTCAGGTTGACATCGGATGTGAACTGTAGCAGAGACCGAGATATCACATGCCTCCTCCGGATCCTGGCGTACTCTGATAGCCCGGGAGGGCAAAGGACGAAAATATCCCTTGTCTGACACTTCGTGTCAGACGGGAGCAGGGTCATCCCGCACTAATCCCGGGGGGATTGGGATGGGTCCTGTCAACGTGGTATCAGAGCGGGGTTATCTCTATTCGAGCAACCGCGGAGCTCTTGGAGCATGTACGCTGGTCGAGGATGTGATATCTCAAGGGGCTACAGTTCGTGGTCAACCTGATAGTTATGGTGCCAGTACGATAGTTAGTAGGATGGAATCATGGATTTCTTGGTTCGGCACTCGATGCCGGGGTTGCCATGGTTCTGTCAGGGTTGGCAGTGTGGAACCCTACGGAAGGCTTAACGTAGTATTACGTTAGAGTTTTGGATCGTGAGACGGTTAGTTGGGATCGTCTTCACGATGTCGTAGGATCGATTCCGACGACTGGTTAGGAGTGTGACCATTAGATGTTCAGATTATGTTGAGTTAAATGGATTTACTGCAGTTGGCAGTTAGCAACCGGATTCGAGGAATCCGAGTTGGATTGTTGGTAGGATTGGATTGACGTCTTTATGATGTCGGACCGCAGGGTCGGTCAGATTGTTGATTTTACTGCTTTTCGCAGTTGGGTTCCGAGTAACTCTAGGTGTGATTGTGGAACCCTATCTTGGTGGGTATGGTTCGGAAAGGCGAGTTGACGAGTGGTGTGACTTGGACGACTATTCGGATTTGGGGATCGTTAGTCGGTCTAGTCATGTCAGCTTGTGTTGGGACTGCACTTCGCAGTCAGGGTTGTACGTATCGGTTAGACCGAGTTGGTTGTCGTGCTACTTCAGTTGTGGGTTGGTGCAACTAAGGTCATTGGTGACCTGGTAGACGACATTGGGATAGTCGAGTTGCGACTGGTTAGAGTTTGGTTGGACAGGTTACCAGGGTTGGTACTTGTCGATGGAATCCCTGAGTGGGATACAGAGTAGTTGGTACGGGCGATTGATTCCGTTGGATACGGAGTCTGGATATAGCGATGTCTGGTAGTTAGGTCTGCACGAGTGTGGGGCAGGCGCTACTACCGAGAGTGGTTATAGTTACGATTGTTGGGAATCGGGGACGTTCGGGGAACGTTTTCCTTTTCTCGCATGAGTTGTCAGGGTGACTGTACCCAGAGTTGTCAGGTACGAGGGAGACAGAGTTTCTCCTATACGAGCAGAGGTACGCGATCGTCGCTCGGTATGAGCGGAGATCCAGGGTGTCAGTTTTGCGCACGGCGTGTTGATACTGACACTAGTTTTGGTGATAGTGCGTGGTGCTGGTACTAGCGCTGGTGCTGGTGCCGGTGATCGTGATGACGATGAGTTACGGATCGGGGTGTGACTCCGTCGAGATGGGCATATGTTCGGTATCTGTGGTTCGGGAGTGGATCACGGATAGTTAGGGTACACGTGGTTGATGTCCGGGTATGTTGTTTCCAATCTGGTTGGAACTTCGAAATCGCGAGAGGTTGCGATTGAGGTGACGAGAGGAATGCGGGTTTCCGCATTGGTATTGGGTATGTCGAAGTCGTTTGGGTGACTTTTCGGATTCTACCATGATTGATGATGGTAGATGACATTGATGATATAGATGTTGTTGGTTGCCACTAGTACACTGATTTGTGTATTGGTTGGTGGACCCGGGATTTGTTCTGGACCATCAGGAGGAGATGAGTATATTGAAGTTAGGTGACTGAGATTCCTCATTTCCTGCTTGGTGGCAGACGAGGTTGGTTTACGTGACGTGGTGAATGCAGCGAGTTTGGTTGTATTCACATAGGATGAATTTTGATGTCATAGTCTTGTATCATCTTTGATTTTCCTCGGTGGAATGACAAGGATCGATACGAGAAAATCAGTGAGAACCCACGGTCTCGGCGTGTCTTGTCGTTGACTAATCTATTTAGATGTGGGAAATGGTTGAGGACTTTGGACGTCGTGACGATCGGGGATCGTGAACGTCTATGGTCGGTTGACGTAGTGTTGGATCTGGATCGTGATTTGGATGATCCAGATAGGTGGAGAGTTTATCACTCTTACCTGGATGTTGGAGTTGAGGATGATGGGACTGAACTTCTTTTCGAGGTAAATCCCATATGGCTCACTACTCGCCTGAGTAGTTGTCCGAGGAGTAGGTGTCTGACGAAGTCGGGTTTTGTCAGACTTGGTGTTGTGTGTGATGTTGTGATTGGCTTCCCTATGAAGTCAATCGATTATGTTGTGGTAATCGGTCGAACAGGTAACCGATAGGTTCGGTTTTGATACGTCTCGGTAGACGTGAACGATGTTTCGAGTTTTGGAATCAGATTTCTGGATGACGATTCAGGATTTGATTTTGGAACTTGAAAGAGGATTTCTGTATTTGGGTTTTGGAATCGGATTCTGGGTGACGATTCAGGATTTGATTCTAGAGCTTGACTATAGATTTTCTTTTATGGATTTGGGTTCGGAATGGTTATTCCTAATACTAGTTTACGGAATGATGATTTCGGATTTGAATTTGGACATGATTATGGATATGATTTCTGGGTTTGGATTCGGGATTTCTTACGAAATTGCGGATTCGGATTCGGATTTGGAAATAGATAATGGGTCGGAGTTTCAATTTGTCTAGTACTGGATTGGACAAATGGACTCCATAGTAGAAACGTGATCGGCTACAACCTATATGGGTGTAGGCTGATTGATGTGTAGATGTATGTACCTTGTACGTTGTTCGAGGTACAATACTGGGCATACTTGTGGTGCCTAGTGACGGTATATAGGTTATACCGGTAGTACGTTGGTGAGCGTGTTGGTAGTCGGATTGGATCCGATACCACTGGATTAGTCGAGGTCGTGAACTAGGCATTGGATACTGTGCATTGGGTCATGGTATTTCTAATGGGTCTAGTTGCACACAGGTCGAGTGAAATGCTTGTGGTTAGTGTAACCACGAGTGTGTGTCATATCAGTTTGCGACTGACGACTGTCAAGTGGTGACAGTTTGTAGGAGGTGTCAGCGTGGATCATGGTGTGAGGTCTGATGACTCCCAGTGGGAGCAGACGTCAGGATAGTTAGTGGTTGAGCAAGGAACCGTCTAGTTAGTTGTGTCAGCGAAACGGTAGATCTGACAAGTGGGATCAGTTCGGAGCGTACGACTTCTGTCATTCGACGTGGTCGAATGTAGTCGATACGACGAAAGCGTTAGTGGTACGTCTAGTTACAAACGAGGTTTATGTTGACTAGTGGGTGTAGTAGTGTACACGTGTTTTTCGGTCGTTTCTACTTTCCACGAGGTGGTTGTGGAATCAGGATAGTGGAGTTTCAAGAACGAAACTAAGTAAGGAGGGAAGAACGGTTAGATTAGGTCGATTGGAATTTCGAGGACGAAATTAATTAAGGAGGGAAGGTTGTAACGACCCGTCCCAAATTCCAGGATTAGATTAAGGAGTAATCACGATTAGTGAGGCTAATCCGTGATTAGTTGGGCGAAATCGGACGAACGGCGCGAAATGACCGTTTTGCCCCTGATGGTGGCAAAATGTTGACTTTTTAATCGGACAGTCAAATGGACTTTGACCGATGACCGTGACGTAGTTCGTGACGTCACGAGTTCATAGACAGGTGGCACGTTCAATTCCGACGTTCGAGGAAGAAGTTATGACGTTCGGAAGTTTAGGGGCATTTTGGTAATTTGGGTGAATAGGGGGTCAACAGTTGACTTTTTGACCGGGAGGTCCGATGGCCGAGGGCCGAAGACCGTTACGTAGATAAGGACGATACGAATCCATAGACAGGCGGCACACTGAAATCGGACTTCGAACGGGAGAGTTATAGGTCACGGAAGTTCGATTTCACTATGCACGAACTTCGAGACGGGGACGATTCGGCGAAATCTGATTTGGGCAGATATTTTGGTGGGTCCCATGGATGAGTGACAAGTGTCACTCATCCTATTGGCTAAATCCCCCAAAATGTGGATCTAAGTAATTAAATAATAATATTTTAATTATTTTATAATAAATCCTAACAACCTTAAATCTTAACCATCCATTCTATTTTAATCATTCAATCCTCACCCTCCATTTCCCATTCTCTCATCAGCCATCAAACTTCATCACTTCATCATTTTCATTTCTTTGTTTTTCCTCACATAACCCCAACCCCCCCTCCATATTTTTCTTCATTTTCTTCTTTGTTCTTCGAACAAGCACACCACACACATACCACCACACCTCACCATTTATCTTGTGGCTGACTTGGAGGGATGACGGTGATGATGAGGAGGACATGACGGCCGGCCATGGTGGCTCACGGTGGTGGCCACGGTGGAGAGAAACCGTGAGGTAAGAAATTGCCCAAAAATTCAAATTTCGATTTTATTAGTTTTTGTTCGATTATAAGGATTAGGAATGGTTTCTGGGGACCCTAGGAGTAGAATGGGATTAGTTTTGGGGCTTGGGATGGCCGGAAATGGCCATGAACGGCCGGAGAAATTCCGGCCACCATTGATGGAGGATGGAAGCTCGGTTTCGGGTGGTTTTCTTAGTTTTAGGGATTGAGTTAGTTAGGAAATGAAGAAATAGGAATTTAGGAATTAAAATGGGATGAAACGGACCCCGAATCAGTCCAGAAATCGGAGAAAACCCGAGATGAACAGTACTGCTACAGTAAACTGGTTCAGTTCTCTGAGGTTGATGCCGATGAACAGTGTTTTCGATTTTCTAGGGGCTCGTGAGGGCCCGTAGGCCATAATTTGGGAAAGTGTTCAACACGGGAAATCTTCTATTCGATGTAACGAAGATTTTGGGACTAGTCTCGTGTCAATCGGACATCGTTTCGATAGTTTTTGGGGTGTCGGAAGGTTTAGGGTCGGTTTAAAAATAGTTAAAAGTTCGGGAAAATTTCGGGGCTTTGGTAGGAGGTTAATTAAGTAGTTAGTAACCTTCTATTAAAATTTGGACAGGTTTGGGAGTCCCGGTGATGGTGATCGGCTCGGAGAGCCGAATGGCACGCAAATCGAGGCGGCAGCTCGGACGGTCTGTGAGTGGACCTTGTTTTATAAATTGGTGCATGCATAAATGTTTATTATATGTTTTATTACTTGTTTGATGATGCCATGGGTGCATTTTTATGTGGTTACGTATAAGCACGTATTTCGAGGTTTCGGCCTTATACGGTGCTTATACGGGTCTGTATTTCTGTATTGATTTAAATGAAATGGATTTGGATTTCAAAATGATAAACTCGGGTGTGAGACCCATTTGGTTTTGTCTCGGGCATATGACCTCAGATATCGGGCACGGTGCCCAACTGATGTCCTATGTTCGGGTACGAGACCCAGTCACTTTACGGTTTTGATTTCAGGTCAGGGAACCTTAAATGGATTCCCAGGTTCATGACGGTTTATGGGAACCGGCATGAACCCTTGTTATGGTATCGTGGTTCATGACGGTTTATGGGAACCGGCATGAACCCTTGTTGGTTATTACGGTACATGACGGTTTATGGGAACCGGCATGTTACCTCGGTTATGTTATTACGGTACATGACGGTTTATGGGAACCGGCATGTTACCTGATTATGGATATTATGGATTCATGACGGTTCAGGGGAACCGGTCATGAATGTTTATGTTATGTATATATATGTTCGTCTACCTTCCTTTACATGTTCTACTATCTCCTCCGGTGAGGGTCGTTGGCCTGGGTGGACCCCGGAGTAGTCACGGAGCACCGACTGAGTGGAGTCACCCCCCAGTTGGGTTCCTTACTCTCAGGAAGCCTATGGTTACTATTACCTCGGGTAGGGTCAGTGGTCTGCGGACATTGACCTTGACCTCGAGATGACTCGGATTGAGACCCGGGTAGCGCGCACGTAGCTTTGGATACCGTGACAGGATTGGTTGTGTGACTTATATATATATGTATGTGATGGATATATGATATATGATATGTGGTGTGTACAGGTGTGCACAGGATTTGGGCAGTGGCCCGTATGGTCGTTTTCATTGTGGTCCTTTCGACCTTAGTTTATATCTGCTTTGGGCTTAGTCCCACATATGGTTGTTTTGGATAAATGGTTTTCGAATGCATGCATGCTTTTTAGTGGAGGGTACAAATGTCTTCCTTATTAAATGTTTTTATAAACTCTTTGTTTTGTCCACTCACAGTTTTTAATGTTTTGACTGCCCTTCAGGTTGACATCGGATGTGAACTGTAGCAGAGACCGAGATATCACATGCCTCCTCCGGATCCTGGCGTACTCTGATAGCCCGGGAGGGCAAAGGACGAAAATATCCCTTGTCTGACACTTCGTGTCAGACGGGAGCAGGGTCATCCCGCACTAATCCCGGGGGGATTGGGATGGGTCCTGTCAATTAGCATGAAACAACTCTCTACCTTAGCAAGGTGCGTTGCAAGCTGATGATGTTCAAAAGATGCTAGATCGACACCTTCGTGCTCAGCGTGATGGCGACCTAGAAGACGATCTACGACGCCAAATTCAACAATCCACACCCTTTGTAAAAGATATTGTAGAGGAGTCACTCCCTCAGAAATTTGCAATGCCGAACTTTAATCAGTTCAAAGGAACTTCCGACCCGGTGAAGCACATAGATTACTACCAAGGAGTCATGGTTTTGCATAAACATAATGATGCACTCATGTGCAAAGTTTTTCGAGCCTTTCTTCAAGGTCAAGCCATGATGTGGTTTAATCATCTCCCCCAGAGGTCGATCGCTTATTTTGAAGAGTTGGCTCTGGCGTTCGTGAAGGAATACTCGCAGCTTCATACGATCGAGGTAAAGGAAGACCATCTCTTCACCATCCTAAAGCGAGTAAAAGAGAGCCTCTGCCAATACATTCGGAGGTACTGCGAGGAAAAGTCTCAAATTGTTGGCTGCAGTGACCTTGTTGCTGCAATGGCGTTCAAACAAGGGCTTCCCCGGGACAGCCAGCTCTACGGAGACATTGTCATGGGCAATGCATGAAATCTCACCAAGATGCTCACTCTAGCAGAGTAGCATGCATGCTGGGAGGATGAAAAGAGTGTTGCACATGCGTCAGATCATGCCGAGACGAGTGAGAAAGCCTCCAAACCGTCATCACCACGCAAAGAAGATGTTAGTGGCAAACTTTCCTATAAGGGGGTTCAACAAACGCAAGGCAAGACAAACTCCCAACAAATCAACCATCGGAAAGCCTAATCTGCAATTCTCAATACCAGTCCACCAGATTCATAATGAGATCAAGGGCAAGACTTGGTTCAAAAAACCATGACCCATAAAGGGCGATCAAGAGAAAGCTGATAAAACCAAATGATGCGCCTATCATGAGTGCTATGGGCACAATATCAGCACGTATATATCTTTCGAAAGAGATCTCCACAATCTCATGAAGGAGGGACATTGCACAGACTACATCAAAAAGAAGACTGCAGATCACATAGAGAACAAAAAACCTAAGGAGCTAGCATCAAAAGTGATCCGCATCAACTAACTGCATGTCAAAAATAGAGAGACATAGAAGTATATGAGGATTTCAAGTTTTCTTTTCAAGTTGTCTTCTAAATTCAAGTACCATGCATTTGAATTATCAATAATATTAAAAAAATTATTCTGAATTTATACAAACATATTTTTTCATCATATACAATTTTCAAAACTTATTCCCTCCATCCAAACATTCGCCCTGCAAAGTATCTAAGCCTTTGCCTTACGAAGAATTCGAGCCTTCGCCCTGCCATGTGAAGCGACCAAGACTTTGCCCTGCAAAGCACCTATGCTTTCGCCATGCAATGCATCTCAACCTAGGCCTTGCGAATGCCTTCCGCTAGGAAGCACTCAAAGTCTTCCGCCTTCCACCATGAAGCACTCAAAGTCTTCCTCTTGGAAGCAATTCAAGCCTTCTAATAAGAAGTAAAAGCCCTTCCTTGAAGGCAACACCAAAACGAACGCTAACCAAGTTAGCTGAAACCCAAAGTTGGACGCCATGGCTACAATGGGGGCATTTGATGAGAGAACAAGTTTGGATATGTCAAGACCTGATCCTCCTCTGTCAAGTTCCGACTCATCTAGCACGATATTGTCTGCTTTGGGCCTCCTTACCCTTTCCCTCGCTGTTTTGTTTTTGGGAGCTCACAGTGCAACTTCCTAGGGGGTCACCCATCATGGAATTGCACCAGCCTTAACTCGCTTAACTTTGGAGTTCTAACCGAACCTAAAGCCAATTAGCCCCCAAAAGTCCTCATGCTAGATAGGTGTGTGCCTACACCTTTAAGGCACACCACCAATCCCCTCCCAGACCATTCCCCCCTCGTAGGAATGTGGGATTATTCATCGTTCTCTTCAGGACACGGGTCTTACAATCCACCCCCCTTAGGGCCCGCATCCTCGCTAGCACACTTCCCGGTCGAGGTCTGGCTCTAATATCAATTTGTCAGGACCCGACTCTCCTCTGTCCGGTCCCGACTCATCTAGCATGATATTGTCCGCTTTGGGCCTCCTTACCCTTGCCCTTACGGTTTTGTTTTCGGGAGCTCACGGTGCAACTTCCCAGGGGGTCACCCATCATGTAATTGCACCAGCCTCAACTCGCTTAACTTTGGAGTTCTAACTGAACCCAAAACCAATGAGCTCCCAAAAGGCTTCATGCTAGATAGGTGTGTGCCTACACCTTTAAGGCACACCACCAATCCCCTCCCAGACCATTCCCCCCTCGTAGGAATGTGGGATTGTTCACCGTTCTCTTCAGGACACGGGTCTTACAAGATACATCAAGGCAGTTAGTAGAATTAGACAAGGATACGAGAGCTCGAAATTTCTCATAAATATCGTTTTCATTTATTGATTTGAATGATGGTTGGCTAATCACATCTCGATCGCTCAAACTAGTTATTCAATACAAAAATACAAATGCGATAATCAACATACAAAGATGAAGTAACTACAGATGTAACAACCCGGAAATTCGAAAAAGGGAAAATTGGAAAAATTTAAGGAAATGACGATTTTGCCCCTAGTTATAAGGGCCGAAAGTTGACTTTTGATCAGGACCTTGTTTGGACTTTCTAGAAGGACTATTGGATAGGTCTCAAGAAGCTGAATTCATAGACAAGCGGCATGCGTCAATCAGAGTTCGGACGTGGAAGTTATGGGTCTCGAACGGTGAGGGGCATTTTGGTAATTAACCAAGGAAGGGTAAAATGGTAATTTTGGGCAATAGGGTGAATAAGACGGTTAGATGGGCTGAGTCAATTGTGTGGATGAGTCATTTATATGATGAAGTGACACATGTCACTTGTGAGCATTGAATTAGTGGCTGAGGTTGCCGGGTTGGCTAACCAAATTCAAAATTAAAACATCCTGATCAGTTCAAAGGAATAAGAGGAAAAACAGAGGCTTGATTTATCCCTTTCCTCTAATCGATCACTGGGCAGGGAAGAAAGGAACGTTGAGGTTTCCTTATTGATCATGCTGAAAGAGAAAGAGAGGAAATGAGATTCGGAGAAACCAGAGATAAATTCTGAGCAGAAACCTAAACCCGAAACAATTGAAATTCGAATTGAGCAAGGAGTGGGAACGTGAGATTTTAGATCACAAACACTAAAATTGAGCTTAGATTAAGCCTTCTGAGCCCAAACCGAAATGAACCCAATCAAAAATGAAGGAAATTGATGGTGATTTGGTCAAGAACAAAACCCTCAAGCCTCTCGAAATTTCGAGATTGTGTACGAGTAATTAGAGAGGTTGAATGCCAAAATTGATGTTGCAAAAATGTTTATGAGTATTTCACGATGCTTCTTGATGAATTAATTGCAAGAAAACAATGAGAATTGATTGAGATTGAGGGATGAACATTGCCCGCGACAGAGAAGAAATCGTGAAGTTGAATTCAATGGTTCGAGGAATTCAGCCGGGTCACTTCGCGGGTTACCGGACCCATTTAATAGTCAAACGGGTGAAGGGGACGACTATGTAGGAGTATTGTTGCAAGGCGCGTGGGGATGCGTGAGTTGGATTTTCGAGGTGAGGACAACATGATTTTTGTCCTATTTAATGTAACGAACATTTTGGCACTAGTTTCGAGGAAATCGGATATCGTTTCGATAGTGTTCAGGGTATCCGAAGTTTTAATATACGTTTAAAATATGTATTTAATTCCCGAAAAATTATGGGGAATTAATATGATGTTAATTGAGTCCTTAGTAACCCTGAATAATGATTTTGGACATGATTCGAGGTGTCTGGAAAATGTCAAAAATTACGGAAACGCGTGCACCTCGGAAAGCGAGCGGTTTGGACGGTGTGTGATTGGACGTTTGTTTTATAAACCATTATGCATGCATAGTTAAATGTTTTACATGATTGATTGCATGATTTGAATTTCAATGATGTCATGGTAATTTGACATGATTATTTGTGATTTAATGATTATTTTAATTGGTCTTTCGGGCACGTTTTACGAGAAATGTGCAAATGATGTTTTGGGCTAGGTCCGAAGTCAAAAAGGTTTCTAAAAGGATATGTTGACTTAGTTGGTGAGTCAAAGATGATTTTTGGATTATTTTAATGTTTTCAATGAGATTTTACGGATTTACGTGTAAATGGCATTTGGGCTTGAGACCCTGTAGGGAATGTTTTTGACTTGGTTTGAAGTCATGGATATGATTAATATGTGTTGTGGTATGGATTGTGTTTGTGATTGTGGATACTGGATACTGGATCATGTTCTAGATGGTGTGAGTGCAGTTCCCGAGTATGTGGTACATCTCCGTGATAAATCTGAAAGGCAATAAAACCATTCAGAACTGTGAGTGTACGAAAATCAATAAGTTCATAATAACACATTTCATAAAGATATTTATGTCCTTCACTAAAAAGTATGTATGCATCGAAAACCAGTAATCAAAATATTTACTCAAATAAGCCATTAGGGCCTTAGCCCAAAAACCGTAAATCCAAAACCAAGTGGGCCACTGCCCAAATCCATAAACACAATTCCAACTGAAAAACCATTTCATAGATCCAATAGTCTATATTTACTACATAACCATCCTCGTCATCCCAGATGCCTAGCATCCCAGACGCTTGACGTCCCAGACGTCATATCTCACGGTAATAAGCAACGCGTGCTACCCGGGGTCTCTCTGGGTCAGTATCTCTGACATCCTAGATGTCTAATCATAGCAATCCTGCTTCTGAGTCACTATACGGTTTGGTAGCTCCATATAATGACCCCTCGCAGGAAATGTACCGTGACTTCCCCAGTGTCCCAGACACCTGGAGGAGACCATCACATATCCTCGTATCAAGATGGTATATGGAAAACAGTTTTACAAAGCCATTTCAAAACATCTCAATGGGCCCTGCCCGAAATTCCCATAAAACATCACAAATCCATTTAGGGTTCCCGACTCGAAATCACGTTTATGATGTCAGGACCCGTCCCAAATATCACCTCGATACCCGGGATGAACCCTGCTCCCGTCTGACAATCACACTTACAGTACAAAAAATAACCTTAATGCAACTATAAGCATAACTATCAGACGAAGGAGTAAATATATACAACAGTAAGCCAGAGCATAGTTCTACAAAACGGGCACCAAAAGTCCTACAAGTCTAAGTCCGCAACGGAAGAACGTCGGAAGCTCTATGCCTCGATATCTGCCTCAACGTTCACCCCAGCGCTATCACCACGACCTGGAGGGAAATTGAAAAAAACAGAAGGTGTGAGTGGACCGAAAGGAATAAAATTTTTTAAAACCGTTTACCATCAAATCAAAGTAAGGAAATATAATCATTTGTTCCCTCCGGTTTAAAACCAGGCATGCCCAACGAAGTATTAGAAAAATCATAATATGAAACATCATAAGAAACAGAAACACTATAAAACATCATAAGAAACAGATACACTATAAAACTGATATAGAAACCAGAGCATAAACATCAAACCACTTTTTCCGATCAAACCTGCTGGACCTATCCGAGTCTTTAAACTCAACCAGGCCTCACATATAAATCCGAGTCTTTAAACTCCCGAGTCTTTAAACTCAATAGGCCTATGGGGGTAATATCGTAATATCCGAGTCTTTAAACTCCCGAGTCTTTAAACTCAATCCGGGCCCGTCCCCCGTCAATCAATATCCAGGTCTTTAAACCCATATCCAGATCCAGCAAATCCAATCCAATTCAGTGTAAAACCGTTCTGAAACCCATCACAAAACTCGAATTCGGAATCCCTAGTTTGAAGCCCTTTCGGCGTTCAGAACCGACATTCCGAACCCAAATCCGGAAAAAGATCCATGTTCATAACAAAACCATAGGAAAATCCTAAATCATATTCCACAACCCATTTACCATCATCAGAAAACGTTTTTAGATTAAATTTCTGAATTATAGCATCAAAATCTGAAAACCAGCTTTTTCTCAAAAAACGTGCAAAATCCCGAAAACGTCTCGAAAAACGTGTAAACATCTCAATCACATGTAATCATCATCAGGAAATAAAAGCACACATAAAATCATAAAACATTGATAAAAACAGTCAGGCATGCTCGGAAGTAAGAAAGAGTCCACTCACAGTTCAGAACAAGTCACTCGCGCCCCGTGCGCTCCTCAACCGTCTCTGGTGTCTCCCGTCCTGTCAATAGATACCAAATAGGGTCACAATTACATCAAGGATACCTTTCCTATTTTCCCCAATTTTTCGGGAATTTAATAATATTTTAATCTTAAACCCTAAACCTTACGGATTCCCGAATCATCCCGTAACACCGTCCGATTAACCCGAAAACTATACCATTGGATTCGTTAGAACATTTAGGACTAAACTCATGTTGTAAGCTTGGCCGGATTCCTCCCCACGCGCCTCCACGCGCCGCCCAAAGTGGCTGCGCGTGGGCCTCACGCGCCTGCTACAGTGCCACCGTCTTCCTTGATCGAACCCGGTTCGCACCAGACGGCAACCCGGACCGGCGAGAGCCGTTCTCCACCGTCCGACCACCATTTCCCCTCCTATCTTCACCTAAAGCTTCGTCCACTCTCAAAGAATCCATCCCCCTCACTCTCTTGGTTCGACTCGACCCATAGCTTCACAACTGAAGCTCGAAAGAAAAACCAACAATCCTCTGTTTTTCTTCCTGGCCACTCAGCACTTCCCCCTTCACGGTGGTCATTCTAGACTCCTCCCACGACTTCACTGAACCACACACAACTCACGGGAACCCTCGACTCACCCTCTAACTCCACGATTTCCCGTTTGAAATTCACGGCCAAACAGGGTACAGAGTACCCGCCGTCGCACCACCTCCCACCGTGAACTTCCCCGTCACGGCAACCGTCATAAACGACTCCTAGGACCACCCTAAGCCTCACTTCACACACCAAACCCTTCGATTCTAGCTCTAGGTCCACGACTTTTGAAATGAAAGTCTACGGAAAAACAGAGTAAAAGAGGTTACCCTTCGATTCCGGCGCCGCCGTGAGAACCGTCACCTACCACGGTGCTCGTGGGACTCCCCGTAGCCTCCTGAGTCTCCTAGTGACTTGAATCGGTCCACCACACGACACAGCAGCCACCACCGTCCACTGTCTCCTCTGTTTCTTCCAAATATCCAGCCGTCCACCACGTCGCCTCCGTGCACGGTTGCAACTCCAAACCACGATCACCAGCTCCTCCTTGCCTCACTGTCTCTCTCTCAACTCACTCTTCACTCTCCCTTGCACTGAATCGATCACCGCCTCACCCAACACTTCTCTCTGTTTTCTCTGTTCTTCGAAGGTGTGCACGGTTCAAATGAGGGTAAAGTGTGGCCGTGCACACTTGAGAACATAATGGAACCATCCAGTCCCCTGCACGTGTCCACCAACCATAGGCCAGCCCAAAAAATCTCTGCCACTTGCCCTTATCTGATTGGGCTGAGGGAAAATGACCAAAATACCCCTCCTGCACAAATTACCATTTTACCCTCAGACTTTCCAGACCCGTATCTTTTCCGTCCGATGTCCGATGACAGCGTGCCGCCTGTCGTTGAACTCAGGACGTCGAGACCTATCCAACGGTCCTCGGTCCACGTGAAAATCACAAGTCCTCCAAAAAGTCAACATTTGCCTCGTTTTATCAAAATTACGGTAACACCCTCAACCTTCCGTACATCATAACTTTTCCTCCGGTTGTCCGAATCGAACCTGCCACCTGTCTACGGACTCGTGACGTCCTAACCTACGTCACGGTCAAGGGCTAACACTTATCCAATCGATAGTACAAAAAGTCAACTTTTCGTCTACTATTCACAAGGGCAAAATCATCCTTTTTTACAAAACTTCACAAAAATTACATTTTTACCCTTCCCGAAGGTACGGGTTGTTACAATCTACCCCCCTAAAAAGAATTTCGTCCCCGAAATTCAGTGAAATAAGTAAGGGTACTGTTCCCGCATCAAGGCCTCGGGTTCCCAAGTAGCTTCTTCGACCTGATGATTTCTCCACAATACCTTCACTAAGGGAACCGTCTTCCTTCGTAAAACTTTATCCTTCCGATCCAAGATTGCAACAGGCTGCTCTTCGAAACTCAAGTCTTCCTTCAGTTCCACTGGTTGTGCTTCCAGAACATGCGAATCATCTCGAATGTACTTCCGAAGCATAGAAACATGAAAAACATTATGTACCTTTTCCAAATCTGCTGGTAAGGCCAAGCGATAAGCTACAGGACCAATCCGCTCCAAGATCTCATATGGTCCAATTTAACGAGGACTCAACTTCCCTCGTCTGCCAAATCGTACAATTCCTTTCCAAGGAGATAGCTTCAGGAAAACCCAGTCTCCGACAGCAAACTCCAACTCCCTGATCCTACGGTCAGCGTAGCTCTTATGGCGATCATGCGCTGCCTTCAATCGATCCCTAATCAGTGCCACTTTTTCCTGAGTAAGCTCCACCAGCTCAGAAGTAGTCAACCTCCTCTCACCAACCTCAGTCCAACACAATGGAGTCCAACACTGCCGCCCATACAAAGCCTCGTAAGGAGCCATCCCAATGCTCTCCTGATAACTGTTATTGTAGGCGAACTCCATCAAAGGCAGATGTGATTCCCAAGTACCCTGAAACTGAAGCACACAAGCTCGCATCATATCCTCGAGAATCTGAATAGTCCGCTCAGACTGCCCATCTGTCTGAGGATGAAAAGCAGTACTGAAGTGTAATTTAGTCCCAAAAGCTTCCTGTAAGCTCTGCCAAAATCGAGAAGTGAATCTCGGATCTCTATCAGATACTATCGACTCCGGAGTCCCATGTAACCGAATAATCTCATTTATAAACAACTGTGCAAACTGTTCCAACCTGAAGTTCTCCCGTACTGGCAAGAAATGAGCAGACTTCGTAAGTCGATCCACAATAACCCACACACCATCATGTCCCTTCGGTGTTCTCGGAAGCTTGAACACGAAATCCATAGTCAGGTGATCCCATTTCCACTCGGGGATCGGCAAAGGTTGCATTGCTCCATAAGGTCTCTGCCGCTCGGCTTTTACCTGTTGACAAATCAAGCATCTACTGACATACTCTGCAATTTCACGTTTCATCCCCGACCACCAGTAATGCTCTCGAAGGGTACGATACATCTTGGTCCCACCAGGATGCATCGCATAAGCTGAACAGTGAGCCTCATCCAGTATCACTTTCTTCAAAGCTTCATCCTCAGGTACACACAACCGTCCATTCTTAACCAAGGCTCCATCCTCACGGATCTCAAAATCCTGTCTTTCTCCAGCCTCGACCTCAATCCGAATGATGCCCAGAATAGGGTCCTCAAACTGAGCATCAATCACCTGATCAATCAAAACAGGTCGCACATGGAAACTCGCTAGGAATGCTCCCAGATCATCCACAGTCAACTCTACTCCCAACCTACGGAGCTCAACCAGTAAAGGTAATCGTACCGTCCTCAAATATGACAAAGAACCAGCTGACTTCCTGCTCAGAGCATCGGCTACCACATTAGCCTTCCCTGGATGATACTCAATAGTACAGTCGTAATCCTTAAGTAACTCCAACCAACGGCGCTGTCTTAGATTCAATTCCTTTTGAGTGAACAAATACTTTAAGCTCTTGTGGTCCGTAAAGATCCTGCACCTCTCACCGTACAAATAATGCCGCCAAATCTTCAGTGCATGAACCACCGCAGCCAGTTCCAAGTCATGTGTAGGGTAGTTCACCTCATGGGATTTCAATTGCCGGGAAGCATAAGCAATCACTTTCCCGTGCTGCATCAAGACACAACCCAAACCTTGTAAAGAAGCGTCACTGTACACCTCGAACTCCCCACTATCATCTGGAAGGGCCAACACAGGAGCAGATGTCAACCACCTTTTAAGCTCCTGGAAACTCTGTTCACATTTATCGTCCTACTCAAACTGAACTCCCTTCCGTGTCAACCTCGTCAACGGTGCTGCAAGGATAGAAAAGCCCTCAATAAAACGCCGGTAATACCCTGCCAAACCCAGAGAACTCCGAATTTCCGTCACCGTCTTAGGCTGTTCCCAATTGGCTACCGCCTCAACTTTCTGAGGATCCACACGAATGCCCTCGGCCGAAATCACATGGCCAAGAAATCCAACACTGGTCAACCAGAACTGACACTTACTGAGCTTCGCATACAACTGATGCTCCCTCAACGTTTTAAGCACGATCCTCAGATGTTTCTCATGCGCCTTCGCACTCTTCGAATACACCAAAATATCATCAATGAAGACAATCACAAAATGATCCAAGTAGGGCCGGAACACTCGGTTCATAAGGTCCATAAAAGCTGCTGGGGCATTAGTCAAACCAAAAGGCATCACCACAAACTCATAGTGACCGTACCTGGTCCGGAAAGCTGTCTTCGGTATATCCTCCTCTTTAACCCTTAACTGGTGATAACCGGAGCGAAGATCAATCTTCGAGAAATACTGTGCTCCCTTGAGCTGGTCAAACAAATCATCAATCCGGGGTAGGGGGTACTTATTCTGAATAGTTACCTTATTCAGTTGCCTGTAATCCACACACAATCTCAATCCTCCGTCCTTTTTCTTGACAAACAAAACAGGTGCTCCCCAAGGTGACATACTCGGTCGAATGAATCCTATATCGACCAACTCTTGCAACTGGGCCTTAAGTTCCCTCAATTCTGCAGGTGCCATACGATAAGGAGTCTGGGAAATAGGCTGTGTACCTGGTAGAAGCTCAATCGTAAACTCAAGATCTCGGTGTGGGGGTAGTCCTGGCAACTACTCGGGAAAAACATCGGGAAACTCCTGTACCACTGGTATATCCTCCGCCCTCACTGGCGTAACACGCGTATCTACCACATAAGCTAAGTAACCCTGGAACCCCTTACGTAACAATTTGCTAGCCTCGAGTGCCGAAATAACTCCCGTAGGAAGTGCACGCTGATCCCCCTGAAACGTAGTCTCAGATAATCCGGGACTCCGAAAAGTCACTCTCCTATCGAAACATTCGATAGAAGCATGATGTCTCGTCTACCAGTCCATACCCAAGATCACATCAAAGTCCCGTAAATCCAAGAGTAACAAATCTGCCAGTAACTCCACCTCGCCTACCATCACCGGACACTCTCTCAATACCTGAGTCACTACCAACACCTCCCCAGTAGGTAAACTCACTCCTAACGCACAATCTAAAGTAGACACCTCCCTCTCCTTAACCAAACTACAACTCCGAGCTATAAATGAATGGGTAGCCCCGGGATCTATCAAAGTAAAAACAGGGTGACCAAGTATGGTGAGTGTACCTGTCACCACTCCCGGTGCTGACCTAGCCTCCTGCTGAGTCATAGTAAAAACTCGCGCCTGAGGTCCCGATGACCTACCGCGCCCTCTGGAACTGCTCGTGGCACCACCGCCACCCCTAGGGCCTGCCGCCCCTGATACTGAAGCAGTACTCCGCCCGGGTTCTGCTGCACCTCTGCCTGCTCCACCCTCCGGAGCTAACAATGGGCACTCCCGACGGAAGTGTCCTCGCTCTCCACAATAGAAGCAAGTATCCCTACCGGGTCCACCGGTATGCCTCCCTGTAGAAGCCACTGAAGTCGCACTCGCCTGAGGAGTCGGCTGTGACCTAGCTCCTCGAAATCCCGAGCCCTGAAAACTGCCTGGTCTGCCATACCGGGCTCCACCAGCCGATGATGATCCACCAAAATTTCCCCGTTTCGGGGGCCTCTGACTCGACGCTCCTGGAAATGACTGCTCTCGGCGTCGAACACTGCCCGAATACTGTGGTCTAGCAGGTAAACTGGCCTCCACCCTGACAGCAGCATCAGCCAACTCTCGGAATGTAGCAAAAGAGCCGGCTGTCACTATGGCCCTGATCTCTCCCCGGAGGCCCAACTCAAACCGGCGGCACTTCTCCGCCTCAGTTGCCACAAATGCGGGAGAAAAACGAGATAGCATCTGGAACCTCTGCTCATACTCAGCAACTGTCAAGTTCCCTTGCTTCAAGTGAAGAAATTCCGCTTCCTTCGCATCCCTGAAAGAACGTGGATAGTACTGATCTAGAAACCGCTCCCGAAAAGTCTCCCAAGTCACGGTATGTGCATCCCAGTCGGACAGTTCCAGCGTGTACCACCACTCGTAGGCAGCTCCATCCAACAGAAAAGTAGCTAACAATACCCGATCCTCGGGAGGACAGTGCATCACCCTAAAAATACGTTCTAGTCGGGTGATCCATCGGTGAGCTTCCTCGGGATCAGCCCCACCGCTGAACGTAGTAGCCCCAAGCCTCTGGGCTCTCTCGATCGAAGCGCTCTCAGTCCCTCTCGCCGCTTCATCTTCAGGTCGTGGAGGGGGTTCACGTCTCGGAGGCATGATCAATCGTACGCTGAAAGAGGCATAGAGTTAGTATAACAACCTAGACCCAACACAAATCGACACAACCTATGCTCTGATACCAATTGTCAGGACCCGTCCCAAATATCACCTCGATACCCGGGATGAACCCTGCTCCCGTCTGACAATCACACTTACAGTACCAAAAATAACCTTAATACAACTATAAGCATAACTATCAGACGAAGGAGTAAATATATACAACAGTAAGCCAGAGCATAGTTCTACAAAACGGGCACCAAAAGTCCTACAAGTCTAAGTCCGCAACGGAAGAACGTCGGAAGCTCTATGCCTCGATATCTGCCTCAACGTTCACCCCAGCGCTATCACCACGACCTGGAGGGAAATTGAAAAAAACAGAAGGTGTGAGTGGACCGAAAGGAATAAAATTTTTTAAAACCGTTTACCATCAAATCAAAGTAAGGAAATATAATCATTTGTTCCCTCCGGTTTAAAACCAGGCATGCCCAACGAAGTATTAGAAAAATCATAATATGAAACATCATAAGAAACAGAAACACTATAAAACATCATAAGAAACAGATACACTATAAAACTGATATAGAAACCAGAGCATAAACATCAAACCACTTTTTCCGATCAAACCTGCTGGACCTATCCGAGTCTTTAAACTCAACCAGGCCTCACATATAAATCCGAGTCTTTAAACTCCCGAGTCTTTAAACTCAATAGGCCTATGGGGGTAATATCGTAATATCCGAGTCTTTAAACTCCCGAGTCTTTAAACTCAATCCGGGCCCATCCCCTGTCAATCAATATCCGGGTCTTTAAACCCATATCCAGATCCAGCAAATCCAATCCAATTCAGTGTAAAACCGTTCTGAAACCCATCACCAAACTCGAATTCGGAATCCCTAGTTCGAAGCCCTTTCGGCGTTCAGAACCGACATTCCGAACCCAAATCCGGAAAAAGATCCATGTTCATAACAAAACCATAGGAAAATCCTAAATCATATTCCACAACCCATTTACCATCATCAGAAAACGTTTTTAGATTAAATTTCTGAATTATAGCATCAAAATCTGAAAACCAGCTTTTTCTCAAAAAACGTGCAAAATCCCGAAAACGTCTCGAAAAACGTGTAAACATCTCAATCACATGTAATCATCATCAGGACATAAAAGCACACATAAAATCATAAAACATTGATAAAAACAGTCAGGCATGCTCGGAAGTAAGAAAGAGTCCACTCACAGTCTAGAACAAGTCACTCGCGCCCCGTGCGCTCCTCAACCGTCTCTGGTGTCTCCCGTCCTGTCAATAGATACCAAATAGGGTCACAATTACATCAAGGATACCTTTCCTATTTTCCCCAATTTTTCGGGAATTTAATAATATTTTTATCTTAAACCCTAAACCTTACGGATTCCCGAATCATCCCGTAACACCGTCCGGTTAACCCGAAAATTATACCATTGGATTCGTTAGAACATTTAGGACTAAACTCATGTTGGAAGCTTGGCCGGATTCCTCCCCACGCGCCTCCACGCGCCGCCCAAAGTGGCTGCGCGTGGGCCTCACGCGCCTGCTACAGTGCCACCGTCTTCCTTGATCGAACCCGGTTCGCACCAGACGGCAACCCGGACCGGCGAGAGCCGTTCTCCACCGTCCGGCCACCATTTCCCCTCCTATCTTCACCTAAAGCTTCGTCCACTCTCAAAGAATCCATCCCCCTCACTCTCTTGGTTCGACTCGACCCATAGCTTCACAACTGAAGCTCGAAAGAAAAACCAACAATCCTCTGTTTTTCTTCCCGGCCACTCAGCACTTCCCCCTTCACGGTGGTCATTCTAGACTCCTCCCACGACTTCACTGAACCACACACAACTCACGGGAACCCTCGACTCACCCTCTAACTCCACGATTTCCCGTTTGAAATTCACGGCCAAACAGGGTACAGAGTACCCGCCGTCGCACCACCTCCCACCGTGAACTTCCCCGTCACGGCAACCGTCATAAACGACTCCTAGGACCACCCTAAGCCTCACTTCACACACCAAACCCTTCGATTCTAGCTCTAGGTCCACGACTTTTGAAATGAAAGTCTACGGAAAAACAGAGTAAAAGAGGTTACCCTTCGATTCCGGCGCCGCCGTGAGAACCGTCACCTACCACGGTGCTCGTGGGACTCCCCGTAGCCTCCTGAGTCTCCTAGTGACTTGAATCGGTCCACCACACGACACAGCAGCCACCACCGTCCACTGTCTCCTCTGTTTCTTCCAAATATCCAGCCGTCCACCACGTCGCCTCCGTGCACGGTTGCAACTCCAAACCACGATCACCAGCTCCTCCTTGCCTCACTGTCTCTCTCTCAACTCACTCTTCACTCTCCCTTGCACTGAATCGATCACCGCCTCACCCAACACTTCTCTCTGTTTTCTCTGTTCTTCGAAGGTGTGCACGGTTCAAATGAGGGTAAAGTGTGGCCGTGCACACTTGAGAACATAATGGAACCATCCAGTCCCCTGCACGTGTCCACCAACCATAGGCCAGCTCAAAAAATCTCTGCCACTTGCCCTTATCTGATTGGGCTGAGGGAAAATGACCAAAATACCCCTCCTGCACAAATTACCATTTTACCCTCAGACTTTCCAGACCCGTATCTTTTCCGTCCGACGTCCGATGACAGCGTGCCGCCTGTCGTTGAACTCAGGACGTCGAGACCTATCCAACGGTCCTCGGTCCACGTGAAAATCACAAGTCCTCCAAAAAGTCAACATTTCCCTCGTTTTATCAAAATTACGGTAACACCCTCAACCTTCCGTACATCATAACTTTTCCTCCGGTTGTCCGAATCGAACCTGCCACCTGTCTACGGACTCGTGACGTCCTAACCTACGTCACGGTCAAGGGCTAACACTTATCCAATTGATAGTACAAAAAGTCAACTTTTCGTCTACTATTCACAAGGGCAAAATCGTCCTTTTTTACAAAACTTCACAAAAATTACATTTTTACCCTTCCCGAAGGTACGGGTTGTTACATATGAAACATAGGGTCCCGGACCCGAAATCACATTTATAAAACTTAACTGGGCCTCATGGCCAATTTTGTAAACCACTAGGCCCCCGGCTCGATCACATAACTCAAAAGGGTCTCAGCCCGATTTCGAAAACCAACTGGGCCCTTGGCCCGATCACATAATTCAAATGGGTCTCATGCCTGAGTTCATCTTTCCAAAACCAAAATCATACTATAGAGCCATTATTAAACTTACAATCACATAGCAATAGCATAAACTCGTAAACCTCGAAATACGTGTAAATACGAATTTACCTCGAAATACGTGCCATCATGTAAACCACCAGTGCCACAGTCATCATCATAGAAATCACGTATGTAAAACATATAAAATAGTTATGCATGTATCACAGTTTAGAAAGCGAAGTCCACTCATAGAGCGTCCTACACTGCCGCCTCGATACGCATGTCATAGGCCTTCCCGGGCCACACCACTATCACCGGGACTTCCAAACTTATCCAAATCATACTAGAGGGTTACTAACCTCATCATTAACCTCTCATTAAAGCCCCGTAATTTTCTCGAATTTTTAACTATTTTTGAACTCGATCCTCAACCTTTGGACACCCTGAAACATATCGAAACGATGTCCGATCAACACAAAACCAGTCCCAAAATATTCGATACATCAAATAGATTATTTCACATGTCGACATCATGACCCAAACGTGTCCCACGAGCCCCTACGCGTCGTCGCAAGCGACTGCGCATGAAACTTACGCACCAAATACTGTTCATCGTCAACCTTGGGTAAAATTGGTCTGAACCGGTTCAACGGTTCGGTCCGGTTCAATCTAACCGACGGACTGACTCGGCTGGTTCTCAGCCGTTCCTCAACCATTTTCGATCCTATTGATCCCTAAGCCTTCGTCTAAACCTCCCCTACCATTCCATCACCTCAAAATTGTGAAACAACGTCGAGATCGTACCTGTTCGAACAGGGACAGTGACCATCACCTGCAAAAGTGTTCTGCCGTCAGTTCCAGCCGTCTCCTTCGTCGAAACCGCGTCCATTGCACTCATTTTTTACCCTAGAACCGAACCTCACACCTTAAATCGGTCCATACATGTTATAAAGGTAAGTTTCGAAAATGGGCAACAATGGCTTATTGGGTTTTCGGGTTTTAGTCACCTCCGTCGTCGTCTCCGCCGTGCCCAGCTCACCGTCACGTCGTCTTAGTCTCCCTAACCCCACTCAGATGACCACATTAGCTGATGAAGGTAGGGTGGTTAGGTTGTGGTGTCTTGTGTGTGTGTGTTTGTTTTTAGAGAATAAAATGAAGATCGTGCACGGGTGAGAAGAGAGATGTAATTGGTGAAGATGATAATTGCTGATGATAATGGACGGTGAGGATGAGGGGAGGAGATAGAGATGGACGGCTAAGATGAGAGATGGGAGATGAGAGTTTAATTAATTATTTAATTAATGACCAATAGACATAAATCCACATTTTGGGGTTCCAAGCCATGGGATAAGTGACACTTGTCACTCATCCAAGGGCCCCACACTAATATCTGCCCAATTAGCTTTAAGTAATATTTTATTCGGTTACCGAAACGTTAAATCCCCAATTTCGCCCCTGTGACCATAACTTTTTCATCAGACCTCCAATTTCGACATGCCGCCTATCTACGGATTCGTGACGTCCCGATCTACGTCACGGTCCTCGGCCATTGGACCTCCAATCATTAAGTGTAACAAGCCTTAACATAGGGCGGAAAACTGTCATTCTAAAAAGACTAAGGGCAATATGTAAGGACCCGTCCTGAATCTACGAGATTAATTAAGGTTAATGAAGGATTATCGAGAAATACTTAAGGACTAATAAAGGATTATCAAACGATTTGAGTAAAATTACGATTTTGCCCCTATACAGGGAAAAATGTTGACTTTTGACTTGGGAGGTCAAATACACGAGGACCGAGGATCATTACGTAGATCGAGACGATACGATTCTGTAGAAAGGCGGCACATCAAAATAAGACATCATACGAGAAAGTTACGGGTCATGGAAGGCTCGATTGCATTTACGGTTGCACGATTTTCAAATGGGTTGTCTTTAGTGGCCCCAAAATATCAGAATTAGGACCACATGATTAGTGACACTTGTCACCCACCCTATGGCCCATCCTATTTTATTCATTCACCATTATCTTCATTATTCATTCATCTTCTTCTTCCCTCAAACTCGTACCTACCACCCAAACCTATTCCATTTCTTTCTTGAGATCACACATAGACTGAGAGGTTGAGAGGACGACAAAGGACAAAAGAGCCATCGTGGTGGTGGCCGGAATCGCGAAGGAAAAAGGTAAACCCGAAACCCATTTGGTTTGAAATTTGAAGTTCGGATTTTGGACGCTTGGGATGGATTTTGATGCCTGGGTCATGCTCATTGAGATGGGACGAGTTCACAGGGCCAAAAAACGGACGAAAATGAACGATTCGACCGCCCTGGACAGGATGGAAGCTTAGTCGTATAGATATAGCTTGGACAGGTACTCTCTAGCCCTTGTTTCGTGATTTTGAGGTCATAGAAGCTTTTCTAGGATCAAGGCTAGTCGATAGGAAGAAAAATAGGATGAAATGGTGGCTGGATAGCTGAGTTCTGGCTAGGTCATGGTCGCCGATCAACTCAACCAGAGGTTAAAGATGATGACATGGTAGTCGACATCATCATCTGTCAGACCTGTCAAGCCACGTGGCCAACCAGAGGGTGACACGTGGTAGCTGTCAGGTCTAGTTAGAAGAGACGTGACAGTGCCACGTCAGATGTTGTCAGACCAAGTGGACTAATGAGATGGTGCCACATGGAAGTATGTCAGAGATTGTCAGATGATGTGGCAGTTGACATGGCAGGTCCACATCAGAAGTGTCAGACCACATGGACCACTGACCACTGAGGAGGTGCCACGTGGTAGAGTCTTAAGTTGTCAGAGCTAACGTGTCAGTGATGACATCAGCAGGTGACATCATCACGTGACGTGGTAGTGTTAGAGAGTGACAAGTGGCACCAATCAGGGAGTGCCACGTGGCAGGTTGTCAGACATGACAGGTGTAAGATCTGACAGATGTCAAACTTGACAAGTGTCAGATCTTACAGGTGTCAGACCTGTCAAGCTGACGTCAGCAGATGATGTAAAAATGTCCCTCAAACGTCGCCTGACTCTCAATAGTCTCCTCTACGTCCATCGATGGCAATGTCTGTCATGATCCTTGTGCAGACCAGTCCAAGAAACGCTCCGCTATCGAGACTCCGTATTCATGCGGGCAATTCACCGCATGTACCAACTGCTTAGCTCGTATAATCCACCGATTAGTCCACCATGAAATCCGATCCACAAGTACCACTCTCTTGGTAACTTGTCCAATCAATCTCAAGCTAAGGTCATCCACGACATTGGCTGCTCATAGCAGTACATCCATCTTGACCAATCATCGGTCATAACTTGGAAAAAAATCATCGTACTGGCATCCACTCCACCAGTAGCTACTATCCGAGGGTCTCGTCAACTCGTAACTCTGCGACCTTTCACTGCGGGGCCCACAGGAAACTTAGCCCTCCTCGGGTCTACTCGGCTCTGTTCGAAGTCAAATCTCACTGAAACACGGCATATTATGCCCAACCAAATCAATCTGGGGTCATTACCACTTAATCTTTAAATTCTTACCCTCACTATCAGGTTGATGACAGGTTGTTCTTATCGCAGAGACATCACATCCAGTATATGCGCAACACTCTAAAAGTGACCTAGTGCTCTGATACCAAACTAACACGACCCATCCCTATCCTCTTGGATTACCGTGGGATGTGCCATGCTCCCGTCTAGCACCGCGTGACACGACCCATCCAAATCCTCCCGGGATTACGTGGGATGTGTCATGCTCTCGTCTAATCCACGTGCGACACGAAGGCCAGACAAGGGATAACTTGAAGCAACAGCCCAATAGGCTTCCAGAGTGCGCCTTGATCAGTGGTGGAGTGTGATGTCTCGGTCACCGCTACAGCCCGCACCGCGATCAACCTGAAGGGCATTAAAAAATCATAAAAGCTGTGAGTGGACGAAAATAAATAATTTAATAAAACACATTTCATAAAAGACATTTATGCCCTTCACTTAAAAACATGCATGCATTCGCAAACCAGTTAATTTAAATACCATAAAAACCGTTTAGAAAATCAAAGCCATTTCTTTCCTCAAATCATTAGGGCCTTAGCCCAAAACTCCAAAATCACCAGGTATAGGAACTCAGTCCAAAACCGTAAATCCAAATCATGTGGGCCACTGCCCAAATCCATAAACACAGAAATACCATTTCATAAGTCCAATAATTCATGTTTGCCAAATACCCATCATCAGTATCCTAGATGCCTTGACAGGACCCGCCCCGATCCCACAGGGACCACAAGGGGACGTGCCCTGCTCCCGTCTGACACCCAATAATTCATACCAATTTTAAACTCAAAACATCAAGTGCATAAATAACCAAATTAAAGTCATACATCAAATCCGAATTAAACGAATGTCAGAAAAGGGATGAAATTCAAAATTACAAGTTGCGAGCACGACTCTAACATAAACCTGCGGGTAAACCACCCAGCAGGGGTTCAGGTACGCAGAAGTAGATCTATGCCTCAGCCTCAGGTTCCTCCTCTACCTCAGTATCACGACCTGGAGGGGTTACCAAAACATTAAGGGTGAGTGGACCGAACTCAAGTTTATAAAATCATTTGATAAGTAAAACATATAATTTACCCCTCCGTTTTCCAAACATGCATGCAGCATCCTTTAAAATCAAAAATAATATAATATGAATCATAAGGCATGTAAAAAAACCATAACCATAATTTTAGCTACTGCACTATACACTCCAACCCTGACATCCCCGATGTCTGACGTCCCTGACGTCCAATAAGGTCACAATCACAAGGCTACGCGTGCCACTCGGGTCTCAATTCCGAGTTCAATCCCCGAACCCTGTTCGGTTACAGCATCCCCGATGCTTAGCGTCATAGACGCTGGACGTTCTAGACGTCCGTGACCTCTCCGGGGTACCTCATCCGGAGGAGACAATATAATATGGAAGGATCTATACAGTGCAGTACCAAATACATTTTATTGATATCCACATGCAAACATATATGTATACATAGGTAAAATCTGAACCGATCGTTACGTTTCATCAAACGGGTCTTATGCCCAAATACCGTGAAACGTGCCATAACCGAAATCTCAATATCATCAAAACCATTTATAGATTCCAGCATGTGAACATATAAGTAAATCGGAAAACATTTAAGCATGCAAGGGTTTAATGAAAACGGGCCCACTCACAGTACAATCCTGCTAGAAACCGAACGTATACCCTCGTCCTGGTACAAATGTACAATCCCTGTCAAGTCCAAAGTATTCGTAAAGGTCAATTTAAACCCCCAACATTCAACCATGAAAGCCTAGGCCGAAACCGGCCCGGGAAAGCCGCCCGAACGCGCTTCCCAATGCAATAAACCTTAATTTGACCAACTTAATGATCTCCGATCGACCCGAAACCACCGCCATTGGATCCGGATCGTCGAAACCTAAAGAATGGTGGTGGTCCCACCAAAAGTACTGTTCACACACGCCAGTCAACGCGTCGGTCAACGCAGGAACAGTCCCTGCTGACGTCATCGCTGACGTCACTGCTGACGTCATCTGACAGCTGTCAGGTCTGACATGTCAGACTCTGACAGGTGCCACGTGTCAACATCCGATTGGTCCACCTCACTGATCTGTCAGGCCACGTGTCAGATCTGACATGTGCCACGTGTCAGCACGTCACTGGTCCACGTCACTAACATGTCAGTGACACGTGGCAGTCCCTGATTGGGCCACGTCACTAACATGTCAGTGCTGACTGTACACTGACATGTGACACGTGTCGGCTGACGGTTGGTCCACGTCACCTGACAGTCTGACAGGGTGCCACGTCAGCACCGCTGTCCTCAGACGGGTTGACCCGTATTCCTGTAACTCGGGTCGATCAGACCCGCGATCATGACCCGGTTACCATTTCATCATTTCTCAATCATTTTTGTTCAGTCTGATTCCTAACTACTCGTCTCAATCCCTACTACGGTTCTGTGCAATTAGAATTAGGTTTTAGGTCGAAGGGGTTACCTGAAAATCGATGGGAAGTTTGGTTGCCGGTTCTGGTTATCCTCTCCGGCGAGTCGAGGGTTTTCCAGTCCCGGTCCTGGGTCAAAATGGGTCGTCAAGGTCTCCTAGATGTGTCCTAACAATCATCCAACAATGTTAACGTCAAACACAGACGGTTCGAAGCAGGGAAGGAAAACGGCTACTCACGGGTTTATCGTCCTATCGCCGCTGTGTCGCCGCTGCACACCGTCCAGGTCAGTTCCTCGTCGTCCTGTCGTCACGGTGAACCCAACCGTACGTTGGTTCAAGTCCCAGAGTGATGGTTTGGATGGTTTGGTGACTTGGGCTGCTCGGGTTTCCTCCTCGGGTCTGAGGGAATGCCGGCCGTGCAGGGTGGCCGTGGAGTGGTGGCCGGCGTCAGGAAGGTGGTTGCTGGTTGCCTGAGGTGTGGGGTTGAGTGATGAGGGCTGGTGAGCTGGTTCCAAGGGGGAATCGCACAAACGGGTTGAGAGAATGAACACATGGGTGCATGATTTCATGAATTTTAATACTGAACAGGAACATGAATCAAGGGCCAGGATTGAATCTCAGAATGAGATCAAAGGTGAGGATTGGATCTGGGGTTTTCAGATCCAAGGGCTGAAATTAAAAGTTGATTTAAATGCTATTTAATCCCATAGTGGATCTGATCCAATCCAGCCAATGGGTAAGTGACACTTGTCACTCACCAGGTGTCCTCCAATCAGAACTTTTAGAATAAAATATTCGACACGAAAACCGAGACACGAACCTCCCGATTTCACGTTTCTGACCATAACTTCCTCGTACGGAGTCCGATTTCGGCGTGCCGCCTGTCTACGGACTCAGGACGTCGAGGCCTACCTGACGGTCCTTGAGTCAACATTTCCACCCCCAAATGTCCAAATTACGGTAATACCCCTGAACTTCCGATAGTCATAACTTTTTCCCTGATCGTCCGAATTGGACGTGCCACCTGTCTATGAACTCGTGAAGTCCCGAACTACGTCACGGTCATATGTCAAAGTCCGTTTAATTCATCAATAAAAAAGTCAACAATTGGCCATACCCATAACAAGGGTAAAAACGTCAAATCACACAATAAATTACAATATTGAAATCCTCGAATTTCCGGGGTGTTACATGCCTAGCGTCCCAGACGCTTGACGTCTCAAGCGTCATATCACAGTCTAAGCAACGCGTGCTGCCCGGGATCTCTTCGGGTCAATCTCTGACATCTCAGATGTCTGACGTCTCAAACGTCTAATAATAGCAATCCTGCTCTGGAGTCATTATATGGTCCAGTCGCTCCGTACAATGACCCCTCGCAGGGAATGCGCCGTGACTTCCTCAGTGTCCCAAACATCTAGAGGAGACCATCCACATATCCTCATAAAAGGATGGTATATGTAAAACATTTTATAAATCATTTCAAAACATCTTAAAGGGGCCATGCTCGGAATTTCCATAAAATCCAATTAATCAAATCCAAATCCATTTAGGGTCTCCGAACCCGAAATCACATTTATAAGCCACAAATGGGACTCATGCCCGATATCATAACCAACTAGTCCCCAAGCCCAATCATGTAAACCAAATGGGCCTCTAGCCCGATATCTCATTAAATCAAATGGACTCCAAGTCCAATAGTTTCCAAATCAACTGGGTCTCATGCCGGATTCCATATTTCCAAATCCGAAACTAGTTTATCAAACCATTATGGAAAACACAAGCACATATAAATCCAACATAAAATCATATGCCTCGAGATACGTGCAAATATGTAAATACCAAATACCACAAACATATGTACTCAAGGCATTCAAAACATAGATATAAAGCATATAAAACAGTTATGTATGCATCACATTTAGAAAACAAAAGTCCACTCACAGACCGTCCTAGTTGCTGCCTTGATACACGTGCTATAAGCCTCTCCGAAGCTAATCCACCATCTCTAAAACCTCCGGACCTATCCAAATCACACCTGAAGGTCACTAACTGACTCTATAAGGTCATACATAACACCCATGAATAGTACCATCTAGGGAACGCATCCCGAACACGCTTCCTGAGGCTAAAACCTCAATTTAACCAACCTAACAATCTTCGATCGACCCGAAACCATCACCATTTTATCCGGATCGTCGAAACCTTTAAAATGATCCTAGTCACACCTCGAAATATGTGCCCACACACCCTCACGTGCGGGTCAAAGCAAAAGTCAACACTGATGTCAGCAGTCAACATTGACGTCAGCAGTCATCTCTGACATTCTGACATCTGACACGGTTCAGCTGACAATGCCACGTTTCAGCAGTTTAAGGGTCCATATGTCTGACATGTTAGTGACACGTGGCACCATCTGATTGGTCCACGTTACTAACATGTTAGGCTGTCTGGAAACTGATAACTGCCATGTGGCAGCTTCCCATTGGCTACGTGGCCTAACATCTGATAGATGGTGACATCACTCTGCCACGTCATCATTGTCCTCGTTGAACCGAGTCAACCAGGATTTCTGCAACCAAGTCGCGTAGACCCACGACCTTGACCCGAATTTTTCTCTCTTGTTTCTGGTTCGTTTTTGAAACCGTTGATTCCTATATGATCGTCTGGATCCCCTCACTCGATCTATGGACTCAAAACACACAAAAATTGCCTGGAAATTACCTATTCGATTTGATCCTCACAGCCCAGTTCCAGCTCCCTACTTGAGCTGCTCCGTTGTCCTCCGCCTTCGATTCCAGTCCCAAATGACTCGTACAACCACCAGGAACAAGTTCTAATCAACACAAGCCACTCCAAACGTCCAGAAACAAATAATCGAATTTCAACAACTTACGGGTTACGATTTACCTGTTCATGTGACCTCCTCCACCATCCACGCGGTCCTGCAGCCTTTCACAACGTCCATTAGTCCTTCACTCATCCCCAATCCCCCTGGATTATCTTGGGATGTGCCTGCTCCCGTCTGACACCGTGTGTCAGACCAGGGATAAACTCGTCTACCCGCTCGAAGTTAGCCAGAATATGCCAGGATCGGTGGTGGCATGTGATGTCTCGATCTCTCCTACAGCCCGCATCCGTTATCAACTTGAAGGGTATTAAAAACCATAAAAGCTATAAGTGGACAAAAATAAGCAGTTCAAAAATATTTTATCGAAATCACATTTATACCCTTCACGTAAAAGCATGCATGTATCATAAAACAGTTATTTCAAATATTTTCTCAGAAGCAAGACGTATTGCTTCCCAAATAAAATGCAGTGAAAAATGCTTCTCAATCGAAGCCAATATCGTTGTAGGGTCTCAGCCCAAAAACAAGTGATACAGGTTCTCACCCCAAACCAGAAAACACGTACAGAGTCTCAGCCCAAAAACCGAATCATAGAAAACAAGTACGGGGTCTCAGTCTAAATCATAGAACATATGGGAACACATCACATCCTCATCTCAGTGTCAGTCATGATTCCAATCCTATCACATGTGCATATAGCTCAGGACCGCTCACAATCCTAGTATGTCGTCGTGAATACATCAATCGCCGTTACCGTCTCTAGATCATCGCAAACACATCAGTGATTGATCTCAGAGGACAACATCAACACTCCTAAGTCGAACCTCCCTCTAGTATCAGAGCCTCAGCGGCTACTCGACAACAGGCAGTGCATCGTGACCTCTCTGGAAGGAACACATCCGCAGTCTGGAGGCGAGAGTCACATCATCCGGGACTCAAACTCGAATGTCATCATAGACCGAGTTTCTAACCCAATCGTTCGGACGCTAACTAGTAAATCATCAATAGAGCCACAAACCTGAAATATCACCAAATGGGACACAACCCGAAAATTCAATGTCCAACAACACTTCATATCCCAGGATTCTTCGAATCCTATCAAATCCACAACTGGGTCTCATGCCCGAAATATCTTTCGTAAAACTTATAACTGGGTCATAACCCGACATAAACACATATAAAACATTTATGCATGCATCATATTCATAAAAAAAAGCCCACTCACAGACCGTCCAAGTTGTGCCTCGATACGCGCACCATAACCCTCTCCTGGCTAATTCGACCTCTCTGAGTCATCCGGACCTCTCCGAGTCATCCGGACCTGTCCAAAACATACTCAAAGGTTACTACCAACCTAGAAAAGTCCTAATCAAGAACCCCCAATATTCCCCGAAAAGTCAACGTGTCCGGGACATGCAACCCTAGGCTTTAAACCTCAATTTGACCAACCTAACGATCTTTGATCGACTCGAAACCACCACCATTGGATTCTTATCGTCAAAAATTTTAAAATGGTTCTGGTCCCACCTTGAAATATATGCCCACGCACCCCACACGCGAGTTAAAGTGGCTGGTCCATGTTGACCAAAAAGTCAACGCTAATGTTAGCAAAGTCAATGCTGACGTCAGCGGTCAACGGTCAAAGTCAACAGCTGACGTCATCTAACATCTGACATCTAACACATGTTAGTCTGACAGGATGACATCATCAATGATGTCATCTCATCCCTGTCCTCAGTTCGGGTCAACTCGATTCTCTCCAATCGGGTCATGCGACCCGCAGACCCGACCCGATCCGTTCTTCCATTTTAGACCACCAAAATTCATCTTGTTTCTTTCATTTTCATCGTCTCAATCCCAGAAATTGATTCCCCAAATTGAAATCATGAAACACGGGCTAAAACTCACTTTTTGAACGATGAACAGTTCGGCCAGATTTCCAACTCCTTGTCTGGGCTGCTCTGCCGTCTTCAACCCTCGATTTCGATCCCCAGTGACTCGTACAACCACCAAAAACACAACCTAATCATCGAAAACGTCCCATACACACTCAAATTTTGAGAATTTTGAACTAAATTGTACTTTCGCTGGTTTCCGGCCACCGACTATGGTGGCCCTCGCCGTGGCCACTATCCTACTCGTCTCAGTCTGATCTCTCACCTCCCCGTTCATGTCAACAAGTCAACAACAGAAGATGAAGGTTTGTGAAGGTTGGGGTGGGTTATGGTTTTTGGGTGAGATAGAATGAAACGGAGAATGAGGGTGGGTGCATGTCAGGACCCGTCCCAAATATCACCTCGATACTCGGGATGAACCCTGCTTCCGTCTGACAATCACACTTACAATACCAAAAAAATAAACTTAATACCACTATAAGCATAACCATCAGACGAAGGAGTAAATATATACAACAGTAAGCCAGAGCATAGTTCTACAAAATGGGCACCAAAAGTCCTACAAGTCTAAGTCCGCAACGGAAGAACGTCGGAAGCCCTATGCCTCGATATCTGCCTCAACGTTCACCCCAGCGCTATCACCACGACCTGGAGGGAAATTAAAAACAAAAGGTGTGAGTGGACCAAAAGGAATGAAAATTTTAAAACCGTTTACCAGCAAATCGAAGTAAGGAAATAAAATCATTTGTTCCCTCCGGTTTAAAACCAGGCATGCCAATGAAGTATTAGAAAACCATAATATGAAACATCATAAGAAACAGAAACACTATAAAATATCATAAGAAACAGATACACTATAAAACATCATAAGGAACCAGAGTATAACCCGATCAAACCTGCTGGACCTATCCGAGTCTTTAAACTCAACCAGGCCTCACATATAAATCCGAGTCTTTAAACTCCCGAGTCTTTAAACTCAATAGGCCTATGGGGGTAATATCGTAATATCCGAGTCTTTAAACTCCCGAGTCTTTAAACTCAATCCGGGCCCGTCCCCCGTCAAATCAGTATCCGGGTCTTTAAACCCATATCCAGATCCAGCAAATCCAATCCATATTCAGTGTAAAACCAATTCAAAATCCATCGCCAAATTCGAATTCGAAATCCCCGGTTCGAAGCCCTTCCGGCGTTCAGAACCGACATTCCGAACCCAAATCCGGAAAAAGATCCATGTTCATAACAAAATCATAGGAAAATCCCAAATCATATTCCACAACCTATTTACCATCATCAGAAAACGTTTTTAGGTTAAATTTCTGAATTATAACATCAAACTCTGAAAACCCGCTTTTTCTCGAAAAACGTGCAGAATCCCAAAAACGTCTCGAAAAACGTGCAAACATCTCAATCACATATAAACACACATAAAAGCATAAAACATTAATAAAAACAGTTAAGCATGCTCGGAAGTAAGAAAAAGTCCACTCACAGTTCAGAGCAAGTCACTCGCGCTCCGTGCGCTCCTCAACCGTCTCTGGTGTCTCCCGTCCTGTCAATAGATACCAAATAGGGTCACAATAACATTAAGGATACCTTCCCTATTTTCCCCAATTTTTCGGAAATTTAATAATATTTTAATCCGAAACCCTAAACCGTACGGATTCCCGAACCATCCCGTAACACCGTTCCGATTAACCCGGAAACTGTACCATTGGATTCATTAGAACATTTAGGGCTAAACTCATGTTGGACGCTTGACCGGATTCCTCCCCACGCGCCCCCACGCGCCGCCCCAAGTGGCTGCGCGTGGGCCTCACGCGCCTGCTACAGTGCATCTTCAACCTCGAGTCACCCGGTTCAACTGTGTTGAACCGGCGGTGACCGGTTCTCCTCCGTTCCTCCACCATTCTTCCCCATTTCAATTCCATTAGCTTCGTCCAGTCCCCTGCAACCAAACCCAGTCCTAAAATCCAGAAATCACGGCCTAAAACCCCTCGTCTTCACCCTCGAAAAACACTGCCCGTGAGCCCTGTTTTGGCCGCCGGCCACCCAGCACGTCCCCCCTTCACGGTGGTCACTCCAAACTCCTCCCACGACTTCACTGAATCACACACAACTCACGAAATCCCTCGACTCTCCCTCCAACTCCACGATTTTCCGTTTGAAAATCACGGCTAAACAGGGTACAGAGGACCCGCCGTCGAACCACCTCCCACCGTGAACCTCCCGTCACGGCAACCACCACAAACGACTCCTAGGACCTCCCTAAACCTCCCTTCACTCACCAAACCTTTCGATTCTAGCTCTAGGTCCACAACTCTTCAAATGAAAATCCACAAAAAAACAGAGCAAAAGAGATTACCTTTCGATTCCGGCGCCGCCGTGAGAACCGTCACCCACCACGGTGCTCGTGGGACTCCCCTAAACCTCCTGAGTCTCCTAGTGCCTTGAATCCGTCCACCACACAACACAACAGCCACCACCGTCCACGGCCTCCTCTGTTTCTTCCAATTATCCAACCGTCCACCACGTCGCCTCCGTGCACGGTTGCACCTCCAGACCACGATCACCAGCTCCTCCGTACCTCACTGTCTCTCTCTCGACTCACACTTCACTCTCCCTAGCATCAAAATCGATCACCGCCTCACCCCAATCTTCTCTCTGTTTTCTGTTTCCTTCCAAGGTATGCACGGTTCAAACGGGGATAACGTGTGGCCGTGCACACTTGAGAAGGTAGTGGAACCATCCAGTCCCAAGCGCGTGTCCACCAGCTATAGGCCAGCCCAAAAATATCTGCCACTTGCCCTCATCTGATTGGGCTGAGGGAAAATGACCAAAATGCCCCTCCTGCACAAAATTACCATTTTGCCCTTAGACTTTCCAGACCCGTATCTTTTCCGTCCGACGTCCGATGACAGCGTGCCGCCTGTCGTTGAACTCAGGACGTCGAGACCTATCCAACGGTCCTCGGTCTACGTGAAAATCACACATCCTCCAAAAAGTCAACATTTCCCCTATTAGCTCAAAATTACGGTAACGCCCCCAACCTTCTATACAACATAACTTTTCCTCCGGTTGTCCGAATCGAACCTGCCGCCTGTCTATGGACTCGTGACGTCCTAACCTACGTCACGGTCAAGGGCTAACACTCATCCAATCGATAGTACAAAAAGTCAACTTTTCGTTTACTATTCACAAGGGCAAAATCGTCCTTTTTACAAAACTTCACAAAAGTAAATTTTTACCCTTCCCGTAGGTACGGGTCGTTACAATCTACCCCCCTAAAAAGAATTTCGTCCCCGAAATTCAGTGAAATAAGTAAGGGTACTGTTCCCGCATCAAGGTCTCGGGTTCCCAAGTAGCTTCTTCGACCTGATGATTTCTCCACAATACCTTCACTAAGGGAATCGTCTTCCTTCGCAAAACTTTATCCTTCCGATCCAAGATTGCAACAGGTTGCTCTTCAAAACTCAAGTCTTCCCTCAGTTCCACTGGTTGTGCTTCCAAAACATGCGAATCATCTCGAATATATTTCCGAAGCATAGAAACATGAAAGACATTATGTACCTTTTCCAAATCTGCTGGTAAGGCCAACCGATAAGCTACAGGACCAATCCGCTCCAAGATCTCATACGGTCCAATGTAACGAGGACTTAACTTCCCTCGTCTGCCAAATCGTACAATTCCTTTCCAAGGAGATAGCTTCAGGAAAACCCAGTCTCCAACAGCAAACTCCAAATCCCTGATCCTACGGTCAGCGTAGCTCTTTTGGCGGTCTTGCGCTGCCTTCAATCGATCCCTAATCAATGCCACTTTTTCCTGAGTAAGCTCCACCAGCTCAGAAGTAGTCAACCTCCTCTCACCAACCTCAGTCCAACACAATGGAGTCCGACACTGCCGCCCATACAAAGCCTCGTAAGGAGCCATCCCAATGCTCTCCTGATAACTGTTATTGTAGGCGAACTCCATCAAAGGCAGATGTGATTCCCAAGTACCTTGAAACTGAAGCACACAAGCTCGCATCATATCCTCGAGAATCTGAATAGTCCCGCTCAGACTGCCCATCAGTCTGAGGATGAAAAGCAGTACTGAAGTGTAATTTAGTCCCAAAAGCTTCCTGTAAGCTCTGCCAAAATCGAGAAGTGAATCTCGGATCTCTATCAGATACTATCGACTCCGGAGTCCCATGCAATCGAATAATCTCATTAATAAACAACTGTGCAAACTGTTCCAGCCTGAAGTTCTCCCGTACTGGCAAGAAATGAGCAGACTTCGTAAGTCGATCCACAATAACCCACACACCATCGTGTCCCTTCGGTGTTCTCGGAAGCTTGAACACAAAATCCATAGTCAGGTGATCCCATTTCCACTCGGGAATCGGCAAAGGTTGCATTGCTCCATAAGGCCTCTGCCGCTCGGCTTTGACCTGTTGACAAATCAAGCATCTACTGACATACTCTGCAATTTCACGTTTCATCCCTGACCACCAGTAATGCTCTCGAAGTGTACGATACATCTTGGTCACACCAGGATGCATCGCATAAGCTGAACAGTGAGCCTCATCCAGTATCACCTTCTTCAAAACTTCATCCTCAGGTACACACAACCGTGCATTCTTAACCAAGGCTCCATCCTCACGGATCTCAAAATCCTGTCTTTCTCCAGCCTCGACCTCAATCCGAATGATGCCCAGAATAGGGTCCTCAAACTGAGCATCAATCACCTGATCAATCAAAACGGGTCGCACATGGAAACTCGCTAGGAGTGCTCCCTGATCATCCACAGTCAACTCTACTCCCAACCTACGGAGCTCAACCAGCAAAGGTAACCGTACTGTCCTCAGATGCGACAAAGATCCAGCTGGCTTCCTGCTCAGAGCATCGGCTACCACATTAGCCTTCCCTGGATGATACTCAATAGTACAGTCGTAGTCCTTAAGTAACTCCAACCAACGGCGCTGTCTGAGGTTCAATTCCTTTTGAGTGAACAAATACTTCAAACTCTTGTGGTCCGTGAAGATCCTGCACTTCTCACCGTACAAGTAATGTCGCCAAATCTTCAATGCATGAACCACCGCAGCCAGTTCCAAGTCATGTGTAGGGTAGTTCACTTCATGGGGTTTCAATTGCCGGGAAGCATAAGCAATCACTTTCCCGTGCTGCATCAAGACACATCCCAAACCTTGTAAAGAAGCGTCACTGTACACCTCGAACTCCCCACTATCATCTGGAAGGACTAACACAGGAGCAGATGTCAACCGCCTTTTAAGCTCCTGGAAACTCTGTTCACAGTTCTCATCCCACTCAAACCGAACTCCCTTCCGTGTCAACCTCGTCAACGGTGCTGCAAGAATAGAAAAGCCCTCAATAAAACGCCGGTAATACCCTGCCAAACCCAGAAAACTCCGGATTTCCGTTACCGTCTTAGGCTGTTCCCAATTGGCTACCGCCTCAACTTTCTGAGGATCCACACGAATGCCCTCGGCCGAAATCACATGGCCAAGAAATCCAACATTGGTCAACCAGAACTGACACTTACTGAGCTTCGCATACAACTGATGCTCCCTCAACGTTTTAAGTACGATCCTCAGATGTTTCTCATGCGCCTTCGCACTCTTCGAAAACACCAAAATATCATCAATGAAAACAATCACAAAACGATCCAAGTAGGGCCGGAACACTCGGTTCATAAGGTCCATAAAAGCTGCTGGGGCATTAGTCAAACCAAAAGGCATCACCACAAACTCATAGTGACCGTACCTGGTCCGGAAAGCTGTCTTCGGAATATCCTCCTCTTTAACCCTTAACTGGTGATAGCCGGAGCGAAGATCAATCTTCGAGAAATACTGTGCTCCCTTGAGCTGGTCAACAAATCATCAATCCGGGGTAGGGGGTACTTATTCCGAATAGTTACCTTATTCAGTTGCCTGTAATCCACACACAATCTCAATCCTCCGTCCTTTTTCTTGACAAACAAAACAGGTGCTCCCCAAGGTGACATACTCGGTCGAATGAATCCTATATCGACCAACTCTTGCAACTGGGCCTTAAGTTCCCTCAATTCGGCAGGTGCCATACGATAAGGAGTCTGAGAAATAGGCTGTGTACCTGGTAGAAGCTCAATCATAAACTCAAGATCTCGGTGTGGGGGTAGTCCTGGCAACTCCTCGGGAAAAACATCGGGAAACTCCCGTACCACTGGTATATCCTCCGCCCTCACTGGCGTAGCACGCGTATCCACCACATGAGCTAAATAACCCTGGCACCCCTTACGTAACAGTTTACTAGCCTCGAGTGCCGAAATAACTCCCGTAGGAAGCGCACGCTGATCCCCCTGAATTGTAGTCTATGATAATCCGGGACTCCGAAAAGTCACTCTCCTATCGAAACATTCGATAGAAGCATGATGTCTCGTCAACCAGTCCATACCCAAGATCACATCAAAGTCCCGTAAATCCAAGAGTAACAAATCTGCCAGTAACTCCACCTGGCCTACCATCACCGGACACTCTCTCAAAACCTGAGTCACTACCAACACCTCCCCAGTAGGTGTACTCACTCCTAACGCACAATCCAAAGTAGACACCTCCCTCTCCTTAACCAAACTACAACTCCGAGCTATAAATGAATGAGTAGCCCCGGGATCTATCAAAGCAAAAACAGTGTGACCAAGTATGGTGAGTGTACCTGTCACCACTCCCGGTGCCGACCTAGCCTCCTGCTGAGTCATCGCAAAAACTCGCGCCTGAGGTCCCGATGACCTACCGCGCCCTCTGGAACTGCTCGTGGCACCACCGCCACCCCTAGGGCCTGCCGCCCCTGATACTGAAGCAGTACTCCGCCCGGGTTCTGCTGCACCTCTGCCTGCTCCACCCTCCGGAGCTAACAATGGGCACTCCCGACGGAAATGTCCTCGCTCTCCACAATAGAAGCAAGTGTCCCTACCGGGTCCACCGGTATGCCTCCCCGTAGAAGCCACTGAAGTCGCACTCGCCTGAGGAGTCGGCTGTGACCTAGCTCCTCGAAATCCTGAGCCCTGGAAACTGCCTGGTCTGCCATACCGGGCTCCACCAGCCGATAGTGATCCACCAAAATTACCCCGTTTCGGGGGCCTCTGACTCGATGCTCCTGGAAATGACTGCTCTCGGCGTCGAACACTGCCCGAATACTGTGGTCGAGCAGGTAAACTGGCCTCCACCCTGACAGCAGCATCAGACAACTCTCGGAATGTAGCAAAAGAGCCGGCTGTCACTATGGCCCTGATCTCTCCCCGGAGGCCCAACTCAAACCGGCGGCACTTCTCCGCCTCAGTCGCCACAAATGCCGGAGCAAAACGAGATAGCATCTGGAACCTCTGCTTATACTCAGCAACTGTCAAGTTCCCTTGCTTCAAGTGAAGGAATTCCGCTTCCTTCGCATCCCTAAAAGAACGGGGATAGTACTGATCTAGAAACCGCTCCCAGAAAGTCTCCCAGGTCACGGTATGTGCATCCCAGCCGGACAGTTCCAGCGTGTACCACCACTCGTAGGCAGCTCCATCCAACAGAAAAGTAGCTAACAATACCCGGTCCTCGGGAGGACAGTGCATCACCCCAAAAATACGCTCGAGTCGGGTGATCCATCGGTGAGCTTCCTCGGGATCAGCCCCACCGCTGAACGTAGTAGCCCCAAGCCTCTGGGCTCTCTCGATCGAAGCGCTCTCAGTCCCTCTCGCCGCTTCATCTTCAGGTCGTGGAGGGGGTTCACATCTCGGAGGCATGATCAATCGTACGCTGAAAGAGGCATAGAGTTAGTATAACAACCTAGACCCAACACAAATTGACACAACCAATGCTCTGATACCAATTGTCAGGACCCGTCCCAAATATCACCTCGATACTCGGGATGAACCCTGCTCCCGTCTGACAATCACACTTACAATACCAAAAAAATAAACTTAATACCACTATAAGCATAACCATCAGACGAAGGAGTAAATATATACAACAGTAAGCCAGAGCATAGTTCTACAAAATGGGCACCAAAAGTCCTACAAGTCTAAGTCCGCAACGGAAGAACGTCGGAAGCCCTATGCCTCGATATCTGCCTCAACGTTCACCCCAGCGCTATCACCACGACCTGGAGGGAAATTAAAAACAAAAGGTGTGAGTGGACCAAAAGGAATGAAAATTTTAAAACCGTTTACCAGCAAATCGAAGTAAGGAAATAAAATCATTTGTTCCCTCCGGTTTAAAACCAGGCATGCCAATGAAGTATTAGAAAACCATAATATGAAACATCATAAGAAACAGAAACACTATAAAATATCATAAGAAACAGATACACTATAAAACATCATAAGGAACCAGAGTATAACCCGATCAAACCTGCTGGACCTATCCGAGTCTTTAAACTCAACCAGGCCTCACATATAAATCCGAGTCTTTAAACTCCCGAGTCTTTAAACTCAATAGGCCTATGGGGGTAATATCGTAATATCCGAGTCTTTAAACTCCCGAGTCTTTAAACTCAATCCGGGCCCGTCCCCCGTCAAATCAGTATCCGGGTCTTTAAACCCATATCCAGATCCAGCAAATCCAATCCATATTCAGTGTAAAACCAATTCAAAATCCATCGCCAAATTCGAATTCGAAATCCCCGGTTCGAAGCCCTTCCGGCGTTCAGAACCGACATTCCGAACCCAAATCCGGAAAAAGATCCATGTTCATAACAAAATCATAGGAAAATCCCAAATCATATTCCACAACCTATTTACCATCATCAGAAAACGTTTTTAGGTTAAATTTCTGAATTATAACATCAAACTCTGAAAACCCGCTTTTTCTCGAAAAACGTGCAGAATCCCAAAAACGTCTCGAAAAACGTGCAAACATCTCAATCACATATAAACACACATAAAAGCATAAAACATTAATAAAAACAGTTAAGCATGCTCGGAAGTAAGAAAAAGTCCACTCACAGTTCAGAGCAAGTCACTCGCGCTCCGTGCGCTCCTCAACCGTCTCTGGTGTCTCCCGTCCTGTCAATAGATACCAAATAGGGTCACAATAACATTAAGGATACCTTCCCTATTTTCCCCAATTTTTCGGAAATTTAATAATATTTTAATCCGAAACCCTAAACCGTACGGATTCCCGAACCATCCCGTAACACCGTCCGATTAACCCGGAAACTGTACCATTGGATTCATTAGAACATTTAGGGCTAAACTCATGTTGGACGCTTGACCGGATTCCTCCCCACGCGCCCCCACGCGCCGCCCCAAGTGGCTGCGCGTGGGCCTCACGCGCCTGCTACAGTGCATCTTCAACCTCGAGTCACCCGGTTCAACTGTGTTGAACCGGCGTGACCGGTTCTCCTCCGTTCCTCCACCATTCTTCCCCATTTCAATTCCATTAGCTTCGTCCAGTCCCCTGCAACCAAACCCAGTCCTAAAATCCAGAAATCACGGCCTAAAACCCCTCGTCTTCACCCTCGAAAAACACTGCCCGTGAGCCCTGTTTTGGCCGCCGGCCACCCAGCACGTCCCCCTTCACGGTGGTCACTCCAAACTCCTCCCACGACTTCACTGAATCACACACAACTCACGAAATCCCTCGACTCTCCCTCCAACTCCACGATTTTCCGTTTGAAAATCACGGCTAAACAGGGTACAGAGGACCCGCCGTCGAACCACCTCCCACCGTGAACCTCCCGTCACGGCAACCACCACAAACGACTCCTAGGACCTCCCTAAACCTCCCTTCACTCACCAAACCTTTCGATTCTAGCTCTAGGTCCACAACTCTTCAAATGAAAATCCACAAAAAACAGAGCAAAAGAGATTACCTTTCGATTCCGGCGCCGCCGTGAGAACCGTCACCCACCACGGTGCTCGTGGGACTCCCCTAAACCTCCTGAGTCTCCTAGTGCCTTGAATCCGTCCACCACACAACACAACAGCCACCACCGTCCACGGCCTCCTCTGTTTCTTCCAATTATCCAACCGTCCACCACGTCGCCTCCGTGCACGGTTGCACCTCCAGACCACGATCACCAGCTCCTCCGTACCTCACTGTCTCTCTCTCGACTCACACTTCACTCTCCCTAGCATCAAAATCGATCACCGCCTCACCCCAATCTTCTCTCTGTTTTCTGTTTCCTTCCAAGGTATGCACGGTTCAAACGGGGATAACGTGTGGCCGTGCACACTTGAGAAGGTAGTGGAACCATCCAGTCCCAAGCACGTGTCCACCAGCTATAGGCCAGCCCAAAAATATCTGCCACTTGCCCTCATCTGATTGGGCTGAGGGAAAATGACCAAAATGCCCCTCCTGCACAAAATTACCATTTTGCCCTTAGACTTTCCAGACCCGTATCTTTTCCGTCCGACGTCCGATGACAGCGTGCCGCCTGTCGTTGAACTCAGGACGTCGAGACCTATCCAACGGTCCTCGGTCTACGTGAAAATCACACATCCTCCAAAAAGTCAACATTTCCCCTATTAGCTCAAAATTACGGTAACGCCCCCAACCTTCCGTACAACATAACTTTTCCTCCGGTTGTCCGAATCGAACCTGCCGCCTGTCTATGGACTCGTGACGTCCTAACCTACGTCACGGTCAAGGGCTAACACTCATCCAATCGATAGTACAAAAAGTCAACTTTTCGTTTACTATTCACAAGGGCAAAATCGTCCTTTTTACAAAACTTCACAAAAGTAAATTTTTACCCTTCCCGTAGGTACGGGTCGTTACAATCTACCCCCCTAAAAAGAATTTCGTCCCCGAAATTCAGTGAAATAAGTAAGGGTACTGTTCCCGCATCAAGGTACCCCGTGGGCAGTTGAGGGTGTGGATAACCCGGATGACGGAGATGATTTGAGGTACCCCGTGGGATTCCTGTGAGTTGGGGTTTGCGGTATCGTAGTCCTTGTAGTTTAGGCCGACTTACGGCTGGATCGGAAATGGTTCTGCTTGGTGTAGCCGAGGTAGTGGGTGCCTAGGTTGGCACTTGGTGAGTGGCGACTTTGAGGTTGGTATTTTCGAAATCGTACACCCCCTTGATCGTGGACAGTTGTCGATGTGTTCAGGAGTAGTTCTAGTAGTGTACTATTGAGAGTTCCGTCGAAGTACGATGGCAGGAGTGATTATAACTGATCGATATGAGGTTATTGAAGAGAACCCACAATCTCGACTTGTGATATTTAAATCGATTAAATTGGATACAGTGGCTTGAAATCTAGTCAGTAGAATGAGAATCGGTTGGTGCAGTATTGGGGATATCGCGGGAACGAGATGGATGTGTGATGACCCCAGTGCGATGGTAACAGTTGGGTATTGTCAGGACATATTAGAGTTAGTAGATGATGGATACCAGGTAGGAGACCCTGGTGTAGGCTTAGTCGGATTTTTCTCAGTGAGTTACGGAAGTACGAGATTCGGAATTTTGGGACGAAATTCTTTTAAGGAGGGTAGATTGTAACGACCCGTCCCAGAAACTAGGATTAGTGAAGTGATTAGTGACGGATTAGCTGAGACCCTATTGACGACCCGTAGGTCTGAGTCGTGGTCGCGACGGGTGTTGTGTGCACGGCGACGGACGACGTGACGCTCGCCTCCGAATTGGGATACGTTCCTTCCGGAGAGGTCACGATGCACGTCTCGTTGTCATGTAGCCACTAGAGGCTCGACTTCGAAGTGCTAACGGTTTAGAGAATCGATCGGCGACGTGTGCACCATGGTCTCGAGATGGTCGCGGCAGTGATGCATTCACGCCGACATACCAGGATTGAGAGCGGTTCTGGATTGATGGTTGCACACATCCCAATGATCGGGATCGTGACTGATCCTGAGATATCGGGCTCGATGCCCAGTTCATTGTGAAATCGGGCTAGAAGCCCTATTGAGTCTTACGTTCGGGCGGAAGGCCCAGTTGAATTGTGTTTCGAGCATGAGTCCCGTTTTTATGGTTTTGTATACTGGTATGTATATACCTTCCTTATGAGATGATTGATTGGTCTCCTCCAGTCGTTGACTTGGAGAGTCACGATCCACAGACCAGAGTGGGTATCCGCATAGGGATCCCGTTCTAGGAGTGGGCATTATGATGTGGTCCCGGACTAAATTCCGGAGAGATGATCGGACTAGGTCCGAAGATGAGCCTCCCAGATGGAGAATTCCTGGGAGAAGACTCAGAGTCAGACCCCGAATAGTATGCATACTTATATATATAGAGACATCGTGACTATATCGGGGATGTGTTCCCTAGGGGCTGTATGCCCTAAGTTGGCATCTTCTCCGGAAGTTCCTAGGATGGGTTACATATGTATATATGTATATGTGTACGAGTTTTCACTGAGAGGGCGTTGGGCTGAGACCCACGCATATTGGTTTTAGGCTGAGACCCTTATGAGATGGTTTTGGGACGAGTTCCCACGTGTTTTGGATTGGGCAGAGGTCTCAGGTATTGTTTGATTGATTTCGGGCCAAGGCCAAATGGTTTGATGGTTCATGACGGTTTATGGGAACCGGGCATGAACCTTATAAATGGTTTTTGAATGCATGCATATGTTTTTAATCAAGGGTATAAAAAACTTTTATGAAAATGTTTTATAAAATATTTGTTTTGTCCACTCAAAGCTTTTATGTTTTGAATACCCTTCAGGTTGATCGCGGATGCGGCTGTAGCAGAGACGAGACATTACATTCCTCTTTCTGATCCTGGCGTACTTTGATAGCCCCGGTTGGGCAAAGGACGCAGGCACGTCCCATGCTAATCCCGAGGGATTTGGGACGGGTCCTGTCACATAATAAGGTTACTAACTACTTCATTAAGCTTCTACTAAGTCTCCGTAATTTTCTCGAAATTTTAACTATTTTTAACTGAGGCCAAAAACCTTCGAACATCCCAAAAAATATCGAGACGATGTCTGATTGACTCGAAACTAGCTCCAAAATGTTCGTTACATCGAATACTTTAAAAGTCATGTTGAAACCTTCCTTAAAAGGCGTGCCACGCGTCTACACGCGCCGCCTAAAGTGGCTGTGCGTGGGCCTCACGCGCGGCTACTGTTCATCTTCAACCTTGGGACAGACCCGGTCTGGACCGGTCTGAACCGGTGGTCACGGTTCAGGGTCCAATTCTAGTCCGATTTCAATCCTTTTTCCTCCACTAATTTTGTCTTTGCAATCCTAATTGATTCCTATGTTCAAACCAAAATTGAGGGTCAGGTATATATACCTCCTGGTCAAAATAAAATCGTCGTTGTTCCTTCTCTCTGTACCCGTGCTTCCTGGCCACCATTCCTTTTCGTTTCAAGCCCAATAAACCTGTCTTGACCTCCAAAACCTCACCTGATCCATCATTTTGCTTAGCAATCACCGAGACACAAGTTACCATTTTTGAATTTAAAAGAAACTTTTTCGGGTTCTTCACTTACCGTCCTTATTAAGCCTTGAATTCAAATCCAAGGAATTTGTCTCATCTTCCTTTCCATTTTTTGTTTACAGAACGTGGGCTATGGATGAGGATTTGAGGAGATTGGATTCGAGGCTACACGTCCCTCTCTGTTTCTCATGATTCAAAAACCACCCACCGTCCACGACGGCTCTCGTGATAGCTCCACCACGTACTTCTCCTTCCCTCATCAAACTTACTAACATAGGGAGATCAAATGGGCATAGGTTCATGATTACACACTCAGTTCACTCATTTTTCTCTGGTTTCCACTCTGTGTTCCCAGCCCGTGCAAACCTCTGTCTCTGTTTCCCTCTCTCTACTTTCTCTGTTTCCCCAAGTCCCTCACTCTTTGATCAAACCTCACTTCACTCTAATTTGCACCCAGTCACACACACCCAGCTCACTCACCCTCTCATTTTAAACCAAAGCACAACATTTTCCCTATTTTAATCAGTTAATCGCTCAGAAATTTGAGAGATTGCTAGAACCAACTAGAAACAGCCCACGTGTCTTCATCTCCCAAAATGTCTGGTGAAATATCCAATTCCTTAGGGAGAGATGTCCCTCTCTGGTTGCTCACACATTCCAAAGGTTGCCCAAAAAACCATTTTGCCCCTAGTGCTTAAATTACCATTTTTCCCTTCACATACTTAGACTCGTAACTCAACCATCCGACGTCCGATAACGGCGTGCCGCCTGTCGTTGGAATCAAGGTATCAAGACCTTCCTAACAGTTCTCGAAGTTCGTGAAAATTCCATATCGTATGAAAAGTCAACTAATTGCCCCTTTTTAACGAAATTACCAAATTGCCCTTGGACTTCCGAATGTCATAACTTTTCCCTCGAATGTCAGAATCGGACGTGCCACCTGTCTATGAACCCATGACGTCCTGAACTACGTCACAGTCATTGGTTAAAGTCCATTTGATCGCCCGATCGAAAAGTCAACATTTTGCTCAATTCCAAGGGCAAAATCGTCGTTTCACACCGTCCGTCTGAACACCTCCAACTAATCACCGATTAACTTCACTAATCCGTCGTTAACAACTAATCTAATCCCGATTCCCGGGGCGGGCTGTTAAGAGAATCGGAAAAGGAGAGGTGCATGTATCTGTGTTTGGTGAGCAATGGATGAGTGAAACATGTCACTTATTCGTTGGGCCTTCACTAAATATCTGAACCCACACTAAAGGACAAATGACAACAGTGCCTCGTAAAACGTGTCATCATAAATAGTATCCAAAACCGTCCATGACCCATAACTTCCTTGTCAAACGTCCGAATTCAATGTGCCGCCTATCTACGGACTCATAACGTCCCAATCTACGTCACGGTCATTGGTTCAAATCCATTGGACCACCCAGGTCAAAAGTCAACTTTTCGCCCATTCCTAAAGGCAAAACAGTCATTTCACGCCATCCTTTCGAAATCTCTCGACTAATCTCTGATTAGCCATGCTAATCCTCAATTAATTACTAAACTAATCCCGAAATTCGGGATGGATCATTACATCGAATGCCAGACTAGGGATACAACTGTAACCCGCTCGGGGTTACCTAGAGTGCGAAGTGATTTCCAGAGTATGCAAAGCCATGTGATAACACGACCCACCCCCAATCCCCCGGGATTAAGGGATAAGTCATGCTCCCTCCTAACCCACGTGCGACACGAAGGCTAAATATCTATCTAACCCCCATGGAACACGTAAGTCAGATAAGGGATACTCATGTCAACGTACCAAAAACCAACTTGAGTTAACCAGAGTTCGCAGCAACCACTGTGGATCACGTGTGTGATGTCTCTGTCTCACTAACAACAGCCCGCACCGTATCAACCTAGAGGGTATCGAAAAACATAAAAGATTATGAGTTGACATAAATAATAAGTTCAGAAAACATTTCATAGAAAAGACAGTTATACTCTCCATGTAAAACTAATGCAGACATTCGAAAACCATTTCTTAAAACCATTTCATTTTCAAGAGAATAGAACCGTTTACGAAAAACCAGAACTCATTTCTTTACTCAAGTCCGTTTCTCAAATCCAGGGTCGCAGCACAAAACCATAAATCAACATCAAGATACGGGAACTCAGCCCAAAAATCCACATATCCAAAACATTCGAGCCACTGCCCAAAACATCTGAAAACCACAAGAAAATCAATAGAAAATCAAGTCAATCAATCTGCTTGATCTCAAGCACCGAGTCTTTAAACTCAAAACACATGTGCATTAGGCCTTCCCGGGATATCAACAAATCTTTAAACTCAAAACCACATATCAGGCCTTCCAAAGAGTCTTTAAACTCAAAACAACATATCAGACCTTCCCGGGATATCAATGAGTCTTTAAAATCAAAACACAATCAACAGGCCTCGGGGGATATTACAATAACTGAGTCTTTAAACTCAAAACATGTCAATCAAGGGCCCTCCTCCGTCATCCATCAACCGGGTCTTTAAACCCAAAACCAGATCCAGCAATAGTACCGGGTCTTTAAACCCAAAACCAATAGCAACGGGTCTTTAAACCCATAACCAAGTGAAAATCATAGGAACTCAATACCAAAACCAAATACGAAAGCATCATTGAAAATTTCGATTCAAATCCCAAAATCACATTAAAACCGAAAGTCGAAATCATTAGAAACGGGGCCTCATGCCCGAAAGCACTATCCGAAATCCATTTATAACTTCTTGAAATCAAATCATATATCAAAGCCCAAAAGCATATCCACAAATCGTTATCAAAACAAGATACGTATAAACAACATAAATCATCCATCAAATGCCTAGCAGAAACCATATTCTCGAAATTCGTGTAAATGCAATAAAACACCACGAAATACTTGCAATCATGTAATCATGAATACCATAATAGTAAGCATAGAATCATATATTGAAAACATAGAATAAGTATGTAAAAGTAGTTATGCATGCTCGATTAGAAAACGAAAGTCTACTCACAGACCATTTGCGTCGCTGCCTCGATACGCGTGCAATTACGCTTTCCCAACTAATCCACTATCACTAGACTTCCCGAACCTGTCCATATCACATACTAAGGTCACTAACTACTTTAATAAGCTTCTACTAAATCCCCGTAATTTTCCCAAATTTTTAACTATTTTTAAACGCGATACTAAATTTTCAGACATCCCGAAACATGTTGAAACGATATCCGATCGACTTGAAACTAGTGCCAAAAATGTTCGTTACATCGATTACATTAAAAGTCGTGTTGAAACCTTTCTCAAAAGACGTGACACGCATCCCCACGCACCGCCCAAAGGGACTGCGTGTGGGCCTCGCGCGCCTCATCACAGTTGTCTTCAACCTCGCGCCGAACCGGGTCCAGACCGATTCGGTTCAGCTCGGCCCAATCGAACCAGTGAGGGCGGTTCACGGCCATAATTCGTCCAATTTTCGTTCTTTTTAAACCCCATTCAGTCCTATAGATTCGTCCCATCTACAATCTACCTATGGCCTCGAAACTAGAAATTAAAGCCTAAAGATTACCTTCCTGATCGAAGAACTGATCTTTCATTTTCCTCCTTTCTATCCGGCCGTCACAGACCACCGTAGGCCATGGTTCCAATTCCTTTGAGTCCCTAGCAACCTCCAAAACATCATCCAAGCATTAGACTTGAGTAACAAGCACTAGATCACAATACTCCATTTTCAAACCAAACAGGACCTTCCACGGATTCTTACCTCCAACTCGTCGTCGTAGCCACCACCGTGGCCACCTTTCTCATCACCTCGACTCCCCTTCCAACTTCCCTTCACCAATCATGGTCACTTATCGAGTTTTGAGGGGTTGTCTTGGGGTTGAGTTCTCACGGTTACCCGGTCACTCTGTTCTTTAGTCTCTCTGCCATTTTCCCTCGACACATACACTAGCATGACTCTCCTTACCTCATTTGTTTATCAAGCTCAGGTAGTAAGTGAGATTTGGAAGGAATGGTAGAGCTGGGTTCATGGTTACACTCCTCTCGCACACACATTTGATCACTCTCTGTTTCTCTGTTTTTTTTTAACCGTGCAACACAAATAGCTTCCACATTTAAAATTGTGTGAGGTGGTGCTGAGACTTCCACAGCCTTCCAGTGAGGGACATGTGTCCTGAATCTAATGGGCACGAATCCTAAGACAGCCACATGTCCAATTATAACTGGGCATAGCAAAAAGACCAAATTGCCCTTGCCCCTGCAAATTACCTTTTTGCCCTTAGCACCTTTAGACCAAAACTCGAGCTATCCGAAGTCCAATGATAGCATGCCGCCTGTTGTTGTACTCAGAGAATCGAGAGCTACCTAACGGTCCTCAACCTACGTGAAAAATACCTGTCGTATAAAAAGTTAACAATTTGCCCCTTTCAATCAAATTACCAAAATAACCCGAACTTCCTAACATAATAACTTCTTCCTCGAATGTCGGAATCGGACATGCCACCTGTCTACGGACTCGTGACGTCTCGAACTACGTCACAATCATCAGTCAAAGTCCATTTGACCGCTCAAACTAAAAATCAACATTTTGCCCATACTAGGGGCAAAACTGTCATTTCGCACCGTCCGTCCGAAATCACCCAACTAATCACCGATTAATCTCACTAATCCGTCATTAATTACTAATATAATCCTGAACTCCGGGACGGGTCGTTACATGTGATGTCTGGGTCTCTACTACAGTCTGCATCCCCGATTAACGTGAAGGGTATAAAAAACATAAAAACTATGATTGGACAGAAACAATCAGTTATAAAAACACTTTATCGAAAAGACATTTATACCCTTCACTTTAAAAGCATGCATGCATATCATAAAACAATATTTTTAAATACGTTTCTCAAAAGAAAATCACATTCTTTTCAAATCAAATACAATGAAAAATGCTTCTCAACCGAAGCCATTTTCTCACTAGGGTCCTTGCCCAAAACAAACTCACACAGGGTCTCAGCCCAAATCAAAGCACGGGGGACTTCAGTCCAACCATAAAACTATGTGCGATCTCAGCCTATCATGAAACCATGTGGGATCTTAGCCTATCATCAGCATACGTCATGATTCCAATCCCAGCACGAGTGCCCATAAGCTCGAAGACTGCTTTAATCCTGAGCATGTCGCTATGAATACATCACCTCCCGACAATCACCAGATCGTCATGAACATACCATCAATCGATCTCATATACCACACTCTTGAGTCAAGCCTCCCTCGGCTACCACCTATCTCGGCTGCTTAACAGCAGGCGCATCGCCACATCTTTGTATCTCGGAGGCAAGAATATCTCCAGGGTGCTCTCCGGGGAAACATATTCACAACTGGAGGCCCTTTCATAAAATCCGAGTCTTTAAACTCAAAATCATAGGGACACAAGCCCAAATATCATCAATAGGGCCACAAGCTTGAAAATAGTGTCTATCAACACTTCATAACCTAGGATTCCTCGAACTTATCAATTCACTACTAGGTATCATACCCGAAATATCTTTCATAAATCCAGGATTCCTTGAATCCTATCAAATCCACAACTGGGTCTCATGACTGAATCATAACTAGGTCACAACCCAATATATCTCACGTTTAACTATACTCTAAGTCAAACCATAAATCAACTGGGTCATATGCCCGAAAGATATTTCTAAATCCGAAAAACATTTCATCATTCAAAATCACCTTTGATTATTCGCCGAGTCAAAATCTAAATCAACTGGGACTCAGGCCCGAATACTAATTTCACGCATCTCCGTGAAATCATTCAAAATCGATACTCAATCCTCGATTTCACGCCTCTCCGTGAAAGCATCAAAATCACATAACACCCATGTACGTAGAATGCTCGGCCTAAGCCCAAATATCATCTAAAAATAAAAATCTCGAACTACGTGCAATATTGCATTCTCTACGAAAATGCCAAATCAACAATATAATCATACACACTTAAGGAATCTCAAAATCATGTTCATAAAACATATAACACATTTATGCATGCATCATTTCATAAAATGAATCACAGACCGTCTATGTTGTGCACCTACAATCCGCGCCGTAAGCCATTCCGTGGCTAATCTATACTCTCCCGGATGTCCGGACCTGTCCAAATCATACTCAAAGGTAACTACTAACCTATACAAGTCAAACTATAAACCTTCAAAACTCTCGGAATAGTCAATGTGTCTCGAGGCTAAAAACTTCTAAATGGCCTATCAAACCACCTCCGATTGTCTTGAAATCACCACCATTTGATTCAGAACGTCGAAACCTTTTGTACAAAGCTGGGTTGACCTCAAAATTCGTGTCCACGTGCCCCTATGTGCCGGTCAAAGTTCCGGTCGACCAAAGTCAGCAGTCAACGCTGACGTCGTCATGGTTAATGTGTCATGCCATGTCACTCTCTGATTGGTCTGACACCTGCCACATGTCACTTTCTGATTGGTCCATGTGTTCTGCCATGTCACTACTAATTGGACCTGAGACCTACCATGTAACGACCCTTCCCGAATTAAAGGGATTACTTAAGGATTAATGACGTATTAGCCTAGCTAATCAGAGACTAATCGGAGATTAGACGAGGATTAGCGGATGATAGGGACCCGCCCCGATCCCCCGGGGACCACAAGGGGACGTGCCCTGCTCCCGTCTGACACCCGAACCAAATTTCCAATTTTAACCTTAAAAACTTAAATGCATAAATGTCCAAATTAAAGTTATACATAAACCAAATTTAACAGATGTCAGACAAGGGATACAATCCAAAATTACAACTTTTGAGCACGACTCTAGAAAATCCTACGGGTAATCCGACCCAGCAGGGGTTTAGGTGCGCAATATGAATCTATGCCTCAGCCTCGGGGTCCTCACCAACCTCAGTAGCACGACCTGGAGGGGTTACCAAAATATTAAGGGTGAGTGGGCCGAAACTCAAGTTTATAAAACAGTTTAATAAGTAAAACATATAATTTTACCCCTCCGTTTTCCAAACATGCATGCATCAGTATTTGAAACCATAAATACATATAGGATATCACAAGCAATATAACAACCATAACTATAATGTAATCACAGCTACTGCACTATACACTCCGATCTCGACATCCCAGATGTCCGACGTCCCTGACGTCCAATATGGTCACAGTCCCAAGGCTATGCGTGCCACCCGGGGTCTCAAATCCCGAGTCTAACCCCCGAACCCAGTTCGCGTACGGTATCCCAGATGCCTAGCGTCCCAGACGCTCGACGTCCCAGACATTCAATCACAACAATCTTGCTCCTGAGTCATCCTACGGTCCAGCACCTCCGTAGAATGACCCCTCGCAGGCAATGCGCCGTGACCGCTCCGGGGCACCACATCTGGAGGAGACAATATCACATAGTGGATCTATACAGTGCAGTACCTAAGATAATCATCAATGTCCACATGCATATAGATACATAATCCAAAACAGTGTTCAATTTCAACAAAACGGGTCTCAAGCCCAACATCGTAAAACGTGTCATAACCGTAAATCGAGGTAATCAAAATCCTTCATTTAATTCACACACACACACATATATATATGTATATATATATATATACGGAAATGAAAACAGTTATGCATGCAAGGTTTAATAAAATCGGGCCCACTCACAGTACGTTCCCGCTGCGAAACTACGCGTACGAACTTGTTCCGGGATTAACGTATGATTCCTGTTAGTACAAATCACATGCAAGGGTCACTATAGGTCCTTAACATTCATCCAAAAAGTCCGAAATAGAAACCGGCTCGGGGAAGCCGTCCGAACACGCTTCCCGAGACAACCGGCCCTAATCTGACCCACTTAACTATCTCGGATCAACTTGGTTATTTCACTAAAAATGTTCAGAATAATGAGAGGATAAAAATTCATGTTGATCGTGATTGGAGATAAGACTCAACGAGCCCTCACGCGCCGCCCAAAGTGGCTGCGCATGAAAGCCACGCGCCTGACACTGTAGCCGCTACAGTGTCATCCCCTTCACCCGTTTCTCTGCAATACGGGTTTGCCACCCGCGGCTTGACCCAGTTAATTACCCTTCAATTCTTGTTCTAATCCTTCTGTTTTTTATCCTAACATGTTCATTAACCATCTAATTAAAGTTCCATGTCCTTAATTAACCTCAACAGTTCCATAATCTGACCTATGACCTGTGATCACCCAAACGAGTCGATCACCACAACTTGCTGATTTCTAAACCAATATCCATTTAACTTCACAGTAAGCATCCTAGGGCTAAAACGAACCAAAATGAACTATCAATTGGACAAGAAAGTACCTGGAAGTCGTCGTCCCAAGCTCTGCAACTTCCCTGAAAACAGTGGCCTCAGTCCCAGCTCAACCGTGGCTGGTTCCCTTCGATTTCGATACGGCTGAGTTCCAGTCACTCCCAGAAAGCTAAACCCGTCCTTGGTTTGGTCCAACAATCCTTAGAAATCAAAATCTGGATTTCCCTCCAATTTTTCTCAGAGTTTGGTTTTTCACAGTTTCTCTCAATCTCTCAGACCTCCCCTTAGCAAAAATGAGTTCTCATCTCAATGGCACTCAGTTAAGCTAGCCGTTCCACTCAGAACCCGTGGGAATCCTTCTGATCCCACTGGGAAAATGTCCCCCACAACAGTTCGAAACTCAGATTTTTAGAACCACCTATGGCCTGCACCAAGCTTCATCCCATACTCCACTGCCTTAATACACTTAAACTAATCCCACTGTCCAGTCCACTACAGGTTTAAACAATTGAATTGCTCAGAACCACCACACACGGTGGTGCAGAAAATGTCCCCCACGGTTGCTACAGTAAAAAGCTGTAAAATGACCAAAATGCCCTTCAACTTTCTAGACCCGTAACTTAGTCGTCCGATGTCTGTTTTCAGTGTGCCGCCTGTCTACGGACTCAGGAAATCGAGACCTACCTAACGGTCTTCGAATCGTGTGAAAATCAATTGTATTTCAAAAAGTCAACTTTTCCCCATTTTATTCAAATTACGAAAATGCCCCTGGACTTCCGAACATCACAACTTCTTCCCTGATCGTCCGAATTGGACGTGCCACCTGTCTATGGACTCTTGACGTCCCGAACTACATCACGGCCATCGGTCAAAGTTCGTTTGACCCCCCAATCAAAAAGTTAACAAATCGACCATACTATTCACATGGGTAAAAATGTCATTTCATTCAATATTTTACAATATTACAATCCTCGGATTTCCGAGGTGTTACAACCTTCCCCCTTAAGAAATTTCGTCCCGAAATTTAAGGAAACAAATAAGGAAACTGCTCCCGCATCTGTGCCTCGGGTTCCCATGTGGCTTTCTCCACGTTCTGATTTCTCCAGAGAACTTTCACGAGAGGGATAGTCTTCTGCCGTAGTACCTTGTCCTTCCGGTCCAAAATCTGTACTGGTTGTTTCTCAAAGCTCAAATCGTCTCGGAGTTTGATAGGTTGCTCCTCCAGTACATGAGAGGCGTCATGTACGTACTTCCGTAGCATAGATACGTGGAAAATGTCGTGAACTTTAGAAAGTTCTGGAGGTAGTGCCAATCTATACGCAACCCGGCCAATCCTCTCCACAATCTCATAAGGTCCGATAAAACGTGGACTCAATTTCCCCCGTCGACCAAATCGAATAATCCCTTTCCACGGGGATAACTTCAGGAAGAAAAAATCTCCAACTTCGAATTCCAAATCTCGAATCCGCCTATCAGAATAACTCTTTTGGCGATCCTGTGCCGCCTTCAATCTTTCCCTGATAACACGGACTGCTTCCTGGGTTATATCCATCAATTCCGGCCCTACAGCCGCTCGCTCCCTTATCTCCATCTAGCAGATAGGTGTTCTGCATTGTCGACCATACAGTGCCTCTTAGGGTGCCATCCTGATACTTGCCTGGTAACTGTTGTTGTAAGCAAATTCCATCAATGGCAAGTGAGCATCCCACGAATCCTGAAATTGCAGCACACATGACCTCATCATGTCTTCCAGGGTCTGAATAGTCCTCTCAGACTGTCCATCGGTCTGTGGATGGAAAGCAGTACTGAAATGCAGATTCGTCCCCAAGGTAGTCTGTAAACTCCGCCAGAACCTGGAAGTGAAACGCGGATCGCGATCAGACACGATCGACTCCGGCGTACCATGAAGTCAAATGATCTCCTTCACGAACAATTGAGCCAGTCGGTTTGGTTTATAAGTCACTTGCACTGGCAGAAAATTTGCTGACTTGGTTAACCAGTCTACATTCACCCACACTCCGTCAAATCCACTCTGTGTCCTTGGCAACTTAAAGACGAAGTCCATGGTGATGTGATCCCACTTCCACTCGGGAATCGGAAGTGGCTGCATAGCCCCATACGGTCTCTGCCGCTCCGCCTTAACCTGCTGATAGGTTAAGCATTTACTCACAAATTCAGCAATGTCCCTCTTCATTCCTGGCCACCAATAATGGCTCCGGAGGGTACGATACATCTTTGTACCTCCCGGATGCATGGCATACGCTGAACTGTGGGCCTCCTCCAGAATCTCGGCCCGTAATCCTGCCTCTGCAGGCACACACAAACGACCCATTTTCACAAGTGCCCCATCATCTCGGATGGTAAAATCTTGTCTTTCTCCAGGTTCGACCTCAATCCTGTAGATGCAAAGTATCGGATCCTGAAGTTGTGCTTTGATGATCCGATCAATCAGCACTGGTCGTACATGGAAACTGGCCAATAAAGCTCCCTGCTCATCCGTATCCAAAATAACTCCAGCCTTCCGGAGTTCCACTAGCAAAGGAAGATACACCATCCTCAGGTGTGCAACTGATCCCGCTGACTTCCTGCTGAGTGCATCTGCCACCACATTAGCCTTACCTGGATGCTACTCGATCGTACAGTCATAATCCTTGATCAACTCCAACCATCTCCATTGCCTCAAGTTGAGTTCCTTCTGGGTAAATAGATACTTTAGGCTTTGGTGGTCGGTGTATATCCTGCACGTTGCACCGAAAAGGTAATGTCTCCAGATCTTCAGGGCATGAACTACCGCCGCCAACTCCAAATCATGGGTGGGGTAGTTCAACTCATGAGTCTTTAGCTGTCGTGATGCGTAAGCGATCACCCTGCCATTCTGCATTAACACACAGCCCAAACCCTGTAGTGAGGCATCACTAAAGACTACGAACTCTCCGTTGTTATCGAGCAATGCAAGGATAGGTGCAGTGGTCAATCGATACTTCAATTCCTAAAAACTCTGCTCACACTGCTCGTCTCATATGAACTTCACCCCTTTTCTAGTTAATCAAGTCAATAATGCAGCAATCTTGAGAAACCTTCCACGAATCTCTGATAATAGCCTGCCAACCCGACAAAACTCCGCACCTCTGTAACTGTTGTCGGTCTGGCCCAGTTAGTCACCGCTTCTGTTTTCTGGGGATCCACGCTGATTCCATCAGTCGATATCACATGTCTCAGAAAACCAATGCTACTCAGCCAAAACTGACACTTACTCAGTTTGGCGTACAACTGTTCTTGTCTCAGCTTCCCTAACACCAACCGTAGGTGTTCCTCATGTGCTTGGGCACTCCTCGAGTACACCAAGATATCATCGATGAACATAATCACAAACTTATCCAAGTAGGGTCGGAAGACTCTGTTCATCAGATCCATGAATGCTGCTGGAGCATTCGTCAAGCCAAAAGGCATCACAAGGAATTCGTAGTGTCCGTAACGGGTTCGAAATGCCATTTTCGGAACATCCCCTTCTGCAATCCTCAACTGATGATACCCAGATCGTAAATCAATCTTCGAGACGCATTGTGCTCCCCGCAATTGGTCGAATAAGTCATCGATCCTGGGTAGAGGATACTGGTTCCTCAGCGTCACCTTATTGAGCTGTCGGTAATCCACACACAAACGGAGACTCCCCTCCTTCTTCTTCACAAAAAATACCGGTGCTCCCCACGGTGAAGTACTCGGTCAGATGAATCCCAAATCAACCAACTCCTGCAACTGTGTTTTGAGTTCCCGTAATTCTGCCGGCGCCATCCGGTATGGTGCCTGGGATATAGGTCGGGTATCGGGGAGTAGTTCAATCGTAAACTCGATCTCCCGCGGTGGTGGTAATCCAAGTAAGTCTTCCGGGAACACATCCAGAAATTCTCGCACCACTAGTATCTCCTCGATACTCGGAGTATCAACCTGCTCCGACACGACATGCGTCAGATAGCCCTGGTATCCCTTCCGTAGAAGTTTGGTAGTGGCAAGTGAAGAGATCACTTCAGGAAGCAAACTGTCACGTTCCCCCTGGAAGATAACCTCCGGAAAACCCGTACTTCGCAGAAACACTTGCCTACTACAACAATCAATAAGCGACCCATGCTCCGATAACCAATCCATCCCTAAAATCACATCGAAGTCATGGATATCCATAATGATCAAGTTTGCTAGTAGATCCATATCCTCAATTCTCACAGGGCACCTCTGAATCACCTGATTCACCAAATACACAATGCCCATAGGTGTGCCAACACCCATCTCGCTATCTAAGGCTGATACCTCACAATCTAACATTCCAGCACAACTCCTCGAAATAAAAGAATGTGTAGCCCCCGCATCCATCAATACACGTAAAAGAAGGTTCGAGATATGAAGTGTACCTGTAACCACGCATGGGGCTGACCTCGCCTGCTGCTGAGTCACTGCAAAAACACGAGCCCTGGGCCCCGCAGTCTGTCCGCGCCCACGCGCGCCACGCTCAGCACCGTGATCACCTCCCTGTCCTCGGCCTCCGGCAGTGTTGGAAGCCGAACTCTGTGTAACACTAGTGCCTCCAGTATCGTGGTTCCTGGACAACAATGGGCAATCTCGGGCATAGTGGCCACGATGACAGGACCCATCCCAATCCCCCCGGGATTAACGCAGGATGACCCTGCTCCCGTCTGACACGAAGTGTCAGACAAGGGATATTTCCGACCCTCCCGGGCTATCAGAGTACGCCAGGATCCGGATGAGGCATGTGATATCTTGATCTCTGCTACAGTCCACATCCGATGTCAACCTGAAGGGTATTAAAAACAGAAAGACTGTGAGTGGACAAAAATAAAGAGTTTATAAAAACATATTTCATAAAGACCTTTATACCCTTCACTAAAAAGTATGCATGCATAGTAAAACCGTTTATCCAAATACAGATGTTTAAACAACCATATTTAGGGTCACCGCCCCAAGTTCAGTAAATATACGTCACACGGGCTCCTGCCCAAAACCATTTACAGAATACCATGACATAGTAAACATATGTGGGATCTCAGCCCAAATCCATTTATCATCATAAAACATAATTTCCCAAACCAATTGAAATCATGTTTATCCATTATATTTCATATCTAAGAAACTGTCACGGTAAAATAAAGCTACACGTGTGCTAACCGGGGTCTCATACCCAAGTCTCTCCAGGGTCCACCCAGGCCAATGTCCGTAGATCAATGACCCTCCCTGGAAGTAACGAACCATGCCCATCTTGAGAGCAAGGAACCCAATTGGGGGGCGACTCCACTCAGTCAGTGCTCCGTGACTACTCCGAGGTCCACCCAGGCCAACGACTCTCCCCGGAGGAGACAATCATATATAAAGGATGGAATATGAAAAACCTTTTGAAATCATTCTTTAAACATTTCCAGGATTCATGCCCGGCCCCCATAAGCCGTCATAATCCATAAAATCCTTTCATGGGTTCATGCAGGTTCCCATAAACCGTCATGACCCGTAAATCCATTTCAAGGGTTCATCCCGGTTCCCATAAACTGTCATAACCCGTAAAAACCATTTCTAGGTTCCCTGACCCGAAATCACCATCATAACACATAAATGGGCCCTAGGCCATAATCCACATACAAACTGGACCTCAAGTCCGATTCATAAACCAACTGGGCCTCTGGCCTGATTTCGTAAATCAAATGGACCTCAAGTCCGAGAGTTACCTTTTCAAATCCAAAACCATTTCGTGAAATCATATCCAAAACCATAAGAATGAAAAATCAGTATAAAACTGAAAAAACTCGATTTACGTGCAAGCAAGTAAATCGCCTTGAAATACGTGAAACCATATAATTCACAAATATCCAAATCAACATCATCAAATCACATTCATAATCCATATAAAACATTTATGCATGCATCACAGTTTAGAAATCAAGGTCAACTCACAGACCGTCCGAGCTGCCACCTCGATTTGCGTGACATAGGCTCTCCCGAGCCAATCGCTATCACTGGGACTCCCAAACCTATCCAAATTTTAATAGAAGGTTACTAACTACTTAATTAACCTCCTACCAAAGCCCCGTAATTTTCCCGAACTTTTAACTATTTTTAAGCCGATCCTAAACCTTCGGACAGTCCGAAACATATCGAAACGATGTCCTATTGACGCGAGACTAGTCCCAAAATATTTGTTACATCGAATAGAAGATTTCATATGTTGAACACTTCCCCAATATATGGCTCATGCGTCCTCACGCGCTCCAAGAAGGTTAAAAATACTGTTCATCGTCACCTACCTCCAGCTGAACCGGTTCACTGTTCACAGCCACTGTGCTGGACCGGCGTGACCAGTTCGGCAGTTTTCCTCCCCTATTTTGGTCCGATTTCAACCCTAATTAATCCTATAATTCATATCTCTTCATTCCCTATCATTTCTACTCATTAAAACAACCTAAAAACACCTAAATTCCATGGTTTAATCTTTGAACCATACGGTTCAAGCTTCCCAAAACTGTTCCATGGCTGTGCAGCTGTCCAAAACCTCCCAAAACCATTCCATTAGGACCCTAATGACTCATTAAGCCCATCCTAATCATCTAATATCAACTATATCCACAAAAACACAATTATGGATCCAAAAATCAAAACCGAGCATTACCTCGGGTTCGGGTTTCCGCCGTGCATGGTGGCTCCCTCCTGGCCCGCCACCATCATCCTCAGTCCTTCCCTCACTCTCCTGGTTCCTCAAATGATCATGGGTTGAAGGTTGGATGGGTTTGGGTTGCACAGAGATGGAGAGAAAGGGTGAGATCGGGTAAATGTTTGTGTTTTGAATGGAGAAAATGGAATGGTCGATGCATGAAGGGAAAATGGTGTCCATTGGATGGGTGACACTTGTCACTCATCCATTGGGCCTCCATTAAATATCTGGGCCCCACTAAAGTCCAAAAGTTAAGTTATTTCGTAATTCGTGCAATAGTGCACCTAAACTTCCGTGAACCATAACTTCACCGTCGAACGTCCAAATTCGACGTGCCGCGTGTCTATGGATTCGTATCGTCCCGATCTATGTAACGGTCCTTGGCCCTCGGCCATCGGACATCCTGGTCAAAAAGTCAACATTTGCCTCCTTTTTAACCATAATTACCAAAATCCCCTAAACTTCCGAACGTCATAACTTCCGCCTCGAACGTCGGAATTGAACGTGCCACCTGTCTATGAACTCGTGGCGTCCTAAACTATGTCACGGTCATCGGTCAAAGTCCATTTGACCACTCGAATGAAAAGTCAACGTTTTACCCACGATAGGGGCAAAACGGTCATTTTGCATCGTTCGTCCGATTTCGCCCAACTAATCACGGATTAGCCTCACTAATCGTGATTAGTCACTAATCTAATCCTAGAATTTGGGGCGGGTCGTTACAACCTTCCCTCCTTAATTAATTTCGTCCTCGAAATTCCAACCGACCTAATTTAACCGTTCTTCCCTCCTTAATTAGTTTCGTTCTCGAAACTTCAACTATCCTAGTTCCACATCTACCATGTGGAAAGTACAATCAACCTCGCCACACGTGTACACTCGTACACCAACTAGCCAGAACAATACTTGTCTGCAACCAGACGTACCACTAACACTCACGTCGTATCGACTACATTCGACCACGTCGAATGACAGTAGTCATACGCTCCGAACTGACACCACTTGTCAAATCTACCAATTCGTTGACACAACAACTAGACGGTTCCTTGCTCAATCACTAACTATCTCGATGTCTACTCCCACCGGGAGTCCTCAGACCTCACTCAACGATCCTCATTGACACCTCCGACAAACTGTCACCACTTGACAGTCGCCAGTCAAAAACTAACACTATACCCACTTGTGATTACACTAACCACCAACTCACTCAACCTGAGTATACGCATACCAACAAAGCACTCAACCTGTGTGTAACTGGACCCACCAGAAATACCATGACCCAACGCACAGTATACAATGTCCAGTCCACGACCTCAACTAATCCGATGGTATCAGAACCAATCCGATGGTATCAGAACCAATCCGATTACCAACACGCTCACCATCATACCACTGGTATAACCTATATGCTGTCACCAGGCACGACAAGTCTACCCAGTATCGTACCTCGAACAACGTACAAGATACGTACATCTACCCATCAATCAGCTTACAACCACAACAACAACGACGTCAACACGACGACCTAGGTTGTAGGTAATCAAGTTTCAACCATGGAGTCCATCTGCCCAATCCAGCATGAGACAAATCGGAACTCCGACCCATCATCCGTTTCCAAATCCGAATTCGAATCTGTGATTTCCTAAGAAACCCCGAATCCAAACCCAGAAATCATATCCATAATCATGTCCAAATTCGAATCCGAAATTATTATTCCGTAAGCTAGCATTTGGAATAACCATTCAGAACCCAAATCCATAAAAGAAAATCCACAGTCAAGCTCCAGAATCAAATCCTGAATCGTCACCCAGAATCCGATTCCAAAACCCAAATACAGAAATCCTCTTTCAAGTTCCAAAATCAAATCCTGAATCGTCATCCAGAAATCTGATTCCAAAACCTGAAATATCGTTCTCGTCTACCGAGATGCACCAAAACCGAACCTATCGGTTACCTGCTCAACCGATTACCACAATATAATCGATTGACTTCATGTGGAAGCCAATCACAACATCACACACAACACTAAGTCTGACAAAATCCGACTTCGTCAGACACCTACTCGCTCGAGTAACAAGCCATATGGGATTTACCTCGAAAAGAAGTTCAGCCCCATCATGCTCCACTCAAACATCCCAGTAAGAGTGATAAACTCTCCACCTATCTGGATCATCAAGTTCACGATCCAGATCCACAACTACGTCAACCAACCATAGACGTCACGATCCCCGATCGTCACGACGTCCAAAGTCCTCAACCAATTCCCACATCTTAAATACATTAGTCAACGACGAGATACGCCGAGACTGTGGGTTCTCACTGATTACCTCGTATCAATCCTTGTCATTCCACCGAGGAAAATCAAGGATGATCCAACACGATGACATCGAAAACCCAACCTAAGTGAATGCAAACAACACTCGCTGCACTCACCACGTCATGTAACCTGACACCGTCTGCCACCAAGCAGAAAATGAGAAATCTCATTCACCTAACTTCGATATACTCAACTCCACTTGATGACCCAAGATAAATCCCGGGTCCACCAACCAATACACGATCAGTGCACTAGTGGCAACCAACAACATCTATAACATCTACATCATCTACCATCATCAATCATGGTAGAATCTGAGAAGTCACCCAAAATGACTTCGAAATCCCCATTGCCAATGCGGAAAACCCGCATTACTCATGTCACCACAATCGTAAACTCTTGTGATTCCGAAATTCCAACTACGTCGGAACCAACACACTCGGACATCAACCATGTGTCCCCGTTAGACTGGTTATGAACACATGCCCATTTACGATCATTTATGTACACCCAAAAGGATGTCAAGTCATCACAAGCACCGGCACCAGCACCAGCACTAGTACCAGCACCAACGTACTAACATCAACACTAGTATCAGCACACATGCATCCACACTAGTATCAGCACAAAGTGTGCGAATCAGAAAAACTCTAGATCTCCGCTCATACCGAGCGACGACCCCGCACCTCTGCTCAAATTGGAGAAACTCTGCATCCCTCGTACCCGACAACTCTGGGTACAGTCACCATGATAACACATACGAGAAAAGAAAACATCCCCTGAACGTCCTCGTCTCATTCTGCGATCACACTCAGCCGTAACCGAGTCGAATCCAGAATCACTGCTCTTACATATGCGTTACTCACGCACCCCGTATCATTGTCACGACTGACAATCCCATCGTCACAATCGTCACGGTAACCTGAGTCTACTCGACCTGATAAGACTCGACTACGTCCATCGATAGTAGCGTCTGCCACAACCTCGTGCAGACCTAACTACCAGACATCTCGATATCCAGACTCCGCATCCAACGGAATCAACCACCCTTATTAACCACTCTGTATCCCACTCAGGGATTCCATCGACAAGTACCAACCCTGATAACTTGTCCAACCAATCACTAACCAGTCGCAACTCGACTCAACCAATGTCGTCTACCAGGTCGTCCATGACCTTAGTTGCACAAACAATCCATCACAACTAAAGTAGCTCGACAACCAATTAGGTCTAACCGATAAGTACAACCCCGAATGCGAAGTGCAGTCCCAACACAAGCTGACATGACTAGACCGACTAACGAATCCAAATCCGAATAGTCATCCAAGTCAAATCACTTGTCAACTCACATTCCCGAACCATACACCTAAGGTAGGGTTCCACGATCACACCTAGAGTTCCTCAGAACCTAACTGCATAAGGCAGTATAATCCATAATCTGACCAACCCCGCGGTCCCGACATCGTAAAGACGGCAATCCAATCCTACCGTCAATCAACAAGGATTCCTCGAATCCGGCTGCCCCCAACAGCATATCCATCTAACTCTACAATATCCGAACATCGATGGTCAGAATTCCAAACCACTCGTCGGAACCGATCCTACGAAATCTTGAAAGACGATCCCAACTAACCGTCACACGATCAAAATGCTAACGTACCGTTACGTTCATCCTTCCGTAGGGTCCCACACTATCAACCCTGACAGAACTATGGCAACCCCGACATCCAATGCCGAACCAAGACATTCCACGATACAATCCTACTAACTATCGTACCGGCATCCCAACAATCAGGTTGACCACGAACTGTAGCCCCTTGAGATATCACATCCTCGACTTACGTACTACTCCAAGAGCTCCGTGTTTGCTCGAATAGAGACAACCCCCATCTGATAGCACGTTGACAGGACCCATCCCAATCCCCCCGGGATTAACGCGGGATGACCCTACTCCCGTCTGACACGAAGTGTCAGACAAGGGATATTTCCGACCTTTGCCCGAGGTCTGGTCGTCATTGGAGTGAATTGCCTTGCTGATTATGCTAAGCTATGAATATAAGAGAACTTCTAAGGATCCCTTAGCATAGTTGGTGAGATGACAGAGTTGAAAGTGGGACTAAAAGTGAGATGAGGACGATACGTAGGTATCATTCAGGAAGAGATGAATAGCCGATGCTTCGAGATGGATTTGAGAATAGAGATTGTGATTGGATTAAGGCTGGCTCGTGACACACGATTAGACATCAGACCGATGAGTACTATGATCGGATGTATTCCGACATATTGGTATAGTGACCGGATGTCGAATGATGTGTACTTGAGCAGAGTTGATAGAGAGGGTTCGGATAGTTGATGAGCTGAGAGCTCAGGGCCGTGTGGGCCGGTGGAACCCTAGTGTCTGTTTGTGCTTTCTGCTGAGACAAGTATTCGATTGGTTTCCGTGTACACCCAGATGGGTGAGACGTCAATTGTGGATCGACAGGATGAATAGTACGATGATTGGGACTTGAGGTGAGTCTATATGGCAACGGAGACCGCTGAGTGATGTGAGATACGATACGGTACGAGGACTCGAGAGCGAGTCGAGATCAGAGTGTGCAGCGGGAGCACAGTGGAGCCGAGCGCTACCGGATAGACACGATCACGCACGTGGACTCAATGGCAGTGTCGCTCCGTGGGAGCAGTGAGGATAGTTGTCGGATCGTACCCGATCAGGACATCAGTTCCGATTTTCAGATGAGAAGAACAATCAGGCTGAAAAGTCGTCGTGATCACTCTCGCAAGCCAACGATTAGAAAGCAGCTAATAAGAGTTGAGATGGAGCTTGCGAGCTTCGATGACAGTGCGTACCGACGAATATGGCGTAGTGACGAACGTGTACTCGTACACGAGAGTGGCCGTGTGCGGAGACACGATTGCATTTCCACAGTTGGTTTTGGAAATCGGGTCAATTTGAATTTCGAGGACGAAATTCTTTAAGGGGGGAAGATTGTAACGACCCGTCCCAAATTAACGGGATTACTTAAGGATTAATGACGGATTAGCCTAGCTAATTAGAGACTAATCGGGGATTAAACGAGGATTAGCGGACGTTTAAGGCAAAATGACGATTTTTCCCCTAGAATGGGTAAAACGTTGACTTTTTCATTCGGACGGTCAAATAGACTTTGACCGATGACCGTGACGTAGTTTGGGACGTCACAAGTTCATAGACAGGTGGCACGCTCGAATCCGACATCTGTGGAAGAAGTTGTGACGATCGGAAGATCAGGGGCGTTTTGGGAATTTTGGTGAAAAGGGGCCAACAGTTGACTTTTGACTCGGAAGGTCCGATGACCGTGGGCCGAGTACCGTGACGTAGATCACGATGATACGAATCTGTAGACAAGCGGCACGCCAAATTTGGAGGTTCGACGACGAAGTTACGGTTCACGGAAGTTCGAGTGCACTATTGCACGTTTTTCGAGATAGACGCTTATTTGACTTTTAGTGCTGCCCAGATATTATTGGACAGGCCAATGGATGAGTGACAAGTGTCACCCATCCATTGCCCATCATTTTTCCTTCATGCACATCCATCCTCCCCCCCCCCCCCCCTGGCCCCATCCGCGTGCATCGACCATTTTCCATTTTCCATCCACCCAAAACCCAACCCGATTAACCCTTTTCATCCACAACCCAAACCCTTGACCCTCGACCATTTGAGAGAGGCAAAGAGGTGAGGAGGACTGGCTGGACGTGGTGGCTGACCAGGAAGGGTCGCTGTGCACGGCGGAGGAGAAAAACCGAGCAAGGTATCGATTTTAACCTTTTTAATTCCATTTTCGATTTTGGGTATTATGGGCCGTTTTGGATGATTGGTTTGAACTAAATAGGTTGTTAGGACGTTGTTAGACAGGTTTTGAGGGTGGTTTGACGTTGAGCAGCACTGGGGAAGGTTTTGGGATATTCGAACTGGGAGGGGTTTCTTGGACCGGTCGGGTTTTAGAGGTTTTAGGGGTTCTAATCGATTAGGTTAGGTTCCTAGGACGATTATAGGAAGAATAAGATCAATTAGGCTTGAAAACGGTGAAGATTGGACCGGTTATGGGCTTGAACCAGTCACACCGATCCAAGTTGCAGGAAAAACCGAACCGGACCGGTCTGACTGAGGTTAGGGGTGACACTGTTCACTGGCGGGTGAGGCCCATGCGCAGCCACTTCAGGCGGCGCGTGCGGGCGCGTGGGGGAGAATTTGGGGAAGTTTCCAACATGTCAAATCATGTATTCGATGTAACGAACATTTTGGGACTGGTTTCGAATCGATCGGACATCGTCTTGATATAGTTCGGGTTGTACGAAGGTTTCGGTGAGGGGTTAATTAACTAGTTAGTAACCCTCTAAAGTGATTTGGACAGGTTCGGGAATCTCGGAGACGATGGTTGACCCGGAAAGGCGTACGGCGCGCATATCAAGGCAGCAGCGAGGACGGTCTGTAAGTGGACTTTATTTCTGAAATAGATGCATGCATAAATGTTTTATATATGTTTTAATATGTGTTTTGGGATGCCTTGAGTGCATTTTGGTGTGTGTTTACGTATGGGCACGTACTTTGAGGTTTTTGGGTTTTATACGTGCTTATACGCACTTACGCTTTCGGTTTTCATGAAATGGTTTTGAAAAGTAAAACGACCCATTTGGTCTTGATTATTCGGGCATGAGACCCATTTGTATTTGGTTTGACTCGGGCATGAAACCCTATTGATGACCCGTAGGTCGGAGTCGTGGTCGCGATGGGTGTAGTGTGCACGGTGACGTACGATGTGACGCTCGCCTCCAGATTGGGATGCGTTCCTTCCGGAGAGGTCACGATGCACGACCCGTTGTCGAGTAGTCACTGGAGGCTCGACTTTGGAGTGCTGACGGTTTAGAGGATCGATCTGCGACGTGTGCTCCATGGTCCCGAGATGGTCGCGGCAGTGATGTGTTCACGGCGACATACCAGGATTGAGAGCGGTCCTGGATTGATGGTTGCACGCCTCACTACGATCGGGATCGTGAATAACCCTGAGATATCGGGCTCGATGCCCAGTTGATTTGAGTTCGGGCTCGAGGCCCAATTATTGTGAAATAGGGCGAGAGGCCCTGTTGAGTCGTATGTTCGGGCTAGAGGCCCAGTTGCTTTATGTTATTGGGCGTGAGTCCCGTTTTTATGGTTTTGTATACTGGTATGTATATACCCTCCATACAAGATTATTGATTAGTCTCCTCTAGTCGTCGACCTGGAGAGTCATGATCCACAGACCAGAGTGGGTATCCCTATAAGGATCCCGTTCCAGGAGTGGAGGTTACTTATGATGTTGTGGTCCCGGACCAGATTTCGGAGAGATGATCGGACTAGATCCAGAGAGAGAGCTCAGACTAGATCCAGAGATTGAGCCTCCCAGATGGAGAATTCCTGGGAGAGGACTCGGAGTGAGACCTCGAGTAGCGTGCACACTAGTATAGAGATGACATCGTGACTATATCGGGGATGTGTTCCCTAGGGGATGTGTGCCCCGAGTTGGCATCTTCTCCGGAAGTGCCTAGGATGGGTTATATATGTATATGTATATATATATATATATGTGGACAGGTTTTCACTGAGTTGGCGTTGGGCTGTGACCCACGCGTATTAGTTTTGGGCTGAGACCCTTATGAGATGCTCTTGGGACGAGTTCCCATGTGTTTTAGTTTGGGCAGCGGTCCCATGATTTGATTGACGGATTTCGGGCTAAGGCCCAATGGTTTGATGGTTCATGACGATTTGTGGGAACCGGGCATGAACCTTATAAATGGTTTTCGAATGCATGCATTTGTTTTTAATGAAGGGCATAAATGTCTTTTATGAAATGTTTTAATAAAATATTCATTTTGTCCACTCACACCCTTTTCTATTTTGAATGCCCTTCAGGTTGATCGCGGATGTGGCTGTAGCAGAGACGAGACATCGCATACCTCCTTCGGATCCTGGCGTACTCTAATAGCCCCGGTTGGGCAAAAGATGAAAATATCCCTGGTCTGACACTTCGTGTCAGACGGGAGCAGGTACCTCCCACGCTAATCCCGAGGGATTTGGGGCGGGTCCGGTCATACCACGTGTCACCCTCTGGTTGGCCACGTGGCTTGACATGTCTAACAGATGATGATGTGGTTTGCCACGTCAAAATCGTCAACTTCTGGCATGGTTGACCCACGACCCTATAACGGGTCGTTTGACCCGCGACCATGACCTGGTCCTTTTTCTCTCATCTCACCACCAATGCTCACTATTTTTCTCCCAATCTCATCGTCTCATTCCCATAAATCGATCCCTAACCTCAAAATAAAAAAATAATGGCTGAGATCACCTGTTGGACTCCAAACTTTTACGGCCAGCTTTTGAACTCGAACTCAGGTCCGTTCTGCCATCCTCAGCCCTTGTTTTTTTTTATCCCCAGATGCTCGTAAAGACTCACAAGACACCAAACAGGCTTCAGAACGTGTCCCAAACGTTTGGAAATAAAAAACTGATTTCAAATGGGTTTCAGGTTTTTATTTGGGTTCCTGGCTGGCAGCCTCGCCATGGCTCCACTGTCCTCGCCGTCCAATCAACCTCTCAAACTCACTCTCATTTTCAGTCTCCATGTGGCCTCAAACAAGGAAATAGGGATATGGTTTAGGGTGGGTTCGGGTAGGATATATGAAATGGAAGTGGAAAATGGTTTGGGTGCATGTATTTGTGATGGCCATCAATGGATGGTTGACACTTGTCACTCATCCATTGGTCTAGGCCAAGATATTTTGGGCCTCAATTTCAAATCCCAAAAGTCAACTCCTCGTAAAACGTGCAATTGTAAATAGTACGTGCAATCGTTCCTAATCCGTAACTTTCCCATACGTATCCGATTTTGACGTGCTACCTGTCTATGAACTCATATCGTCTCGATCTACATAATAGACCTCAATCCTCATGCATTTGACTTCTCGGGTCAAAAGTTAACATTTCCACCCGTTTAGAGACAAATTCGTCATTTTACCCCGATCGTCCGATAATCCTCGACTAATTCCCGATTGTCTCGCTAATCCTTAATTAATTCATAATTAATCCCGTAGATTCGCGACGGGTCTTTACATGGTATTATTACCATTGACTATATAAAGTCAAAAGAAAATTTAGCGGATCCGTTTACAAAATCATTGACAAGAGAGCAAGTTTATAAATCATCGATGGGAATGAGGCTAAAACCTATTTTTTAATAGTTTGCATGATGGACACCCAACCTACTTGACTGGAGATCTCAAGATCTAGGTTCAAAAGGGACAACTAAATTGTGTATAACTGAATCATGAGCATTTTGGGGATATTCTCTTTGCCTATTCCTAAGATGAGATAATGTTGACTGCATCGTGTGATTGTAAGCTCAGTTTTTAATGATTCCTATGACTTAGAAATCTAATTAGGGTATAACAGGATATCCTTAATAGGAATACACCGATATCAGTGCGAAATGAGGTCGTTTCTATGAGAATTTTTAAGGCTGAATTCTCTAATGTATTGAGGAATACCAAGTGTGTCCATGGTCGAAAGGACATAACACAGAACCAAATGTGTTAGAAATGGTATTATGTAAGTAATATTGTCTTGGTTTACGTAAACAACTGGGCAGTTCAAGACATCGTGTTCATTGGTTAGCTAGTAAATTTGATTTTATTTCACTACGAAAGGTTCAAGGCCAAAAGCTACCTATCCTGATGTGGTATATTTTCGATTAAACTCTCTCAAGCATCTGCATTATTGTACATTTGCATTTTGAGGCTAATTTCCATTCATGTGGGGAATTGTTAGGAAATTAAAGAGTTAATTCCTAATAATGTAAATGGAAATTAAAATGACATAATTGTTGGACCATTATACCTTTAAAATTAGGGTTTGACCCTAATAATTAATTCATAATTTTCTGGATGAATGTTAATTTGTATAAAATTAATATTTAGATTAGAAAATTGAATAATATATATTTATATATATTATTTGAATTAAAGTGCCATATGGTTTGGTAACCTTTGGTAGAAGGGGCATATGGAATTTGATGAAGAGATACATATTAAAAGTTCAATGGCTACATACAATGTCTCTTATGAAAATGATGCGTCTTTTATTAAACGATGTGTCTTTTATGAAGAGATGTGTCTTTTATTAAGCGATATGTCTCTTATTAAGAGATTTATTCCTTATTAAAGATGTATACTTTATTTAATAGATGTATCTCTTATTAAAAGATGTGTCTCTTATGAAGAGACGTTAACACATCTATAAATAAAATTGCCCACAATTCATTTCAAAACAAATATTCAATCATTCAATATATTTGTGAAGATTGAATATTAGGTTTAGAAAACATACAGTTTTAGAATATTTCAAAAGAGTTTAAACACAGTTTGAGTTTGCTATTTTTATGGATTGAAGTGTTACTTCCACAAGAAGCCAATCGTTGTATCCTAGGTGACGTTTGCCAAGTAAAATCCTTGAGCACCAGTGAGGAGGCAATTCCGTCTTAAGAAAATAGAACCAAGTTCTAGACTCGATCATACCTGTAAAATGTCTTTTATTCATTTCCTTTGTAATTCATTTATTCGATTATAAAGGTTATTTTATTTTCATATTTATGTGAATATAGCAATCATTCCTGTACTTTAATATGAATGAAAAACATATATAAATTCTCAGTTCGTGGTCGTTCGGTGGAAGCACAATTGTCCACTGTTTTTCAGATGCGTTTGGAGCAGTTCATGGTGGTTCATGGGTTGGATACTTGGATTCTTCTTTTTAATTTTTTTATTCAATTGTTTTTAATGTTTTAATTAAATAATATAAATTTACTATTGTATCCTGATTGCATTTAATTTTTGTGACTTTACTTATTTTTTTTTAAGCAAGGGTATATTTTTCTGAAAATTTAGTGAAATCTTTTGAGACTTCTATCATCATAATAATAGAGATATTTGGTGTGTATCACTCAAGTGTAAAATGTTACCATATAATAATTCATCAAATAGGAAGACGCTAAGAGTGTATTTGGATAAAGGAAAATAATAAGGGATTTGATAAAAAATTAGAATTTTATAATTCTTAGGCACCAATTTTTTTGTTTGGATAATAAAAATTGGAATTTACAAATTCCAAAAAAAAAATAGAAACAAGGAATTTGGATGTCCTAAATGATGAGTTGAAATAATGTCTCAAGAGACAGAATTTTCTAAATGATGAGTTGAAACAAGTGAAATTTTAATTTCCATAATGTTTAACGTTGATATCTAAACGTTATAATTTACAAATCATGGACATTGTAAATATGGAATTGCAAATTATGAAACTTTTTAAATTCTCATTAAACTAGAAATCCTTCATCCAAACACACTCTAAATTAGGGGTGGGCACGAATCCGTTAAAACCGCTAACCGATCCGTTTCAAACCGTTATTTATCCAACGGTTTAGGTTTGATCGGATAAAAGTCAAACGGTTTGAGAATCCAAACCGTTCCGTTAGTAACAATTTGGATTTGGATTTTTATTTTAGAAATTTGTTAAATCTAAATCGAACTGTTAAGAAATATATTAATTTTTATTAATGTTTAAATCTATTATTAATACAAAATAAAATTAATAAAAATAAAAGAATACTTAGATGTACCCATGTGAGTATATGTATACTCATATAAAAGTATAATAAAAGATTATTAAATAATTTGTTAGTTTGATAAATCTTAGTATAGTGATAATGTTTGTAATTCAATACTTAGCAAGCTTAATATATAAAATTTTGAGTATTGAGTATTGATTTTTTTTATATCCTTATTTTTCTATATTTTTATTTTTTCTATATCCTCATTTTTTTTATTCCTTAACGGTTTTTAAACCGTTTCGATCCTAACCGAACCGTTTGTAACAGTTTGAATCCAAACGGTTTTATTTCTAATTTAAAAAAATCCAAATCGTATCAAATTGTTAAGATTTTAATGATTTAAATTTAAATATTATCAATATCCGTATCGAACCGCACCACAACGTACCCACCCTGCTCTAAATGGCATGTAAATTGAAAATGCTAAGGGGGTGTATTCAATTTAGATTTTAATAGATTTTAATAGATTTTAATGAGTTTCAAATCTGATGGATTTCAATAAATTTTAAAAGCTTTTTATTGATTTCAAAGTGTTTTGATATGGATTTTAAATGATTTGTTTATTAATTTTTTTATGATTTTAAAAGATTTGTTATTATTTTAAAAGATTTGTTATTATTATGCTTCTTCTACCATCAGTTGATCAGTTGAAGTGTTATTGACGATATTAAAACTACTTTCGTTTTTCTGAATCAAAGCAAAACGTTATCAATTCATGGAAAAATATCAAATTTATCGATTGTTTAACAAACAAACAAACAAAATAACATAAGCACTTACTATTAATTCAATTACAAAATCAACGAAATTAATCTAATTATAGATGGATTATTATCACATAATACCATAAACATAAGCATGACATGGTTTGTGTTTGTTCTATTATGGTAGGCTCTCATCATTCACAACATCTCTCCACATATGTGATGCTAGTTCACTCCTCCATTCATTAGCATTTTCGCGTTGTTGCTCTTGGGTTAGAAGAACTTCTTCTGAAATACTTCCTTCATTTTCTGGTAAAGATGATGAAGACTCATCGTCTTCAATAGGAAATTCATCATCACGACACTCTTTACGAAGAAAGTTATGTAACCCTACGCAAGCTAACACTAATTTTGTTTGTGTGTTAAATGAAAATGGAGGGGCTGACTTAAAAATGGTGAATCTTGATTTGAATATACCAAATATTCTCTCGATGACATTTCTTAATGAAGCATGATGAAGATTGAACAACTCAGCTGAAATTTTTGGTCACGATTTTTACCAGTATATTCTTGAAGATGATATCGAACACCTCAAAATGGAGCTAAAAATTGACGACGATTTGCAAATCCACAATCCACTAGAAAATATTTTCCTAAAAGAATAACAAATAAACGATTATTAGTTAAAATATTATCTAAGAAAAATGAATTAGTAACAATTATTGGTTAAAAAAATTATTAGTTAGAATATGTTCCTAAATGAATACCAAATAAAAAATTATTGGTTAAAATATTTACTTTTTACATACCTTGTGGCACTTTAAGTCCATTACTCCTGGATAAAGCATCATTTAACACTCTAGAATCATGAGCTGAATCCTCTCATCCACTAAGAACATATATGAATTCTAAATCAAAATTGCAAGCAGCTAATACATTCTGTGAGATTTTTCCATGGCGATCATGAAAACTAGGTTGCTCACTTGCTTTTACCATTGCTGGTATATGTGTGCCATCAATAGCTCCAATACAATCCTAAATTAGATAGAGTATTTAACTAGCATCATCAATATACCAATATGTAATATCAACAATAAAAATTAAGTATTGCTTGCTTACCTTAAAATAGGGGTAGAACCTTGTACTTTCTCTTATTTTAGTCGGAACTGTAGATCCAGGTTTAACCATCATCTCAAGTGCCATCGAGTATAAAGCCTTGAGAATTTTGTGAAAATTTCTGCTTGTTGTGAAATGTGATCGGTTATACGTGTCACGTGTTTGAAAATATCGAGAATTTTGACCAACGGTAAGCAAAAATGTCCCAAGCATCTCTTCCACACAAATGAATCTGGTATCTCTCAAGTGTGTCTTCTCTTTAAGAATAGTGCATAACTTTTGGAAAGCAGCAGGATACATTCTGTATAATTGTCGAAAATGATGAGGATCCTCATTTAATACCTTATGTATATACTTATATCCATGTGTAATAATTGCTCGTCGGACTAGACGTTCAATATGCTCATCTTGTAAGATAACCATTAGTGCACTTAGCACTTGCGTTATTGCTTCCATTGCCATCAATAATAACTTGATGATTTCATAGTATATTTCCTCTAATTCGTTGTCCTCAATGTCATCGGTTTCTTTTTCTTCCTCGTTGTTTCTAATTCTCTTTCAACATATTCATGGCCTTCCATTTCATCATTCTGGTTAATAGTATCATCTTCATTCTGATAGATTTCATCATAATCATTGAGAATTTGAGACATTAATGAACTATCTGAAGAAAAAAAAGACAATGATAAATGATATTATTATCAATTGCCACTTCTAAATGTGAATAAATGTAACGACCCGTCCCAAATTCCATGATTAGATTAGTGACTAATCACGATTAGTGAGGCTAATCCGTGATTAGTAGAGCGAAATCGGACGAGCGGTGCGAAGTGACCGTTTTGCCCCTGATGGTGGCAAAACGTTGACTTTTTATTCGGGCGGTCAAATGGACTTTGACCGATGACTGTGACGTAGTTCGTGACGTCACGAGTTCATAGACAGGTGGCACGTTCAATTCCGACGTTCGAGGAAGAAGTTATGACGTTCGGAAGTTTAGGGGCATTTTGGTAATTTGGGTGAATAGGAGGTCAAATGTTGACTTTTTGACCGGGAGGTCCGATGGCCGAGGGCCGAAGACCATTACGTAGATAAGGACGATACGAATCCGTAGACAGGCCGCACGTCGAATTCGGACGTTCGACGGCGAAGTTACGGTTCACGGAAGTTCCCGGTTACTATTCATGACAGCACGTTTTACGAGACAAAAAGTGCAGTTTTGTCTCTAGTGGGCCCAGATATTTGTTCTGATCCCCAATGGATGAGTGACAAGTGTCACCCATCCAATGGACACCATTTTTCCCTTCATGCACCGTGCATTCCATTCTTCCTCATTTCAAACACACACACACAAAACTACCCGATCTCACATCCACCATCCTTCCATCTGTGCAACCCAAAACCCATCCATCCTTCATTCAAGCAACCAGGGATGGAAGAGGGGACTGAGGAGGTGGCTGGGCGGCCAGAACCGCCATCCACGGCGGCGAGAGGGACAAGAACCCGTGAGGTTCACGGTGAGGCCCTTTTGATCCATTTTTACATTTTTGATGTTATGGTTCATTTCTAATGATTTTAATGAGTCCATTGAGTTGCTAGGGACATGTTAGGAAGGTTTTAGGAAGCTAGGGACTGCTGTGAAGCCATGGCTGCATTTTGAGAATTTTGAACCATTTGGTTCAAAATCAAACCTTAGGATTTAGGTGTTTTCGGTTGTGTTTAAGGATTGAAATGGATAGAAAACATCAAAATAGGAAGGAAGGAATCGAAAAGGAAGAACTAGGATGAAGAATGAGGTGTCTAGGGCTGTGAACCGGTCACGCCGGTCCAGTTGGACCGGCCAAACCAGGTGAACCGGTCCAGCACAGGAAAACCGTTCTGCTGGAGCTTGATGCCGATGAACAGTATTTTCGACCTTCTAGGGGCTCGTGAGGGCCCGTGGGCCATAATTTGGGAAAGTGTTCAACACGGGAAATCTTGTATTCGATGTAACGAAGATTTTGGGACTGGTCTCGTGTCAATCAGACATCGTTTCGATAGTTTTCGGGGTGTCGGAAGGTTTAGGATCGGTTTAAAAATAGTTAAAAGTTCGGGAAAATTACGGGGCTTTGGTAGGAGGTTAATTAAGTAGTTAGTAACTTTCTATTAAAATTTGGACAGGTTTGGGAGTCCCGGTGATGGTGATCGGCTCGGGGAGCCGAATGGCACGCAAATCGAGGCGGCAGCTCGGACGGTCTGTGAGTGGACCTTGTTTTCTAAATTGGTGCATGCATAAATGTTTATTATATGTTTTATTACTTGTTTGATGATGCCATGGGTGCATTTGTATGTGGTTACATATAAGCACGTATTTCGAGGTTTCGGCCTTATACGGTGCTTATACGGGTCTGTATTTCTTTATTGATTTAAATGAACTGAATTTGGATTTCAAAATGATAAACTCGGGTATGAGACCCATTTGGTTTTGTCTCGGGCATATGACCTCAGATTCCGGGCACGGTGCCCAGTTGGTGTCCTATGTTCGGGTACGAGACCCAGTCACTTTACGGTTTTGATTTCAGGTCAGGGAACCTTAAATGGATTCCCAGGTTCATGACGGTTTATGGGAACCGGCATGAACCCTTGTTATGGTATCATGGTTCATGACGGCTTATGGGAACCGGCATGAACCCTTGTTGGTTATTACGGTACATGACGGTTTATGGGAACCGGCATGTTACCTGGTTATGTTATTACAGTACATGACGGTTTACGGGAACCGGCATGTTACCTAATTATGGATATTATGGATCATGACGGTTCAGGGGAACCGGTCATGAATGTTTATGTTATGTATATATATGTTCGTCTACCTTCCTTTACTTCTATTATCTCCTCCGGGGAGGGTCGTTGGCCTGGGTGGACCCCGGAGTAGTCACGGAGCACCGACTGAGTGGAGTCACCCCCCAGTTGGGTTCCTTACTCTCAGGAAGGCTATGGTTACTATTACCTCGGGTAGGGTCAGTGGTCTGCGGACATTGACCTTGACCTCGAGATGACTCGGATTGAGACCCGGGTAGCGCGCGCGTGGCTTTGGATACCGTGACAGGTTTGGTTGTGTGACTTATATATATGTATGTGATGGATATATGATATATGATATGTGGTGTGTACAGGTGTGCACAGGATTTGGGCAGTGGCCCGTATGGTCATTTTCATTGTGGTCCTTTCGACCTTGGTTTATATCTGCGTTGGGCTTAGTCCCACATATGGTTTGTTTTGGATAAATGGTTTTCGAATGCATGCATGCTTTTTAGTGGAGGGTACAAATGTCTTCTCGTTAAAATGTTTTTATAAACTCTTGTTTTGTCCACTCACAGTTTTTAATGTTTTGACTGCCCTTCAGGTTGACATCGGATGTGGACTGTAGCAGAGATCGAGATATCACATGCCTCCTCCGGATCCTGGCGTACTCTGATAGCCCGGGAGGGCAAAGGTCGGAAATATCCCTTGTCTGACACTTCGTGTCAGACGGGAGCAGGGTCATCCCGCACTAATCCCGGGGGGATTGGGATGGGTCCTGTCAACGTGGTATCAGAGCGGGGTTGTCTCTATTCGAGCAACCGTGTAGCTCTTGGAGTATGTACGCAGGTCGAGGATGTGATATCTCAAGGGGCTGCAGTTCGTAGTCAACCTGATTGTCGGGGTGCCGGTACGATAGTTAGTAGGATTGGCAAGCCTTGGTTCGGCACTCGATGCCGGGGTTGCCATGGTTCTGTCAGGGTTGGCAGTGTGGAACCCTACGGAAGGCTTAACGTAGTATTACGTTAGAGTTTTGGATCGTGAGACGGTTAGTTGGGATCGTCTTCACGATGTCGTAGGATCGATTCCGACGACTGATTAGGAGTTGTGACCATTAGATGGTCAGATTATGTTGAGTTAATGGATTTACTGCAGTTGGCAGTTAGTTGTCGGTTTCGGGGAATCCTAGTTGGATTGTCGGTAGGATTGGATTGACGTCTTTTCGATGTCAAGACCGCGGGGTCGGTCAGATCGTGGATTTTGCTGCCTTATGCAGTTGGGTTCTGAGGAACTCTAGGTGTGATCGTGGAACCCTACCGTATGTGTATGGTTCGGAAATGGGAGTTGACGAGTGGTTTGACTTGGACGACTATTCGGATTTGGATTCGTTAGTCGGTCTAGTCATGTCAGCTTGTGTTGGGACTGCACGTCGCAGTCAGGGTTGTACGTATCGGTTAGACCGAGTTGGTTATCGTGCTACTTCAGTTGTGATGGACTGTTGGCGCAACTAGGGTCGTGGGCGACCTGGTAGACGACATTTGGGTTAGTCGGAGTACGGCTGGTTAGTGATTGGTGGGACAAGTTATCAAGGTTGGTACTTGTCGATGGAATCCCGGAGCGGGGATACAGAGTAGTTAGTACGGGCGAGTGATTCCGTTGGATGCGGGGTCTCGATAGCGGTGCCTGGTAGTTAGGTCTGCACGAGTGTGGGCAGGCACTACTACCGAGAGTGGTTGTAGCTGTGGTTGTTGGGGATCGGGGACGTTCGGGGAACGTTTTCCTTTTCTCGTATGAGTTGTCAGGGTTACTGTACCCAGAGTTGTTAGGTACGAGGGAGACTGAGTTTCTCCTATTCGAGCAGAGGTACGGGATCGTCGCTTGGTATGAGCGGAGATCCAGGGTGTCAGTTTTGCACACGGCGTGTTGATACTGACACTAGTTTTGGTGATAGTGCGTGGTGCTGGTACTAGCGCTGGTAATGGTGCCGGTGATCGTGATGACGATGAGTTACGGATCGGGGTGTGAATCCGTCATGATGGGTATATGTTCGGTATATGTAAATTGGTGTTGGACACGTGGTTGATGTTCGGGTATATTGTTTCCAATCTTGTTGGAACTTCGGAATCACGAGAGGTTGCGATTGGGATGACGAGTGGAATGTGGGTTTTTCGCATTGGTATTGAGTATGTCGAAGTCGTTTGGGTGACTTCTCAGATTCTACCATAATTTATGGTGGTAGATGATGTAGATGTTATTGATGTTGTTGGTTGCCTCTAGTACACTGATTGTGTATTGGTTGGTGGACCCGGGATTTGTTCTGGACCATCAGGAGGAGATGAGTATATCGAAGTTAGGTGACTGAGATTCCTCATTTTCTACTTGGTGGCAGACGATGTTAGGTTACAGGACGTGGTGAGTGCAGCGAGTGTTGTTTGCATTCACGTAGGATGATTATTCGATCATTCTTGATTTTCCTTGGTGGAATGACAATGATCGATACGAGGTCAGACAGGTGGACTAATCTGTTTAGATGTGGGGAATGGTTAAGGACTTTGGACGTCGTGACGATCGGGGATCGTGACGTCTATGGTCGGTTGACGTAGTGTTGGATCTGGATTGTGATTTGGATGTCCAGATAGGTGGAGCGTTTATTACTCTTACTTGGATGTTGAGTGAAGCATGATGGGACTGAACTTCTTTTCGAGGTAAATCCCCATATGGCTTATTACTCGCCTGAGTAGTTAACCGATGAGTAGGTGTCTGACGAGGTCGGATTTTGTCTGACCTAGTGTTGTGTTGATGTTGGGATTGACTTCCCTATGAAGTCAATCGATCGTATTGTGGTAATCGGTTGAGCGGGTAACCGATAGGTTCATGATTGATACGTCTCGGTAGACGAGAAGGATATTTCGAGTTTTGGAATCAGATTTCTGAATGACGATTCAGGATTTGATTTTGGAACTTGAAAAAGGATTTCTAGATTTGGGTTTTGGAATCGGATTCTGGGTGACGATTCAGGATTTGATTCTAGAGCTTGACTATAGATTTTCTTTTATGGATTTGGGTTCGGAATGGTTATTCCTAATGCTAGCTTACGGAATAAGGATTTCGGATTCGGATTTGAACATGGATATGGATACGACTTCTGGGTTCGGATTTGGGATTTCTTACGAAATGCGGATTCGGATTCGGAATTGGAAATAAATAATGGGTCGGAGTTTCGATTGTCTAATACTGAATTGGACAAATGGACTCCATCGTAGAAACGTGATTGGCTACAACCTAGGGTGTTGTAGGCTGATTGATGGGTAGATGTACGTACCTTGTACGTTGTTCAAGGTACGATACTAGGCAGACTTGTCGTGCCTGGTGACGGTATATAGGAGATACCGGTGGTACGTTGGAGAGCGTGTTGGTAGTCGGCTTGGTCCCGATACCATTGGATTAGTCGGGGTCGTGGACTGGACATTGGATACTGTGCATTGGGTCATAGTGGTTCTGATGAGTCTAGTTACACACAGGTCGAGTGAAATGCTTGTGGTTAGTGTAACCACGAGTGTGTGTCATATCAGTTTGCGACTGACACCTGTCAAGTACTGACAGTTTGTAGGAGGTGTCAGCGTGGATCATGGTGTGAGGTCTGATGACTCCCAGTGGGAGCAGACGTCGGGAGTAGTTAGTGGTTGAGCAAGGAACCGTCTAGTTGGTTGTGTCAGCGAAACGGTAGATCTGACAAGTGGGATCAGTTCAGAACGCATGACTACTGTCATTCGACGTGGTCGAACGTAGTCGATACGATATGGATGTTAGCGGTACGTCTGGCTGCAGACGAGTAAGTATTGTTCTGGTTAGTGGGTGTACTAGCGTACACGCGTTGCGTGGTAGGTCGAATTATTTCCACGAGGTGGAGGTTGTGGAATCAGGATAGTGGAGTTTCGAGAACGGAACTAATTAAGGAGGGAAGCACGGTTAGATTAGGTCGGTTGGAATTTCGAGGACGAAATTAATTAAGGAGGGAAGGTTGTAACGACCCGTCCCAAATTCCATGATTAGATTAGTGACTAATCACGATTAGTGAGGCTAATCCGTGATTAGTAGAGCGAAATCGGACGAGCGGTGCGAAGTGACCGTTTTGCCCCTGATGGTGGCAAAATGTTGACTTTTCATTCGGGCGGTCAAATGGACTTTGACTGATGACCGTGACGTAGTTCGTGACGTCACGAGTTCATAGACAGGTGGCACGTTCAATTCCGACGTTCGAGGAAGAAGTTATGACGTTCGGAAGTTTAGGGGCATTTTGGTAATTTGGGTGAATAGGAGGTCAAATGTTGACTTTTTGACCGGGAGGTCCGATGGCCGAGGGCCGAAGACCGTTACGTAGATAAGGACGATACGAATCCGTAGACAGGCGCACGTCGAATTCGGACGTTCGACGGCGAAGTTACGGTTCAGGGAAGTTCCCGGTTACTATTCACGACGGCACGTTTTACGAGACAAAAAGTGCAATTTTGTCTCTAGTGGGCCCAGATATTTGTTCTGATCCCCAATGGATGATTGACAAGTGTCACCCATCCAATGGACACCATTTTTCCCTTCATGCACCGTGCATTCCATTCTTCCTCATTTCAAACACCACACACACAACAAAACTACCCGATCTCACATCCACCATCCTTCCATCTGTGCAACCCAAAACCCATCCATCCTTCATTCAAGCAACCAGGGATGGAAGAGGGGACTAAGGAGGTGGCTGGGCGGCCAAAACCGCCATCCACGGCGGCGAGAGGGACAAGAACCCGTGAGGTTCACGGTGAGGCCCTTTTGATCCATTTTTACATTTTTGATGTTATGGTTCATTTCTAATGATTTTAATGAGTCCATTGAGTTGCTAGGGACATGTTAGGAAGGTTTTAGGAAGCTAGGGACTGCTGTGAAGCCATGGCTGCATTTTGAGAATTTTGAACCATTTGGTTCAAAATCAAACCTTAGGATTTAGGTGTTTTCGGTTGTGTTTAAGGATTGAAATGGATAGAAAACATCAAAATAGGAAGGAAGGAATCGAAAAGGAAGAACTAGGATGAAGAATGAGGTGTCTAGGGCTGTGAACCGGTCACGCCGGTCCAGTTGGACCGGCCAAACCAGGTGAACCGGTCCAGCACAGGAAAACCGTTCTGCTGGAGCTTGATGCCGATGAACAGTATTTTCGACCTTCTAGGGGCTCGTGAGGGCCCGTGGGCCATAATTTGGGAAAGTGTTCAACACGGGAAATCTTCTATTCGATGTAACGAAGATTTTGGGAACTGGTCTCGTGTCAATCAGACATCGTTTCGATAGTTTTCGGGGTGTCGGAAGGTTTAGGGTCGGTTTAAAAATAGTTAAAAGTTCGGGAAAATTACGGGGCTTTGGTAGGAGGTTAATTAAGTAGTTAGTAACCTTCTATTAAAATTTGGACAGGTTTGGGAGTCCCGGTGATGGTGATCGGCTCGGGGAGCCGAATGGCACGCAAATCGAGGCGGCAGCTCGGACGGTCTGTGAGTGGACCTTGTTTTCTAAATTGGTGCATGCATAAATGTTTATTATATGTTTTATTACTTGTTTGATGATGCCATGGGTGCATTTGTATGTGGTTACATATAAGCACGTATTTCGAGGTTTCGGCTTTATACGGTGCTTATACGGGTCTGTATTTCTTTATTATTTAAATGAACTGAATTTGGATTTCAAAATGATAAACTCGGGTATGAGACCCATTTGGTTTTGTCTCGGGCATATGACCTCAGATTCCGGGCACGGTGCCCAGTTGGTGTCCTATGTTCGGGTACGAGACCCAGTCACTTTACGGTTTTGATTTCAGGTCAGGGAACCTTAAATGGATTCCCAGGTTCATGACGGTTTATGGGAACCGGCATGAACCCTTGTTATGGTATCATGGTTCATGACGGCTTATGGGAACCGGCATGAACCCTTGTTGGTTATTACGGTACATGACGGTTTATGGGAACCGGCATGTTACCTGGTTATGTTATTACAGTACATGACGGTTTACGGGAACCGGCATGTTACCTAATTATGGATATTATGGATCATGACGGTTCAGGGGAACCGGTCATGAATGTTTATGTTATGTATATTATATGTTCGTCTACCTTCCTTTACTTCTATTATCTCCTCCGGGGAGGGTCGTTGGCCTGGGTGGACCCCGGAGTAGTCACGGAGCACCGACTGAGTGGAGTCACCCCCCAGTTGGGTTCCTTACTCTCAGGAAGGCTATGGTTACTATTACCTCGGGTAGGGTCAGTGGTCTGCGGACATTGACCTTGACCTCGAGATGACTCGGATTGAGACCCCGGGTAGCGCGCGCGTGGCTTTGGATACCGTGACAGGTTTGGTTGTGTGACTTATATATATGTATGTGATGGATATATGATATATGATATGTGGTGTGTACAGGTGTGCACAGGATTTGGGCAGTGGCCCGTATGGTCATTTTCATTGTGGTCCTTTCGACCTTGGTTTATATCTGCGTTGGCTTAGTCCCACATATGGTTTGTTTTGGATAAATGGTTTTCGAATGCATGCATGCTTTTTAGTGGAGGGTACAAATGTCTTCTCGTTAAAATGTTTTTATAAACTCTTGTTTTGTCCACTCACAGTTTTTAATGTTTTGACTGCCCTTCAGGTTGACATCGGATGTGGACTGTAGCAGAGATCGAGATATCACATGCCTCCTCCGGATCCTGGCGTACTCTGATAGCCCGGGAGGGCAAAGGTCGGAAATATCCCTTGTCTGACACTTCGTGTCAGACGGGAGCAGGGTCATCCCGCACTAATCCCGGGGGGATTGGGATGGGTCCTGTCAATAAACATGATAAAACCTATTACAACAATTGCAGTAAAAAAACAAAGCCATCATAAAATGTGAATAAACATGAACATGCCCACAAAATTTGAGGTAAAATGATCATACTCATACAAGAATGTTAGAAAGAGAAAACTTCCCTATTTGTTGTGACTTAAGTTCAACGTGAAAAATGTCAGATACAAGAACTGAATGTTACTCTCCAATGGCATTTGATACACTAATGAGATCATTTCCACTGTCCTAATCACCTTAACTCCATGAAAAATCTCAAAAACAAAACCCCACCCATAATTGTACATGGCAATTCATTTGTTTCTAAAAGCATTTCCAATAATTAGGGACATCATAGTGTAATTTGTCCTAAAAAAACTTATGTTATTTATTTAGATTATGTATTGGGTCTTGAAAAATTTGTATAGCATGTACTTGCCTCATGTTGTACACTTTAGTTCTTCACTCTAATAAACCTAAGTTTTAAACTGCTAATTTTTTTGGTACCTTAGCTTACCAATGCTCCAGAGAACATCGTACAAAGTAAATTAAAGCTATGAAACCTCAAATGCAGTACATGACTACAAAACCTTAGATTCTATCAATATGAGGTTGACTATAATCCAATTATTAACAATATTGTCCACTATTGGAATACGATTTGTTATAAACTATCACCAATAACTTTAACACTTCCATGTAAATAAAATCCATAGAATCAATAATCAAAGGATCTAAGACTAAACAAAGCTTTCATAATAGAACAGTGGAATGACATCTCAATTGACAGGACTCACCCCGATTATCACCCCGATAACCGGGACGAACCCTGCTCCCGTCTGACAACCCAACTCAAAAGACCAAAATAACCTCAAAAACCACAATATATACATTGCCAGACTAGGGAGAAGTTATAATACAACAAGTCCACAGTAGGACAGAGCATAGTAACAGTACAAGGTAAGACAAAAATCTTACTAAGAGCTGGCTACATGCGCAACGGGAAAACTCTATGCCTCTGCCTCAACGTTAGCCCCGACGCTAGCACCCCAACCTGGAGGGTGTTAAAAACATTAAAAGCGTGAGTGGACTAAAAATAAATAAGAGTTATAAAACCGTTCAAGAAATAAACCAGGGTTCACCCTTCGTTTGAAAACATGCATGCATAACCAAGTATCTGAAAACAACTATATGTACAATATGAAAATAAGTATGGAAAGCATCAGAAATCAAAACCAAAGTTCGGGCACTAGGCCTTAAATCCATGAATCCATAAAAATCAAGTTATTTGGGTCACAGCCCAAAACATCTGAAAACCAGTGAAAAGCATAAATCATACAAGTTTACTGGATCTCAAGTGCGCCCGAGTCTTTAAACTCAAAACCATGCGCAAATAACCAGGCCTTCCTGAGATATCAACGCGTCTTTAAACTCAAAACATAATCACAGGCCTCGGGGGGTATCACAATCACTGAGTCTTTAAACTCAAAACATATACCGAGTCTTTAAACTCAAACCATATCAATCCAGGGCCCTCCCCCCCCCCCCCCCCCCCCCCCGCGTCAATCAATCCGAGTCTTTAAACTCAAAACCAAATTGTAACTACCCAGAAATTCGAAAAAAGGAAAAATTAGAAAATTTGAAGGAAATGACGATTTTGCCCCTGGTTATAAGGGTCGAATGTTAACTTTTTGATTGAGACCTTGTTTGGACTTTTCGGAAGGACCATTGGATAGGTCTCGGGACGCTGAATCCGTAGACATGTGGCATGCGTCAATCGGAGTCCGGATGGAAAAGTTATGGATTGAGGAATGTTAGGGGCATTTTGGTCATTTGTGTATAGAAGGGTAAAATGGTAATTTTGGGCAGTGGGGTGAATTATGAACGGTTACTTTGGCTGAATCAGCTAAATTAGATAAGGATGGGTTACTTGGTGACACTTGTCACCATATTTGCAAACTTAGTGGCTTTTGAATGCCTAACACAAACAAAACAACCCGCCCAAATCCCTTTGTTTCATTTGATCAAATTGATCGGTGAAGGAGGCCAACAGATAATACCTGAGATGGTAAGAGAAAGTCACAGAGAAAACGAGTGAAAATAAGAGGACAATTGAGGAAAACAGACCCGTAAACCCGAAGACCCAAACCCGTGGAAGCCTTCATCATCCAAAATTCGAAATTGAAGAATGGGACTGTAATGATTCAAATTAAGCTTCAAGTGAGTCTTCTGGGATCCATTGGAATGTTTGCAGCTCAAAATTGAGGAGAATTGACTCAGGAATAAGCAAAAACACGATTGGTGACAGTTCTGAAATTCCATGGTTGAGTTCGACTAATTAAAGGTAAGATGAACTCAAATTGAACTTGAATTCATGTTTAGAATGGATATACGATCCTTCGTGTGTAATTAATTTGATGAAACAGCTTGAAATTGGGTGAAATCCGATTTAGAACCCGTCGGGTATACCTTTTGAGTCGAATGATTTGAGGACTAAATTCATGAAATTGAGTCTACCGATCCTTAATTCAACTTGATTAGATGAAAATAAGTGAAAAGAAATGGAACAATTGGGGTCGAATTGATTGAGAACGGATAGGGTTGCACCGCGGGTTGCAGACCCGTTTACCAGGCTTTCGGGTTGGGACGATGAACAGTATGGGGTACTGTTCATCGGCGCGTGAGTCCACGCGCAGCCAGTGTAATCGGTGCGTGAGGGCGCGTGGCTGACTTTCTGGGGAATTGTTCAACATACTTTTTCATGTAATCAATGTAACGAACATTTTGGCGTTGGTTTTGAGTCGATCGGACACCGTCTCGATAATGTTTCGAGGGTCCGAAGGATTATGTTATGTTTTAAATTAATCTTTTATTCCCGGAAAATTGTGGGAAATTAATATGCTATTATTGGATTCATTAGTGATACATAATGATGTTGTTTGACAGGATTCAGGATTTCCGGAAATTACGGAAACACGTGCAGCTCGGAAAGCGCGCGGGTTGGACGGTGTGTGAGTGGACGTTTGTTTTATAAACCGTTATGCATGCATAGTTAAATGTTTTACATGATTGATTACATGATTTGAATTGCAATGATGTCCTGATGATGTGGTATGATTAATTGTGATTTAATGATTATTTTTAATCAGTTTTTCGGGCACGCTTTTCGAGAAAAGGTGCAAATGATGTTTTGGGCTAGGCCTAGAGTCAAAATGATTTCAAAATGAATATTTTGATTTAATTGATGAGTTAAGGATGATTTCTGGATTATTTTAATGTTTTCAAATGAGATTTTACAGATTTACGTGTAACAGTGATATTTGGCCTTGAGGCCCGGTTAAGAATGATTTTGACTTGGTTTGAAGTCATGGATTTGATTGAAATATTTTGGGATGTAATCCCGGGATGGTTTTAATTGTGATTGTGATTGTGAATACCCAGCGGTCGGAGCTAGGGGATTACCTAGTCTATCGGAGCTTGGGGGATATGATGGTATGATTATGAGTTGTTATGGTAAGCCAGCTTCTCGGATGCGACTGAGCCTAGATGTACCACTCGGATGTGTCTGAGCCTAGGGATGTGTTCGCCCAGATGGGACTGAGGCCGAGGGTTGAGCCCAGATGTGTCTGATCCCGAGAGTGTGGCTGGATATTGGCCTACGCGAGTGCGGATGTGACTGTGTGATTGATTGTGCACTTGTGAATAGTACAGATTGATGGATTGATTGATTGATTGGTTGTGCTGTTTGATGTTGATTGTGATTACGTACTGGTATTGAGTATGGCTTTCTGGTCTGTATTTGTCCAGGCGATTAAATTTTTATGTGTTTTGGCTTGAGAGCCGGAAATTTGATACTGTTATGCGATTTGGCTAGAAAGCCGGTGGTTGTTATTCATATGTTTTTCCATATGCATGCATGGTTTGATAAACTGGAGGGTAAATGATGTGTTTCGAATCGTATTTTAAATGATATTATTTTTGTCCACTCACACCTTTGTTTTTTATGACCCTCCAGGCCGTAGCACGCCGTAGCACGCCGTTCGGGGCTGATCGAGAGGCGGAGGCATGAGCTGAAATCAGTGCAGTTATCCATGGTCTGACAGGTGCTGAAGGGTAGTTTCGGACTTCAGTTGACTTGCCAGACGGGAGCAGGACCGGGCACGGTTATCAAAGTCCAGTTGGGACGAGTCCTGTCACATATCCAGTGGGCTTTTTTCTCTTTTTCCGGGTCTTTAAACCCAAAACCATTTTTCAAGCATAAGAAAAATCGAAATCCGAAAACCAAAACCAAACTGGAAATCTTCGAAAACCGAAATCACGTTTAACCGAAAGAGGACTTCCGCCTGAATTTCACTTCAAATCTCAATTCATATCCTCAAATCTCTAGTAAAACATAAATGTGTATACACATAAATCATTCATTCGAGAACATCCAAAAAAACATAACAGAATCACATTCTCGAAGTACGTGCAAGTCCGATAACTTGTATTGAAAAACGTGAAATCAAGTAAAGCAAGCATATAGAAATCATAGGCATAAAATCATATATCGAAAGCATAAAATCATATATCGAAACATAAAGAAATAAGTAGAAACAGTTATGCATGCTCGGTTAGAAAACAAACAGTCCACTCACAAGGTTCGAACGCGTCACTCGCGTCCCGTACGCTCCTCGGCTGTCTCAGGAATATCCCAACCTGTCAAAAGTCATCGTTCCGGGTCACAAACACTTCATTAAAGCTTACCATAATTTCCCCAATTTTTCCGAATTTTTACACGTAATTAAATGAACCCCTAAACCTTCGAATATTCAGAACTACCTCGATACAGTGTCCGATCGACTCGAAACTTGTCCTAAAATGTTCGTTACATCGATTAGAGTGAAAACCGTGTTGAACGTTTCCCCAAAAGAAGTCCCACGCGCCCTCACGCGCCGCCCAAAGGGGCTGCACGTGGGAGCCACGCGCTGCTATAGTGTCATCGTCTACCTCTAGCCAACCTGGGTCAGACCGGTCCAGACCAGTCCGGTCCAACCGAGCCGACGAGGCCGGTTTTCAGTCCAATTTTAATCCTATCTACACCTTAAGTTTCGTCCTTGAATTTGTGATTGTTTCACTAAATAAAAAAACGAAATAAGGTCCTATTTCTTACCTTCCAAGCTTTAACCAAAACTCAGAAAAATCGACCTTCGGATTCCGGCCACCAGTCGTCCTTCCAGTCACGGGTTCGAGTCCCTGAGCTTTATAGTAGCTTTCTTCAACTGTTAGTGTAAAAAAAAACACTCAACCAACCCCTAAACTTCACGACTTTTGATTTGAACAAAACTGGAAAACAGAGGACCCAAATGACTTACCTGTTTCTCTGCTCACCGCCGTGAGCTCCACCGTGGTTCTACTCTTCCCAAGCCACTTCCTCAGTCCTCTGAACACCACCACAACCCCAGACTTGACTGGTTTGATCACTTGAGCTCTCAGCCGTGCACGATGGCCTCTCTGTTTTCTGAGTATTTCTCACTTCATCTTAGCCTTTTCCTCACACAACTCTCACCAAGAATCACTCACCAAACTTCTCTGATTACTCACACTCGATCACAAATAACTCACACCCTAAAAACTGATCGATAACTCTCTGTCCCAGTCTCTCTGTTTCTCAGTTGATCGATTAACCCAAACAACCAATTTAAATTGTAACCTTGAGAGAAGGCTGGAAACCACTAGACAGAGGCCAGGTGTCAAACACCTTGTGGACTCAGCCCACAAATAGCCAATCCCAGCCTCCCAGATGTCCTTATCCGGTTGGACACAAATCCCAAGATGTAAAAAGACTGATTTGCCCCTAAATGTCAAAATTACCATTTTACCCTTCACTCCCTAAACCCATATCTTATCCGTCTGATGTCCGATGACGGCGTGCCGCTTGTCGTTGTACTGAGGACGTCGAGACCTACCTAACGGTCCTTGGTTTGTGTGAAGAAAACTTGTCGGGCAAAAAGTCAACTAATGTCCCATTTTAAACCAAATTACGAAATGCCATCGACCTTCCGAACATCACAACTTCCTCCTCGAATGACGGAATCGGACGTGCCACCTGTCTACGGACTCGTGATGTCCCGAACTACGTCACGGTCATCGGTTAAAGTCCATTTGACCGCTGAACTAAAAGTCAACATTTTTCCCATTCTAGGGGCAAAATCGTCATTCTGCACCGTCCGTAAAAAAGTATCCAACTAATCACCGATTATCTTTGTTAATCCTTCATTAACCACTAATCTAATCCCGACTTCCGGGACGGGTCGTTACAATCTACCCTCCTTAAAAAAATTTCATCCCCGAAATTCCACATCTCGTTCCTCCGTAACCAGCGGGGAGAAATCCAACTGATCCTACACCTGGGTCTCCTATCCGGTGTCCATCTCCTGCCAATCCAACTTATCCTGACAGTTCCCAACCTGTCACCTCAACTCGCTCAACCGAACCAAATCACCTGAGATCAACCCTACGTACGCCACATTACCCCGGTTCCAATTTCAACACTTCTGACACCGTCTCGAATCGAGCGTACCTCGCATCTATACTTCTGTCAGCGATCACACTCATCCTATGGGCACACCAACCACATCCCACACTGTCTATCACAATCGGACCCTATCACCTGCCTGTTTATTCAAGAACATATCTCTCAAACCAGGGTCCCACCAGCCACTCAGTTCGGAGCATCTAGCTCAAAACAACACTACAACCTACAAATCAATCAGTCGCTCGGGATCACCCTAATCCAGTCCACATGTTACATCCAACAACATCCAACATGTGAGAATTGCACCAATCGTCCGTCTATTCACAACCTACCCTGGCACTAAGCCAATCACCAACACTTTTACTAGAACTGCACGTCCACTTACATCGGCCTAGCTCTGACCACTGCAGAACCAGTACGTATCTTCCACGTACCTTCACCAAGTACCACCAACTAGAACCACATTGCACATGCAAGGACAACCCTACGAACTTAAAAAGAAACAAAGGTATTTTAGAATACCTCAAACACAGCTCGTAGAGTATATCCTCACGTACTTCCACCTACACATCTTTCGGGAAAGTCCAACTTAAGTCCTTCCCAGTCTCCTAACCACTAAGAAATCCTACAGTAACACAACTACGAAGCCGGCATAACCCAGTACCAGTTCTAAGTCCACTAGCCCTACGTATGCAACCACAGACCACAAACGTCCAACCTAGTAAAAATACCCAACTTATGTTTCACAAATAATTCTCCTGGTAAACACCAACTCAAACCCTGAGCCAGGATGTAACAACCTGTCCCGAGAACCGGGATTAGTAGACGAATTAAGGTGTGTTTAGTGAGGTTAAGCGGCGGTTAGGTGGTTCCGATAAGGTCATTAGTGTAGAATGACGATTTTGCCCCTGGTTCGGGCAAAAATGTTGACTTTTAGTTTGGGTAGTTCGATGGACTTTGACCAGTGACCAGGACGTAGTTTACGACGTCACGAATCCGTAGGCAGGTGGCACGCCCGATTCCGACATCCGAGGAGGAAGTTGTGATGTTCGGAAGGTTGAGGGCATAACCGTAATTTGAGTAAATTAGGGGGAATAGTTGACTTTTTGTAGAATCGAGTTTTGGTATGTTGACCTAGGATGATTAGGTAGATCTCGTCGTCCTGAGTTCGATGACAGGCGGCACGTATTCATCGGACTTACGAGGTGTTAGTTACGGGTCTAGAAGGGTAGTGGCAAAACCGTAAAAATGAGTTAAAAAGAAGGGTATTTTGGTCTTTGTGGCACATTGGGATTTGTGCACAGAAGAAGGAAATGAACGGTTGAGATTGAACCAGGTGGGAAAGGATTGGAGCGGATTGTGACATGTGGCATGTGTGTAAAGGATTCTGGTGGAATCCTGTGCATTCACGGCCCAATTAATTGGGGTGCACCCGTGCTATGCATTCTTGTTCTTCGACACACAGAGAGAGAAACAGAGGGAGGAATTTGAGAGAATTGGAAGGCTGATTGTGGTGGCTGGTGAGTTTGTGAGTGTGTGAGGGACGGGAGAGTGAGAGGAAGCTGGTGAGGTGGTTGAGAGGTGCAGCGGGTGTGTGTGTGTGAGGTGCGAGCCACGGGAACCAGGGAGGAACTCAGGGAGAAAAACAGAGAAGTGGGTGGTGGTGCAGCCGTACTCGATCACTCGAGGTCAAGGGAAGTGCTCAGAGGACGGAGGAAGACAGGAGGAGCTACTACCTCACGGCTGAGCTCACGGCGGCGACAGGAGGCAGGTAATTTCTTCGTCTCCAAATCGGTACTCTGTTTTCCCATTGAGGTTCAACGTGGAAGTCGTGGGTCTAGGGTGAGAGTCTAGGGAATTGGAGGTCAGGGCGAGGTTCAGGAGAGTCCTAGGCGTCGACTAGGATGGTCGCCGTGACGGGGGTGTACACAGCGGAGCTCAGACGACAGCAGGCACTCTGGTGCTCTATTTTGCCGTGATGTTCGAACGGCAAGTCGTGACGATTGGGGCTGAGTCGAAGGTCTAGGAGGGTTGGTTTAGGTTCAGTAAGGTCCAGGGAAGAGTTTGGTGAAGCCACCGTGAAGGGAGGTGAGCTGGGTGGCTGGATCGTGAAGCAGTGGATATGGGACTGTCTGGTTTCGAGTTTAGTCGACGGGCTAGGGACAGTGTCGAGGTGAACGGAGTTGGGAAATCTATAGGGTTCGTCTGGACGATGCTGTTGGTGAAGAAAGGGAGAGAAACCGTGCAGGCACGGCGGTGAACCGCTGACGCCGGTCTGAGTTTCAGGTGACTGTGGCGAACCGGGTTGGCTCGAGGTAGCCGATGCACTGTAGCAGGCGCGTGAGGGCCACGCGCAGCCACTTTGGGCAGCGCGTGGGGGCGCGTGCGGCGGCGATGGGAAAAACGGTCAACATGGTTTTTGGTCTAGGAGTTGTGACGAGTCCATTGGAAGTGGTTTCGGGTTGTGCGGACGTCGTTTGTGTTTAGTTCCGCGAGGGTTAAGGTTTAGGGTCCCGAGTTATTACGTTTAGGATTCGGGGAATTTTGAGGGAATTTAGGTGAACCTTCGTAGACGTGTTAGTGACGTGATTTGGTGATTGTGAACAGGATCGGGATTTCCCGAGGAAGCCGAGGAACGTGCTGGACGTTCGGGACGTGAGTAGGGTTAAGTACTGTGAGTGGACCCTTTCCTTAAACTCGAACATGCATAACTGTTTTCTATACCTGTTTTATGGTTTTACTCATGAATCTTTGTTTATTGAATCTGTTATGATGGTTTTACGTGTTTGTACGGTTTTCGAGAAAAGACGGTTTTTAGCACGTTTTACGAGAAATGTTTGGTTTCTGAATACAATGCTATGGTTTTGGGATTTTAAATGATAAAGGCGTTCTAATGAGTATAAAGGGATTTTGGAACATGATTTCGATGATTAAAGGTTTTTCGGTTTTAGAAACGGATTTCAGAAAAAGGGATGGTTTCCAAATTGGAAAGTGGATTCCGGACTTGGATTCGGAATGACGGTTCTGGATGCCGGAAGGGCATCGGACCAGTGATTTCGAATTCGGGTTTGGATGTGGATTGGTAAATGGTTTTCAAATGATTTTGGGATTGGATTTGCTGGATCTGGATATTGGGTTTAAAGACCCGGATATATGTGACGGGGGACCGGCCGGGTTGGGTTTAAAGACCTGGATTGAGTTTAAAGACTCGGGAGTTTAAAGACTCGGATATATTGATTTCCCCCGTAGGCCTTGAGTTTAAAGACTCGGGAGTTTAAAGACTCGGATATGATTAAGGCCTGGATTGAGTTTAAAGACTCGGATAGGTCCAGCAGGTTTGATCAGAAAATGATGATTTCATGTTCATGATTGATGATACTGTTTGAGAATTTCACATGCTCGGGTTTTTCTAACTGTTTATAGTGTTTCTGTTTCTTATGAGGTTTTGTTTATTAACTGTTGGTTATGCATGTGGTTTGCAAAACGGAGGGTTAAAGTCGGTTTTCTGATAAATGGTTTTAGAACTTTTCTTTTATTATGGTCCACTCACACCTTCTGTTTTTAAACTGCCCTCCAGGTCGTGGACATAGCGAGGGGTCTTGACGTCGAGGCAGAGTCGGAGGCATAGAACTGACGTGAGGGATCCCGGAATAGTTTTAAGTCTTCCGTGTGCGTGTACTGTCTTGGTTTTTATTTTCCTTGTATTTTCGTACTATGCTCTGTAAATGCTAACTTTGGGATATTTTATTTAAGTACTCCTGCGTCTGACTGGGTTTGAGTGAGTTTTACTTGGGTGTTGTGTCGGGGAGTCAGATGGGAGCGGGATTTACCTCGGGTTTCGGGGTGAAACCGGGGTGGGTCCTGACAATTGGTATCAGAGCATAGGTTTGTCGGGTTTGTGGGGTTTGATGGGTTGTGAGGTTGTGTTTCAGTTGCTTAACTACTTCTATGCCTCTTTCAGCGTGCGGTTGACGATGCCTCCGAGACGTAGACCCTCTCCACAACCTGAAGAAGTAGCAAGAGAGACGGAGAGTGCTACTATTGAGCGGGCCCAGAGGCTCGGGGCAACTACGTTTAGTGGTGGGGCTGATCCTAAGGAAGCCCAGAGGTGGATTACCAGACTTGAGCGGATTTTTGCGGTGATGCATTGTCCGCCGGATGAGCGAGTGTTGTTGGCTACATTTTTACTCGATGGTGCAGCGTACGAGTGGTGGTATACCCTCGAGTTGTCTGGTTGGGATGCCCATAGTGTGACCTGGGAAACGTTTAGGGAACGGTTCCTGGAGCAGTACTACCCTCGTTCTTTCCGAGATGCCAAGGAGGCGGAGTTCTTGCATCTCCAACAAGGGAATATGACAGTGGCTGAGTATGAACGGAAGTTCCAGATGTTGTCTCGGTTTGCTCCTGCTTTTGTGGCCACTGAAGCCGAGAAGTGTCGAAGGTTTGAGTTGGGCCTGCGAGGCGAGATTCGAGCCATAGTGACGGCTGGATCTTTTGCTACCCTCCGAGACTTGTCGGATGCTGCGGTGAGGGTGGAGGCTAGTTTGCCGGTGCGCCGCCGGGAACCATCTATTCCTGGAGCTTCGAGCCAGCGAACACCGAAAAGGGGTAACTTCTGTGGAGCATCATCGTCGGGCGATGAGCGTTTTGGTAGACCTGGCAGTTTTCAGAGTTCAGGATTTTGGGGTTACCGAGCACCGCCGACTCCGCAAGCTAGTGCGACGTCTGTAGCGTCCACAGGGAGACCGAGCAGTGGACCAGGTTGGAATGTGTGTTTCTATTGTGGGGAGCGAGGTCATTTCCGACGTGAGTGTCCACTGTTGTCACAGGAAGGTGGTGTGGGTAGAGGAGTAGCGGAACCCGGACAGAGTACAGCGTCAGGGACAGCAAGCCCGAGAGGAGGTGGTGGCACTACTACTAGTAGTTCGAGGGGACGTGGTAGAGCGTCGAGATCTCAGGCCCGAGTGTTTTCGATGACTCAGCAGGAGGTTCAGTCGACACCAGATGCGGGGATAGGTACTTATCTTACTTTGGTTGTGCTGTACTTAGGTTTGGTTGTTGGATCCAGGGTAGAGTCTAGGAGTTTTCCTAGAGGACTTGGAGTGTTACAGTGAGTTCCGTAGCAGGATGACGGAAGGTACAGGAAAGGAGTGACTATAACTGATCGATATGAGGTTATTGAAGGAGAGAACCCACAAGCTAGAGTTTGCCTTTAGGACTTTGTAGATTTATTCCGATAGTGGCCGAAGTAGCAGCCGAGGGAGATGGGTGGTCGATTGTGTGGGTTGTAGGCGAGTTGGTTCGGGAAGGTAGGGTGGTTGTATACGAGGGTGTGCTCTATGAATTCTATCGGGTACTCCACATGAGGTATTGTAAAATACCTTTGTTTTCTGTTCATAGAGTTTCCCTTGCGTACACCAGGCAGTTGTTACATAGCGAGAGATGGCTGTGGTACAGCAGTTGGAGATAGTGTGAAATACCCAAGGTGGAGATGATAGACAGGAAACCCAGGAGAGGTTGTGATTGACCGAGTGTTGATTACCGGGTAGGAGACCCTAGGTGTCGGGAACTAGCTGTGGAATTTCGGGGACGAAATTTTTTTTAGGGGGTAGATTGTAACAACCTGTCCTGAGAACCGGGATTAGTAGACGAATTAAGGTGTGTTTAGTGAGGTTAAGCGGCGGTTAGGTGGTTCCGATAAGGTCATTAGTGTAGAATGACGATTTTGCCCCTGGTTCGGGCAAAAATGTTGACTTTTAATTTGGGTAGTTCGATGGACTTTGACCAGTGACCAGGACGTAGTTTACGACGTCATGAATCCGTAGGCAGGTGGCACGCCCGATTCCGACATCCGAGGAGGAAGTTGTGATGTTCGGAAGGTTGAGGGCATAACCGTAATTTGAGTAAATTAGGGGGAATAGTTGACTTTTTGTAGAATCGAGTTTTGGTATGTTGACCTAGGATGGTTAGGTAGATCTCGTCGTCCTGAGTTCGATGACAGGCGGCACGTATTCATCGGACTTACGAGGTGTTAGTTACGGGTCTAGAAGGGTAGTGGCAAAACCGTAAAAATGAGTTAAAAAGAAGGGTATTTTGGTCTTTGTGGCACATTGGGATTTGTGCACAGAAGAAGGAAATGAACGGCTAAGATTGAACCAGGTGGGAAAGGATTGGAGCGGATTGTGACATGTGGCATGTGTGTAGAGGATTCTGGTGGAATCCTGTGCATTCACGGCCCAATTAATTGGGGTACACCCGTGCTATGCATTCTTGTTCTTCGACACACAGAGAGAGAAACAGAGGGAGGAATTTGAGAGAATTGGAAGGCTGATTGTGGTGGCTGGTGAGTTTGTGAGTGTGTGAGGGACGGGAGAGTGAGAGGAAGCTGGTGAGGTGGTTGAGAGGTGCAGCGGGTGTGTGTGTGTGAGGTGTGAGCCATGGGAACCAGGGAGGAACTCAGGGAGAAAAACAGAGAAGTGGGTGGTGGTGCAGCCGTACTCGATCACTCGAGGTCAAGGGAAGTGCTCAGAGGACGGAGGAAGACAGGAGGAGCTACTACCTCACGGCTGAGCTCACGGCGGCGACAGGAGGCAGGTAATTTCTTCGTCTCCAAATCGGTACTCTGTTTTCCCATTGAGGTTCAACGTGGAAGTCGTGGGTCTAGGGTGAGAGTCGAGGGAATTGGAGGTCAGGGCGAGGTTCAGGAGAGTCCTAGGCGTCGACTAGGATGGTCGCCGTGACAGGGGTGTACACGGCGGAGCTCAGACGACAGCAGGCACTCTGGTGCTCTGTTTTGCCGTGATGTTCGAACGGCAAGTCGTGACGATTGGGGCTGAGTCGAAGGTCTAGGAGGGTTGGTTTCGGTTCAGTAAGGTCCAGGGAAGAGTTTGGTGAAGCCACCGTGAAGGGAGGTGAGCTGGGTGGCTGGATCGTGAAGCAGGGGATTTGGGACTGTCTGGTTTCGAGTTTAGTCGACGGGCTAGGGACAGTGTCGAGGTGAACGGAGTTGGGAAATCTATAGGGTTGGTCTGGACGATGCTGTTGGTGAAGAAAGGGAGAGAAACCGTGCAGGCACGGCGGTGAACCGCTGACGCCGGTCTGAGTTTCAGGTGACTGTGGCGAACCGGGTTGGCTCGAGGTAGCCGATGCACTGTAGCAGGCGCGTGAGGGCCACGCGCAGCCACTTTGGGCGGCGCGTGGGGGCGCGTGCGGCGGCGATGGGAAAAACGGTCAACATGGTTTTTGGTCTAGGATTTGTGACGAGTCCATTGGAAGTGGTTTCGGGTTGTGCGGACGTCGTTTGAGTTTAGTTCCGCGAGGGTGAAGGTTTAGGGTCCCGAGTTATTACGTTTAGGATTCGGGGAATTTTGAGGGAATTTAGGTGAACCTTCGTAGACGTGTTAGTGACGTGATTTGGTGATTGTGAACAGGATCGGGATTTTTCGAGGAAGCCGAGGAACGTGCTGGACGTTCGGGACGTGAGTAGGGCTAAGTACTGTGAGTGGACCCTTTCCTTAAACTCGAACATGCATAACTGTTTTCTATACCTGTTTTATGGTTTTACTCATGAATCTATGTTTATTGAATCTGTTATGATGGTTTTACGTGTTTGTACGGTTTTCGAGAAAAGACGGTTTTTAGCACGTTTTACGAGAAATGTTTGGTTTCTGAATACAATGCTATGGTTTTGGGATTTTAAATGATAAAGGCGTTCTAATGAGTATAAAGGGATTTTGGAACATGATTTCGATGATTAAAGGTTTTTCGGTTTTAGAAACGGATTTCAGAAAAAGGGATGGTTTCCAAATTGGAAAGTGGATTCCGGATTTGGATTCGGAATGACGGTTCTGGATGCCGGAAGGGCATCGGACCAGTGATTTCGAATTCGGGTTTGGATGTGGATTGGTAAATGGTTTTCAAATGATTTTGGGATTGAATTTGCTAGATCTGGATATTGGGTTTAAAGACCCGGATTGAGTTTAAAGACTCGGGAGTTTAAAGACTCGGATATATTGATTTCCCCCGTAGGCCTTGAGTTTAAAGACTCGGAAATGATTAAGGCCTGGATTGAGTTTAAAGACTCGGATAGTTTCAGCAGGTTTGATCAGAAAATGATGATTTCATGTTCATGATTGATGATACTGTTTGAGAATTTCACATGCTCGGGTTTTTCTAACTGTTTATAGTGTTTCTGTTTCTTATGAGGTTTTGTTTATTAACTGTTGGTTATGCATGTGGTTTGCAAAACGGAGGGTTAAAGTCGGTTTTCTGATAAATGGTTTTAGAACTTTTCTTTTATTATGGTCCACTCACACCTTCTGTTTTTAAACTGCCCTCCAGGTCGTGGAGATAGCGCGGGGTCTTGACGTCGAGGCAGAGTCGGAGGCATAGAACTGACGTGAGGGATCCCGGAATAGTTTTAAGTCTTCCGTGTGCGTGTACTGTCTTGGTTTTTATTTTCCTTGTATTTTCGTACTATGCTCTGTAAATGCTAACTTTGGGATATTTTATTTAAGTACTCCTGCGTCTGACTGGGTTTGAGTGAGTTTTACTTGGGTGTTGTGTCGGGGAGTCAGATGGGAGCGGGATTTACCTCGGGTTTCGGGGTGAAACCGGGGTGGGTCCTGACACAGGAGCGATCCAATCCTGATCTACTCACCCTTAAGTGGATCCTACGTACCGACTCACTACTTCCGCCTTCACTTCCCACAATTGCTCAGACCACCATGTCGAATCAAATCGATAAAGTCCTCATCCTTGTCACTCCAAGTCATTCTACCTTAATCCATCTTACCGGCATCCCCTAACACTCGCCACCTACACCAACTCGGAATCAACACATCGTCTTATCGTCCAAACCACAACATCTTCTAATTCCGAGATTCCAATCATAGTACATTATCCTTAAGTATACCGTCTCCAGACTAATTGTCTAAACATCACCTTCTGAATTACACAGAGGAAATCCTATAATCTTTGTTATAAACGAAATGAGTAGCCCCAGGATCAAACAAAGTATGTACAACACGACTAAGGATGGTAAGCGTACCTGTCACTACGTCGGGTGCTGATTGAGCCTCTTACTGCGTCATCGCAAAAACTCGGGTCTGGGGTCCTGAAGTTCGGCCGCGTCCCCTCAAACCACTAGTGGCACCACCACCTCCTTTGGTGCCTGCTGGCCCTGAAACTGAAGCCGTACTCCGTCCTGGCTCCGCCCTACCTCGGCCTGCACCTCCACCTGGTGGTAAGGACTGACAGTCCCTTTGGTAGTGGCCTCGCTCACCACAGAAGAAGCAAATGACACTAGAAACATCCCGACTAGGACCTCCACTCGGTCTCCCTGTGGATGCAACAGATGTCGCACTAGCTTGCGGGGTCGGTTGTGCTCGGTGTCCACGGAACCCTGAACTCTGGAAACTACCAGGTCTACCAAAACGATTATCGCCCGCGAATGAAGTTCCATTGTAACTGCCCCTCTTCGGGGTCCTCTGGCTTGAAGCTCCAGAAAAAGGATGCTCTTGCCGTCGTATACCACCCAAGAACTGTGGTCGTGCCAGCAAACTAGCTTTCACCCTCACTGCAGCATCCGACAATTCCTTGAGGGTCGCAAATGATCCAGCCGTCACGATGACTCGAATCTCACCTCGCAGACCCAACTCAAACATGCGGCACTTCTCTCCTTCCGTAGCAACAAAAGCAGGAGCAAAACGAGATAACATCTGAAACTTCTGCTCGTACTCAGTCACAGTCATACTCCCCTGTTGGAGCTGTAGGAACTCAGCCTCCTTGGCATCGCGGAATGAACGAGGGTAATACTGATCAAGGAACTGCTCTCGAAATGTCTCCCAAGTCACGGTGTGGGCGTCCCAACCTGACAACTCGAGGGTGTACCACCACTCATACGCCGCACCGTCGAGTAAAAAGGTAGCCAACAACACTCGATCCTCTGGTGGGCATCGCATCATCGTAAAAATCTGCTCAAGTCGAGTAATCCACCCGTGGGCTTGCTCAGGGTCTGCCCCACCACTAAACGTCGTAGCCCCAAGACGCTGGGCTCACTCAATCGTAGCACTCTCCGCATCTCTCGCAACGTCTTCAGCAGGTCGTGGAGGGGGCTCATGTCTCGGAGGCATGATCGATCGTACGCTGAAAGAGGCATAAAGTCAGTATAACGACCTAAACACAACCTCGTAACAGACAAAAATCGTAAACCTATGCTCTGATACCAATTTACAGGACCCACCCCGATTATCACCCCGATAACCGGGACGAACCCTGCTCTCGTCTGACAACCCAACTCAAAAGACCAAAATAACCTAAAAAACCACGATATATACATTGCCAGACCAAGGAGAAGTTATAATACAACAAGTCCACAGTAGCACAGAGCAAAGTAACAGTACAAGGTAAGACAAAAATCCTACTAAGAGCTGGCTACACGTGCAACAGGAAAACTCTATGCCTCTGCCTCTGCCTCAACGTTAGCCCCGGCGCAAGCACCACGAACTGGAGGGTGTTAAAAACATTAAAAGCGTGAGTGGACTAAAAATAAATAAGAGTTATAAAACCGTTCACAAAATAAACCAGGGTTCACCCTCCGTTTGAAAACATGCATGCATAACCAAGTATTTGAAAACAACTATATGTACGATATGAAAATAAGTATGGAAAGCATCAGAAATCAAAACCAAAGTTCGGGCACTTGGCCCTAAATCCATGAATCCATAAAAACCAAGTTATTCGGGTCACATCCCAAAACATCTGAAAACCAGTGAAAAACCAGTGAAAAGCATCAATCATCCAAGTTTACTGGATCTCAAGTGCACCCGAGTCTTTAAACTCAAAACCATGCGCAAATAACCAGGCCTTCCCGGGATATCAACGAGTCTTTAAACTCAAAACATAATCACAGGCCTCGGGGGGTATCACAATCACCGAGTCTTTAAACTCAAAACATATACCGGGTCTTTAAACTTAAACCATATCAATCTAGGGCCCTTCCCCCCCCCCCCCCCCCCCCCCGTCAATCAATCCGAGTCTTTAAACTCAAAACCCAGATCCAGTGGGTTTTTCTCTTTTTACGGGTCTTTAAACCCAAAACCATTTTTGAAGCATAAGAAAAACACATCGAAATCCGAAAACCAAAATCAAACTGGAAATCTTCGAAAACTGAAATCACGTTTAACCGAAAGGGGACTTCCGCCCGAATTTCACTTCAAGTCTCAATTCATATCCTCAAATCTCTAGTAAAACATAAATGCGTATACACATAAATCATTCATTCGAGAACATCTTCAAAAACATAACAGAATCATATTCACGAAGTACGTGCAAGTCCGATAACTTGTATTGAAAAACGCGAAATCAAGTAAAGCAAGCATATAAAAATCATAGGCATAAAATCATCTATCGAAAGTATAAAATCATATATCGAAACATAAAGAAATAAGTAGAAACAGTTATGCATGCTCGGTTAGAAAACAAACAGTCCACTCACAAGGTTCGAACGCGTCAATCGCGTCCCGTACGCTCCTCGGCTGTCTCAGGAATATCCCGACCTATCAAAAGTCACCATTCCGGGTCACAAACACTTCATTAAAGCTTACCCTAATTTCCCTAATTTTTTCGAATTTTTACACGTAATTAAATGAACCCCTAAACCTTCGAATACTCAGAACTACCTCGATACGGTGTCCGATCGACTCGAAACTTGTCCTAAAATGTTCGTTACATTGATTAGAGTGGAAACCGAGTTGAACGTTCCCCTAAAAGAAGCCCCACGCGCCCTCACGCGCCGCCCAAAGGGGTTGCGCGTAGCAGCCACACGCTGCTATAGTGTCATCGTCTACCTCTAGCCAACCCGGTTCAGACTGGTCCAGACCAGTCTGGTCCAACTGAGCCGGCGAGGCCGGTTTTCACTCGTTTTCAGTCCAGTTTCAATCCTATCTACACCCTAAGTTTCGTCCTTGAATTTTTGATTGTTTCACTAAATAAAAAAAAATGAAATAAGGTCCTATTTCTTACCTTCCAAACTCGAACCAAAACTCAGAAAAATCGACCTTCGGATTCCGGCCACCAGTCGTCCTTCCAGTCACAGGTTCGAGTCCCTGAGCTTTATAGTAGCTTCCTTCAACTGTTAGTGTCAACAAAAACACTCAACCAACCCCTAAACTTCACGACTTTCGATTTAAACAAAACTGGAAAATAGAGGACCCAAATGACTTACCTGTTTCTCTGCTCACCGTCGTGAGCTCCACCGTGGTTCTACTCTTCCCAAGCCACTTCCTCAGTCCTCTAAACACCACCACAAACCCAGACTTGACTGGTTTGATCACTTGAGCTCTCAGCCGTGCACGGTGGCCTCTCTGTTTTCTGAGTATTTCTCACTTCCTCTCAGCCTTTTCCTCACACAACTCTCACTAAGAATCACTCACCAAACTTCTCTGATTACTCACACTCGATCACAAATAACTCACACCCTAAAAACTGATCGATAACTCTTTGTCCCAGTCTCTCTGTTTCTCAGTTGATCGATTAACCCAAACAACCAATTTAAATTGTAACCGTGAGAGAAGGCTGGAAACCACTAGACAGAGGCCAGGTGTCAAACACCCTGTGGACTCAGCCCACAAATATCCAATCCCAGCCTCCCAGATGTCTTTATTCGGTTGGACACAAATCCCAAGATGTAAAAAGACTGATTTGCCCCTAAATGTCAAAATTACCATTTTACCCTTCACTCCCTAGACCCATATCTTATACGTCCGATGTCCGACGACGGCATGCCGCTTGTCGTTGTACTCACGACGTCGAGACCTACCTAACGGTCCTTGGTTTGCGTGAAGAAAACTTGTCGTGCAAAAATTCAACTAATTTCCCCTTTTAACCAAATTACGAAAATGCCATCGACCTTCCGAACATCACAACTTCCTCCTCGGATGTCGGAATCGGACGTGCCACCTATCTACGGACTCGTGACATCCCGAACTACGTCACGACCATCGGTAAAAGTCCATTTGACATCCCGAACTAAAAGTCAACATTTTGCACATTCTAGGGGCAAAATCATCATTCTGCACCGTCCGTCTAAAAGTATCCAACTAATTACCGATTATCTTTGTTAATCCTTCATTAACCACTAATCTAATCCCGAATTCCGGGACGAATCGTTACATCAATTGTATTCATTTTCTTTGTCCTCTAGTAATGAACAATAACCTAGGTCATATGGATCTAAGCCCCCTATGCAATAACAGCCAATTGCCTCCCATTCAAACCCGAACATCATTTTCAATAGACTGCTAGGATAAAAGGGTTGAATTCTAGCCTCAATATATGAAAGCTAATGCAAGATCCTAAAATGTGAGATATAAGGGTTTCACATAGAGGCGTCGAATTTGGCTTATCTCTACAACCTTTTTAAAATTTCTATGTGATTTCTATCATGGGTCATTTTGTTCCTGAAAATTTTTATGTTGGATTTCATTAAACCATGTTAATTCGAAGTTCTTGTAGGCAAGATTGTCGTCAACCTGTGCTCAACGATGTTTATTACTACTAAACGTTGAAATTTTACATTGGTTTTGAGCCTAACTGGTTCCCAGTCTTAATTCTGGCTCTAACTTGCTTGTATCTTTTCACGTTGCAAAGAATTATTCTTTTCTCCCTTGTGTTGTAAACAAGTTAAAATTAGTGGTTATTACATGTAATATGAGTCTTTATTCGTATATGCCCAAAATCCTAGCAGTTTATTGTTTATTATTATTCTTCCACCCAGTAACTTCTTACAATGACTATTGAAATGTTACAGTGCCACAAGATTTTAACACACAAAAGAAGTCTGCAAGATTATAAACATCTTCGTACCTGATTGTTTGTACTTGGACTTGTCTTTACCAGCAACAGCCTTGAAGGAAGAAAGGAAAAAAATTGGGAGGAACAAAAAAAAAGGTTAGAATCTTTGGAGGTGAGGTTGGATTTGTGTTTAGGCTTGATATTTATACTACCCATCACAAAATCCTTTCAAATTCAAGATTAGTTAAAATTATCTAAAATATATTAGTTTTTTGAATACATGGATATTTTAAAGAATTCTTAAAAAATTTATTTTGAATACACTATGATTTGAACATATTTTAAATTAATCTATTAAAACACAAATTAAATACACCAAAATTTTTAATAAATCTTTTAAAATACTGATTGAATACACGTGGATTTCAAACTCAATTAAAATCCCTTAAAATCGCCAATTCAATACACCCCCTAAATTGTAGTAGTTATTGACGACAAACGAGGGCAATTGCGGGAAGATTGTGTTTATATATTCGTCTCCCAATCTTCTCAACCCTATCACAAACTCACTCGGCTCCTCTTTCGTCGATATCTCAATCTCAAACCGGCATTCTCTCTGGAGTCTCTGAGTACAAATTTTCAAATTCCTGTTTTCTATCTAACGTTTTCGTTTGCAGACTCTACAAAACTCAAAACCTTCACCCCTGATTCAATCTACTAACACTTTCGCACAGGTATATTCTCTATCACCAAAACCCTAATTTCACTTAACTCTGTATGATTCAAGATATAAGTTGCGACTCGAGCTTCGAAATACCTAATTAGAGGTCTCTCAGCAGAAAATATGGGCGAAACAAGGGACGACGTTTACGACGAGGAGCTCGTTGACTATGAAGAAGAGGAGGAGAAGGCACCGGACTCCGCTGCTAAAGTCAACGGGGAAGCCCCAAAGAAGTAAGTTCTTGTTCTATTGATTATTTGCTCATTTTCGTCCCTCAGATTGTTAGGGACGCAAAAGAGATCAGTTTGTTGCTTTGGAATACAGAAAATTCGGATAAAAGTTTTTAACTTTTTTGTTAAATGCAAATTCTAATTAGGTCTAATTATTAACCTGTTTGTTTTGTGCAGAGGATATGTTGGAATTCACAGCTCAGGATTCAGAGATTTCCTTTTGAAGCCAGAGCTTCTTCGAGCTATTGTGGACTCCGGATTTGAGCATCCTTCTGAAGGCATACTATTGAACTCATACTTCTAAATTGTTCTTTGGTATTTTGTAAATGAAGTCGAACCATGTTATCTAATTACTGATTATTTTACTGAATATCTTTACTGGGATGTAGTTACATAGAGCTGTTATTCAGATCTTATCATACATAAAACCTGTGTTATTTTCATCGAACTATTCTTTGTTATCTCTGATGTTTTTTGAATTTCTTTTGAACTTGTTACGATGCTCTATTTAAGATGATGGAATATCATGCTGTATTTGTTACATGTCTTAGAATTTAGTTTTCATTATGATGATCAAGTAGAATCTTAACATGTTCTCGCCCTTACCCATTTCTCAAATCTGTTTTCCTGTGCTTAAGTGTAATTAAATTTGATGCATGTCTTTCAGGTAATTTGTTCTACTATCATATCTTGAATTGAGAGAACTAGTACGGTTTTCATAAAGACTTTCATATAAAGATTGGAGAGGTTATGTTTTACTTACCAATGGTTCCTTCGATGCGGTTTTCTTTGGCTCTTCATCAGTGCAACATGAATGTATCCCTCAAGCTATCCTGGGAATGGATGTTATTTGTCAAGCTAAATCTGGGATGGGAAAAACTGCTGTATTTGTTCTATCAACTTTGCAGCAGATTGACCCTGTAGCAGGCCAAGTTTCTGCACTTGTCCTTTGCCATACCAGAGAATTAGCATACCAGGTAGAGTTTTGATCTGCATTCTTTGTTATAATATTAATGTTCAACTCATATGTTGCCTCATGTACATGTATTTGTACTTACTCACTTGTGTTACTTATCTCTTGTGTAGATTTGTCATGAATTTGAAAGGTTCAGTACATACCTGCCTGATCTCAAGGTTGCTGTCTTCTACGGTGGTGTCAATATCAAACTTCACAAAGATTTGCTGAAAAATGAATGCCCACACATTGTTGTTGGAACTCCGGGAAGAATTCTGGCACTGACAAGAGATAAAGACCTCTCCTTGAAGAACGTGAGGCATTTTATCCTTGACGAATGTGACAAAATGCTTGAATCACTCGGTATGGGATATTTCTTATTACAGATAATGTCTTTGCTGTTTTAATTTTTCGTGTCTATCAGTTAGTCTTCCCACATATTGCTCATTATTTGCTCTTTCCTCTATACAGACATGAGGAGAGATGTGCAAGAGATTTTCAAGATGACACCTCATGATAAGCAAGTGATGATGTTTTCTGCAACACTCAGCAAAGAGATCCGCCCAGTTTGCAAGAAATTTATGCAAGATGTAATGTTCCATGGCCGATTCTACTTCAATTTTGAAGTCTCTTTTTTCATAATCCGCTTACTCCGCGAGTTTTGTAATTAAGTTGAGTGCGGTGGTTCCATGATGTGCTTGCCATTGGCATTGTGTGTATATGGGTGCCACTGGCTGCTGTAATTGGAATGATAAGATTGTTCATCTGGAGTAAAAACGATAAAGACTCGGGGAGAAGCCATCTTAAGGATCTCTCACAGTTTGGGATGAGGGTATTGTGTTATGCGTTAGTATTTCCTTAGGTTCGCTTTTTCCTTGTATGGGTTGGTGTTTTCTGTTTTTAGTAAGTCATATTGCGGGTTTAAGTTTTTAGTCGAGGGTATTTCAGGATTGTTCGGCAGTGGAGGGTGGATGGGTGGGCTTTAGGGCTTGGAATTGGGGGTTGGAGTTGGTGTCCACTGGGATCAGCCTGGGTCAGCTGTCAAAACTTCTTAATAGATTGTATTGAGCGCCAATGGGTCATTGGTGGTGGCTTGGTGTGATTTAGAAAAAGTATCTTCGAGGAGGCAAAACAGATGAACCAGAATCTTGATTCCAGAGATGTGCATCCGTCATTCATTTCATTCTGGATCTATTAGCTTGAGGAAGGCCCCTAATATGATTTACTGTGACATTTGTTCCTTTCAGCCTATGGAAATATATGTTGACGATGAAGCCAAGTTGACCCTGCATGGTCTAGTACAGGTATGTGTTCTGCAACTGAATTTTTGTTTATTAAAGTTTTCAATCCCATGAATATTTATCTCTATATCTGAAATTGCAGCACTACATCAAGTTAACGGAGGCAGAGAAAAACCGCAAGTTGAATGATCTCCTCGATGCTTTGGACTTCAATCAAGTTGTAATATTCGTCAAAAGTGTGTCCAGAGCTGCTGAGTTGAACAAATTACTTTCAGAGTGCAACTTTCCCTCTATATGCATCCATTCTGGGATGAACCAGGAAGAAAGGTTCGCATATATACATTCCTGTATATTTTTACTTCATTTATACCGTGGGGCTTTAGTTTTTGTACATTCGTATTCAAATTTATTTAATAAGTTTGTACCTTGTAGACTTTGTGAATGTTCAATCCCATGATGTATCTTTTCTTTTCCCTGTATGGTTGTTCAGGCTAAATTAATATTTTTGTTTCTCTTCTTGTACATGTGGTGGTGATTTTTCTTTTGCTCTTTTTTGGCTGTTTTGTTCGTTTAAACTTAATTGCTATATTAAATGAGTTGTGTGTGTCTCTCTCTCTCTGGATTGGTGCTGGTGATCGTGTCCTAGTGCCCCTCTTTTCTCCTCTGCTTGCCCGGATGTCCTGAATAAAATTGTCTCAGTCTTTTAGCTAAGCTATTTTCTGCCGGTATCTGCACTAGATAATCTTAGTTGGTATGCATGTTGTAGGCTGAAGCGATACAAAGGATTCAAAGAGGGTCAAAACAGGATTCTGGTGGCTACAGATTTGGTCGGAAGAGGGATCGACATTGAACGTGTTAACATCGTTATTAATTATGACATGCCAGATTCTGCTGACACTTACTTACACAGGGTAGGTTATGATTTTGGTATTGTCTTTTGATTTAATCTCTGTTTGTATCTTTTCTCTTGGTGTATTGTGGATGATATCATACATCCTTATCCCTGGAAGATATAAAGAGAACTAGGTTTTTTCTTTTTGTGGTTGCTAGACTTTGAGCGTCCTGATATTGACATTGCATTTATATGATTGCTAGTTTACTTGTTACTGGGTTCTGGAAAACATTAAATTTGATTGGTAGGAGTCTTTGAATTTGTTCTACTAAAATAAAATCTAATTGTCGTTCCCAAATACATCTATCTATTATGGATTTATTGTTTTCACCTTCTGTATTGTAATGGCATTCATTAAATATATTTTTCTTCTTTAATGAATATAGTGTTAGGAGCTATGATTGAATTCAAGTGTAGATTCAGATAATTTAGATTGTGACTGGTGCAATACTGCAATAGATATGTTTGGATATGATATTACTGTTAGGATTACAGCGAACACATTGATCATTATACTTGATCTATCTGACTTGCTTGCTTTCATATCAAATTAACAGGTTGGCCGAGCTGGTAGGTTTGGTACCAAAGGGCTTGCAATCACATTTGTGTCTTCTGCAGCGGACTCTGATGTACTTAATGATGTATGTAATTAACTTTCCTTCTTTCAGATCCTCCATTGCTTTTTTCAATTCTTAGTTCTAAAAATCTACTTTGGCTTTACGAATGCAGGTTCAGGAAAGGTTTGAGGTTGATATAAAGGAGCTTCCTGAACAGATTGACACTGCCACATACAGTATGCTCTATTTATTTTCGAAGTTTTGTTTTGTTTTTCTTTTTTTTTTCACGGAATTATATTTTGTTATCTGACTTGGAGAGTTTATAGTGGTTCAATCCGTTTAGTGATATCATCTTGTAGTAGTTAACTAAAAGTCTGTCTATCAGTTGGGAAGGGAGAGGGATGTAAAGAGTAAATCTGAAAAATATGTCAGTATCTATGTTCCTGTAGATGTGGGTCGCTTGTTACATTGGCAGAGAATAACTTGTTGCTTGTCATCTTTAATATGGGGGCATATGGCCTGGTATTTCAAACCTCTGTTTCAGTATTGAAACAAAGACATTACATTTGGACTGTTTTTTTTTTTGGAACCTGGTTGAGTCAACAGTTTAGTATCCTGGTATACGGTACTTGTAGACTTTTTTTTTCTGATGTTTGATTTGGTAACAAATTCTTCTCGGTATCTTCGGCAAGATTCACACCCATGCAAAAGATTGGGGAATCTTTTTGCTGAGTTGATTTAAGTTCTTTTGAGTTCAGCTTTTAACTGAGAATGGGCCTATACTTGTCCTAATAAATCAATGTGTCTCAGTCAACCCTGGAGTCATGGTTGGGGTTACTTTGCTTTCATTATAGAAAATTCAATAGCTTTATCCCTAAAAATGATCATTTACTATTTTTTGTTCAATTCATTTTACTAGAGAAAGGGATAGATTAAAACCAGCTGGATTGTTTTTAATCACTCTAAGCTAAAGGGATTAGTTGATTTTAACTTTTTTGTCCTTCTTTAGACTTTGACAAATTTTCATGAGTTTGTGCGGTTCAAATTTGAAGCCATGTGTGATTTTTTTTTAATTTTAATCTATGAAAGTGAATATTGCAATGGCTATAGTTTTTTTTTTTTTTAATTGATTCACAACTTGGCTTGTGCTGGCCAGGAATTGGTTTGGCATTGCTTCATTTCTTAAATTTTGGCTCTCAATATGCTATGTTCATCATCAGCATATTGAAGCCATGCGTATCCTAGTTATTTCCTCATTGCAATGTAGCTTCACTGGATGCTACCAACTCTTAACAACAGTATATTATTTATGTTTGCAGTGCCGTCTTGATCGAAGTTGATCTCTGAGTACGAGGGGAGGGACTCAGTTGCTGGGATGGTTGCAGATGGCATTGCATTCTATTCCATTTTTCGTTAGACTGATTTGGAACGATTTGTTTTAAAAGGTAAAAAGTTCGAACACCGATATTTAAGTGTTTGAAGTGTGGTCTCTGGAAATTATGTATTGGCTGGCCCTGCATGCAGGGAAGCAGGCAAAACACTGTTGGGGCTTTTATAAGTTGTAACTGCGTGCACAATTTTTTATCATTCATTTGTATTTTGTATTAACTGGTAGTGAACTTTTGCATGTGTGGTTTATAACAAATGAAGGAGACTGCTAGATAAAAAGCTACTGGCTTTCTCAACTTTTTATAGGCCAACCAAGTATGAACATTTTTTGAGCACATTTTTCTCATTTTTTTTTTTAAATTTCGATTATGCTAGGTCTATGAACTGATGAATAGATATCTGTGGTTTGTGATTTTGTTTTGTAAATTTGAATCTGTCCAGTTTATTTAATGGTCGTACCGATAATTTTTTTTTCTACTTTACTGTTTGTAACGCGACACATAAGTGAGCCTACTTTTTGCTTCTACAAAACAGATCTCAGTTCGGTTTCTGCGAATTGTTATTTCATCTGAGGAATCCTAAAGCAATCTATGTTTTTGGTACTTTGTGCAATGTTGGAAGATTGGAAGAGTTCGATATGAACTCTCCTAATATCGAAGTTTAATTTATGTTTTTCAAGATTTTGATGTTTGATTATAACGCTATAAGGTTCTGTGATTGATTTTTTTTTTCATCATTTTTTTTAGTTTAGGTTTTTTTTTTATAGTAAGATTAATGTGAATTTTCGAAGATTGAGATTATTTCAAATTTTTTCATTTTATAAGTTTGAGTTTGATTTTGGAGTATAGGTTCATAAGAACTTTAATATATTTGATATTATAAATTGGAGGAATTTAAAAAAAAAAATAAGTTTTATGGTAAAGGTGATGCGAATTTGTATAATAATATGAGAACTGAGAAGTCATTTTTAAACATCGGGTTAAATTGGAGAGCGAAGGGGTGTATTCAATTAGGATACTTTGACTATTTTTAAATGAAATTTTTTATAAACATTTTAATTTTATTTTAAAATTTGTATGGATTTTGGGTATTATTTAAATATTTTATAAATCTAATTTTGAATTTTATTTATTTGGACAATCTTAGCAAATATGTATTAACAAATTTTGGTAGTTATAATGATTTTTCTATTTTATTTTCTTTGCTCTCAAACCTAGTAGTTGAATTTATCATTTCATCATCATCATTTTTGAGTTGCATATTTAGTAGAGGTTGATATTACAAACTTATATTCATTATATTTTTTATATTAGAATTAAACATACTTTAGAATTGATATATTGGATGCTTTTGAATACATGAGAGGCTTTGGAATTGTTGCAAGGTGGTAGTTCTAGAATTTTCAAAAAAATTTCTGATTTTTTTTTTTGAATTTTTCTTTATTTTAAGAAAAATATGAGATTATTATGAAATTTTTTTCACTAAAATTCAAAAGCACTTTAGGTGACGAAAAGTCTGAAGAACACCCCAGGAAAATTGAGTTAAAGTGACAATTTCTAGAAATTTTTTGGAAAATTATGCAAATAAATTTGTATTAAAATAAAGACTTTTTAGTCACCTTTTGGCGTATTTTTTCAAATTAATTTTTACTATGCGATGAATTATTCATATAAAGAATCAAGAGAACTTTATCACAAGAATATGATGTTCTTGAGAAAAATGTCTTGTGAAATTTTCAAATAAATCCCTCAATTTGATGATAGATTTTTTTTGTTTTATCGTATGTATATTGTTAATGCTCAATTGCACCAAATTTACGACTTAACCAAATTCTTAAAAAATAAATTTTAATTGAATACTTAAAGATTTATTTTGATTTTTTTAATAACAGTAAAAGTATTAATTGGACTATTTAAAAGCCTTTTAAAATATTTACATATCATAATTGAATACATCTGTATTTTAAAAATCATTATAAATATTTAAATGCCCTAATTTATCCTCCTCAGTTACAATTGGACCATAAAAAATAATTGTTTTTTAATGAAGAATAAAAGGTTATATTTTACCATCATCAACTCTTCAGTTTTGAGTTATTATTTTTTCAATATGTTTTCATCATATTATACTAATTTAGTCGGCCTATAAATTTTTTACACCATGTGGTGTACGTGGACAAACAATTTAATAAAGAATGGGTCGTATTTTCTTTTATTTAGAAAATAGAAAAATTCCTAAATATTTGAACAAATTTGAGAAACAATTTGACACTTAACTCTTTATCAAAATATGCCCATGGCTCTTGACCTTCTTGTTGAAAACCAATTTTTGAAAAAAATCGACGACCCGAAATCTCACCCGAAGAGGACCCATTTTGCTAATGGCTCGATTGAAGTAAGATTGCAACTTCCTAGTAATTTAGATAAGTTCCTTAAGCTCAACAGACTATCATTGATAATCTATATCTTGATTTCGAGGCGTGAGTCGATGATGTTAATGAAGTCCCATTGCAGACCGCGAAACCAGACTCAGACTCGAGAGTGACCCGACCATATTCAGAGTACATTGAGGTAAAATTGACCCATTTGAATCCTCTGTCGTCTTTATCATAGTTAGAACGACCCTTCTAACCAATTATGTGTTTTCTAGTATGACAAACGAGGACAGCGTATGATCCGTGTTAGACCCGACTTCGAACCCGTCTAGGAGATTGTTCAATTCAAAGGTTGTGGAGGTAAGAACCCCTATTTGAGTTTGTCAGGACTCGTCCCAAATATCACCTCGATACCAGGGACGAACCCTGCTCCCGTCTGACAATCACACCCAAAGTACCCAAAATAACCTTAATACCACTACAAGCATAACTATCAGACGAAGGAGTAAATATAATACAACTGTAAGTCAGAGCATAGTTCTACAAAATGGGCACAAAATCCTACTATGCTAGTCTCGCAACGGAAGAACGTCGTAAGCTCTATGCCTCGATTCCTGCCTCAACGTTCACCCCGACGCTATCACCACGACCTGGAGGGAAAATTTAAAACCAAAAGTGTGAGTGGACTAGAATAAATAAAAGTTTCAAAATCAGTTTTTCATCAAATCAAAGTTAAGGAAAAATAATAATAATATTTGTTCCCTCCGTTTTGAAAACATGCATGCCCAACTACGTATTAGAAAATCATAACATAAAACATCATAAGAAACAGAAACACTATAAAACTGCATCATAAATCGTGAATATCAAAATATCATTTTACAATCAAACCTGCTGCGTCTATCCGAGTCTTTAAACTCAACCAGGCCTCAATATGTAATTCCGAGTCTTTAAACTCCCGAGTCTTTAAACTCAATAGGCCTACGGGGGTAATATCGTAAATATCCGAGTCTTTAAACTCCCGAGTCTTTAAACTCAATCCGGGCCCGTCCCCCGTTAATCAGAATCCGGGTCTTTAAACCCAATAACCAGATCCAGCAAATCCAATCCAAATTCAATGTAAAACCATTTCCAAATCCATAACCAAACTCGAATTCGAAATCCCCGGTTCGAAGCCCATCCGGCGTTCAAAACCGCCATTCCGAACCCAAATCCGAAAATCTACTTTTAAACCAAAAACCACATATAATCACAAATCATGTTTCATAATCCCTTCATCATCATCAGAAAACAATTATAGATTGAAATCCCTAAATATGGCATCAAAATCCGAAAACCAGCTTTTCTCGAAAAACGTGCAAAATTCCGAAAATGTCTAGAAAAACGTGCAAACACATCAACCACATATAATCATCATTAAGAAGCATAAAAACACATTTAATATCATAAAACATCAATAAAAACAGTTAGGCATGCTCGAAAGAAAGAAAGAGTCCACTCACGAATCAGAACGAGTCAATCGCGCTCCGTGCGCTTCTCGACCGTCTCAGGCGTCTCCCGTCCTGTCATTATGCACCAAATAGAGTCACAAATACATCAAGGATACTAACCCTAATTTCCCCTATTTTTTGGGAATTTATTAATATTTTAATCTTAAACCCTAAACCGTCCAGATTCCCGAACTATCTCATAACATCGTCCGATTTACCCGAAAATCACACTAATGGATCCCTTAGGACAATTAGAACCAAAACCATGTTGACCATTTTCCCAACCGCCACCGCACGCGTCCCTACGCGCCGCCCAAAGTGGCTGCGCGTGGGCCTCACGCGCCTGCTACAGTGCTCCTTCAACCTCGAGTCACCCGGTTCAGCACAGTTGAACCGGCGTGATCGGTTCTCCTCCGTTCCTCCACCGTTCTTCCTCCTTTCAATCCCAATAGCAGCGTCCAGTCCCTACAACCTTCCCATGTCCTTACAATTGAAATTCACGGCCCAAACCACACGATTTCTCCCTCGAAAAACTGAGCCCGTGGCCCCTGTTTCGGCCGCCGGCCGCCCAGGTCCTCCCCCGGCACGGCACCAAAACCAAACGACTCCTGGAACCTCCAGGAGTCTCACCACAACCACCAAATCCCTCGACTCTAGCCCTAGGTCCACGACTTTTGAAATAAAATTCACGGGAAAAACAGAGGAATTGAGCTTACCTTTCGATTCAGTCTCCGCCGTGTGCACCGCCGCGTGCCACGGTGTTCGTTGGGTTCCCTGCAGACGTCTGAGCCTCCTATTGGCTTGTATTGATCCACCACACGGCACAACTACCACCCCTGTCTCACGGCTTCCCTGTTTTTCTCAGAACTCCGCCGCACCACCGCCGTGTCTCCGGGCACGATTCCTCCCCCAAAACACGATCACCAGCTCAGCCTTGTCTCTCTGTCACTCTCTCAATTCACTCTTCACTCACTCACAACCTAAATCGATCACTGTCTCTCCCAGTTTTCCCCTCTGTTTTCTGTGTTCGAAACCAATTGCACGGTTAGCCTTGAACAAAATGTGGCCGTGCACACAATTGATCTTCCTAGAACCATCCAACCTTCCCCACGTGTCCAATCCCTATGGACCAAAAGAAAAGATCCCAATACACTACTGCCACTTGCCCTTATCTGATTGGGCTAAGGGAAAAAGACCAATTTGCCCCTCGTTGTAATAATTACCGTTTTTCCCTTAACTTCCTTGACCCGTAACTATTCCGTCCGACGTCCGATGACAGCGTGCCACCTGTCGTTGTACTCAGGACGTCGAGACCTATCTAACGGTCCTTGGTCTACGAGAAAATCACAAGTCCACTAAAAAGTCAACATTTTCCTCAATTAGTCAAAATTACGGTAACGCCCTCAATCTTCCGAACGTCATAACTTTTTCTCCAATCGTCCGAATCGAACCTGCCACCTGTCTACAAACTCGTGACATCCTAAACTACGTCACGGTCAAGGGTCAACACTCATCCAACCTGTAAATCAAAAAGTCAACTTTTGACGCACTATTCACAAGGGCAAAATCGTCCTTTCATACAAATATTTACAAAAATTACATTTATACCCTTTCCGAAGGTACGAGTTGTTACAGAGTTTGTTAATCTAGTTAGTTGAATTTAGGGCATCGTTCTGAGCATGTTACAAATGGATTCTGGTGTGAGGTCACGGTTGAGGCCATGGCGGTCGGAGTTGTAGAGCCGAACCATTCCCAGCAGTCAACAACCGATTTAGGTAGCTTTTAACCTTGAGACATAGGTTTTTGAATTCCCCGTGTTGAGTAGGCTTAGATTGGTGGTTTGCATGTAGGGAATGGGTTAAATTGGTGAGAGAAAAACCACGTCGGAATCTGGGATTTTTCGGACGAAAAACCCAAATTCCGACCACCGTGGATGGCGGCACTACAGTGGTCCGATCATCGTTTCCAGCGAAGCTTTAGCGACGGTGGTCAACGGTCAACGACTAACAGACGTTAGTCAAAGTTAGGGTCAACGTTAAAATTAAAGATTAACAGATGGAATATTCTAGGAATATTTTACGGAAAATTCTAGAACAAAATATTCCCCCGCACGTGTGGCACGTGCAGTGTGTAATGCTCCTTGTGTGCGCACATGAGGGCGCGTGGCACCTCCTTCCGAAGCATGGGTGCGGGTGGGAGGGTTTTCCGACCCTCTACCAGTGCGTGTAGCCCATTTCTAGCCAACGACGACGCGTGGGCATCCTTTTGGACTGTTTTGTATAGTTTTTAGTAGTTTTCCAACCCTAAAAGGGTACATTGAGCTGTTTTTTCGGCTCTCGACAGCATATAGGTTATGCTTTTTGGATCCTGACAGCGTGTGGGTGTTGTTTCTGGGGTTTTGGATAGTTTAGGAAGTGTCTAGGCCCGTGTTAAGCAATTATAGGCCTTGTTTTTGGCCATTCTTGAGTGTTTTGATAAGCTTAATGGCTTGTAAATAATTGTGACCTTTGTGGGTGATTGCCTAAGACAAAAATTGGACTTGGGAGCTTGTGAGTTGCTTGAAGTTTCGGGTGATTCGATTCCCCGATTAGTGTGAGTGGACCCCCTTCCCTCAACTAGTTTTATATAATTTACTACTCGCACGTTTTACGATGTTTGCATATTTGATAATTGTTGAGCATGCGTGACTTATCATGGGATGATTGTGGCATATGATTGTGGTGTATATTTTACTATGCTTACCTGGTTATGTTGGCATGCTATGATATATATTATAGTGAGTATGCATAGTGTATGTATCGTGTCACATGTTGCATTGCATATGAGTCCTCGGGGCATGGATGAGATTGAGATGTTTAGAACCTACTTAGGAGTTGTTGGTATCTAGTTTCCGTCTGTAGGTCATAGACCAGTCCTCCACGTGATCGTTCACCTGCGCTGCTCGCTATACTAGTTAAAAAGTGTCAGTCCTATCCCCGAGCTCTAGGGGACTCATGGTGATGGTGCATTGCATCCAGTCCTTCGTGTGGTCGTGGTACACGAGCAGGATACCTAGTTTAAGTTCCGAGTATGAGACTCGAGACGAATCAAGAGCAATTTGATGTAGGTTGATGTTGAGACATATTTATGGTTTTTGCATGGCTCATTTGTGCATATCAATTAAATCATTATTTAATGATCGTTATTCTTATATCTCGTATTACGTGCTAGTATGTTATAACTGTTTTGGTTTTTATTCAAAAACGAGGGATTAAAGGTTATATATTGAAAACGTTTTTGCACTGAAATAATAATTGGGTCGACTCACCCTTTTGTGTTTTTAAATTGCTCAGGTTTCCGTGGTGCGTACGCACTTCGATGAGTTCAGATGCTGCTCAGACACCAACTCTCGGGCGCGGAGTGAAGGTGACGGTACAATCAGGTATTGTCAGGTAAAGTTGTAATGTACATTCATTTATTAATTTTTGTCCAAGCTCTACGTTTCCGTTGTTGGGTAAAATGTGATCGGTTTTCACCAGTTAGGTTTCACTCGACTCCCCAAAACGCGTCGCTTTCAACTCAAATGGCTTCGTCATCTGGATCTCATCGTCCAAATGTCGCTTTCAACTTAAAGAATTAATTTTTTATTTTTTAAAATTTTGCGTTTTATTTTTCTATATAAGTTTAATGTGACATCTTTTTCACAATATAAGATTACAGTTTCGAAGTTCAAATTTTTTTTTTTCAAACTTTCAAGGTTTGAGTTTGATATTATACAGTTCATATGAACATTAGCGTTGAATGTTACAGGTTGGGGAATTTTTTTTTTGAATTTTTTTTCTTTTGAGCTTTTTTTTATTGTTGTTTGTAGTTTCAAAGTTTATTTATTTATTTTTTTAAATTTCGGGGTGTGAATTCAGGTGTTATAAGGCTCATATGAACTCTCAAGTACTTGATATTAGGGTTGGTGAAAGAATTTTGGATACTCACCGTTTTGAATTTAGTTTTTCAACAATAAGGTTGATGTACACTCTCATAATAGGAGATTAGGGTTTCAAAGTTCAATATTTTTCCTTCAAAATTTCGTGGTTTGGTTACGAAAATTTAAAGCTCATAGGTGCATCGTTTGATATTATAGGTTTGATTTTTTTTTTCAATTTTCCCTTTCAAGATTTGGTTTTCTATCATAAGATTGATGTGAACTCTCACAATATGAAATTTGAATTGTTGAGTTCATTTTTTTTTTCAAATTTTGATTTTGAATTTTAAGTAATAATAAGGTTCATATGACCCTAGGGTTTGATATTATAGTATTTTGAATTTTTTTTTCCCATTTTGAGTTTGGTTTTCCTGTGATAAAGACGTTCATGTAAAATCTCACAGTATAAGATTGAGGTTTCAAAGTTCAATTTTATTATTCAAAATTTCCTGTTTGAATGTTGAATTATGAAGATGATATGAATTATGATGTTAAAAATTGTAGATTGGAGAATGAATTTTGAAACCTCAGTCTCTTATTTGTAGAAAAATAATAATTTTATTTCGAAACACCAATCTTATTTTTAGAATTCACAATAAATTTACAATAAAAAAATCAAACACAAGACATAGAAAATTAATTTTTTTTTCTCCAATCACTAATATCAAAAGTTAGAGTTCATATTAACCTTATGATTCCAAAATCAAACTTCGAAATTTTTGAAAAATAAAATTTAAATTCGAAACCCTAATCTCATGTTGTTAGAGCTCATATAAACCTTAACATTAAAAATCAAACTCAAAATGAAAGATTCAAAATTTTTCCTCCAATCTGTTATATTAAATCTTACAATCCGTCCTAGAAAAAGAAAAAATCGAAAATATAATAAATTAAATCACCTTTAGTCTTGGTTGGATTAAACGTGAGATATTGGGTTAAGTTCGTAATTACGCTTTAATTAAGAGCCCAAAAAGGGTTGATGGACTGTGATTAGAAGTTAGTTTGCAAAATAAAGATTTTGCCCTTGAGAATGTAGAGGACTTGAGAGTTACTTTTTGATTGAGGGCACTTTAAGAAGTTTTTTTCAAACCGTTACGCAGGCCTCGAAGTCACAAGTGCTTGACGGACGACATTCATAAATTGGAGTTTTTATGAGGAAGTTACATGTCTAAAGGAATCTGGATATATTTGTAATTTTGAAAAAATCCAATATGGATATATTAGTAATTTTGAAAAAATCCAAACTATAAATAGGATATTTTTCTCTGCTTCGCTCGATTGATTAGAACTCTCTCTCTCTCTCTCTCTCTCTCTCTCTCTCTCTCTCTCTCTCTCTCTCTCTCTCTCTCTCTCTCTCTCTCTCTCTCTCTCTCCACGTGTGACCCAACCTCGAACCATCACTATTAATGGCCGTGACTGACCACCATCGCCGAAATATCGAACAATTGTCTTGTTTTGAGTCCACCGATCTTTTCCTGGGATCAAAACGATGAAGATGCACTATTAATTCGTGAAAATCGGACGTAAATTGAAGGTTATTTCATCGAGACATGCCGCCGGGTCGGAAAACCCAAGTTGAAGATCCAGCGGGAGGTAGGTGGTGACTGTTATTAGCAGATGAATCTTTATACATATATAATTAACGTTATGTAAATTAATAAAGTCGACCCCCGAGCTGCCAAATACCATTGTTTTTTTTTGTTTTTTCCTTTTTATTCATTTATTCCAATTTTTCAAAGGTTGGTCTTTTTTTTTTTTCCATTTTTTGTCCAATTATATCCATTACTTTCAATTTTTTAACAAAATTTGACCCTATTTATTCATTATTTTCTTTTCCAATTTTAAATATATTAAACTTATTTGATCATTTTTCTTACATTGAATTTTTGTATGTTTATTATTATGTTTTTAACCATTTTAACATTCAATTATAGTAACTCACCTCAATTTATGTTTATATTTAAGATTTTATATTATTAGTTATCGTCAGAATGATATTACATCGTATTCATCATATATTTATTATATAAAAGTCATTTTATAGTTTTTATTAGTCATATATAACCATTATTGGATACTTAAGTTTTCCCCAAAGTTTCATTCCAAATTTCCAAATTTTAGACCGAATTTCCGTCATTTTTGTTGACCGTAAATGATATCGATATCGATACCGATATTTGGGGCGAGATATCCGTAAATTTGATTAGCGATATATCCGTCGATATCGATATTTCAATTCTTAATCACAACCATACCAACCATCGCGGAAACTAAGTTCCCACTCAAGAAAAAGTATTATTTTCGAAGGCAGTGCCATCCCAAAAAAATATTTCAGATCTGTCTCATTTTTATTTACCATCGAAAATAAATGTTGTCATTAATGTTTATGACGGTATATTGCTGTCGCAATTCACAGTTGTCTAATTCAAATCAAACGCTAGAACTGTTGCGACGGAAAAATCCGTCATAAATGTTTAATGCGACGGGTCCTAGTGAGCCAAATATCAATTCACAACTGTCTAGTTCAAATCAAATGCTAGAACTGTTGCGACAGAAAAATCCTACACAAATGTTTTATGCGACGGGTCCTAGTGAGCCAAAATCTGTGATGCCGTTGTACTGCAACGGAGTTGCATTGTCGTAAACCCATTGCAATTGCGCATTTACAATGTTTTTATTTTGATTTTTTGATTTTTGATTTTTTTTATCTTTCATGACAGCAATCAGACGTGGGAAATGACCCTTTTCTTGTAGAGGCTTTTCCTCTCTTGCTTACTCTAAGCCTCTAACAAGCAAGCTAACCGCTTTCAAAAGAAAGGTAAAGAAAACCAAATTTTGGACTTCTATTAAATTCCGGACTTTTATGATTTGAATGTGTTGGGATTCTTGAATTTTTCGTAACATGAATTGGAAGATAGTAGATGATAAGATACTAATTTTCCTTTGGTAATGTTTTGGATTGGAATTGGAATTACTTAATTCTGTGTGATTATATTTGTCCAGAAATGTATACTACCGTAAACCATGTCAAAAACATCAACTAGCTCCTAGATTTACCGTGAACTATTTCAAATACATCAACTAGTTCCTTTACACATTTCCTCTCAAGCCTTATTATTATTAATTTTTTCAATATCTTCTCAAACCTAAATAACGTATGTGCTCGTGGCAACCGGGATTGAATTAAATTAGATAACTCGTAAAATTAAATGTGTTTTCATGTAAGGAGATTAGAAGATAGTTTATTCAATCTAATCTCTTAGGGCCACGTTTCGTAAACCTGTTTTCATGAAAGAGTGAATTAGAAGCATATTTTCTAGTAAGACCTTAGTAAAGATGTTTGCAATTTAATCAGCAAAAGAAACATGCCGAACATTCAAGTCACCCCTAAGCACTCTTTTATGAATGAAATGATAGACAATCTTAATGTGTTTGGCTCAAGAGTGACATGCTGGATTAGTTGAGAGACAAGTATCATAGGTACCATCACAATGAATTAGTGGAGTCTTGGCAAGTGGAATATGCAGTGCACACAACAACTGTCAAACCCAAGCTAACTCAGGTGCTGATAGCTCATGCATGATATTCTCCTTCTGTGATGGATCAAGACATATTGTTTTGTTTCTTGGAGGACCATGAAATAGGATTAGAACCAAGAAAAACTACCATACAAGTTGTGGATTTTCTATCATTTGGATCTCCTGTCAAATTTGCATCAGCATAGGCTTAAAGATCAAGAGACCCGGGTTGATATAGCAAACCATGAGTACATGTGCCTTAAGCTACCCGTGTATCCTTTTCACAACCATAAAATGTGTATCACATGGCGAATGCATATATTGACATACTTGATTCACTGAGAAGGCAAGATCGAGCCTAGTAAAAGTGAGATACTACAAGGGAACTACAGTACTCCTGTAACGACCCGTCCTGGAGTTCGAGATTAGTTTAGTAGTTAATGATAGATTAGTAAAGTTAATCGGTGATTAGTTGGGTGATTTCAGACGAACGGATGGTGCGAAATGACGATTTTGCCCTCGATATTGGGCGAACGGGTGGTTTTTGGTTTGAGCGGTCAACCGGCCTTTGGGCAGTTACTATGACGTAGTTCGGGACGTCACGAGTCCGTAGACAGGTGACACGCCTGATTCCGACATTCGAGGAAGAAGTTATGATGTTCGGAAGTTCGGGGTATTTTGGTAATTTGGTTGAAAAGGGGTAAACTGTTGACTTTTCATACGACATGGATTTCTCACGCATTTTTAGGACCGTTAGGAAGGTCTCACTCCCCTGAGTACAACGACAGGCGGCGCGCTGTCATCGGACGTCAGACGGTTTAGTTCTGAGTCTAAAAACGCTAAGGGAAAAATGGTAATTTGAGCATTAAGGATATTTTGGTTCTTCTGTTACCTTGGGATTTATGCCCAGTGGAATTAGGATACTTGGCACTTCTCTAGAGGCCTGTGGAAGCTTGGCCAACCGACTCAGGGCATTTTAAATTAAAGGGATTGTTATGTGTTGTACGGTTTTGGGCTTAAGCTGAGAAAAACAGAGAAGACTTGGGAGGTGGTGAGTGAGTGATCGTGAATCCCTTTCCCTCAAACATTGACCCGTGACGAGTGGATGGTGTGAAGGATGTGGTGGTCACGGTGGTGGTGCCGCCACGACGGCTGTCGTGGACGGTGGCCTCGAACCGTAAGACCAAAACAGAGGATACTAGAAAGATCAGACCCGACAAGCTTTCAACTCTCATCCTTGGCCCCTTTTTCGTGACGGAAAGATGAAGAGGAAGTTGTTTGGATGGTGCTAGAGGTCATGGCGGAGCCCACGACGGTGTGGGAGGTAAGTTTCCGCAAAGAACACTGCTCAAATTCAGAAATGGAATTATGGGTTTTAGTAATTACTGATCGATAGTATTAATAAGGAAATTATTTGGAGGTTGCAAGGGACATTTAGGGACTGGAACCGTGGCATGAGATGGCCGGAGTCGTGAAAACAGAGAGAAGGACATGGCCGGTTCATTCTTCGAATTAAGGAGGTAAGGTATAGAGTTTAAGTTCATGGCTTTAGGTTTTAAATTTATTTCAAAGAATGAGACGAGCAGTTAGGAATGAAAAAGATCAAAGTTGGATTGAAAAAGGATGAAAAACAACGTCGAACCGCCCACGCCGGTTCAGTTGAATTGGCCGGACTGCTGAACCGGTCTGAACCAGTCGATCGCGGGTTGAAGATGATGAACAGTGGGCACGTGGCTCCCACGCGTAGCCCTTTGGGCGGTGTGTGAGGATACGTGAGACCCCTTTTGGGGAAGTGTTCAACATGACTTTTAAAGTATTTGATGTAATGAACATTTTGGGACTGGTTTCGAGTCGATCAGACATTGTTTCGATATGTTTCGGGATGTCCGAAGGTTTCAGGGCTAGGTTAAAAATAATTAAAAATTTTGTGAAAATTACGGGGCTTTAGTATAAACATTGTGAAGGGGTTAGTGACCTTATTATAGGATTTGGATAGGTTCGGGAAAGCCAGTGATAGTGGATTAGTCGGGAAAGCGTAATTGCACGTGTATCGAGGCGGCGATGCGAATGATCTGTGAGTGGACTTTGCTTTCTAACCTATGATGCATGCATAAATGTTTTATATGTTTTCTATATGTGATTTCTTTGTTTATGATATGATCTTGATGATTTACAATTTTGCACGTATTTCGAGATATTTATGTAATTGCACGTTTTACGAGATTATGGTTTTATACGATGATTTGATAATGGTTCTGATACTATGATTTGGGATTTGAAATATGATTTGGTTTTAATGATTTATAATGGATTTTGGGAAAAGTGATTTCGGGTTGGAAGCCCTGTTCATAAAAGTGATTTCGATAAAAGTGATTTCTGGTTTTGGAATCGGATTTCGGAAATATGATTCCTGATTCGGTTTTGGAGCTTGGAAAGTGGATTTCTGGATTTGGGTTCAAAATGATGGTTCCGGATGCTAGCTTACGGAATCATGATTGCGAATTCGGATATGGAAATGGACTATGGATGTGATTTCCGGATTGGAACTGAGATTCCAAATGATGATTTCAGATTTGGTTTTGGGTTTAAAGACCCGTTGTTATTGATTTTCACTTAGTTTTGGGTTCAAAGATCTGGATACGGTTGGATCTGATTTTGAGTTTAAAGACTAGGTTATTGTGAAATCCCCCTAGGCCTGTTGATTGTATTTTGAGTTTAAAGACTCGTTGATATCCCGAGAAGGCCTGATTATGCGCAAGTGTTTTGAGTTTAAAGACTCGGCGCGCTTGGAATCCAACAGATTAATTGATTATGATTTTTGGTTGACTTTTCACTGGTTTTTGGATGATTTGGATGTTGTGGACTTTGGTCTGAGTTCCCGTACTTTGATGAGGATTTATGATTATGGGCTGAGGCCCTGGATTTGAGTTACGGATTTGAGAAAAGGATTTGAATTCTGGTTTTCATTGATGGTTTTCTTATCTTGGATATGAAATGGTTTTATGAAATAATTTTCATATGCATGCATTGGTTTTTCGTGGAGGGTATACATGTACTTTCTTATAAATTGTTTTCTGAACGTATTATTTATTTTGTCTACTCACATTCTTTTATGTTTTCAATACCCTTCAGGTTTGATGCGGTGCGGACTGTTATGAGAGAGAGAAGAAGACATCATATACATGATCCACAGTAAGTTTTGCGCACTCTGGGACATCGGAAGGTAGATTTGGTACTTGGGTCTGGTATCCCTTGTCCAGCTTACGTGTTACATGGAGGTTGGACGACGGTTTAGCCTTCGTGTCGCATGTAAGTTAGATGGGAGTATGACTTATCCCTTAATCCCGGGGGATTAAGGGTGGGTCGTGTCAACTCCTAAGCTACGTTTGGTACCCCGTATAAGGGATTGAATAGGATAATATAGTACGAAACCAGTGTTTGGTACTAGTCATATTATTTAGTCACCGTATAAATTAATACGGTTCAATATCTTAATACGGTCCAGACAAGCTAAAATAATACTCTCGAAATTATCCGTATTAAATAGTCGGATGACTAGTAATCTTGAAAAGGGTAATAATAATAATAATAATAATTTAATAAATAGTAATATAATAAAATTAAAATAATAATTTAATAAATACTATAATAATAAAATAATAGTTAATGATAATTTAATAAATACAAATAATGATAGAAGTAAAAATTAATAAAAATGTAATAAATTGTAATAATAATAATTATTATTAAAATAAATAATAATAATAATAATAATAATAATAACATACATAATTAATATTTAAGATATAAGTATTTCGTATCAACTACTATAATATAATCTGGTAAGTATAATATAATAGGCACTCTAATCCGGTAAAGTACCAAATACCCGACTAAATAGTCAGTCTATCCGGTGGACAGATTAGTCTATCCGACTGAAATAGTGAGTACAATATGACATACCAAACAAGACCCTATAGTTTTGTGGATTACTGTATAGAGGGCCATCAGTCTTTCTTAATCGCGATCCCAATAAAAAAAAATGTTAACAATGCTACTATGGGCCATATTAGCCTTAGTTACCAAGTTAGTGATATACTTGGACTGAGGTAGAAAATGACCTTTATCTTTATGAGTCATTTGAATTCCAAAGATGTTTCTTAAGTCACCCAGGTATTTCATATCAAATTCATCAGTATGAGAATCTATCACTTCTTGTACTGCTGAATCAGAGTTTCCATATACCATTATATCAACATCATATAAAAAGAGAGTGACAAACAAATAGAAGGCTGCTTAAAAAATAGTGAAGCATCTGCCCAAGTGGATATGAAGATCAAAACAGAGAGAAAGCTTGTAAATTTATCATTCTAGGGCCTTGGAACTTGCTTTAGGCCATAAAGAGACTTTTTTTTTTTTTTTGAGATGACAAGCAAAATCCTAAGGTAGATTAGCTTCAAAACCAGATGGCTGCATCATGTACACATCTTCTTTGAGTTCACCATGTAAAAAGGCATTCTTGACATCCAATTGCCTAAACTTTCACTAAAATTGAGCTGCCAATGCCAAGACAAGTCTCACAGTTATAGGTTTAACTATTAGACTAAAATTTTCTCCATAGTTCGAACTAGCTTCTTGACTGAACCCCTTGGAAACTAAGCTGGAATTATTTCTTGCAATCATCTCATCCAAGTTCTTCTTGATCTTATGTAAACATGTACAACCAACCAAGTTTTTGTTAACAGGCAGAGGGACCAAATCCCAAATATGTTGAGCAAGAAAAACATCAATTTCCTCTTGCATTACTGCTTGCCATTATGAAATAGATATTGCAGTTTTATAAGTTGTAGGCTTAGTTACAAAGAGATCAATATCAGAAGTTGAGTGAGTGGAGTGAAAAGTCTTCTTCTTAGAAATACTACTTTTATACCTGGTCTACAAAGGGTGCATATTGACAACACATATAGGCAAAAAAACTTCAAGCGACTAAGGTTCAAAGGTGGATTTCTTCAAATATTGGTAAATTTCCCTTGCAAGCAACGTTCACAGATGCTTGGATTGAGATCAGGAGAAACATGAATTTTGGATTTACGTAAAATGATAAAAACTACATCATTAGAAGGATGGTCTGGTCTTCTTTTAAAAACTTGAGAATTTACTTTCTTTCCCAACAAGGCTAGATTTGGCGAAGGACAAACACTTGCTGGGCCTAGGAATTTGTAAGGAATTTGATACAGCCTTTTACTACTCAGACCTTTGTACAGTACTCTCCATGTGACTCTGTCCTGTATCCCAAAGAACAACTTATCAAAGATAAATCTACAATTGTTATCTTTACAAAAGCAATGTACTAAGAGAAATTTTTGAGAAATATTACGTACATGAAGTACTTGCTTCAAATTGAAACAATGTGCATATGGAATATTTATAGTAAGAGAAGAATTTCTAGTATGAGTCACTTGAAAACCTAAACCAACAGTAGTGGTATTGGATTCTGATGTAGCAGAAGGTATCACCATAGTAATTTGTGACATATCTACTGTCATGTGAGCAATGGATCAACTAACAATAACCAAAATAGTCTTGATTCTGCTATACTAACATAAATGGCGTAGTAGCTATCATAATTGTTAAGGCTGGTGATGGAGGTGTGCCCTCATAAAAAAAGTTATCCCTTTGATAGCAGTTTATAGTAGAGTGTCCATATTTTTAGAAGATCTTACATGCTTCAGGCTCTTGAGAAGCTTGATCCTGATGCTTATAAGAGAAGTCCACAACATAGTAGCCTTTCTTGCCCCATACTTGGCACTTTGAAGGAGGTGCTTGATCCTGAAGGAGTTGACCCATGTGTCAAGATTGTCCAAGAATGCCCGAAGTAGCATTCTGATTATTCTAATAGCCTCTTCTTCCATTAGTGTTGTAACGACCCGACCCATAATCACAGAATTACTAGGAGATTATCGAGAAAAATCAGGATTAGTCGATGTAAAATGACGATTTTTTCCCTAGAGAAGGAAAAATATTGACTTTTTACCCGGAAGGTTATTTGCACGTTTACCAAGGCCCATCGTGTAGATAACATGATTGTGATTACGTAGACAGACCGCATGTCAATTTTGGACATCATATGGTGTTTTTACGAGCTAGGGTTCAATTTAGTCAAATTTACGATTACACAATTTATGAGGTAGGTTAACTTTTGTATTTTGTGGGCCTAGGTATTTGTCTCCATGTTTAATGGATGAGTGACACTTGTCACTCACCCACTAATCCTTATCCCTTGTACAACTCTTTTTCTCTCTTTGTATTTGCATACCCCAAAACCCCTCCTTACACCATTTGATCATCTTTTCACCCTTTGTTACAGTTGTGAGGGAAAAGTGAGGCTAAGAGGATGAGAGAGGCGGTGGAGGATGGTGGAGCAGCATTGGCTGCCTCATAAATCAGAGAAGTAGGTAAACCCGTGAATCCGTGATGGTTAGATTTTTGGGTTTTGGATTTTAATCTTGGAAACTCAGTTTTCTGATCCCCATCATCTTCTCTGAGTTCATGCGAGTGTGTAAGACCAAGAATCTAAGACAATGGACGCGTGGACTGGCCTGGGAACGAGCTGGAACTTTAGTCGTGATGACTCGAATTTGTTTAAGCAATTTCAGGTTAGTTTTCTTGATTTCAAGCTTGTAGATTGGTTTCTGGGTAGGAGATGAGTAGATTGGTGAATAAATGGTGGAAAAAGGTTGAGAAATTAAAAAGTTAGAACTGGGTTGGCTTTTGGGTTGAATGACCCGTTACAAGGGCCCAGGTCGACCCGACTGGAGGTAGATTGACACGACCCATCCAAATCCCCAGTGGATTACCGTGGAATATGTCATACTCCCGTCTGACACGAAGTGTCAGACAAGGGATAACCTGATGCCACTGCCCAAACGGGGCTTCCAGAGTGCGCAAGGATCGATGGAGGAGGTATGCGATGTCCCAGTTTCTGTTGCAGTCGCATCCGTGATCAACCTGAAGGGAATTAAAAACAACAAAAGCTGTGAGTGGACGAAAATAAACATGTTCATAACATATTTCATTAAGACATTTATGCCCTTCATTAAAACTTATACATGCCTCGAAAACCAGTAATCAAACATTTACTCGACCTAGCCATTAGGGCCTTAGCCCAAAAACCGTAACTCAAAACCAAGTGTGGGAACTCAGCCCAAAACTGTAGAATACCAGATCCGTAAATACAAAACCAAGTGGGCCACCGCCCAAATCCATAAACATAAGTCCAACCGAAAAACCATTTCATAGATTCAATAGTCCATATTTACCACATTACAATCTCCGGCATCCCAGATGCCTAGCATCCCAGATGCTTGACGTCTCAGACGTCATATCTCACAGTATAATAAGCAATGCGTGCAGCCCAGGGTCTCTCTGGGTCCATATCTCTGACATCCCAGATGTCTGACGTCCCAGACGTCTAATCATAGCAATCCTGCTCCTGAGTCACTATACGGTCCGGTAGCTCCGTACAATGACCTCTCGCAGGTAATGCACCGTGACTTCCCCAGTATCCTAGACACCTGGAGGAGACCATCACATATCCTCGTATCAAGATGGTATATGGAAAACAGTTTTATCAAATCATTTCACAACATTTCAATGGGCCCTGCCCGAATCTCTATAAAACATCACAATTCCATTTAGGGTCCCCGACCCGAAATCACATTTATAAAACATAGGGTCCCAGACCTGAAATCACATTTATAACCCAACTGGGCCTCATGCCCGATTCTATAAATCACTGGGCCCACAACCCAAATTCATAAATCAACTGGGCCCCTGACCCGCTTTCGTAAATCAACTGGGCCCCTGGCCCGATAATATAACTCAAATGGGTCTCAGCCCGATTTCGTAAAAAACTGGGCCCCCGGGCCGATTACGTAACTCAAATGGACTCCTAGTCCGATATTTCCAAAACATTTGGGCCTCATGCCCGAGTTCATCTTTCCAAGTTCAAAACCATTTCATCACATTATTCATGAAACCACAAGCACGTAAAACCACAGTAAAACCGTTAGCCTCGATATACGTGTAATACCGAAGACATCTCGAAATACGTGTAACATACCCAAAATCAATAATCACAATCACCATCATGGAAATCACGTATATAAAACATATAACACAGTTTAGCATGCATAGGATTTATAATACCAAAGTCCACTCACAGACCGTCCAACGATGCGCCTCAATACGCATGCCATAAGCCTTCCTAGGCTAATCCGACCTCTCCGGGTCATCCTGACCTGTCTAAATCCTACCCAAAGGTTACTACTAACCTATACAAGTCCATATTAAGAACCCAAAACTTTCTCGAAAAAGTCAACGTGTACCGTACACGCTTCCCGAGGTGAAAAACCTTGATTTGACCAACTTAACAATCTCCGATCGACCCGAAACCACCTCCATTGGATCCAGATCGTCGAAACCTTTAAAATGGTCCTGGTCCCACCTAAAAATATGCTCCCACGCGCGGGTCAAAGTTCTAGTCAAACGTTGACCGTAAAGTCAACGCTGACGTCATCATGAACAGTAAGTTGCGGTCAAAAGTCAACGAGTCAACTCGCCGGCGACTAAGTCAACTCTCCGGAATTCTCACCGGAAAACTCCATTGATGCCCCAAACTTCAAACTTCGATATCTCACTCGTTTCTCAACAAAATTCGACGTTCTACCTATGTAAATCCATCTACTCGAGCCAAGGATTCCAAATATCAAGCCAGAAATTTCAGAAAGTACCTAGATTTTAAGTTATGGCCATTCAAAGTTTCGGCCAGAATTCCAATCATCATTCCGACCATCTCCAACGTACAAATCCGTCCCAAATTGCACCTACAAGCTCGTGAGAGCTCAAAGAACATCATCCTAAGCTTAGAATCGATCAACACCATCAAAATCAAAAACCAAAAATTTGAATCCCACGGTTTACCTTCTAAAATTCCGGCCACTGTGCACAACGGTCCTTGCCATGGCCACCATTGGGTTCGTCTCAACATCCTCTCCAACTTTCATTCAAGGGTTATAAGCAATCGATGATGATTGGGAGGTGTTTGTGTAGGATTGAGGTATACGTTTTTGAAGAAAAATAAATGAAGAACATGAAGATGGTTGCACGGGAAGGAGGATAGAGAAAATGAGATGTGTGAGTTAATTAATTAATTAAATGGACTAATGGACATAGATCCACAATTTAGGGGTCTCAAAACAAGGGATGAGTGACACTTGTCACTCATCCAAGTGTCCATAATCGCCAGTCACTGTTCACTATTATAATATTATTTAATTCAAATCTCGGTTCGTTTCGTTAATCGATTTCGCTCCCGTGACCACAACTTCGTCGTCAAACCTCCGATTTCGGCGTGCCTCCTGTCTATGGATTCGTATCGACTCGATCTACGTAACGGTCCTTAGCCCTCGTCCATTGGACCTCCCGGGTCAAAAGTCAACATTTGGCCCCTTTTCAACTAAATTACCAAAATACCCATTGACTTTCGAACGTCATAACTTCTTCCTCGAATGTCGGAATCAGACATGCCACCTGTCTATGAACTCGTGACGTCCCGAACTACGTCACAGTCATTGGTCAAAGTGAATTTGACCGCCCGAACTAAAAGTCAATATTTTACCGACGCCCAAGGGCAAAACGGTCATTTTGCACATTTCGTCCGATTTCCCTCAACTAATCCCCGATTAGTCATTCTAAACCATAATTAATTAATATTTAATTCCGATATTCGGGACTGGTCGTTACAATCTTCCCCCCTTAAATAATTTCGTCCTCGAAATTCCAACAATCCTTATTCCACATCCACCTCGTGGAAAACAAATTTGGCCTCAGAACACGTGTACACTTGTACACCAACTAACCAACACAAAACGCGTCTGCACTCAGAAGTCCCATCACAAACTCACGTCGTACCGACTACACTCGACCACCTCGAGTGAAATTGATCACCTGATCCGCGATAAAACCGCTTGACCATTTCACCATTAAGCTGACTCCTTCAGCTTGACGGTTCCTTTCAATCGCTAATATACCCTGACATCTGCTCCCATTGGGAGTCACCAAATCTCACTTGTTAGTCCACGCTGACGCTACCAGCCAAACTGTCACCACTAAGCTCTACCACCCTAGTAAAGCTCCAATCATCAACCAATCAGTGACATCACTTCGTACTACAACTCCCTTAATGTAGCATAAGATCAACAACATGATCTCACCTCGCAGGGCAAGCTCAATCCTGCGACATATATCGATCTCAAAGTTCACAATTGTCAATTCCCTCAACGTCCACAACTGCCAATTCCATGACGCCGGTAAGAGTCACAAAGTAGTAACTTAACACGAAGCAACCTGTGGTTACACTAACCACCAACTCACTCATCCTGAGTATACGTATATCGTCAACTCACGCAATCAGGTGGTGTAATTGGAACACGTTGAACACCAGCCCAACAATGATCACACATCTCAACACTAGAGTTTCACTAGCCATCCATGGCTAAGAGCACCTGCTCATACAATCACTGAACCCAACAAGATCACTCCGCTCAGTGCATAGTATTCAATGTCCAGTCCACGATCACAACCAATCCAATGATATCAGAACTAAGCCGATTACCAACACGTTCAACCACACACCACTGGTACATCCCATGTACCGTCACCAGGCACCACTCAGCCTATCCAGTATTGATCCTCATACAACATACAGGGCACGTACATCCAAAATGTACCAATCCAAGCACGCTCACCAAGGCGTATCCAGTCATGCCAAATAGGCATCCAATCTCACTCACGTCTACCGAGACGCACCAACTCTGAATCTATCGGATACTAGCTCAACGATTTTCGTACCACACTCGATTGACTTTGAAAAGAAGCCAATCCCATCAATCACAAGTCAAATCCTCGAGTCAATTCGTAAATATTCCAACTCGCTCGAGTACCGTCTCAAACCGGATTAACTTCGAAAATAAGTTCAATCCAACCATTCCCATATCCAAATATTCAAGACAGGGCAATAAGCTCTTCACCTAACCTGATCAACAAGATCACAATTCAAATCCATCACCACGTCACCCGACCGGTAACGTCATGATCTTAGATCGTCCCAATTTCCAATGTCCACAACATCACAATCTAGATCCACCTAGGATCCACACATGCTTACTCAGCTAACAATCCATCTGAAATTTGATCGTAGGGTCTTACACCCTCTTTGAGTCCTTCGTCAAATTTCCTTAGGTGGAATGATGACCTCGATTTTCACCACCCAAATCCAGAATTAAACACCACTCCTTATGTCCAATGACCCAAAGTCCATCGTGGGTCCATCCACCAATACACGTTCAACATACTGGTAACCACAATCAACGTCTGCAATGGCCAGGAAATAAGAAGTCACCCCCAATGACTTCAGAATATTTATCACCAATGTCGGAACGAGCACTCCTCTCGTCTCCTCAATCACAACTCTCCTCGAATCTGAAGTTCCAACCATATTGGGGACAGACATGCTCCCAACGAGATGTCAAGTCCGACCACTGGACTTCCCACATCCCCAACTCACTTGGACAACCACGTGTCCACAATCAAACCATTACTCAGACCTCATGTCCGTTAATAACCATTTACGCTAATCCAAAAGGACGTAATCCATTACTATTTTGTTCTCACATCCCAACCTTTACAGGTTCAACCCTCAAGTTTCCAAGTTATTCACAATCACAAATCCCACATCTATACCACCAATGATTTTCCTCGACTTTTCCAATTTCAATAATTTCCTTGTACTTTCTGGGGATATTAGAAATGTACAATCTTACCAATCTCAGAGTTGACAACAACTCTCCAAATCCACTAATTCTCATGACATAGGGGACGTCATCCCAAGATTCTTCAAGTCTCAATTATACCTTTTTATCCACTCATCACTTGTCATCTCATCACTGTTGGGGCTGATCCCAAAACATCACAATCTCCGCTGGATCCCATCCAGTCTAAGACTTAATCACTAACGAATCTCAGATACTAAACATATGTCCATCATGACGGAGTCACATCCCAACTCGTGACTCATCGTCATCACAATCACCGAAACGAGCACCAGCGCTAGTACGAGCACCAGCGCTAGTACCAGCACCAACGCACTATTAACAACACTAGTAGCAGCACACATGCATCCATACTAGCACACAGTGTGTAAATCTGATAACCCTGGATCTCCGCTCATACCGAGCGACGATCCCGTACCTCTACTCGTACCCCACAACTATGGGTACCACCATTCTGACAATCCACAGCAAGGTACTGAACGTTCCCTGAACGTCCCCCAATTCTCAACTACAACCACACCAAATACCCTCGATAGCCAGTCATCTCCACACGACTATCGACCAACAGTCGTCGCTATCGAGATCCGTATTCACACATCACACTATCACTCGATCTAACCTGGGATTCCATATCTTATCTCATAACCGTATCCGTGGATCGAATCCCATAGTTCTGACTAGACTCACTAGAGTCATCCACATGGTCATCCACGACCTCAGCCGCTCTCCGCAACACAATTTCTCATCCACTAATCACAACTAAGGTTCACCTTTTCAATCGATCATATACTAGGGTTCCACAATCACACCCTATGGTTCCACCGAACCCAACTGTTCTCTGCAACATAATCCACAATCTGACCAATCTCACGGTCCTGACATCGTATAGATGTCAAATCCAATCCTACCATCAACTCAATGTGGGTTCCACCACTAAGGTCATCGGCTAACTCCGATGTACCAACATCCCTCACACTAGCAAGTACCACTAGGGTTCATAAGTTTAGACAATTACTCAATTGGGGTTCCTGGAACCCAGCTGCACCCAGCAGCACAAAAATCTAATATCACATAATCGAACCGACGGTCCCACATTACAAACTCATCACATACAACCCCACTTGGGTCGAATCACATTAACGCACGGCGTATCGGGCCAATCATACTCTATCCATTATTCAAACCCAAAAACTATCTATCAGGTTGATAATGAAACTGCAGCCCAAAGAGACAACACACCCTCGACCTGCGCGCACAAAAAGAGTAAACCTGCTCTGATACCACTTGACACGACCCATCCCAATCCCCCGGGGATTACCGTGGAATGTATCATGCTCCCGTCTGACACGAAGTGTCAGACAAGGGATAACCTGATGCCACTGCCCAAACGGGGCTTCCAGAGTGCGCAAGGATCGATGGAGGAGGTATGCGATGTCCCAGTCTCTGCTGCAGTCGCATCCATGATCAACCTGAAGGGCATTAAAAACAACAAAAGCTGTGAGTGAACGAAAATAAACATGTTCATAAAATATTTCATTAAGAAATTTATGCCCTTCATTAAAACGTATGCATGCCTCGAAAAACTGTAATTAAACATTTACTCGACCCAGCCATTAGGGGCTTAGCCCAAAAACCGTAACTCAAAACCAAGTGTGGGAACTCAGCCCAAAACTGTAGAATACTAGATCCGTAAATACAAAACCGCCTAGCGTCCCAGACGCTTGACGTCTCAGGCGTCATATCTCACGGTATAATAAGCAACGCGTGCTGTCCGGGGTCTCTCCGGGTCCATATCTCTGACATCCCAGATGTCTGACGTCCCAGACGTCTAATCATAGCAATCATGCTCCTGAGTCACTATACGGTCCGGTAGCTCCCTATAATAACCCCTCGCAGGCAATGCACCGTGACTTCCCTAGTGTCCCAGACACCTGGAGGAGACCATCACATATCCTCGTATCAAGATGGTATATGGAAAATAGTTTTATCAAATCATTTCACAACATTTCAATGGGCCCTGCCCGAATCTCCATAAAACATCACAATTCCATTTAGGGTCCCCGACCCGAAATCACATTTATAAAACATAGGGTTCGAGACCCGAAATCACATTTATAACCCAACTGGGCCTCATGCCCGATTCTGTAAATCACTGGGCCCACGACCCAAATTCATAAATCAACTGGGCCCCTGGCCCGCTTTCGTAAATCAACTGGGCCCCTGACCCGATAATATAACTCAAATGGGTCTCAGCCCGATTTCGTAAACAACTGGGCCCCTGGCTCGATTTCATCAAGTAACTGGGCCCCCAGCCCGATTACGTAACTCAAATGGACTCCAAGTCTGAGATTTCCAAAACAATTGGGCCTCATGCCCGAGTTCATCTTTCCAAGTTCAAAACCATTTCATCACATTATTCATGAAACCACAAGCACGTAAAACCACAGTAAAACCGTTAGCCTCGATATAAGTGCAATACTGAAGACATCTCGAAATACGTGTAACATACCCAAAATCAATAATCACAATCACCATCATGGAAATCACGTATATAAAACATATAACACAGTTAAGCATGCATAAGATTTATAAAACCAAAGTCCACTCACAGACCGTCCAACGATGCGCCTCGATACGCATGCCATAAGCCTTCCTAGGCTAATCCGACCTCTCCGGGTCATCCTGACCTGTCCAAATCATAACCAAAGGTTACTACTAACCTATACAAGTCCATATTAAGAACCCTAAACTTTCCCGGAAAAGTCAACGTGTACCATACACGCTTCCCGAGGTGAAAATCCTTGATTTGACCAACTTAACAATCCCCGATTGACCCGAAACCACCGCCATTAGATCCAGATTGTCGAAACCTTTAAAATGGTCCTGGTCCCACCTAAAAATATGCTCCCACGCGCGGGTCAAAGTTCTAGTCAAACGTTGACCGTAAAGTCAACGCTAACGTCAGCAAAGTCAACGCTGACGTCATCATGAACAGTAAGTTGCAGTCAAAAGTCAACGAGTCAACTCTCCGGCGACTGAGTCATCTCGCCGGAAAACTCCATTGATTCCCCAAACTTCAAACTTCGATATCTCACTCGTTTCTCAACCAAATTCGACGTTCTACCTATGTAAATCCATCTACTTGAGCCAAGGATTCCAAATATCAACCCAGAAATTTCAGAAAGTACCTGGATATTAAGTTATGGCCATTTAAAGTTTCGACCAAAATTCCAATCATCATTCCGGCCACCTCCATAGTCCAAATTCGTCCCAAATTGCACCTACAAGCTCGTGAGAGCTCAAAGAACATCATCCTAAGCTTAGAATCGATCAATACCATCAAAATCAAAAACCAAAAATTTGAATCCCACGGGTTACCTTCTAAAATTCCGGCCACTGTGCACAACGGTCGTTGCCGTGGCCACCATTGGGTTCGTCTCAACATCCTCTCCAACTTTCATTCACGGGTCATAAGAAATCAATGATGATTGAGAGGTGTTTGTGTAGGATTGAGGTATACGATTTTGAAGAAAAATAAATGAAGAAGATTAAGATGGTTGCACGGAAAGGAGGATAGAGAAAATGAGATGTGTGAGTTAATTAATTAATTAAATGGACTAATGGACATAGATCCACAATTTAGGGGTCTCAAAACAAGGGATGAGTGACACTTGTCACTCATCCAAGTGTCCATAATCATCAGTCACTGTTCACTATTATAATATTATTTAATTCAAATCTCGGTTTGTTCGGTTAATCGATTTTGCTCCCGTGACCACAACTTTGTCGTCGAACCTCTGATTTCGGCGTGCCGCCTGTCTATGGATTCGTATCGACTCGATCTACGTAACGGTCCTTGGCCCTCGTCCATTGGACCTCCCGGGTCAAAAGTCAACATTTGGCCCCTTTTCAACTAAATTACCAAAATACCCCTCGACTTCCAAATGTCATAACTTCTTCTTCAAATTTCGGAATCGAACATGCCACCTGTCTATGAACTCGTGACGTCCCGAACTACGTCTCAGTCATCGGTCAAACTCCATTTGACGGCCCGAACTAATAGTCAATATTTTGCCCACATCTAGGGGCAAAACAGTCATTTTGCACATTTCGTCCGATTTCCCTCAACTAATCCCCGATTAGTCATTCTAAACCATAATTAATTAATATTTAATTCCGATATTCGGGACGGGTCGTTACATAGACGACGATGACGTCAACATGTGATGTTATCATGTCAAGCCAAGTGGCAAACTAAGGTCAGTGCCACGTCGCATCATGTCAGATGCTGTTAGAGATTTTCATTGTTGACGTCAACGGGAACACGTAGCACGTGCCAAATAGTAACACGTGGCACCCATTCGGTGGTGCCACGTGGCTGGTTGTCAGACTGTCAGATGTCAGGGATGACGTCAGCGTTGACCAAACTTTGATCGGCGCATGTGGGTGCGTTAGCATGAATTTTGATGTCAAATTAGTCTTGTTCAAAAGATATCAACGTCCTGAATCCAATGGTGATAGTTTCAAGTCAATCAGAGATTGTTTGATTGGTATTTTGGAGGTTTTTCTCCTCGAAAAGCATTTTTGGGATGCGTTTTCGATTTCGGGGGTTTTGAGGGTTTATTGTATGGACTTATATGGATTGTTAGTGACCCACGGGTATGACTTTGATAGGCCCGGACGTCCCAGAGGCTTTGGATTGGCTTACGACTCATGTTTTGAGCAAGCGGCGGTACATATGAGTGGCCTTTCGTTTTCTTAAATCCTATGCATGCATATTTTTGTGTTTTAAATGTGTTATTATGCGTTTTTTATGATAATCGAGTGATTGGGAATTTTATTGGATTTTTGGGTGAATTATGAATATTTTATTTTATTGCGTGGTTTATGAGGCTTTCCAAAAAGGTAGTTTCGGATCCCGTTTTGGATTGTGGTCTCGTGTTGAATGTAATTTCTTGATGGCGATTTTAGTATATTTTTTATGTGATTTTAGAGGATTTATTATGAGAATTTCTTGACGAATATTTACATACTTATTATATGAATTTTGGGAATTTTTATGAATAATTAAGAAAAATGTTTTTAAAACGTTTTGTGAGTAAATTGGGTTTATTAAACGCCGGATACTCAATGAGTTGTGGTAAATGGTTTTATACTTATTATGTCATGATTATATGATTTTCGGGAATATTAATGGTTGTTTTACAAGGTCATGGTCAAGTTGTGACTTGGGCTTGGGCTTGGCATGTTGAACTGTGATGTCAATTGTTGTTGTTGACATAAACCTGTGTTTCCTCGGTACTTGTGATGAATGTGATGTTTGGGATGATGTGTAATGTGATGATGTGTGACGATGGCGATGGTGTGTGATGATGGTAATGATGTGATATGTGTTGTGAGACCTTCCTCAAGAAGTTAGATTGGTTGGACAATCTCGGACGTCAAGGTAAAACACCGTAGTTCCTGAGACTGGGACCGTGCCTCAGACGGAGAGTCTGGGACTCCGTACTTCTTGAGCCGGTCTACACTCGGACGTCGAGTTTGGGACTCCGTAGTTCCCGACTTCTCTTAGCCTACCGGTAGTGCACATTGATATGATGATACAGATTACAGGCATCGAGGTTGGGTCATATGGTATGTTGGTGTATTCAGTTGATGTGATTAGTTATTTTGATATTATTGTGTTGGTAGGTTTGTTTTGGCGTGGATTTGGTATGACTTTCTGTGGGGAAAGTTTTGGAATTTCTGATTTTCTAGTTACTGTACGTATTTTGAGATGGATGTTTTATTTGTAAATCTGATGCATGCATAGCTGTATTAAATAAAGGGTTTAATGATTGATTTCGGACAATAGTTTTTCCAAACCTTTGTTTTTTCTCCGCTCACACTTTTTATTGGTTTTGGTACCCTCCAAGATGATCGCGGACGTGGGCTATATGAAGGCCACGTCATCACGTAGATTTGCATACTCTGGATATCCTGTTTAGAATATAGCGATATCCCTTGTCTGACACGTGGTTAGAATGTTTATTGGATTCTCAAGGGTAATTAGGTCATTTTCTCATGACGTGTCAGACGGGAACAAGTTCTCCCACGCCAATTGAGGGGGATTACAAAGAGGGTCCTATCAAGTGTTCCTTCCTTTCTTAACCCTTCCTTCATTATAGTTGTTATTCTTGTAGTAATGATGGGCATTATTATAACCACCATCATATGCAAAACATAAAAAATTCTCACTAAATTGCTAAAAATTCCCCCTTGATTACTGGTCTCTAGACCATGATTGTTAGAGGAATTGGATATGGGAACATGACCACCATGAGAACTCTGAACATTTGCATGCTAATTTACATCCGATGAGCTAGAGGACCCTGACTCAAAAGAATAGTTTTGAAGGATAGGTTTAATATTCTTAGTAGCAACCATAGCAAACAAAAAAGGAACTTGAACATCCAATTGTTCTATGACACTCTTTAGCGCGAAGCTGTGAATGAAATTCCTTAATTGTAATAGTATTCTATCTATCTCTAGTTACACACTTAAAGGTATTATGTTAACATGACAAACCTCTAAGAGCTAAGATGACAATGTTATCATCGCCAAAATGAACTCCGCATGATTCTAACAAATCTCTAGCATTTTTGATTTTTTGCATATACCGAGTCATGTTTTTAGAAACTTTCTTTATATTTTGAAGTTCAGTTTTCAAATGAAAGATTGAAGGCTTAGTGATCTATGTTGCACTGAAACGGATACGGATACGAGGATACGATACGACACGATACTCCGATACGTCAAAATCAAAAAATCAAAGGATACGATATGAGAAGGATACAGAAAGTAAATAATATATTAAAATTCAAATATAGCTAACAACAAGGAAGCAAATTCAGTTTATCATATAACAACTTCATATAAAGATCTCTAGTCATCTTCCATATCAAACTCTTCATTCTATTCATCTTCCACTTCATCAACGTCAAAGATAATGGCTTGCTAATTATACATGCTTCTCAATTTGCCACAACTATGCTGTATAACGTTTTCACAAGTAATTTATAAGCATCTAAAATCCGATTATAATAGTGAGACCGACAATGATATTCTATGAGAAAATTTATATATAAATATGACAAGCAAATACAATTTTACAATAATGGACGATACCTATTTATATATTCTTTTACTTCTTTTTACGTTAGGTTTCTTATCACCTCTTTTGATACATAACTTCCATAAATATATATAGTTTTATTATAAACAACCATGTATGCCATTTTAGTTCTAGTAAGAGATCAAGTTTGAGAATACTTATTTGTGATTTATACATATTGTCACATTTTAACTATGCCTTGAATAATACCAATTTTTCTATTAGTCTGTTTTGATGAAGTTTTTCTTTGATCAAAAACAAAATATTAATACCCTTTACTTACGGTATTGGAAAAGTACGACCTAAAATTAATTTACAACAATCACGCACGCAAAAAATTAAAAGCGGAAATCAAAGATACTTACCGATCTGCATTGTAAGAAGACGGCCGCTTGAAAGATGGAACCGCCTCTTTCTTGGTCTCAATTAAGCTCCCACTAAAATACTCCTTATCTTCCAAATTTACCCCTGCCAAATTTGAAATTACCGTTCCGGTTCCAACCTGATTCCCCGCTCTGCCGCTAGGCAGCCTGGACTTGCAATGCCCAATCAGCGAGAAACCCTGCTCCCTCACCGTCGTGGACCAACAGTCCCTGAAAGAGATTGAGCCGCACGATAGCAATTGCATCAGGACCGTTGACGCCTTCATTTTTCTACCTGGTCAAATCTTGGGAGTCAGATTCAAACCCTCACCGCTAGCCCCGTTCGTGCAGATCACCAGCCGCCCATCGGCCTTCATCAGCGACTCGAGCGTTCCGGGGCTCGCATGTGACGGCGGAGGTGAAATCTCGTCGCGGCTCAGCTCCGTACTTTGATTTTGAAACGCCTCCCGCTGACTCTCACCTTGACTTTGACCTTTCTCCTGCTTTTCCTCTCTAACGACATATCGATACCGTATCCAAGCCGTATCAAAATATCGATATCGTATCCAAACGTATCCAAGCGTATCAGACGCGTATCGGACCAGTATCGATATTCGAAACGCGATACGGAGGCCTAAGGACGTTTCGGTGCAACCTAGTTAGTGATAGATGCAAACCTTTCTTTAAAATTCACCCACATTTCTAGAGCAGTCATGCAACCTATAACACATGACATTGCTGATGCAGACCGAGTTGTTGTGATTAACTGCGTTAAGGCCTGATTGTGCATTTTCCAGACTTGAATAGTCTCCATTTTGGACACGTTATCATTGTTTGACTCAGAAATTCTATCAATGGGACATGCTATGTACATTGAGCATCAGCTCCATCTGGAAATTCCAGGTAATAATTGTGATCACCAAGCTTAGTATTTACTGAATTCCAATTGTGGAAATTAGACCCGCACTGGGATATTGTAGAATTTGAAATTGTGAGGCAATCATCATGGTAATTATGGAAAGAAATTTGGATTCAATAAGACATAAAAAGAAGATATTTTTTTTGGAGGTGTCTTTTGTTGAAGACCTGGTGTGCACAACTTTTGTACAGGTTCAAGAGAAGCAGAAAGAGGATTTTACGAAGATAAGAAAGGCAGAATAGGATTGCAGCAGAAAAAGAAAGATAAGGTCGGGCCATTTTCATGGCTCTGGTACCATGTTAGAGGAAGAGGATTGTTGTAGAATTACAGAAAAGGCTTAGAAGAAGAAGAAGAGCTTTTACAGCTTTAGAGAGAAAAGGAGTCTGATCTTATTGATGATTCAATCTTACTGAATAATATTTGAATACAAGATCTTATGTGTGATTACAATAGAATGATTAGTAACTAACACCAAGTTAGGCTCAACCATTTTTAACTGTCATTATAACCAATAACGGATTATAACAGCCTTAACAGTTAGCATTCTAACACCTCCCCCCTCTTATCCCATTACATGAAAAGTTATCCAATCAATCCATTATCACTCACCAACGAAGACATGGATTGGACAACAATAACTTTTCTTTTTCATCATGATCTGTGTAAATATATATACCCATATATATAGATATATGTATACCTCATCATCAGTTCATGACATATTATTTTGTCTATAGAGAAACAATTCTCGACTATATACAGACATCTCACAATCATCGTTTCCTTATTATAAATGGTTTCAATATGACATAAAAAATGTTACATATATATATTAATTTCATCATCTTCTTTTTTGATATTTTATTTATTTATTATTAATTTATAAAAATTTGATTCAATTTTTTTTTGGTGCCTAGTTATATGTACTTGGACGTCCATCGCTTCATTTCGTTAACTGCTTACCTTTTTTGGTTCTAATTTTTATTTTAATTTATTAAAAATATGTTAATTTGCTCATGCTCGTGCAATTTGAACGGCGTTTTTGAAAGCGTGGACGGAACTCCGTGTAGCCGATGTAAGTTCTGAACGTCCACCCATCATGGAAATACCTTTTGGAAAGACATTTAAATTGAAACCAGTGCATTTTTGTTGGAATATAAGCCGCCATTGGAGCAGCAGTGATTAAGCTGCATTGCAGCTGATCAAAATCTCTATTTCGACTCAAGGACACCTGTACTAACTTCTAAAATGTTTTGTGACAGTTCAGAGTTAGTTATAACAGATTGTGCGAGGTGTGAGTGCCATAGAAAGCAAGAAAAACATGTAAAATGTGTGTAGATGATGTCATGTGAATCCTAACCATTTTTTGTGTAAGAGTGTGAGTGAGCTAATGTAATTTATTCAAGAAAATAGTGAAAAAGTGAGTGACTCTCTCTAGATGGTGAGAGCACTAAGGTTACTCAGATTTTTCTCATTTGTACATTTTCTCAAACACTTGGTGTTCATCTCTGCAATTCCGAGTAGAGCACCAGAAAATCCTCTTTTTAATCATCCATTGTTATGATCATGCAAGTCTAAATCTAGCATCAATCATTAACTCCTAAATCAATCCTAAACCAATCATTTTTCAGCTAAAGTTTAATTTTAGAGAATTACCTCACTGTGAAGCTAGCTCCATCGCAAAGCTGAGGTCGATCTGCCTCTCCTCATCTGTAACGACCCGTCCCGAATTCCATGATTAGATTAGTGACTAATCACGATTAGTGAGGCTAATCTGTGATTAGTTGGGCGAAATCGGACGAACGATGCAAAATGACCGTTTTGCCCTTGGCGTGGGTAAAACATTGACTTTTCGTTCGGGCGGTCGAATGGACTTTGACCGATGACCGTGACGTAGTTCGTGACGTCACGAGTTCATAGACAGGTGGCACGTTCAATTCCGACGTTCGAGAAGGAAGTTATGACGTTCAGAAGTTTAGGGGCATTTTGGTAATTATGGTTAAAAGGAGCAAATAGTTGGCTTTTGACCTGGGATGTCTGATGGCCGAGGGCCGAGGACTATTACGTAGATCGGGATGATACGAATCCATAGGCAGGCGGCACGTCGAATTCGGACGTTCGACGGCGAAGTTACGGTTCACGGAAGTTCAAGTGCACTATTGCACGAATTACGAAATAACCTAACTTTTGGACTCTAGTGGGCCCAGATATTTAGTTCCTGCCCAATGGATGAGTGACAAGTGTCACCCATCCACTGGCCACTATCCCACATTCATGCATATCACCCTTGCTTTTTCATTTAGATCAAACCCGAAACCCCCCCTTAACCGTGCAAACCGATTCCCCATCTTCCCCAAACCTCATCATCTGTGGCTGGAGTGTGAAGGGAGTTGGGAGAGGGTCGTGAGGTGATGAAGATGGTGGCTGAGGGACGGGCTGGGCCGCCGTGAACGGCCGTGGAGGCCAAGTGGAAACCGAGAGCTCGGTAAGGCCCATTTCTCCCTTTATTTTGATTTTGACATCATGGACGGTATTGGATGATTAGGATGAGTTTATTGAGGTTTTAGGGAGGTTTTAAGGAGGTCTGGGTGGTGGTTTTGGACTGGGCAACCGTGAGGGGGGCTGGGAAAAAATAGGACCGTGTGGTCCATTTCGAACCAAGGGTTTCAGGTGGGTTTTTCTTAGGTTTAGGGATTGGGTTAGATAGGAAACTTGAAAATAGGAATTTAGGAATTGAAATGGAGGCAAACAGACGAGATTTGAGGGAGTAGGAACGCTGAACTGGTCACGCCGGTTCAGCATAGTAAAACTGGCCGGTCTGAACTGGCTGGAGGTTGAAGACGGCTACAGTGCACTGGAGCGTGAGCCCACGCGCAGGGCCCTTTGGACAGCGCGTGGTGGGGAATCTGGGGGTGTCTTCAACATACGAAATCATCTATTCGATGTAACGAACATTTTGGGACTGGTTTCGTGTCGATCGGACACCGTCTCGATATGTTTCGGGGTGTCCGAAGGTTTAGGATCGACTTTAAAAATAGTTAGAAAATCGGGAAAATTATGGGACTTCAATGAGAGGTTAATGAGGCTATTAGTAACCCTCTAAATGAATTTGAACATGTTTGGGAGTCCTGGTGATAGCGATTGGCCCGTGAGACGATTATGGCCCGTGTATCGAGGCGCGGCTTGTATGTGGATTCGAGCCAAGGGCCCAGTTATGTGTTATGATGGTGGTTTCGGGTCAGGGACCCTAGAAATGGTTTTTACGGGTCATGACGGTTTATGGGAACCGGCATGAACCCTTGAAATGGCTTTACGGGTAATGACGGTTTATGGGAACTGGTATGAACCCATGAAAGGTTTTATGGTTCATGACGGCTTATGGGGGCTGGGCATGAATCCTGGAAAAGTTTAAAGAATGATTTCAAAGGTTTTTCATATTCCATCCTTTATATATGATTGTCTCCTCCGGGGAGGGTCGTTTGCCTGGGTGGACCCCGGAGTAGTCACGGAGCACTGATTGAGTGGAGTCGCCCCCCAGTTGGGTTCCTTACTTTCAGGATGGGCATGGTTCGTTACCTCGAGGGAGGGTCATTGATCTACGGACATTGACCTGGGTGGACCCTAGAGAGACTTGGGTTTGAGACCCCGGTTAGCACGCGCGTAGCTTTATATTTACCGTGACAGGTTCTTGGATATGAAATATAATGGATAAACATGATTTCAAGTGGTTTGGAAAATTATGTTTTATGATGATAAATGGATTTGGGCTGAGATCCCACATATGTTTATGATGTTATGGTTTTCTGTAAATGGTTTTGGGCAGTAGCCCGGGTGACTTGTATTTACGGAACTTGGGGCTGTGACCCTAATTATGGTTGTTTAAACATATGTGTTTGGATAAATGGTTTTACTATGTATGCATGCTTTTTAGTGAAGGATATAAAGGTATTTTATAAATGTGTTTTACGAAACTTATTCCTTTTTGTCTACTCACAGTCTTTCTATTTTTAATACCCTTTAGGTTGGATACGATGTGGACTGTAGCAGAGACCGAGATATCACATACCTCCTCCGGATCCTGGCGTACTCTAATAGCCCGGGAGGGCAAAGGTCGGAAATATCCCTTGTCTGACACTTCGTGTCAGACGGGAGCAGGGTCATCCCGCACTAATCCCGGGGGGATTGTGATGGGTCCTGTCATCATCGCACTGAGTAATATGAAACCAACATGGTATCAGAGCACTCTGATTCATGATCAAAGTGCTGGGGCGTAATCTGTGAAGTTGTACTTGCAATGGCTAGAACAGGAAATAGTGAGCTACAAGCTTCTATATTTGATGGAAACAACTACGAGTTCTAGAGTATAAAGATGCACACCTTACTTAAAGCTCAAGATTTGTGGGAGTATGTTGATAAAGGCTTGAACACGGATCCCAAAGGAGCTGAAGGAGTTGTGGCTACACCAACCCGTGCAGATTACATCAAAGACGGAAGAGCACTAGGATTTATTTTGACCTCTGTTGTGGATACAATCTTCTCCAGAATAGCAAACGAGGATAGTTCAAAATCAGCATGGGATTTGTTGAAAAGGGAATTTTGTGGAGATCAAAAAGTGAGGTCACTCAAATTACAAGGTTTGAGAAAAGACTTTGAATATATTAGAATGAAGGATGATGAAACTCTAAATGCATACTATTTGGGGGTGGTGTGAATTTGTCCCAGTTACCTAATATATGAAGCAAATGGTATATTTCGACTAGATTACTTGGAGAGGGTTGGCTAGATTTTTGTGTGAGTTTTTGTTGGGGTTTCTTGATTTTTTGGTCAAATTGTGGTGGGTGTTGGCTGGAGTTTTTCTGGGAGAAATTTCGGCCAGATTTGGTGTGGATTTTTCGGCCAGATTTGATGAATTTTTGGTTGGGTTATTGTATGATTTCGGCTAGGAGATGTTGGCCGGAATTTCTTGGAGAAGTTGGCTGGATTTTTATGATGGTTTGGCTGGATTTTTATGAAGTGCAGTTGAGTTTTTCATAGTAAGGTTTGGCTGGAATTCGGGTTTTCATTATAAGGAGGGGTTGGTTTGTTGGGGAGTAGGTATCTGTTGGAAAAAAACAAGGAGTAGATGGCCTTGTTATTTGTGCATGTAAGAAAAGAAAGCAAAGACAGAGATAGAAGTCAGGTAGGGTGAGTTTGACAATTCAAGGAAATGGCCACTAATCACTATATAGCTTTGGCCACTAGAAAAAATATATAATATATATATAGTTTTGATATTGACCCGTTGCATTCATATGGGTGGTTAGCCCCTACTCCTGATTAACATGTACTTTTGATACATATATATATATATATATATATATTATGTTGTAGTTAGGTGGCGTGGCCTTCCATATATATATGACTTTTATTTATATATAAAAAAAATACATCATTCACCGATTTGGGATGCCAGAGTGCAATATGACGGATCAAGGCAAGGCCTTTACAGGAACAACAATTGAAGTGGCTGGGACCAACTGGGGTTTAAGGCTAGCACATTCTACACCTTATAATCCTCAGTCCAATGGTCAAGCCGAGGCCAGCAACAAGGTTATTAAAGGAATCTTAGAAAGAATGATTGAAGAAAATCCTAGAGATTAGCCTTCACTCTTGTCCAAAAAGAGGGTGGCCACCGGGACAACTCCATTTGTATTGACTTACAGCCATGATGTCGTGTTGCCGCTTGAGATGAATGTAAAATCTTTGAGGGTAGCATGCCATGCCGAATGGAGTGAGGATGAATACAACCAGGCTATGTTTCAAGAGTTAGATGATTTAGATGAAGTAAGGTTGAATGTCTTGGAAAAGTTGAAGGCTCAAAAAGAGACGGTGGCCAGGGCCTATGATAAGAGAACTAAGGCCAAAAGTTTCGGTGTAAGAGACCTGGGTTTGGAAAACAATATTATCGGTGGGAACCAAAGATCGTAGGTTCGGTAAATGGTCTCTAAATTAGGAAGGACCATTTTTAGTTCATGAAGTACTAGGAAAAAGGGCCTATAGG